>JAQQAF010000004.1:29049399-30262557 GCA_029747655.1 Ensete ventricosum | reverse complement strand
CATCAATTAGTTATCATTATCAAAAGGGGGGAGATTGTTGAATCTCGGATGATGAAATCAATTGATAAATTTATAGACTAATATGCTTTTAAGATAAGTGACATGAAAAAACATTGATCATGGACTCAAAACATCAGATGAAAAATCACCGAAGTAGAAAAATTAGACATTAGGCTAGGAAAAGCAGCATGTTAGAGATTAGACATCGGGCCAAATGATTGGTCGACGTGCCAAAGGATGAACTTCATGTCATTAGTTCGAGCATTGGACCGTAAGGATCAGGTATTACGCCAAAAGATCATATGTTATAGGAAGTCAACATGCTGATAGATCGGACAATACAACAAAGGAAAGGATAATGCACCGAAGGAAGTGTTGGATGATCAGATGATATGTAGGAATGCTAGACGATATGTTGATTGATTCGTGATTGTGTTAGATATGTGATTGAGTTGGTAAATCTTGATTGAGATTATTTTGTGTCAAATTGAGTTGGTATTGGGTCGTAACTATGCCAACTTGATTTGGTGCCAATTGGGCCTGGACTATGGCTGAATTAGACTTGTTATAAGGCCAATTTGGTGACCTAAAGTAGGCTTGGGTGGTGGTGTTGCTAGGTCCAGGCGGTGGTACCACCTAGAGAGCCGAAAAGTATTATTTTATTCTTTTTTGAGAATTTTGGCAGTAGTACCACCCATGGCTAGTAGTGGTACCACCCAAGCAGTGGTGGTACTACCCAAGCGTTGATGGTACTATCTAAGTGGCGGTGGTACCGCCATTACCCTAAAAACTTGGGGATTTGAAGTTTTGGCTCCATTTTTGAAGCCTTTGAGGGTCTAGATGCAAAAGAGAAAAAGAACGAAAATTTGAGAATTAAAGTATTGTAAATAGTGTTTGAGTCTCTTCTTCCTTGAGTTTAGAGGTTATTCTAAGAAGGTGTGAGGTCTTTTGTAAAGGAGTTGTTGTAAAAATTTTCTCTTAAGCCTAGTAAAAAGAGAAGGATTGTAAAAAAGGTAGTTGTTCTTTGCACATTGGAAAGAAGATTGGTAGTGAAAGCCGACGACCTCAATGGAAGAGGAATCGGGAGTGAACGTAGGTCGAGATGATCGAATCACTATAAATCAGTTTGTATTTCTTTCCTTGTTTTATCTTTTCGTTACTTACTGATTTACTTACTCACTACTCTTATTTACACTTTTTAGCTAAACGCATTTCTGATACATATTTTTCAATCAAAATTTTTAAATTGGAACATTATTGCGAAAGCACTAAATCACCCGCGCACCCCTGCCACGCCCCCCACCCTTCCTTAATGTCATTATGATCCTAACAATTCTTTTCTAAATACACAATCTTGTTTAGAAAGAATCATATCAAGTAACTTTTTTTAATTTTAATTTTTTTAATATTTGTTGTAAAAATATGTTTTTCATTTTAAGAGATTTTATTATATTGATTCTCCTAACAATCTTTTAGTTTCTCATTAATGGCAATCAAATCTTTTTTATATTTTTCAAAACATATGATTTTTAAAATCTTCACATTTAGAGAAAGATGTTAATATATATTTGTTATGCATAATTTTTATGTATCAAATTTATTAGTAAGTAATACATGATCCCCTTTTAGTAAATCATATTTATTATCAAACTTTTTTAATTCATCATATAAATCACAAAATACTTCAAGTAATTCTTTATGTAATAAGAAAGTTTTGAGAGAGTCAAATACCTCACTATTGAGGATCATTAAGGCATAATTTGTCACTTCTTCTTAAGAGAGATGATTCAAAGGAGAGCTCATGAATCTTATCACAAAAAATTTGAATCACATTTTCTCTTTTATAAATGTCAAGAGGAAAGAATCATTTTGAAAGAGAGTTCAAAAAGCTGAGAAATCCAAGAGGAATATAAGAGCTTCTCATTGCATTTAGAAGATCATTTCATGTAAATTTCAAGAAAAAACTTAATTTATAAAAAATAAAAAATCTGAAAGAATATGATAGCAACTCATGTATTTGGAAGATTTTTCATATTTAATTTTTTAATCAAATTATTCAATGTCTTTGTTGCAAGATAACACTTTTATCTTCCCGTGGTCATTGTTAAAAAGAAAGGAAGAATACAATAGTGCATGACAATAGGTCATGACAAATATATATATAGGGGTTATATAATAAAAAAATCATGGCATTAAGGATATAATATAAAAGATAAGTTCACAAGTACAAAAAGACATGATTTATTTTAATAAATCTCTCCTTTTGTGTAAATAACAAAAATGAGTCTTAAGAGAGTAAATAATTTTGATTCATCCAAGATAAACTTTAAGACATATAATTCATTTATGTAATTCTTCTTAATAAAAAGGAAGAATAATCTTAATTAAAAATATCTAATTATAATTATTAAGATCATAAATCTTATTTTTATGAAAAAATCATAGTGGTTAAAAATGATTTTCATAAAGGATAAGACAAGTCAAGAAGTCAAGGGAAAGTTTATGATTAAAAAAAAATCTTATTCAATTTTTAACTTATCATAAATTTAAGAAATATTAATTTAGTGATAAGGTATACCATTCATGAATTATAAGGAAGTCATAAATAAATCATGTCATGAAGGATATTAATATCAAATCATGAATGCCAAAAGATATAATTTAATTTGACAAATTTCCTTTTAGGTCAAAAAGAAATCTTATGAGATCAAATAAGAATAATCTTGATTCATATAGATAATTTTCTTTAATAAAATAAAAGAATCCTAGTGAACAATCTTGATTTATATAAAGATATCAAATTATGATTTTCAAGATGTCAAGATTATGATAAGAACTTTTCTATGGTAAGTTACATAGGAGAAAAGATAAAAAAAATCTTAATTCATGTAGAGAAAATTTTAAATTATTAAGATTATGGTTCTTAATGAAAATCTTAAGTTATAAGATCATAAGTCTCCTTTTTGGTAAAAAAAATTTATAGAAGTAAAAAATTTGATTCCCATAAAAGATAACTCAGGTCAAAAAATCATGGGAAAGTTCATGATTTGGTTGGGAAAAAATCTTATTCAAATTTCAATCATCAAAATTATTTTTGTAGTTCAAGAGATTTAACAATAACTGTATCACTTTATCTCTTATTGAAAACTTGATTAAGAAATTTTCAAAGAAAAACTTTCCTCTTATTAGTTGTTTCCAAATCCATACATGGTCATTTAAAACAAAAATCAAGTTTTATTTCAAAATAAATCATCAAGATCAATAATAAAATATTTTTAAATAAAAGCTTTAATTTATTTTAATTCTAATGTTTTTTTTCTTCTTTAGACTTAGTCCAATAAGTTATCATGCAATTTTCATTCTCATTTCAAAAAAATTTAATTTTACAAAAACACTAAAAAGTGAAGCATGAGTTTTTAATTTTATTTCAAACCCCAATTCAAAAATGATCTATCATTCAATCATACAATATGTAACCTATTTCTAGTCAACATGGAATCATTCAATCCATCTATCATTTAAAATCAATCATCATTCAACCTTTACAGGCTAATAAAAACTTAGTCAATACCAACATACAAGCCTAATATTCAATCACCATCAAAATCTCTTTTACCTAAATTTTAATGTAGATAATTTTCTATTAAAAATAGCTAAGGGTTATTTTTTTGTTCTAATTCATTTTTGTACTAGTATGCTCTAACTATGCATCATAAAAAACAATCAAGATTAATTATATAAAAAGATTCATTGCCAATAATTTTAATTTCAATAATTTTTCTTATTATCATTGTATAGGCTAGTGAGCTTGAAAGGAGTGTTAGATCTCAAATCATTTGCCTTAAGTATCCACTTTCAAGATATCATTTAGTGCTCCTAAGCTTTTGTTAGGAGACAAACCTACAAGAGAGAGGGTTTTTGTTTAGGTACCAATTTGACTTTAGGTCCCTCATGAAAAACTCTACCAAATTTAACTAAAGTCATTTTGATGTTAATAGTTTCTTTAGGAACTCAAATCAACTTAGGTAGACTATACTTTCTAAATGAGAATCTATAGGAAAAGTATACACATCTACCATAAAAATTATATTTGTTCTCAGGTGAAGAATATAACGTGAGTCCTTTAATAAAGACAGTTTGACTTTTGATGAGTATTACCCACAAAGCCAATACATTCTTTCCTATGAATTAGAGATTTATTACATATTTCAAACTTTTCTAAAATTTATTGTAGTATAATATTTTCCTTTTTAATTGCCTCTAATGACTCACATCTAAAGCAAGAAATGCATGATGTTGATGCATCCTGCATGTTTTTAATTTTACTAGCAAGTCATGCATGTTCTTTTTTAAGTAATTTATAACTTTTGCTATGCTTCTTAAATTTATCAAATAGTTCATGAAATGTATTTAACAATGAGACCTTGGAAGAATCACTTACCTCATCATTGATAGTCATGAGCGCGAGATTCCCCACTTCTTCTTTGTTATCTTCTTGATCTTCATAGTGCCTTGGATTCTTACGTTCATAGCAAGAAGTTGTTTCCATTTTAAGTTTATTTTTATATTTTTTATTTATTTTTATTAATTTATTTGGTTCTTTGGTCATAAATTTAAATTCATAGTCCTCATCATTTAAGATATTACTCGAGGAGACATTTATTGTTTGCAGTGCCAAGTCCATCATATTCTTTGGAAAGTGTTCATCTTTGGTTCTCATGGCAATGTCCTTCCTATTCTTTGGATGTGTTATCTAAGTTTATCATTGCAAGTTATTTCAGTAGTTTTTAATTCCTTTAATTTAGTTGTGCTTTTGTGTGTGATTTCTAAAGTATGTCATATATCAAAAACTGAATTACAAGTAGAAACCTAATTAAACTCGTTTTTATCTAAAGCGCAAAATAATGCATTCATAGCTTTAGCATTTAATGAAAACATGTCTTTCATGATCATTCCATTGATGTATAGGATTGGATGACTTCTGAAATTAATTTTTAATGATATTTCATAAATCAAAATCTGATGAAATAAAAAAGGTATGCATTCTAATATCTCAAAATGTGTAGTCCGTCCTATTGAACATTGGAGGACGTGTAATCAATTGACCCTCGTTAATGCCAAAAGAAGTCATTAACTCACTTGAGTGTTAATCCAGTCAAGTGTAATGCGGCTCCGATACGAACTGTTAGGATCAAGTTAGTATTAAGAGAGGGTGGTGGGGGTGAATTAGTGCAAAAATAACTTGGTTTGAAAATTTTGCTTGAAGTAAAGAAAATATCAGAAGCATTTATTGGAATTTGTTGAAATCAAGTGAGCGATTAAAACTTAAAGACCGAATGAAGAATCTCGATTTAGCTATGGAATGCTAAAATAAAAAGCAAGTAAAGAAAGGCTCACAAGTTTATAGTGGTTTGGTCACCAACTTGACCTATGTCCACTTCCTGAGTGCTCTTTCATCGAGGCCTATTGGTGTCTACTAATGATCTTCTTCCAATGTGAAGATCAAAACTCTTTACACCTTTCTCCTTTTCCCAAGCTTAGGAGAAGAACCTTTAAACTCTCCTCTTCATATATTCAAGAGAGAAACCTTTACAATCTTCCATTCTTCCCTTAACCCCACTTTACACTTGAAGTACATAAGGGAAGCTCTCAAATTTTATAAATTTTTTCATTATTTTCTCCATTTTTCTTTCCATTTTCTTACTCTCCAATGTAAGAATATTTTAGGTATTTATAGACCCTAATTGGCTTCAGAAAATGGAGCCAAAATTCAAACCATTTTCATAAAATTGGGGAATGGGCAGTACTACTGTCGGCATCGACGGTACTACCGTCGGCACCGACAGGACTACCACCGAAAGTGCCCAAGAAAGAGGGGCGATGATGGTACACCACCGCCTGGGTGGTACTATAGCTGCCCACCGACGCTACTACTGTTGAGCAGTTCGGGAATAGTACTTCCCGTAATGTTTGATACTCGAAGTATACCACCTGCTAACCCCTTTCTAGATCAACGAAATGAGTTCAACCTAAGCAAAAATCTAACCCAAAATAGACCCAGTTACCTCTCATTGAGTTAATTTGGATATCTCTAAATCTAACTCAATTAGGACTCAAAATACATAATATTGTCTACGACATATTAAGACACAATTACAATTGTTCTTGTTATTTAGCATGTCAATCGATCTTCCAAACTCTCGATAAACTTTTCGGCATCCTCCGGCGAGCTCCCGACGAGTCTTTCGATTATCTTTCGGTGAACTCTCGGTGCACTCCTAGTAAGCTCCTAATCACCTTCAGTGAACTCCCAACAAGTTCCTGATTACCTTCGATGAGTTCCCGGCAAGCTCCTGATCACCTTCGACTAGCTCCCGACAAGCCCCCGATCATCTTTAGCAAGCTTCTGACGATCTCCCAATGAGTTCCACTAATCGTCCAAACCTCAGCCCGATGTCCAAACTTTACTCCGGCCCACCATTAGATTGTATTATCTTTTCACCATCGTTGTTAATCCTGCATCACTCATCTCTAATATATAGGTTAGATCATAAAATTCATCAATTAATTTTATTATCAAAATATGAGATTCAACAATCTCTCCTTTTTTTTATGATAACAACCAATTGATGACAGAGTTAACCTTAAACCCCCTATGTATATGCCATGGTTTAAATAGAGCAAACTTGAATTCAAAAGAACCTATCACTTTTGAATTCAAGTATAGCATTTTGATAATATTAAAATTTTTATAATTTAATCATTTATGATATCATATATGATAAAAATTTTAATGCATTCATCTTCTTGGTATCACATAAAATTTCAAACATTACAACATTCATTTCAAAGATCAAACATATCATTTTACGTTAATCATATCATTTAGTATTTCATTTTTTTTCCACTTTGTCAATAACAAAAAGGACAGATGCTCAATTATATTTAAATATTTTTTAAACATTTAACATAATATTTAGCACATAAAGAGAGGAAGTTTATCCACTACTTTCCCTCATTAAATTAAGAAGAATAATAATAATAGAATTTAATTCATTTCTCATCAAATTATTTTCTCCCCCTATGTAAATAAAATAGACGAAGAGGAAAAGATGGGTGTCAAAGAGCCAAAATCAAGTATCCAAAAGAAAATTTTAAATTTTAAGAGGGGGGATATATATGAAAGTATTTTATCAAAGATTTAAAAGATCCATGAATTGAAATATTGTTTCTTAAAAGAGAGGATTCAAATGAGAGCTCATAAATCTTATCACAAAAAATTAGAAACACATTTTCTCTTTTGTAAATGTCAAGAGGAATGAATCATTTCAAAAGATAGCTCAGAAAGCTGAGAAATCCAAGAGGAATATAAGAGCTTCTCATTGCATTTAGAAGATCATCTCATGTAAATTAAAAAAAAAAAAACTTAATTTCTAAAAATAAAAAATTTAAAAATATATGATAGCAACTCATGCATTTGGAAGATTTTTCATATTTAAGTTTATTATAATCAAATTATTCATGTCTTCGTTGCAAGATGACACTTTTATCTCCCCCTTGGTCATTGTAAAAAAGAAAGGAAGAATACAATAGTGCAAAATTAGTTTTTAGGTCAAGAGAAATATATATAAAGGGGTTATATAATAAAAATCATGTCATTTAGGATATAATACGAAAGATCAATTCGCAAGTACTAAAAAATATAATTTATTTTAATAAATCTTTCTTTTTTATAAATAACAAAAATGAGTCTTAGGAGAGTAGGTAATCTTGATGCATCCGACATAAATCTTAAGACATATAATTCATTTATATAATTCTTCTTAATAAAATAGAAGAATGATCTTGATTAAAAATCATAAATTATAATTGTTAAGATCATAAATCTCTATTAAAAAGAAGAAGTCATAGAGGTTAAAATTGATTTTTATAAAGGATAAGTCAAGTCAAAAAGTCAAGGAAAAGTTCATAATTAAAAAAAATCTCATTCAAGTTTCGACTTATTATAAATTTAAAAAATATTAATTTAGTAATAAGATATATCATTCATAAATTATAAGGAAGTCATAAATAAATCATGTTATGAAGGATATTAATATCAAATCATTAATGCTAAAAGATATGATTTAATTTGACAAATTTTATTTTAGGTCAAAAAAAAATCTTATGAGATCAAGTAAAAAGAATCATGATTCATATAGATAATTTACTTTAATAAAATGAAAGAATCCTAATAATGATCTTGATTTATATAATTTACTTTATACATATTTATACATATATATGTATGTATTTAAATATATATATATATATATGTATATATATATTTATACATATATACATATACATATATATATACACACATATATATATACACACACATATATATATATATATAGCCTACACAACTTTTTTTTTAGTAAACTTAGCCGACACAACTTTTGCTCTTTTAGCTGCACGTATATAGTCTGTCCTCTTTGGAATCCATGTCAGATATATATACAACTGTTTTTTTAGTAAACTTGGCCTACACAACTTGGTTGCTCTTTTCGCTGCAAGTATATTGTCTGTCCTCTTTGGAATCCATGTCAGATATATATACAACTGTTTTTTTAGTAAACTTAGCCTACACAACTTGATTGCTCTTTTCGCTGCACGTATATAGTCTGTCCTCTTTGGAATCCATGTCAGATATATATACAACTGTTTTTTAAGTAAACTTAGCCTACACAACTTGATTGCTCTTTTCGCTGCACGTATATTGTCTGTCCTCTTTGGAATCCATGTCAGGAGTTGAATGGTGGGGAAGCTCCGAACCACATCAGTCTTCTTCTGCGGTAGTCTGTATGCACTGACCAGCGTGCAGCTGTCTTTGCTCGCTTGTCGGTTCATGCTTTTGCTTTAGAGTCCACATATCCGTCTCAGATTGCCCGACCTTCATCATCATCTCGTCCGTCCTCTAAGTTTATTCTGCTTTTACAAGGGTGTTTTCTGCTACTTTGACTGCTTCCTTGGTCTGGGTTTGCGTCCTAATCCCATAAGCTTCTAATGCTTTGATCTTGGGATGCCGTCTATCTATTCCTGCATGCCATGTCTACTTTTTTATTCTTTTCATGTGCTTTAAGCTGTTTTAGAAGATACAGATTTCCTGAAGCGGATTGTTAGATCTTGTGTCGCTGTTGGTCTATCTTTTCTTGAATATTCTTGTGTACTTCAAATAATAATATTATTATCATTATTACTATTATATTTATTTATTTTTTATATATTTTATGTGTTTATATGTTTTATTATTATACTTGTGGCCAAATTTTTGACAAAATTAATTTTGAATTTGTTTACACATAGTGTCTCACAATTTTAAAATTTTTACACCCTAACGGGGGAAAAAATCTTTTTACCCCTATAATATTAAAAAATTTCTATCATTTTGTCTTGGCCGCCAGCCCACCAGCCCTCAACTGTGGTGGCTGCGCTCGCCGGAGGTTACGTTCGACGATGGACCCTTGCGCGAGGGTTATCGGGGGCGGCGAGACTGCAAGAACCGGTGGAGAGAGGCGGTGGGCCCTCGTGCGAGGGTTGCGGGCGACAATGTGCTCTCGTGCCAGGCCTGCGTGGAGGAGGGTAAAATGGTTATTTTACTAAAAATTTCTTTGTGAAAATTTTACGGACGCTACGTGAGAAAACCCAATGTTAGGATTCTTTTTTCAGGAATTCATTATATTATTATTATACTTTTATTATTATTATTATTATTATACTTTTATTATTATTATTATTATTATTATTATTATTATTATTATTACTATTATCATTATTATTATTATTATTATTATCATTATTATTATTATTTCTATCTGTGTTGACCTTTTAGATGATTCTTCTGTTTGTGTTTGTAAGTCGGTTCTCGTATGTCCCTCCTACCAATGTCCCCCGATCGCCATCTCATTCACTGGTTGCGTTTCGCTTGCTTGGGCTATTATTGGTTGTGTTCTTGGATGGACCGGTGAGAAAAGGGTCTGTGAAACGACAGCAACAGGGAAGGGAGCAAAAGAAGCCATGGGAAAGATAAGACAAAAAACATGAAGAAAGAGAGGTTGCTTTCATGGACTGTCGAGCTAAGCATCGACTCGGTAGTGGTCGGGCCTAGCGGTGGCGGCCTCGCGTGCCGATCGAGTAGGGTGGATTGCTCAGTCGATCTGAAGCTTGGGGGCCTGGGAGATTTTGGGCCATCACACAAGTGCATCGAACAACCCACTATGGCACGTCGACGGTATCTCCCTCTGGTCCACCGAGGAGGCCGCGAGCCCCTGTGAGTGGCTGCCACAGCGTCTCGTGCTTGGTCGACGGGTGCACGGCTGATCTTAGTAATTGCAGGGAGTATCACCGGCGCCATAAGGTCCGCGGGCAAGAGCAGTGCTTCTGTCATAAGTGCAGGAGCTCTCCTTGTGTTTAAATATAAATTAAAAATTAAAAATTAAAAAAATCATATCTAAATCCTAATTAGATCATATCTTCTATTATATCCCTGCAAAATCGAACTCCTGTAAAAACGTCGATCTTAAACTAATAACGTCGATCTTGAATCGATATCAATGAATTTAAAGAAAGAAGTTTATTATGTTGTCAACCACGATGAAAATCTGATGACGATGTCAACATGACTAAAAAGTTGGTGCGACACATAGCAAGCACAACAGAATGAATGGTCTTCCAGATCACTGAACCTCAAAGGATAGAAAAGACAATAAAGAAGAAAGAAACTGCCGTACATTTCAAGTTCTGTTTTGTTTCAATTTTTCCACAACTCCGATTATGATGTCCAGGACTAACCATTTTGTTATTTGATCTATCTGAGTTATTAGAGTTATATAATTTTGTGTTATTTCAATTGTATTGCAACTCCTATTAGATTTGCAGGGCTAACCATTTTGCTATTTGATATATCTGAATGCTTGTTACTGAAGTAGTTTCTTGCTTTTGGATACTGCAATTGGTTGTCAATCGTTTACCTGAATGCACCTCTTTCTTAAGTTTCATGTTGGCCATTGATAGTATTATGATATAGTCGGGTACATGAGTTCATATTTAATTTGAGTTAGCTCAGTCGAGTCAGTTATGAGTCTGGTTGGAATCGATTATTATCTTCAGTTAGGATGAAATCGATTATTATTTTCAATTATGAGTTTATTTAATTTTTTGTTAATTAATTAAGAATCTAAGTTTAGTGGGACTTTAAGTCCAAGTTTAGTGGAACTCTAGGTATAACTCTATAAATAAGGATGTAACTATTTCATTTTAATCAATCAATGAAGAAAGTATTATTTTAGCCAATAGGCCAAAACCATAGGAGGGTCGATCCCCTCGAAGTGCTCCAAAAGACCTGATCCCCTCGAAGTGATCGTTTATCCCCCTTTTTCCATCTCATCTATGATACAAACCCAAGGGTTCCTATCAACCATCCATTCTTATGGTTTTGACCTTCTTCATTCTTAGATAATGTGGTCATTTACAAGGTATGCAATACCGATGGATACCGCCCATACTAGGCGGTACATATTGGTCCGTCCGCTGATTGGAATCTGGATTGCCCGCTACCGGGTGGTACCTTCGATTGGGGTTGTTTTCACCCATTACCATCCGAAATCAGTCAGTGATGGTCATTTCGACCATCATCAGCCTATCATGAACTTAGCTGGTTTTGCCTAAGTCGTGCGACACCCTTGCGTATCTATTCGCAAATGTCAACCTTCCCGAAACCTCGGGTTAGAGAAAGTGTTCCACACTGTCACGAACGATCGTCGCTCAAGCGCAACTCTTCGCTCAGCGAACCGTTCGTCACTTTTGTTTGCTTGTATAGATGTTTGACAGCATGTTTTACCTTAGTTTTGTATTATTTTACTTAAGCAATGAAAGCATAAATAGTTTATAATACTGCAAAACGACCACTCACTGCATGAAGCCACAACAAGCCCAAAACTGTCCAGTTTTGGATCATTTTCGTGTGTTGTGGTGACCTGTCTGAGCGGTCCAAAAAGTCAGCCATCTCAGCCCCTTAGAATCCCCCAGGTGGCACAGGGTTGGATGGGGCTTTGGGATAGTATCGGGCGTGAGCATTCATCGACTGTTGAACTCGTCTTGCATCTGATACCTTGGGAACCGTTGTTTGTGGACTTGCGATTGTTCCTATAGCCCTCTAAAGTCTTGTTTCACGCTTTTTCTCTCCTTTCTCTGTTGCACTCAAGGTGTTCAATGAATTGCTTGTAAAAAGATGCCCTCTTTGCAAGTGGGATTTGTCTGTCGCTTGTCTTCAAAACTAATCATCTTCTCTTTTTGTAGGTCCTTCGGGACCCGCGCGAGGTTGCAAGTGGGCTGACCCTTTACGGGCAAATACGCTTCGGCATTTCATGACTTAGGTAAGCCTAGCTAAGTCCGGAATATTGGGCAAAAGTTGCTTCGCGACTTAGGCAATTCCAGCTAAGTCTTCATGTTTACCACTAAGGTGCCGCACGGCTTAGGCAAATTCAGCTAAGTCTGTGACATTGTGGTATTAGAGCAGGCAAGCAATTCGGGCAAACAGTGAAGAAGATTCGCAATCTCGTCATGACGAAGCACTATGGTGAATCAAGCAAGATGGAGCCGAGCCCTTGCCCCAAGCAGCCGTAAGCGGGCTGCAAGTGCAAACTCGCTCGCAAGCTGCTGGAGCCGCTCATGAGGAGCGTGGCAGCAAACAAGACGAGCATGAAATGGGTATTCTCCACGAGCGGAGGAGGCGTAATATGGTGCGCCAACTAGGAAACGGAGCCACAAATAGAGACTTACAATGTTGGAAACTCGCCTCGATGTTCTTGAAGCGAGCTTGGAGGAATTCTACCAAGGGCAACAAAGACTCCATGGGGTAGAGAGCTCGCAAGAAGAAGCTGAATCTCGGATAGACAGGGTTGAGTCCCTGGTTGACCGACTAACGAAGGATACCAAAGACTCGGTGCAACATCTACATGAAGTTGTGGTGGAACTCATGTCCAATATGACATTGCTTACAATGACTCTTAATGCGGGAGGAAATAATACATGTACAACGTCGCCACAAAGCTTCAGGGCACTCGAACCACATTGCTACAGAGGTGTAAGAGATACCAAAGAGCTAGAAAATTTCTTGTTTGACATGGAACAGTGTTTTCGTGTTACGAGGCCCGATTCTGAAGAAACCAAAGTTTCTATAACAATAATGTATCTGAATGGAGATGCAAAACTTTGGTGGTGAACCCGTTGGGAAGAGATCCAGCAAGGTCGATGCCAAGTGGATACATGGGATGACTTGAAACGAGAGTTGAGAACTCAATTTTGTCCGAGAACACAGAGTTTATCGCAAGAAGGAAACTAAGACAACTCCGCCAAAGTACATCAATTCAAGACTATGTGAAGCAATTTTCAGCACTGATGCTGGATATACAAGACATGTCCGAGAAGGACAAACTATTTTGCTTTCTCGATGGCTTAAAGCCATGGGCGCAATGAGAACTGCATCAGAGGAATGTCACCGACGTAGTCGAGGCAATTGTAGCCATAGAAAGGCTAACTGATTTCGTTGCTTCAGAGAACTTGGGAAAGAAGAAACAATCCTCGGGAAATTGCCCAACAATATACTCTCATACGAAGGAGTCTGTGGGCGAACAAAAGAAAAAAAGCTTCCAAAAGGAACCAAGCTCAAAAGGCAATGCCCCGAAATCTAGTAGATGCTTCTTGTGTAGAGGACCGCACATGGTGAGGGAGTGCCCACTGAAACAGGCACTCAACGCTTTAACTGCATCAATACACCCCCACAAGTCAGACAAGGGTAAAGTCGTCGCCCTCAGTTCGAGCAATTTTGAATCCAGCAGCGATGATGAGGAGTCTCAAGGACCCCGAATAAGAGTAATGCGCTTATTGAATACATTGCGGGGTCAAGTAGTGAAAAACATGAAGGCAAAGCAACTGAAGGCAGGGAGCAACGAGTTGATATATGTGGACATCAAACTAAATGGTCGAACAACCCGTGCAATGGTGGATACGAGTGATACCCACAATTTTATTGCCGATTGTGAATCAAAGTGACTTGGACTAATCTTTAAGAATAACCTAAGTCGCATGACGGCTGTGAACTAAGAGGCCAAGCGGATCTCCAGACTAGCAAAGGGGGTCCCCATCAAGATCGGAACATGAGCAGAAGCACAAACATGATGGTGGTGTCATTGGATGACTTCCAAGTGATTCTCGGAATGGAGTTCATGCATGCAGCGAAGTTAGTGTCAATGTCATTCCTGAACTCTTTATGTCTAATGGGAGATGATGACCCTTGCATTGTTCCTGTTTCTCGAGGAGGAACCAAGGATCCACAACAAATATCGATATTATAATTGAAGAAAGGGGTACAAAAAGGTGAATCAACGTTTGTAGCTGATATAAAGCTAGACACTTGACGAAGAGACCGTTCAAGAACCTGCCGTAGTGGCGAATATCCTAAAGGAGTTCTTGGATGTGATGCCGACTGAGTTCTCGAAAACTCTACCACCACGTAGAGGCGTGAATCATCATATAGAGCTGGAACCGGGAGTTAAGCCTCCAGCGAAACCACCATACCACATGGCCCCTCCAGAGTTGGCAGAACTCATAAAGCAATTAGACGAACTGCTAAGCGGTGGTCTCATCTGTAGTTCAAAAGCACCATTCGAAGCTCCAGTCCTCTTCCAAAAGAAATAAAATGGGAGCCTCTGATTATGTGTCGATTATCGAGCCCTAAACAAGGTGACAGTGAAGAACAAATATCCTATCCCGCTTATCGCGGATTTGTTCGATCAATTGGGCAAGGTCAAGTATTTCTCTAAACTCGACCTTCGATCGGGGTATTGGCAGGTGCGCATTGCAAAAGGCGACGAAGCAAAGACTAACTGTGTGACCAGGTATGGAGCGTTTGAATTCTTGGTGATGCCTTTCGGTTTAACCAACGCTCCGTCCACATTCTGCACTCTAATGAACCAGCTTTTTAAGGAGTACTTTGACAAGTTTGTGGTTGTCTACTTGGATGATATCGTCGTCTACAATCAAATGCTTGAGGAGCCCGTTGAGCACCTTTAAACCATTTTCAAAGTTCTCAAGGAGAACACTTTATTTGCAAAGAGGGAGTAGTGCTACTTTGCTCAAACAAAAATTTTATTCGTGAGACATCGAATCGACAATGGTTCTATCCGAATAGACAAGTCCAAGGTGTATGCATTGGCGGACTGGCGAACACCAAAGAAGGTGCCAGAGTTAAGATTCTTCCTTGGGTTCATCAACTATTATCAGCGCTTTATTATTGGATATTTGAAGCACAAAGCTCCAATGACGGAGTTGCTAAAGAAGTAGTCGTGGAGATGGTCAGACAAATGTGAAGCGACATTCTAAGACCTAAAGACTGCTGTGTTAGAAGAACCAGTACTCAGATTACCATACTATGGGAAATCTTTTGAAGTCCATACAGATGCTTCCAATTTTACTATTGGGGGAGTACTTATGCAAGAGGGTCATCTAGTGGCCTACGAGAGTCGCAAGCTCAACAAGACCGAGCGACGATATCTAGTGAATGAGAAGGAGATGACAACGGTGGTCCATTATCTACGAGTCTAATGACACTATCTTTTAGGAGCACCATTCATGCTAAGGACAGACAATGTCGCATTTAGTTACTTCCAGACTCAAAAGAAACTCTCCCCGAAACAAGCTCGATGGTAGGACTTCTTGCCCGAGTTCGACATGGTAATAGAGTACAAGCCCGGAAAGATAAATGTCATGGCCAATGCATTGAGCCAAAAAGTTGAATTGGTGAATGTTATAGAGTTGGAAGGTGGAGGCCAAGCATGTCAGTTGCACTCTAACTTTCTTTCCAGGATCAAGGATGGATTGTATAGTGATCATCAGGTAGTAACCCTGATGTAACTCATCAAAGCAGGCAAGACACAACGATTTTTGGGTCCATGAGAGACAGTATCTATACCAAAGGGAATATAGTTTATGTTCCATGAGTGAACAATTTGAGGCGTAAACTCTTGAAAGAGTGTCATGATTCTCTTTGGACTAGACATCCTAGCATCCACCGAATAATGGCTCTCGTGGAGAGGGCCTTCTATTGGCTGAAGATGGAGACTGATGTGGAGGATTATATTCGAACATGCCTTACTTGCCAACAAGATAAAGTAAAGCAGCGGAAGCCGGTGAGACTTTTGGAGCCATTGCCCGTACCAGAAAGGCCATAGGAGAGCATCTCCTTAGACTTCATATCAAACTTGCCGATAGTAGGGGGACTCGGATTGATACTCGTGGTGGTCAATCAGTTTTTGAAGTATGCAATATTCATTGCTGCACCCCTACACTGTTTAGCAGAGGAGGCGACCAAGTTGATGGTGAAGAATATGGTGAAGTATTGGAGAGTCCCGCACAATATCATCAATGATCGAGATTCACGATTCTTGGGAAGATTTTGGACTCAACTATTCAAGTTGCTAGGGTCCAAGTTATAATTCTCCAAAAGCCTCTACCCTCAGACGGATGGCTAGACTGAAAGAATTAACTCCTCTTGGAGCAGTATCTTCAGCACTCTATGAGTGCTAACTAACAAGATTGGGTGAAGCTGTTCGATATAGTCTAATTCTCCTACAACTTACAGCGGAGCCCTGCATCCAACAAGAGCCCTTCGAGATTATCACGGGGCAACAGCCGTCGACTCCTCACACATTGGCTATTGGTTATATGGGGAATAGTCTATCAACATATCACTTTATAAAGGAATGACATTGAAATACAGATATTGTTTACACCCACTTAGAGAAGGCGACCAAGAAGATGAAGAAGTGGGCAAACTTGGGAATGCGACCATGGGAGTTTAAAGTTGGTGACTTGGTGTTGTTGAAGCTCCAACCAGCATTACTGCAGTTCTTTGGGCACAAAGTGCATAATGGATTGGTATGCAAGTATGAAGGGCCTTTATCAATTATCAGCAGGGTGGACAACGTCTCCTACAAGTTGCAACTACCGGCATAGCTCAAAATTCACAATGTCTTCCATATAAGAAACTTAAAAGCCTACCATTCATATCCACAAGATGCTTCATGAAATATTTCAACTCAACTACCTCCAATCAGAGCTTCATATGAGAAGCGAGTTGAGACCATTTTGGTGGATCACAAGACTAAGCAACCCAACGAAGCAGTGCAAACAGAATACTTGGTGAAGTGGAAAAAGCTTCCCCAAATAGAAGTCAATTGGGAGCCAGAAGATGCCCTACGATATGAAGAAGCCCGCATCAAAGCCTACCAACAAGCATCAATGAGGGCATCAACAGTTTAAGTGGTGGAGAATGTCACGAACGGTCATCGCTCAACTGCAACTCTTTGCTCAACGAACCATTCGTCTCTTTTGTTTGCTTGTATAGATGTTTGGCAACATTTTTGCTCTGGTTTTATGTGATTTTACCTAAGAAATACGAGCAGAAATGGTCTGTAATACTGCAGAATGACTGCTCGCTGCATGGAGCTAAAATAGGCCCAAAACTGCCTAGTTTTGGATCATTTTTGTGTGCTACGATGACCTATCCGAGCGATCCAAAATGTCAGCCATCTCAGCCCCTTAGAACCCCTCAGGTGGCACAGGGCTGGATGGGGCTTTGGGATAGTATCGGGCGTGAGTATTAATTGACTGTTGAACTCGTTTTACGTCTGATACCTTGGGGACCATCGTTTGTGGACTTACGACCGTTTCTACAACCCTCTAAAGTCTTGTTTCACTCTCTTTCTCTATTGCACTCAAGGTGTTCAATGAATTGCTTATAAAAAGCTGCCCTCTTTGAAAGACGTCGGGACTTGTCCATCGCTCGTCTTCAAAACTAATCAACTTCTCTTTTTACAGTCGTTCGGGACCCACACGAGGTTACAAGTGGGCTGATCCTTTGCGGGCAAATACACTTTAACGTTTCATGACTTAGGCAAACATAGCTAAGTCTGAAACATTGGGCAAAGGTTGCTTCGCGACTTAGGCAATTCCAGCTAAGTCTTCAAGTTTGCCGCTAGGGTGCCACACGGTTTAGAAAAATTCAACTAAGTATATGACAACACGAGAACAAGCAATCATTTCAGCAAACACTTTATAGTTAATGCAAATTACAAACATGAGTTTCACAAGCTCTGAATGGTCGTACACAAAAGATGATAGTCCATTACAGGTTGAAATCCCCACAAGTGTTCATATGACATAACTCTCATTTACAAATCGAAACCGACCATGAAAGTTAACCAAACTAAAGCTGCCAAGCCTATTACAAGCCCGCTACTTGCTATAGAAAGTATAAAAAAAACCTGAAAGATACGGACATACATGAGCATTGCATCGAGCATCCTCTTTATATTTTTGTTTGTGACATTCTCCCCCACTTAATCCTTCGACGTCCTCGTCGAAGCCATTGTAAATGTTACATCTCCTTACCTTTTGCTAAATTGTCAATCTTCTACTCTAGTTGCAACACGCCTCTTGGTTCGCAACTGCTCTCCGTCACTATTGTCGTATAGTCGAACTTTGATCTATCATACTACTTCAACTTATAAATGACTGACTCTGGTGTGGGGTTGGCTGAGTTATGCTAATCCTTGTTGATTCCTACAGATCTTTCTGATGAAGGAAAAGATCATCTTTGGTATGCGCCAGTATCTCAATCGTCTCATGCCGCTTAAACTAGGTGGTTGCTTGTTGGAGCTTTGACGAGTATCGCCTCGCAGACTTTAAAGTTTTTGAGGTCCTTCACAAAATTTGTTCATCGATTCTTCTTCAACTTAGTTGTCACTTCCAAGTAGGTTTGCATCACTCCGCTTTTGATTTATATTATATTAGGAAATGAAGCAAGCAATCTACTCACAGTAGCACTGATCACCATTGGTGAGGATTTGACAACTCTTGTCTTCCATTAGATTTCTTCGAAGGGTCTTTGAACTTGTGCAGAGCTCTTCTGCTAGATAAATAAGAGAACTATGGTACTCAATTTCGCTCATTCTCTTGAGTTAAGAAGGCAAATGTTACTTGACATTGCCCATCTTCTCGAGGTTATACTTCATGCATCAAGTTGGTTGCTAGACTTCGCCCACCCTTTGCTCATACTTCTAAAGCACCCGAGGTATTTGCATTCTTTGTGTTGAGTTAGCTATGATAATTCACCCTCTCACTGCCATCAAACTTTCGAAATGCAAGAAGTTTCGCCCGAAAAGAGCAAACTTGGAGCAAGTCTATAATAGTTTTGGTCGCCTCTGGGATTGTACCATCTTCTCCATCATCTTTATCACCTACTCCTCTGAGTAGAAATGGTACAACACCACGTCCTGCATACTCCATTCCCTGGTTGAGCACTTTTGCATCATCCTGAAGTCCCCCACTTTTGGCTATCTTGATGAAAAGTTCATCGACACTGGTCTTATGAAGTTCCCTTGCCTTTACCCTCCAGCCTTGTCTTTGTACTTAGAGTTTGTCTTTGCATTCTCCACCTTTTTGGCCCCTTTAACGACCAACGCTCTCCCTACCTTAGAGCAAGGGATCGATGACTCTACGGAAGTCTTGCCTCTGCAGTACCATGACGCTGCCAAGCCCATGACACCACTATTCGTTGTCTTGCATCTGCGTCCCTTTCTTCATGATCGGTAGATTCACCTCTGCGGCACCATGGTACTCCTCCAAGTCCATCTCCATTATGAACGATGCTTAGATTTTTGGGTTGCTAAGCCCCTTTGGACTTTTCATTGCTTCCACGCCTCTTTCGATCACCTGCTTTAACACCTTTATGTTCTCCGAGCAGTTCCCCTTGATCGATGGAAAGACAGACTGCAACTCCCATGCATGGCCTCCACCATGATGTTGCAGGGCTCATGTCGATTATGTTCTCCTTAGCTTCTTTGGTAGCAATATTCGCTTACTCGGTCTTGTCCTCTGACTTGTTAGGCTCCTTAAGTGAATATGACCACTAGAGTAGTCCAACTATCCAGCACTCAAAATGATCAAGCCCCCCCATGGAACACACTGGTACTTACACTCAGAATTCTCCCTTGATGGTATACAACCCTCATATATTAGTGACTAAGGCTTTCATCCGATGCAAAATTTGATGCACGCACGGAAGACCCACCTCAATGGTACCATGACATTAACTTCTTGAATTCATAGCCCTTCTTGTCATCGTGTAGCATGATCGAGTCTCTCACAGGACTTCACCCGTATATGTTGTATTGCCTCAAATTGTTCCACCACGATCTGCTACACCATGTCGCCTCCTAGTGACATCTCCATTGCATTCAGATTCTTGTGGGATGAACTCAGACTATGATCTCTCCATGTGTGGCCTCTGCCAGCACATTGTAGGGTCTCTGCCACCTCTAATTATGTTTGCTCCTTTGGCAATTGACCTACATCACTCTAGGATAGTTCCTCACCTGGTAACTCTCGAAGTCCACAAATTTATGCATCATTGTCTGGATCATGGGCCTCTATCCCCACCAACACAATCTCCTGCCCGTTGCTTTCTTCATGACAACTCAAGTGGCAGCACTGTGACATATTCTTCAAGGGTACCTGCTTCTGCGTCCTCTTGCTTCGTACTAAGGCATTCTGATCCTAACTTCACCTTAGCCAGTTGAATAACCTTAGTTCCTCCATCCAATGCTTCTCTAAGATAAGGTGCATGTACCTCGAAGCTCCCTTCGTCTTTGGCATCATGCAAGATGAGTCTGCTCCATCAGAATGAAGACCCTATGGAACAACATGATCCCACACTTACCTCTGCAAGAGTTCATGTTCTTGACCTATGTCCAAGGAAAGCTCTGTGCCTCTGCTCCATGTTTCATCTTCTATGTTTACTCCCTTCATGTGGCTTGGGCACTTCACCAAGTTCTACCCAAGTTGCTCTGCCTCTCGATTTGCATTGAGTTGATGGTGGCCCTCGCGCCCACCATTCCACGTGTCAGCCCTCCGTTAAGTCTCATTTCCATATCGGCTCTAAGTGTGCTTTAGTTTGATATTGCCATGGGTCACTCCCCCACTTGATCCCACGATGCATCCACCAATGCATTACCTCATGCAAGATCATGCGATGAATCCTGCCGCTTGCTCGGTCCGTTGAGCTTTGTGGAGTTGTCTTGAGGTACTCATCAATATGTGTGGTATATTACACATGATTCTCCCTCTAGAGAACTGGGACTTATACCTCATGGATATCTGTCCTGTTGGAGTAACTTTTCACTTTGCATTCCTCCCTCTGGAAGTTTTGGAGATCACCATCCCCTTGGACTACTCCGCCTTGCTGAACAACTTGTGCATTATTCTGCCCCTGCAAATACACTCGCTAGATTATGAATCTTCGTCAGTATAGCCCCCGGTGCACCCTTCAAGGTCTAGTAACATGCTTAACTTATTGCACACTTTAGCCTCCTACGAGCGTATCCTTCCTATGCTGAAGAGAAAGTTTTAATGCTTCATGGTGTCGAGTTTTGGTCACCTTGGGATGGCCATAGATACTCCATCGTCTGCATACAAGTCCTTATATAAGTACCAAATTCTTCGAGTTAGTGATTCCCCTCACCTCTATGAGCTTTGCATAACTCTTTCGGTCGTTATACAACTCATCCAACTTTCCATGGTCTTATTCTTTACCAAGCACCCCGCTTGCCTTGAGTACCTACCGTCAGGTTTGGTTGCCAACATCGAGCCGTAACTCGAACTCACCCATCCTGATCTTTGTGCACTACACATACTTCCTAGCTTGCTTGTCCTCGTGGTGCCTCTCGTGCAAAGGGTTGGTCATTCTTCTGAATGCTAATCTTAGATGCTCACTCCTTTGAGTGACACATTTCCTTACATCTCAATGTCTGTTTCCCCCAAACGGTGGCGCGTGTTGGCTACCCTCCATACAGCCCAACTAGGTCCCCCACGTTTGCATGACAAGTGTTTCTATGTATGCTTGTCCCATTTTGATACCATATGTCACGAACTTAGCTGATTTTGCCTAAGTCGTACAGCACCCTTGCGTGACCATTTACAAAGGTCAACCTCCCGAAAACCTCTTATGGTCCCTTAGGACCTACAAAAGAGAAAATGGGTTAGAGAAAGCGTTCCACATGGGATTCATAAATAATCATTTCAGCAAACACTTTATAGCTAATGTAAATTACAAACATGGACTTCATAAGCTTTGAACGGTCGGACACAAAGGATCATGGTCCATTACAGACCAAAATCCTCACAAGTGTCCACATGACACAACTCTTATTTACAAGCCGAAACTGACCACGAAAGCTAATCAAACTAGGGCTGCCAAGCCTACTGCAAGCCCGCTACTTGCTATACAAAGTATGAACAAAACTTGAAAGACACAAACATATATGAGCATTATATCGAGCACCCTCTTTATATTTTTGTCCGGGACAGGTCGTTGTCGGGCGGGCGCGATCCATCGCCCACAGGTGATTTATTCTCCCCGCGCGGGGAGAAGAAACGAGGCGACATCACCCTCTTTTTTTATTTTTTTAACTTTATATTATATATATATATATATATATATATAGTTTACCTGTATGCAAATGTTATGTATTTCATGTTCATTAGAAGTTGCCACTAATTGCTCTTCTTCTAGGACCTCTACATAATTAGACTAGTTAGGTATCATACTGTTTGCTCTACTAATGCCACATGTGGACTTCTTTTAACATTCTTATTTATGGGGTTTTAACGTTAACCCTTTTTTTGGTGAAACACTAAGACACCGTAATATTTTTTTCTTAGATGTACCATGTTAGTTTGTAGCTGTATTTTTCTAATACTCATTTGTGTGTTTGGTTTTCTTGTTTTCCTCAATAGTTTGGGCTTGTTATTGGTGATTCATTATGATTATACCTGAGTTTAGTCTTTTCTTTGAGTTAAAAGCTTTTCATTGAGTTAGTTCATTATTGACTAATATTTGTTAGATTGTGCATTACATATCTTAGTGCCTCTATGTTTTCTAATAAGTTCTGTAAAAAGTTTTGGTTAGTTGTCATTTGCGATGATGCGTCTGTCTTATTACTAAATCTTAAAATTGTATTTTCTTTCCTCTCAAACATGGAATTTCTTTGTGCTTTTAACAAGGCATTGTCTTTTGTCTGTCTGTCCTTCTTGTCTTTTGCTTTTTGATGTTGTTTGTTTACTCTCCTGGAAACTAGATTCTATCTGCCATATCACCTTCGCCTTTTTGTCTTTGTCATTTTATCTGGATGCATTGGAGACTTTAAAAGATGAGTTTAGAGCATCCAGGACCGTCTGTTTTTTAACAATCCCCAACAAAATTAATAGAATAAACTACAATGGAGGTTTCTTCTGTACTTACAAGTCAATATTTGTAATTTCAATATGTACAATTCAGTACAGGCGGTATGTATCGGTTTGTCATGTTATCGATTTACGGACCGTCCGCTATTGTACGGTACCACGAAAATCAATTGTCAGCAGTCGATTTCAACCATCGATGATCAATTGAGGGAGAAAAAGGGAAGAAGAATAAGAAGAAGAGGAAAAGAAGAAGGGAGAAGAAGAGGAGAAGAAGAAAGAAAAAGACCTTCTTTCCCACGTCGTCCTCGCCCACACGTCGTCATCGTCGACGGGTCACATGTGCGTCGTCCTCGCCCACGGGCAATTCTTCTCCCGCACGAGGAGACGAGAACGTCTCCCGACGCAAGGAGAAAGATTGAGGCGACGTCACCAATTTTTTAATATATTAATATTTAATATTATATTTAATATTATATTATATAATATAATATTATAAAAAAATATTTTAATATACCACCCGATATCATGTAATTAACGGATAATCTCATAACATTTAATGTTCTAAGATTAACTGTTTATACAAAAATGCTCAAAGTTTACCTTATTAATCGCCAACTAGATGCTACCATCAGATTTTGTTGAACTGTTTGTTTGAGGTAAAAGAATGCTTTTCTTTCAACTTATATTTCCTTGTAGAATTATAGTAATATGTCTGCAATTCTACGAAAAGATGCTTCTTTGGTACTGCATTGAATGTTCTGATCCAGAAAAAGTCATCATAAGAGTATATTTTGATTTTTTTTTACAAACATTTAATGTTCTCATAACTGAAGATACTTTCAACCAAGGTTTATCTTATCGAGTGGTAAGACCCTATATCGGGTGGTACGTATCGGTCTGCCGGTTGATTAGTACGTGAACCATTCGTTACCGCTAAAATCGATCATTAGTGGTCTATTTTGATCGTCGACGGTCAATTTCGATCGTTGACGATCGACTAAGGGAGAAAGAAGAAGCGAGAAAAGAAGAAGAGGGAGAAACTTGTTCCCTGCGTATTGCTCTTCCCCGACTCCACCACGTGATCCGTCACCTACGGGTGATTCTTCGTCGACGGGCAATTCTTTTCCCCGCGCAGGGAGAAGAACAAGGCGACGTCGCCTTTTATTTTTTTAATTTATGTTATATTAATATTAATATTATATTATATATATTATGTTATATATTATATTATATTATACCGAGCGATATGTATCGCTCGGTGCCGGGTATCATATCATATCGAGATGAACTTGATACATCGGTACAAACCGATAAGGCAAATCTTATTTTTTTTTTCTTTCAACTATTGCTCAATATTAAATGCCCTTGGATCACTATACTATTAGATTTTGTTGGGGATTGTTGAAAAGTAGACATTCCTAAATGCTCTAATTTTTGGTTGAATATATGGTTTATTGTATTTGATTATATACATTTTCAATTTAGGTGTTTTCTTTTTCTAAATAAAGTGCATGGCACACTCTTACATGACTTATATAAAACTTGTGTTTTGTTAGGAAAAGAATCGTTGGGCGTGGTCATAGGTGTTGTTTGGTTTGTTATTAGAATATAATTAAAAGATACTGGAAGCATAGTTCCTATTGTCAATTTCCCTCACATATCTAGAATCAAAATTGAAATATGTAGAAGAGCATGATTAAAGTAATGATCCATACATACTAGTCTGACCAGGAGATGACAGCAGGTATTGTCGAAAATTACTCAATATATTGATTAGTACAAGTTAATTTATCTCCAATACCTTAGCGCCGTACAACTTTGATAGTTGTTAAGAACGGGTATAGCACCAATATTTAAAATCCATTGGAGGAGCTTTGATATATGTATCTGCTTTATCAAGTTATTTATTTGTTTATGTTGTTCGTTAATTTTAATGTCTAATATGTTACATTTGACTTTATGTTTTATTTCATTTTCATCTTTTTTAATTAAATTACTAAATATAGATAAAGCATTGATAGATATTCACTATATTTACTACTATCATGCTCTTTCCTTTGGAGAGCAACGTACGATGGTTAGAATAATGTATATTGACTTCCGATAGGGAGTGACCATTAAAGGAAAATAAGTGACCAGTTTTGCAAACTTTTGCTTCACATTCTATGCAAGTACTGAGATCTGATTTAATTAAAGTGATCATAATGATAATATATATATATATATATATATATATATATATATATATATATTGAATCTCAGATTTTGATGATAAAATCAATTGATGAGTTATTAATCTAATAGGATTGTTGGACTTAATTGATGCAGGATTAATTACGACAGAATAATTATTACAATCAAGGTTGACCAAGGTCAAGTCCATGCATCGGGTCAATACGGTTGGGAACTCGCCAGGAGTGGGTAGGGAGCTCGCCGAGGGCATCGGGAGTTTGCCAGGATGGCGTAAGGGAGGTCGCTAGAAGAAGACCGAGACTCGCCGGAAGATTGTTGGGGATAGCCAAAAAACTTGTCGAGAGTTAGGATGGTCTTGTAATGGATGTTTGACAATTATGATTATATTTAATTAAGTCGTAATTAGCATCGTGTAGGTCTAACTATGATAGGAGCAATGAAGTTACAATCAGATGATGGGCTAAGATCAAGCTTGGGCATCGGGCCGGGTTCCGACGATGTAGTGGAATCTCGCCGAAGTTTGCTAGGAGATTCGCCAAAGGGATCGGGAAGCTCGCTGGGAACACGCCGGGAGATCGCCGGAAGAAGACCGGAAGACTCGCCGTAAGAATGCCGGAGACTGCCGGATTGACGGGAGTTATGTCTTAATTATCTTGATTGGTCATTAAGTGTTGTAATCATTGAGTCATAGTTAGGGTTTGAGTCCAAATTGAGTTAGCTTTGGAAGGAATCCAAATCAACTCAATAGAGCAATCGAGTCCACTATTAGGGTTTTGTTGAGCTCAAGTTGAGCTCAATTGGTTGACCAAGGGTTGATCAGGTTCAAGCCGGAATTCCAAAAGCGGAGGGAACCACTTTTGCGAAAATTTCGACGGGTAAACCACCGATGAGCGACGAGTGTACCGCTGCCGCCCAAGCTTTCGAGCGGTTGACGACAGCTGACCCGCCTAGGCTGGGCGGTTGAACCGCCCATACCCAAGAATCTAGGTACTTTGGGCGGTTGACCCGCCTAGGGCCGACGGGTAAATCGCCCGTACCCAGGTGTTTGGGCGACTGAGCCGCCCAGACCGACGGGTAAACCGCCCGTACTTGGATTTTTCGAATACGATTGGATTTTGACTTCGGTTTTGAAGCCAATTTGGAGCCTATAAATACCCCAAGTTTTCTTACATTCAAGACAACAATTATGGGGATTATATTATGAAAAAATATTGTGTGAGAATTGTAATAAAAAGAAAAATAGTAAGGGAGAGAGGTTAGAGTTAGAAATTTTCTTAAAGTCTCAATTGTAAGCTCAAGTGTAATGGTTTGGTCTTCACCCAAAGAAGATCGGTAGTGAACACCGGTATGCCTCAAGAAGGAGGACCCGAGAGTGGACGTAGACCGTTGGTGCCGAACCATTATAAAAACTGTGAGTGTTTCTTTGCTTTTAAATTGCTTATATAATCTTGTATTGATGCTTCATATTCAACTCACTCTTTGAAAGTAAAGTTTTCACGTTGCTTATCTTTCGGGTTTACTTATTAACTTAGCAACTTTTATTCAATGACTCACTCATTTTACTAAAGACTAAAAGCTTCCAATTTCATATTTTGATTTAATCAAAAAATTTCTAAAACCAAATAATTATATTAGCACTAATTCAACCCTTCCCCACTCTTAGTGTCGATTGATCATATATATTGGATGAATTTTTCATCTTAAAAAAATGTTGCATGAAACTTTGTTATAATTTTCTAGATTGAATATGTATATTATCTCCAAACTGCTGCTCTCTGCACTTTTTTTTTTATCAGGACGATCCCCTTTTCTTTATCATGGTATGTAAATTGTGAATGGGTTTTTGGCTAACAATGATGTCAATTGCACATTTTTTTTTCATGTCTAATTTTAATAAACCACTCCAGCGTTACTTTTGGTCTTTACCATTTTGGTTCTCATGAAGTGTTTTAAATAAAATTCTTATTTTCTTGGTGCTTATTCCTTCACTGTTATCATATTCTGCTGCATCTCTTCCTTCACTGCCATAATTAAATCATTCTCTTTTCTGAAGGTTTCAGTGACTTGATATTGCCTTAAGTGGATTAGTTTTTGAATTTTTGATGATCTTTTGCTGAATAGAAGAGTTAAAATTACAGTTAATTAATCCACGACATTGGAAAAGCAGACAGACAGATGACCGTACCGACCCAGTATGTCATTCATTGGCTTGTTGCTGTGCATATTAAATAAATGGCATCATATATCTCTGCTTCAACAGTATGCCTGAAATTTTCTAGAGACCTTTATTAAGTGAATATGTATATCCATTGTTTTGAAAATGTTGAATTTTTTTCTCTAGATCCAAATCAATGGTTTTTTTATTTTTTTTATTTTAATGTACAATGATAGGGTTTTCTGCTGCTTATCCTTAAATATTTCCAATTGCTGCACTGTGAGTCTAACTAACTGGGCTAGAAAGGGTCAAAAGTGAGGACGGTACCCTATATGCTCCCTTCACAATTCATCAACCACCACCAACATTTTCCAAACTCCTCTTACAGCACCAGCAAAAAGAAAGAAGGCAAATGCCTTTGTTTTTTCAAGATAGCAAAGACTTGTGCTGGATATCAAATCAACACCACAAGTTTCTGTAGATCAGCTGAATCTTAGCACAAACACACCGTCTGGAAGCAGCGGATTCAACAGAAAGATGTTCAAACGGAAGGCTAACCCGAGTCTTCGACTCCGATTGTTTGTGCTCTCTCTCTCTCTCTCTCTCTCTCTCTCTCTCTTCTGTCATCGCCAACTCAGACTTCAGATATAAACCTAGATCAGCTGAATCTTAGCACAAACACACCGTCTGGAAGCAGCGGATTCAACAGAAAGATGTTCAAACGGAAGGCTAACCCGAGTCTTCGACTCCGATTGTTTGTGCTCTCTCTCTCTCTCTCTCTCTCTCTCTCTCTCTCTCTTCTGTCATCGCCAACTCAGACTTCAGATATAAAGCTAAGCCATAGTGATGCCACTAGCCGATCGGATGGATGCCTATGTGGTCAGCCTATTGTTTCATGTTTTGCAGTATGGCAGTCTCATGCGGTACTCACTCTCTGTCGCAGGGATTTTTCCTGTGCTGGGATGGAGGGCCAGCATACAGGAAATTCTGATCGTGCTGGTGATGCTGATGAGATTAATTGCCAGAATATACAGGTTCTTCTGATGCAACGTGGCAGACTCTATACCCTTCTCGTGGCATCCTGTCTAAGTGAGCTGCCTTTAGCTCAGTTCATTTATCCTTTTTTTTTTTTTACGATAAAAACCCCCATGTTTTAAAAGCAAATAATGTAGTTGTTACTCCAATCTATAGTTGAGGGAGGATAGGGCAGGGCTGCTAGTTTTAGGCATCTTTCAAATTGCGGTTGAAGGATAATGCAGATCTATGAAGTTGGTCAGAATCGCCATCGCCAGGGAAGAGCCAACAACGTCCATTTCCATCCATGTAACCAAGTGCTTTACCATCGAGCCAGCCATCTATCTCCATATCAACAAACATCACTGTCATCTACAATATCCGCTTTAAAATCAAAGAGCCTACAAAACTGACAGCCTGGAGGAGCTGATTTTTCTTTTTTATTTTTCTTATCGAACAGCCACAACCTGATTAAGCACACCCTCTGACTGGATCTTACCAATGGACAGATGAAAAATAGTGAAATCACCTACTCAAGTCTCTTAATCTTACCAACTTTCCAGTACAGTCAAACGCCTCGACTGTAAAGTTCTGCAACCACACAGTCCTAGCACATAACTCTAAACTCAGTGGCTCCACTTCAAACAGGATCACTGTTCAAAATTTGAAAGAGACCAGCATACATCGTATTTTGCTTTGCAAAGCACTGCAAAAAATATATATTAGGGAAGATCCTACAAAATGGTCCTAATAAAAGCACAAGAGATTCAGTCGAATACTAGATAACAACATCCTGATAGGAGATGTCTCATCCGAAGCAATTCTATGCAAGAATTCCAACTTCACCTTTGGTATACCATTATACTACGCTGCCAAAGAGAACTACGCAGTTGAAACCCTTCCTGCAATTACACTTACAGAACACTTGAGGTAGCAGAAAACCCCAAAGAAATACATCTAACAACTGTTTACCAACTCACAAGGAATGGATTAACTAAATTAAGTGCAAAATCTGACTCAGGCATGATTCTTTATTGAATGTTTAATTTACATCCATGAATTCTTTCATTGCTGAAGAAGACATGTTTTATCACAGACTTGAGTAAACAGATAGAAAAATAACACTAAATTGACCTCTTAATCTATGTACACTTTGTATACTAAATGGAAAAATATAGAATATTCCAAATCCACGTTATTGAACAAGGTAGAGAAACACTGACAGTCGCTATCCTGGCCGAGAAAAGGTGTCCCTCCTTCGTACCATACCGAGTGCAAAAATTTGGATTTATGGTTGTGCAGCTCAGCTAATGTCTAATATCAACCCATGGTAAAAATGAGATGGAACGGAGTGAACGGTGAACAAGCAAAAAGACCTGTTTCATCTCCAACGACTAATGGATAATGCCAATTAGTAATGGGAATAAAGAAAAGCAATGCTTCTAATAAAGATTGGCATACAGCAAAAAATTACCAGCAAACAAATTACTGTGATTTGTGTAAAATCCACTAACATAATGACGAATCCAACATAACATCACCTGAATTAGACATGCTTTTTTCATACCATTTAAGAGCAAACATTTTCATTTGGGAAGAAAAGAAAGTGGTTAACTTTTAATAATCGTTTGGATAATTGTAACGATCATGAGGCCCTTGACACCACAGAATCAACTGCATTGGTCTTAAATTCATAAGGCCCTTGGCTAATAAATGATGATCAGATGCCTCAAGTGATTAGTTTATCAGATTAAGTTGGTGAGTTCACAGCAAAAAAGCTCACGCATATTCATCTATATCCTTTTCCTGAAAGATATTAGTGAGGGAAGAGTTTCTTTTTGCCATGTTTTCATCTTCTACGGAAAGTGATGTATTTGCATAAAATGATATTAGTAAGTGAAAATATTGAACATTAAGTCACCATTTTGAAAAAGGATGCATGTGATACAAACATAGCATTCTATACCTCTCATCTTTCATGTAACAAATGTCCACAAAGAGGTGATCACTTGAAGAAATTTAAAGACTTTGCTTTGCTTTAGATATATGCCTGATGATGGTGATAGTTGATCATAGACCAAAACTGTTTTCTAAACTTCAATTTGGAAGAGTCGATGATAGCAGTTATCCAATACCATGTACTGTATGAGGTAAAAACTAATTAACCATGTAGTGGTTGGAATTCATTTAAAAGAAAAATATTTTGCCACAAAACTATTTCAAATTGCTCATCTTGAAGGTAAATCTAAACCATAGGAATTTCAAGTCATGATGATGATATGCTGACATGCCCTTATAACCATGGCTTCTTGTGTCAGCCAATATGAACCTCATGCTGTAGAATTTTGGCAGTGCCATTGTGACCAGGGAAAAGCATGCCCAAAAAGGACAAAACCATTGTCAACGTACCAGTAATTTTTTGCATGAGTTGCTCAAACGAAGACTTAGTGGTTTATGTGATCCTAATGCAATTATATACACCTACATATCAGTAAAAATAAGTTCTCCACAACTTTTACTCAATATTATGCTGATTGTGAAACTTCTATGCTTGCTAAAGGTGTTGGAAATTCAAATTACTATAGGATCATGTTGAGCAAAGAAACAATAATATGAAAAGCAAATAAAGAAACAGCGAGAGTATTATCTCTGTCATGTTCACATATTTTCTCAAGGTTGCATGAATTAGAAAAGGAATATCAAGAAAGTGAGGGAAGACACCCTAAGCTATTAGCATGTATAGCCTTATCCTTGTTAAATTGAAGGGGCTCAAGCCTGCCAATGGACTTGTACGATAGTGCATCAGAAAGCATGCTGAGAAGAGTCATGTCACTAATGGGATAGCAAGCATGGGTACTTAAAGTCCAATATGTATCTAAAAGAATTAGGACTTGATGCCTGATTCCCTGTTGGATTATCTAAATTTACTTTTCCATCAACAGAAAAGGATGGACCACTGAACAAGGCTGTCACTGATGAGGGGTCTGGGAAGGATCAACATCCGCAGTTTTACCCTACTAATATAGAGACTGTTTCAGGAGCTATCTAATGCTACCAAGAATTTAATTATTGATCCAGTACCAGTTTTAATATACCAGGTGGTATACTAACTTGTACCATCAGTTTCAATATACAAGGATTTAATTCCCAAATGGTATCATATCAGCCCTTTGGAGAATCTTGCTTAATCTACAGTGATCAGGTTCTGCAAAGTTAGCTTTGACTATGTTCTTTAACTAGGGGAAACAGACCAAAGCCAATGCCAATCTTATCAATCATGGTTCCTTTGGTCAGAAGTTCCATTCAAAATTGCCTTCCTATAATGAATTGTCATGGAAGTTCATAACTTGCATGACTTCCTCAGCAGGCAGTCTAATCAGAACAGCTTCTGACCTAAACCACACTAGATTAACTACTGAAGTAGAACTAGATATTTCTTGCACATAAGCTAGAAATTTACAAATTTTTTTAGCATACTAAGACTGTAAAATTATGATTATTTGCAGCCTTCCTCATTTCGACACTCTTAAGGGTAAGAGATATGCTGAATCAGCATTGAAGATCAAAGGGCTGGTTGTTAAAAATATCTAGCAGTATTACACAGACAACAACGTGCATATGAGAAAGGGTAACATTCCCAATATGGTCCATGATAAAAACATTAATTTGATTGGTTGTGAAGTGATGAGAATCATGAGATTCATCAACAATATGTTTACCTACAAGACGACTCAGCCAACTCACAAATATAAACCTAATCAAGTAGTTAGCATAAAATTAACATAATAGATAGCAAGAAAATATTTATTTTGCAGAAACTTAAACCGAACTAAATTTCAGGTTTCAACAAATTTTTACTACTATTTTCAACGTCGATGTGTATAAGCAATGCAACATAATACAAGGGAGAGACGTTGGATGTCACTTTCAAATTACTCTAAGACCAATAAATCTTGGATTTGCATGGATAACTAATTTCACTAAACAGTCATATTCAAATTCCTATATACTCAACACTAAGTAGGACTTTGGATGCTTGTTTTCAGTAACTATACTGCAGTCATTTTCAATAAAGTTTAGCTTGCTAGGCTTAAGCTGTCCTGGCATGTCCTCAACTGTGTGTGTCAGTTTAGAAATTAATCAGTACACTAGATCTTGGTCACTCAAATATGATTCCATGGTGAGGAGTCTTAGGATCTTATCATTTGTGGCTCCTGTTGCTTTTTTCTTAAAGTCAAAATATGACCAAGGAGCTGAATGCACATCCTTTTTGTATACACCCCAATGAGGGCTCTGATGTCAGGATGGACGGAATGGATGTTGAAAGGTAGATAAACAAGGCCAGCGCTCAAGACAACACCCAAGGGATACAGACATCAGCACTCATAGGAGTCTATCTAGGAATATAGGGCTTAGAAACTCTCACCAGTCTGACTCCTTGGAAGAGAAGTAGAGTTATGAGGACAAAACCTCTTCAAAACAAGACGTGTTCAAAACGCTATATGCAGGCTTTGCAAGCATAAGGTATATACAGTGATAGGCTTGGAATAACCCTCCAAGAATGAGTGATTAATTCCTTCACCATTCCAAGAATTAAAATGACGAAGACTAGTTAAGGTGTCATAGAATAATTAAAGGTAGGTACTCCAAAGGTGTGTAACAACTTTCTTCCAATCTCAGTAAAACACATATCAGGACCTTTGTAAAGAGAACCAAGAATAACTTTCTCTAAATAACTTTTAATTGAACTATGTAAAATATCTTAGATTCCTAACTCAATAAGCTTTCTAATGATGTATAACTCATGTTATATATATCTCAGAATCAGTGTGAAATGGGCAGGCATGATTTATTGAAAAGTTAAGAAGTTAGTGTGATTATCATACTTATCTTGATTCAATGTTTGAAGAACGCTTGTCCTCGAGTCTTGATTATTATTCTCACCATGGTAAAGGGAAAGATCAACAACACTATTGAGAGTATTTGAGATACCATCACAATCGAGAGCATGCAATTTTACCAATACGTTGTAAAAAAAAGTCCATGACTATAGGATGAAGTTTACTATACTTAAAGAAACTATTCCTATTGAAGATGAACAACTAAGTCTCCCTCTTGACATTCAATATGCTTTTGATGCTTGTTAGTATTTTTCATGTAGTTCGCAAATTGCTTAAAAATCTTGTCTCGAATTTGTTCATACAACCTTTTGATGATCTTTACTCATTCCTCAGCATCTTCGCTAAAATGATAAATATCATAAAAAGGGGTCAAGTCCACAGGATTTACAGGATTTTGGCCATACACAACTTCAAAAAGATCCCACTGATGAATGTTTTTGCCCACATAGCCTCTTACAGGATTTTCTAAACTTCAATTGACAACTTCAGTTTGACCATTAGTTTGTGCATGGTAAGAAGAACTAAAAAGAATATTTGTTCCCAATTTCCTCCGAAGAGTATGCCAAAAATGACACTAGAAATATGAATCTCTTGCTTTTTAGAATCTCAAGACTCTTCTGGACCTCATTTGTCCTTTTAAACCATCTACTTTCTAGCGATCAATGATTGGAGCCGTAATAGAACTAAATCCTTTTCTAAATCAACAACAAAAAGCGGCAAGACCATGAAAGCTCTAGATGATATGCAGTGTCCTTGGTGTAGACCAATTCATGACTTCATTACTTACATTGAGCTCCCTTTTGAGTATAGAAAGAGTTAAAAAATTGTTTTGCTTCCCCTTGAAGGGTATAGAAGTCAGTTTTTTGGTTTAGAAAGACCCAAAATAACTTTAATATCATCCTTGACGAAAGAATTAAGTATTTTCAAAGTCATCAAAAAAAGTTCTTGCATCATAAAGTAGGTGACAAGCATTCATATGAACAACATCATACCATATTTCATCTTTATATTTGTTTTCAATTGAAAATAAAACAACATAACATTTATTTATCTTGATTTTATTGACTCTTCAGGGCCATGAAAGATTATAAGGTTGAGGGTGCTTTTCTATTTTCAAGTTTAATTTGTTCATCATCTTGGTCGAAACTACATTTTCGAAGCTACCACTATTAATTATCTCATCACAAATTTTCTCATGAGAAGTGTATTTTGTGTGAAAAATATTCTTTCAAAGCCATTAATCTTATATTTCTTCTTGAATAATATTTAAGCTTCTTTAATTCATAAGAGATGTCCATGATCAACATATTAATTTCTTTATGTAGTATCTAGATTAAGTCTACTCATCCATTATATTGTCGTTCTTTTCCATAATTAGAGTGATAATTTTGCGATTAGAACATCCAGAAGTAATACATCCACAGCTATGCACTTGAAATATTGATGAAAACTCTCAACAAACTTGAGAGCTACTTTGAATTAGCCCCAACATCACTAAGACCATCTTTGATGCAAGGTTTTACTTACCGAGCGGTAAGGCCCGTACCGCCCGGTACATACCAGTCCGACAACTGACCGGTATGCGAACCGGGCAGTACCGCTAAAATCGATCGTCGGCAATCGATTTCGGCCGTCAACGATCGATTGAAGGAGAAATCGACCATCGGCGATCGATTGAAGGAGAAATCGACCGTCGACGGTCAATTGGGGAAGAAACGGGAAGAGGAAAAGAAGAAAGAAGAAGAGGAAAAGTACCTCGCCCGCACGCCCTCGCCGCCTGGGGGTCGCCTGCGAGCCGTCGCTGCCCGCGAGCGATTTTTGTCCTCGCGCGGGGAGAGAGAATATTTAATATACCGGGCAGTACGGACTGTGCATACTGCCCGATACTGGTACCATACCGGTACCAACAAAATATCGGTACACCGGTATGGACCGGTACGTAAAACCTTACTTTGATGTAAATTTGATATTTGGGATAGATTTAAAAGTATGGACATTTCCTCAAAAGGATGTGCCATCATGAGCTATAGATAGAAATCCACTCTCCAGCTTCTTTCTGTTGTTTCTCAACCTTAAACATCATTATAACTCCAACAATGTTGTAGTTGAACAACATTACCGATATCAGGCCTAAGACCACCAAGATATCTTGTTATAGTTTGCTCCTCCAGTTCACTAACATTGCATTTCATCATAAGAAGATCAAATTCTATTATTGACTCTTCCATTGAAAGTTCCTTCTGGCAAAAGTTGTGACACTTGAGAAAAACATCTTGTCTGTTGTTATAGTTGTCAAAAAATATTTCTTCTCAAGTTCCCTCTTCATTTTCTCCTTCTACCTTCATGTTCTCTTCTTCTTTTGAGATTTTTCCACCATAAAGAGGGTGAGAAAAAGAAGTGAAATACGAGAGAATAAAAGAGAACTCTCTCTTTTCAATAGATAACCAAGAGCTAATAGTTCGAAGATACAAAGTTTGATATGGTTCAAAACTAGAATGCACTACCAATCTTCCTCTCCTCTCCTTTTATAGTTGGCTTGTACATTGAATAACTCAACCACCTAACTTAATACGCCACAATATACTAAAAGCCAAGCAGAAATTGCAATACATAATAAATTCATAGTACTTTGTATCTTGGTGGCTTGGAATCTTAATAGTCATCACAAGATACAAACCATCTTCTTGAAATTCGATTGGTTTAAGCTTGGAATGTATTATCTTGGAATTCAAGAGCGTTCAAGACTCACCATGCACTGCATCAATAAGGATTTTACACTTAGAGAGAGCGATTTTTAGAAAATAAAGATTATATGCTCTATAAGGATAAACACTCCACGTGCGTAGTTAGTGCAACAAACATATACAAGATGCACTTTAAAAGCTCCAAGGCTTTTTCTTTTTTTTTTCTATATATAGTTAGGGTAAAAATTCTCTAGGATTTGTTAGATGGTATATAAGGGCTATAGGAATGGTTTAGATTAACTTGGAATAGTGTTTATCTTCCATGTATTATAATTATGCCTACAACATAAAGAACTAAGCATAAGAAACTGATCAAACTCGTCTATACTAATAGATATTTGTTGAGTTTGTATCAATACAATCCAAACAAACCAACACCTGGACCAATTTTGTTCAATCCAATTCAAAATTAACTTGACATACCAAACTTGTACCAGTCCAATCAAGGACCGATATGGGTCCGAGATCAAAGATTTACTCCATGGTAGAGGATTTGGTTTTACCGGTGGACATAGGTAAAGGGTGCCAAATCACATAAATCTTATGAGTTACGTTTTAGATTGTGCTTTATATATGCTTATTGATTCTGTTTGCTAGTTATTTTGGGATCATATTTCTTTGAGTTAAAGTCCATTTTAGCCCTTGTGATTTTGGTCATGGACCTCTTAAGTCATTATGGTTCACTTGTGTCTAAAACAACATTTATATTTTCAAAAACATAGCATATAAACCCCTTCTGTCAAGTTTGAATTATCAGACGTTAGAATCTACTTACATGGTATGATGACTCACAATAAACTATTAATATAATAACACGTATAATTTAAGTTTAAAAATATTAAGATCCATTTTAGCCTCTATGGTTTTGGTCATACACCTCTTAAGCCTTTATGGTTTACTCGTGTTTAAAATAAACCCTATATTTAAAAAACATAGCATATAAGCATCTTCCGAAGTCTGAGTTAATAGGCGTTGAGTCTGCTTACAGGACATGCTGACCACGCCAGCTCCAGGGCACATGCCACCACGTCGCCCACCACAGTGCTGCCCGCTACTGCGAACGACACCTGCTCCTATCCCAGCAAGTACAACCATACCTTGTAAGCCACCTCCCCGCCAAAGAGGCAGAGATAGGAGAGGCCGGAGGCGGAGGTGAGGGAGAGCTAGATCACCATATCGTAAGTGCAACGGGTGGGGGCATTGGAGAGGAGGAAGTGGGAAGCAATGGGGATGAAGACATGCAGGAGGAGGAAGAGTGATAGAACCCCAGAAGGAGCTCCATAGATTTTGACCCTTGAGGGGGATCAACCCTTGGAACGCTGTAGGGGTTCCTCCCTCCTAGACTCGGCACAAGGCTGAATTAAAGTTAAAAATTGCTTGATAAAAGAGAGGGAACGGCTACATCATTATATAGGGCCCTAGCCCAATGGGGTGTTTACCTAAGTAAAATTACCCCTTTGCCCCTTCTATAATCGACCTACCTAAGTAGGAATAGGTGGCGACTAGGTTGGCTCTATTGCCGACCTAAGTAGGAGGAAACCCTGGCCGACCAGCCCAGTAAAGGGGGCGACGGCCACTAAACCCTAAGGACCCAATCTAAACCTAAACCACACTTCTTTATAGGATAGAAGTGGCTATGTGGGGTTTTATTACAATCTCATAGGGTTTTTATTGACAAATCCTAGGGGGATTAGGACTCAACCCTGCTGGAGTCCCATCAAGCCCGCCCTCTTATAATCAGCCTTGTCCTCAAGGCTGAGGGTCCATAAACTCTGGGAACACGGGTTTTCAGCTCCTCATGCGACTCCCATGTTGTATCTTCAGATGATAAGTTATTCCACTTCACAAGTACTTCAGTTGAAGGGCGTCATCGGCGCATCACAATTCTTCGATCAAGTATAGCTTCAGGTTAGGCTTGGATTTCACCATCAGTTGTAGTGTTCGGCAGTTGAGTCTGCGCCAACTCCCGTTCTCCCAATTTCGGCTTTAGCAAGGATACGTGGAAGACGGGATGGATCTTAGTGTCATAAAGAAGTTTTAATTTGTATGCCACAGCCTCAATATGCTCCAAAATCTGATATGGTCCATAGAATCATGGAGATAGCTTCATCGATGCTCTGGTGTTGATTGACAGCTGCTTGTGCGATTGTAGGCGAAGGTAGACCCAATCTCCTACTGAAAATTATCGCTCGCTCCGATGAGTATCTGCTTGTTGCTTCATGCGGGCTTGAGCGACAGTTAGGTTGTCCTTCAGCAGCTGCAAAAGCTTGTCCCCGTCAATTAAATTTTGGTCGACCCGATCTACTTTGGCCGTACCAATTACATATTTCAGTATTACAGGGGGCGATCGGCCATACAATGCCTCATAAGGGGTACATTTGGTTGATAAATGATAAGTTGTGTTGTACCACCATTCGGCCCAAGGAAGCCACCTTATCCACTCTTTGGGCCGGTCACTAGTGAAGCACCATAAGTAAGTCTCGAGGCATTTGTTCACCACTTCTGTTTGGTCGTCCGTCTGTGGATGATAGGCTGTGCTCATCTTCAGTTGGGTGTCTTGTAGTTGGAAGAGCACGGTTCAAAATTTACTTGTAATCACCGTATCATGATCACTCACAATCAACCTTGGCATCCCATGTAGTTTGACAATATTTTCCACAAAAAGTTGAACAATGCTGGCAGCGATATAAGGATGTCTCACAGCACAAAAATGAGCATATTTAGTTAGACGATCTACCACCACAAAAATCATGCTTTTACCTTGAGATGATGGCAGCCCTTCGATAAAATCCATGGAGATGTCAGTCCATGCTAAGTCCGGTATAGGTAGTGGTTGTAGTTTGCCTGGATTTACCACTGTTTCACCTTTCTGCTGCTGGCATACATCACATTTGGATACATAGTCATAAATTGATTTTTTCATGCCCTTCCAAAAGAAGTTTTGTTTCACCGTCTAGTAAGTTCTCAGAAATCCAAAGTGCCCTGCCGAAGGTGAAGAGTGCATCTCATGCAAAATAACTTGAATATAAGGGGAAGAAGGAACGACAACAATTCGGTCTTTGTAACGTAAGTCCTTCGAATCCCACGTGTAGTGACCTATGGAGCCCGGATCCTTCTCCAATTTTTCTATGATGTCTCGGGTCTCTGAGTCATTCTTTAATTCCTCCCTATTGTCTTTAAAGAAGTCGATGGAAGAAAGGGAGATGGCTGAAATTTTGACTTGTCCCGATAGCTGTGATAGAGCATCTGCAACAACATTTTCTTTCCCCTTTCGATAAGTTCATAATCAAAGCCAAGAAGTTTCGTTACCTATCATTGCTGCTCCGGGGAAGATATTTTCTTCTCCAAAAAATATTTAAGGCTTCGGTGGTCGGTCTTAATCTGGAAGCGTCGGCCGATCAGGTAGGGTCTCCACTTCGTGACGGTGTGTACGATGGCAAGCATTTCTTTATCATGCACGGACATTTTGAAATGTGAGAGGGATAAAGCTTTACTGGTGTAAGCAAGGGGTCGGCCATCTTGCATTAGAACAGCTCCAATTCCAACTCTTGACGCGTTAGCCTCAATGACGAAGGTGCGGCTGAAATCGAGCAACGCTAGGGCCGACGTCATCGTCATGGCTGCCTTGAGTCGTTCGAAGGCTGCAGAGGCTTTATCCGACCACAAGGAGTCTTTCTTCAGTAGGGACGTGAGTGGGGCACTAATCTTGTCATAATCTTTCACGAATTTTCGGTAGTAGCCCGTGAGTCTAAGGAAGCCACGCAGCGATTTTATGTTCGTAGGCCTCGGCCATCCTTGCATTGCCTCGATCTTCGTTGGGTCTACCGCCACTCCATCCTCTAATATAATGTGCCCTAGATACTCCACTTTACGCTGTAAAAAGCTGCACTTTGATTGTTTAACATAAAGGGTGTTCTCCGGAAGAATCATTAGAACAGTTTGTAAGTGCTGAAAATGCATATCAAGCGTAAGGCTATAAATGAGAATATCATCAAAAAATACCAACACGAACTTGCGTAGAAAACTCCGAAGATGTCATTCATCAGGCTTTGAAAAGTGAAAGGAGCATTCGTAAGTCAGAAAGGGATTACCAGAAACTCGTAGTGGTCGTTATGTGCGCGGAATGTAGTTTTCGGGACATCTTCAGCGCATACCCGAATCTGGTGGTAACCGGAACGGAGATCCAATTTTGTAAAGACTCGGGCTCCTTTTAATTCATCTAAAAGCTCTACGACTGGTATACGATATTTGTCTTTGATGGTGATGGCATTCAAAGCCCGGTAGTCAACGCACATCCACCACGTACCATCCTTCTTGCGTACTAGCAACACCGGCGAAGAGTAAGGGCTATAGCTTGGTTGAATTACTCCGGTGTTGAGCATCTCCTTGACGTGTTCTCAATCTCATCCTTCTGCAAGTGAGGGTAGCGGTATGGTCTCAAATTTGATGGAGGTTTGCCCGGTACAATAGGTTTGCAGTGGTCATGCGACCGATTAGGGGGCAGCCCTCGCGGCTCCGTGAAAACATCCGCGAATTCGTCCAACAAGAGGGTAAGCTTAGGATCTGAATTTTGCATGTTCTCCTCTTTGGATGGCTGCTGGATATGCATCAAAAATCCTCCATGCGCTTTGTGCAAAACTTGCTCCATCTGTTGCGTCGAAACGGTGGAAATATGGCTCCCACGCTTGCCTCGTAATGTGACCTGTCTCCCTTTGCAATAAAACTTCATAATTAGTTTAGAAATATTCCAGGAGATATCACCTAGCATTGTGAGCCATTCGATCCCGAGCACGGCTTCATAATCATCGATGGGTAGGAGGAAGAAATCGGCTACCACTTCTTGGTCTTGGAGGAGCAGTTTCACCCACGGGCACCGTTGGTCGTAATTGAGGATTCGGCCGTTGGCGACCTTTACGTCGAACTTGTTGCAACCTTCGATTTGAAGCACCATACGTGCAGCAACCTTACTGTTGAGGAAGTTATTTGTGATGCCCATATCAATGAGAACAGTGATGGGTTGCTGTTTTAGAAGTCCTCCAACTTTCATCGTCTACGGATTTGAGTAGCCGGCCAATGCATGCACTACGTAGTCGGCCGATTGGAGCTCTTCCTCCGTGGCCTCCTCTTCAGGTTCGAGGCCTTCTTCAAATGGTTCGCTGTCCTCATCCTCCACTAGTTCAATCACGAGGAGCCGACCCTTTTTGCAGCGATGTTCTCAGCTCTACGGTTTATCGCAGTGCCAACACAACCCCTTGGCCGAACATTCACGAAGCTCGTCTCTTGTAAATTTCTTCGGTGCGGGGGCTCGGATGGTAGTAGAGGGGGTTGTAGGCCTCGGCATAGCTGGTCCGGGAGCGACCCTTGTCCTTCGTACCTCATGGTTCAATCGTTCTTCTTGGATACACGCGAAGGAAATCGCCGCCATAAGAGTGTACGGTTGTCGCGCCTTTACTTCTCCTCGAATCTCCGACTTTAGGCCCTCAATAAAAGTCCCTAAAAGTTGTTTCTCAAACCAATCCACAGTTTGGTTAGATAAATGTTCAAATCTTGTTTGGTATTCTTGTATTGTAAAGGTTTGACGAATCTTTACCAATTGTCCGTCGATGTTGTCGAAATCAGTTGGTCCGAAGCAGTTTAGTAGTCCTTCCTTGAATCGCTGCCAAGAGAGTCCTTCATGGGTGTGCTCAAACCAATTAAACCACTGAATAGCATCTCCCTCGAGGTGGATGGCAGCAATCTCCACCCGTGTAGCGTCGGCGGTTCAGTAGAACCAAAAATAGCGCTCCGCACGCGAGATCCATCTGATCGGGTCTCCTTCTTCCCATCTTGGGAAGTCCACCTTCATGCGTGCATTATTCTGATCAGGGATGATGTGTCCATGCTCTTGAGGATCGTCTCGCCGATCTGAAGTCTCTCCATGCTGTGTCTTCCTCAGACTTGATGGTCGGCCTATGCTGAATTCGGCGAAAAGGGATCGCATCTCCTCCATGCGGCTTTCAAAGGCTTCGAACTTGGCGTTGATGGCCTCCTATGATGACATGGTGTATGCCTCTAGATCTGTAATATTGAGATCTTTCTTTTGTTGTCGGGTTAGTGGCATGAGAATTTTTGGAGAGGGGATGGCCGATTGGATGAATGGACCGATTTAGATGGGAGTAGGCTGCGGTTTAGGGCTGATTTGGGTGGCTGTTTGGGATCGATTTAGGGTGCGGCTTGGAAGGGTTTTTAATGAGGATGGTAGGGTTTGCAGATGAGAGGAAGAGAGTCCGAAATCCCACAAAAGGCAGCGCTCAAATCCGATAGAATTCGACGAAGAAAGGTGCTGCGATGTGCTGTCCTACTGAACAGATTTTACGTCGGAGAAACGATAAATTCTCGACATAAATTTCAGAGGAAATTCAAGAAAAATATGCAGAAACCCTCGATTCAGATGTGGTCAATACTAGTAAAAAGTTTGACAAAATTTCGACAACGGTAGGGAAATAGGGCAAAAGATGGAAGGCAGATCCTTCGTCATAAAATTCCAGCACAGATTTCTAGATGTTGACGTAGAGGACGGCAGCAGATTGATGGATCTGCAGCTTGGTAAGCGACGTCAAAAGCAATTGTGGGAATTGTTTAGGAAGGTGGAGGCAGCAGAGATGGCTACAGGGCAGCAGGAACGCGACTCTAATACCATATGATAGAACCGCAGAAGGAGCTCTATAGATTTTGACCCTTGAGGGGGATCAACCCTTGGAACGTTGTAGGAGTTCATCCCTCCTAGACTCGGCACAAGGCTAAATAAAAGTTGATAATTGATTGATAAAAGAGAGGGGGCGGCTACATCATTATATAGGGTTCTAAACCCTAGCCCATGGGATGCTTGCCTAAGTAAAATTACCCCTTTGCCCCTTCTATAGCCGACCTGCCTAAGTAGGAACAGGTGGCAGCTAGGTTGGCTCTATAGCCGACCTAAGCAGGAGGAAACCCTGGCCGACCAGCCCAGTAAAAGGGGCGGCAACCACTAAGCCCTAAGGCCCCAATATAAACCCTAACCACACTTCTTTATAGGATAGAAGTGGCTAGGTGGGGTTTTATTACAATCTCATAAGGTTTTGTTAACTACTTCTAGGGAGATTAGGACTCACCATGTTGGAGTCCTATCAAAGAGGGACCAAGAGACCACTATATGCCTCGCGTCAAACTGGTAGACGCACATCCACCTGAGGCAAGACTGGAAGCTCCTGAGCTCGTCGTCAGCGCAGGAGAGGCTGCATGTGTACGATGCCCTGCTAGGCAACAACGGCTTGATGCTGCTACTGGTGGTCACTTCCACGATGACACCTCCTGCCACTTATGGATGCCTCAGTTTTTTTTTTTTTTAAACTTAAATTACATGTGTCATTATATTAACGGTTTATTGTGAGTCAACATGTCACGTAAGAAGACTCTAACGTCTATTAACTTAGACTTGACGAGAGGGGCTATGTTTTTGAAAAATATAAAGGTTATTTTATACACGAGTAAACCATAAGGCTTAAGAGATCCATGGCCAAAATCACATGAACTAAAAGACATTAACCCTTTTAAACTTAAATTACACGTGTTATTATATTAATGATTTATTGTGACTCAACATGTCACATAAGCAGACTCTAACGCCTGTTAACTCAGACTTGTCGGGAGAGGCTTATATGCTACATTTTGAAAAATATACGGTTTATTTTTAGACATCAATAAATCATAGGGGCTTAAGAGGTCCATGGCCAAAACCACAAAGGCTAAACTGGACCTTAACCCTATTTCTTTTACACCTTCCATTCACTAACATTGTCATTAATAACCTTTAAATAGTACTTGCCACATGGAAATCTTAGTTCAATAATTCAATAATCAATTTAATGTTTCTGATAATTCCAAAAATTATTTTGTTAAGTAGAGAATCATGGTTGATAGTTGATACCAAGGTTTTCCGTACCGCCCTGTACCGGGCGGTACAAACTACATACCCTGTAACGGTCAAAATCGACCGTTACAGACCCTGTAACAGTCAAAATCGATCGTTACAGACCCTGTAATGATCAAAATCGGCCGTTACAGACCCTGTAACGATCAAAATCGACCGTTACAGACCCTGTAACGGTCGAAAAACTCTAACTCTATTTAAACTCACCCTTCTCCCATTTCACTTCACACACTCACTCTTTTTCAAACTCTCACTTTCTCAAAACGGTTCCTCAAAGCTCGAAAAAGATATGTAATATTATTTTTGCCTAATTTACATTGATTTTGTTGAATCTATACCAATTTCTCTCTTCCAAACCCTAACCCAACTTTTTTTTCTAATTTTTCTGGTATTAAAAAAATAATATTTTTTAATCATTAAAATATTATTTATTTTGTACCGCTCGGTATGCCCAAGCATACCGAGCTGTACCGACATACCGTACCATACCGGCCAAATCTCGGTACGTTGGTACAGCGAACCTTGGTTGATACATTCTAAATTTCTCGCAAACCTGCATTTGGATCATCTCAAGGACATTATGTAACAATTTCTAAACTTCACAAAGCATGTAGCAACACAAGCCTTACAACATATGAAGCACGGACACGTTGGATTCAGTGGCGTATCCAATGTCCGACACATATCGGACAAGGATCCTCCATCGACACAACTGGACACGGATCCTTTTCTTTTAATTAAGTTGGATACAAGATGGTGTATCGGATTCTTCGTCACCGCGAGCGGAGCGAAGGCGTCGTAAAACCAGGATTTCTCACCATGAGCGGTAAACATCTGTAATCCTTCTAGCTCATAGATTTGAGTCGACAGACGGTAAGTGCCTCAGCACCTAAACGAACCCTTATTCCTCACCATGTTATCAGGCACTCCACCCTGAGCCCCCTTATTTCGTCGCACATTGCCGTTGCGCTGTTGGACCCTCCGCTTTGAGCTTCCCTCTACTGCAATCGTGTTTTCGTCATGCCATCGGAACCTCTGCCCCGAGCCCACCTCTACCACGATTGGCACTGTCGTTGGTGCTACAAGACCCTCCGCCCAAAGCCCCTCTCTATCACAACCTCACTGTCATCGTGCTATCGAACCCTCTGCCCCGAGCCCTCCTTTACCACGATTGCACTGTCGTCGCATGCTCTCAGGCCCACAGTGACTTCATCGACGTCCGTCAAACCATCTTCCTCACTGATGTGCAATGAAGCTTCTTCCTCAACGTATGGCATCCAATAAAGGTACATTAATTTTGTTTAGAATTTTTTACAAAACCTTATTTTTATTATTAGCATATCATTAACCTTTTTTATTTTTTTAATCTTGGTTTTTTTTCTGCTGATTAAATTGTTAACACATTATCAACCTATTTATTTTTTATTTGTTTAATCTGGGTTTTTTTACTGTTGATTAAATTGTTAACATATTATTAACCTATTTTATTTGTTTAAACTGTTTTTTTACTGCTGATTAAATTGTTAACATATTATTAACCTATTTTAGAATATTATTACTATGTTTCAGATTTTGCATTGTCTTGAAAATTAAAGAGTGCCATTGTATTGTTAAAGATTTTGCATTGTTTCAGATTTTACATAGTTATTTTTTGGCTAATTGATTAGTTGAGTCATGAATCTTTACACATATTTAAACTTGCATGATTATATTTATTTATTCACATTACTGAGTCTATAAATTTTAAATATATAAATTCTATAAAACTCATGTTAATCATATTATATATATATATATATATTTATTTATTTATTTAAAAAATGTGTCCTCGCCATGTCTGTCTCCTAATTTTTTAAAAAATGACGGGTCACCATATCAGCATCCGTGTCCATGTCCATGACCGTGCTTTTTAGCTTACAACTATGAAATAACTTTGCAGCAAGCTTACTGCTCAATCATTTACACAGTTCTTATACATTTTATTTGTAATATGTCCCTGAAATATAAACAGATTCACAGAAGTTCACAAAATGTAATGTATCAATAAAATATTTCAAAATACTAAGCACTTGCAGAAAGATTAAGAAAACAATTAATGTAAGAAACCTTACAACTATGAAATAACTTTGCAGAAAATTTTCTGCTCAATCATTTATCGTTCTTGTACATTTATACGTAATAGGTCCATGAATTATAAAAAGATTCAAGGAAGTTCACAAAATGCAATGTATCAACAAAAAATGCTAAGCACTTGCAGAAAGATTAAGAAACAATTAATGTAAGAAAGGCAATAACATAAGTTAGAGGTGCTTACTTCTCAAAACAACTCTATATTCTATCAAACAGTGCCTGATGCTGAAGCGGATGAACAGTTGTTCCAAAATCTTGTCATTAACATATTTTCCACATTTATCTCCGCTATTGGTTCTTTTTTGTAACTGTTTTAAAAAACCGGGTAACTTCCCTGTACAGTTGTTCCCCTTCGAAAGGTTTTGACACATAACCATCCATTCCACACCGTAGGCACTGCTCATGTGTTGCCTGGATCACATCTGCTGTCATGGCCAATATGGGAACATGCCAGTGCAAAACATTTCCAAAAGTCTCAACTGAAACTTCTCCTTGCTTTATTAGATTATTTGTATCAGCTTCCATTTTGCGGATCCTTTTAGTAGCTTCAAATCTAAAGAAATTAAAAAAAAAACATTTTACTTAACTAGAATGAGAAATTGTACAAATAGTAAAGTATTAATAAAGTACATTGATATTTGAGCATATCATTTACACCTCATGCAAAATTCATTTTTCAGAGACCTTTGAATAAAAGAGGACAGAAAATTTACTTCACTTGGAAATTCATTCTAAAGAATATGTTAAGTGTCAGAAACATCAGGTACAGTCAATTTGAACTCTAACGTAAAAGACCCAGACATGTTTAAATGAAAGTATATCCAATGAGAACTCAGAAAGGAAACTACAACTATGAGAATTAGAAACAAAAAAACATAATGAAGCAAGTAAATGAGATACCCATCCATTTCAGGCATCTGAATATCCATAAAACAGGCATCAAATTTGTGTGGTGGCTTGAGCATGCTTATGGCCTTCTTCCCACTTTCTGCACAAATTACTTCGGCTCCATATTTTTTTAAAGCACCAGCTGCTACTCTAAGATTCACAATATTGTCATCAACAACCAGAATCTGCTTCTCATGAAGAAGGCTGTGCAATGACAACTGGGGAGGCCGGCCATTTCGGGAATGTTCCCCGTCTCCACAACCCATTGCCCGTCGTAAAGAGACTTGAAGCATGCTTGCTCTGAGTGGCTTTGTGATAACAGTTGAGATATATTCCACTGAATTAGTAGAATTATTTTTAACAGAACTTGAAGGATTTGCTAAAAGGAGGACTTTTGGGATATCCAACTGATCATCCTTTAATCTACTAATAATAGAAGACCAGATGCTAGTACCTTTTGACCATGTTTCCTTTTCAATAAGCACCATATTTGTTGTCAATCCTCCACTAGTTAATCTAGCAAGAACTTGATTTGGGTCAATCTCCAATATAGCATTTATTCCCAGCCTCTGAAGATGGTATTTTGTGACCTTAGCTCGGGCCGGTCTATGGTCAACTACCAATGCATTCATCCCATGAAATTCTGATGATTTATACTCATTTGAGGTAGTACATGCTCTTGAGAGGACCACTGTGAAGGTAAAAGTGGAACCAATCTGTGGTTCACTCACAAATCCAATCTCTCCCTTCATGAGACCAACTAAACACTTACTAATGCTCAGTCCAATACCAGTTCCCCCATGAATGCGAGAAATTGAAGGTCCCACCTGCATGAAAGGAGTGAAAACACGGGATTGGGCTTCTAGAGGAATGCCCACCCCTGTATCTTCAACAGATATGATCAGATTTATAAGATCAGAAGTGGTTGATGAAAGATATGGATCAGATCCAGGAAGTTCCAGCTTGCAGATCTCAAATCTTTCCCAGCTACGCCTTCTATCCGCCACCGGAAAGCCACTCAAGGTATTTGCAGAATGAGCTGCTGTTTCCATATCCAGTGAAGTCATCACCTCTTTAATAAGATGAACAGTCAGGTATATATGTCCTCTCTCTGTGAACTGCAGAACAAGAACGTTTCTGAACAATTGAAGCAATTAGTATCCACATTTCCAGATGATTTAAAGCTAAATACTTACTTTTATTGAATTTCCTATCAGATTTGTGATGATTTGTCGTATTCTTCCATGGTCACCAACAAGGATTTCAGGAACTTGATCAGAGACATATACTGCCAACTATTCCAAGTGAAGTTGAGCAGCAACCAAGAAAAAGAGAATTAGTTGATGAACATAAAAAAATTCTAGAAAAAGATCATGAAAACTCTCAGATACCTCTAGTCCTTTTTCCTGAGCCTTTCCATAGAAAAGTGACAAGATATCATCCAATACTGCCCGCAAGTCAAATGGGACAGCTTCAAGTTCAAGCTTACCCGACTCAATCTTTGCTTGATCCAGAACCTCATTTATAAGTGACACCAGAGCTTTTCCACTGGCTTGAGCAGTTCTAACATAGTCTTCTTGTGTTATGTCCAGATCAGTATCCATAAGCATTTGAAGCATCCCTGGAAAGTTAGAATCTGTTGGTGTTTGATCATATTGTCATGGTGTTTTAATGTTTTACTTACCTAATACACCATTCATTGGAGTTCTGATTTCATGAGACACAGTCGCCAAGAACTGAAGATAAAAGACAGGATAAATTGACATTATGGGTGAGGGTAGATCAATCACAATAAGATCAGTGTCATCGATGTACAGAAAGGCAATATGCACCTCATAGGAAACAGGAAATCAAATACCTGAGATTTTGCAACATCCGCTGCTTCAGCTCGCTTTTTAAGTTCCATCATTTGTCGATAATCATCTTCCACTTTTACAATGCGGCTTACAGTAGCATGGAATATGTATCCAACTAGTAAAGCAATCACAAGAGTTCCAATTGATGTTGTTATTGCAAGCCAAGGCAATGGAGATTTTTGTTTGAACCTGTTGATTATACGGTAAAAATTGTTTATATAATATTCTTTATGCAGGTTCACTTCCAGATCAAAGTACAGTTTTTTTCTAAAGCAATACTTGTTAGCAATGTCATGCAAATTACCTGCAATGCATCTCATGCTTTCTTACTGGATCGCCAAAATTAAGGGTACTAATATGGCATATACCAGTACCTGTCATGTTTGAACCATACATGCTGACTGGTTCATCAGGATTAGTTGTATCATAAACATTGACAATGATGGAATGCTTGCTTGAAAGTTGGTGAAGCAACTTATCCACTAGAGCCTCTACATCAAATATTCCACCTAAGTACCTGCAAATGTTAAATAGGAAACATTATTGAATTATTGAGCATAGACAATCTTGATGAGTAGGCTCTTTTTATTGTTTTAGAAACTTTTGATGGATAATTAGCAGGAAGTTCACCCTATGGCTGCTTGGATGCGTTCAGCTGGTGTCGCATTTGAAGGAAGGTCTGACTTGTAAACTGCATATGTCAGAATAACCCCCAGTCTTTTTGATTTTAAAAGCCGAAAAGGAGCAGTTAAAACACCCTTCCCTGATTCCCGAGCTCGTAGGATGTTTTCACGATCCTCCTGCATATAATAACTATCTTCAATTGCTGGAACACTAGGACTAAGACACGGGTGCATTCCAAAAAGTCATGGTCCACTGAGGATTATATACAAATAATATATTACACATTAATTGAGTAGTTAGTGACATGTCATCTAAAGTATGTAAATTGAGAAGTTACACACTCTGACACCACTGTTTATGCAGTGCATTTGACCATCAAAAGCTTTCAAATTAAATTGAAGAAAGATCAACCAATCACATTTAAATAACCTATTATCAATTACAAATTAACATCTTGTTAGAGTTAATTAATAATGCTGTAGCATATTAATGATTAATACTGACGAATGACTAACCAAAACTATCCACACTGCAGAGTATTTGCTAAAGGTCACACCTAATTAGATAAATAGTTGTAGAAACATAAATAGTTTACAGAGACTTTGATGAAAGATGATTTTATCTGCAATATAAATTATTCATATATTAATTAAAAGATGATTAACTGAACTCCAAATGATATGATGTCATTAACAATTTTTTCTAATTAGCCACTGAGATTTAAAAGATACTAGAAGAAGACAAAGGTCATAGTGGAACATACAAGAAATAATATCAACTATTAGTGCATATGTTGTGATAAATGCAAATAATTAGAGGCAACAATAATGGCCATTAGAGCACTATTAACTAAATATTAAGACCTAACTAAAAAATACATGTTATAACCTATTGCCTTACCCTTCCGCAACAAGCAGAATCTATGAGATATTTGCGACCATAGTTTGTAGATAACGAAGAAAATAACTGAGTGAGATATTTGTGACTATAGTTTGTAGATAACAAAGAAAATAAGTAAGCCTGAAAAAACATATCCAATGTCTCACCTTTCCGGTTAACATATCAAATGAAATTACGTGTTTATAAGTGTCTTGGGCAAAGATAACAGGAGCATATTCTCCTTGTACACGGGATTTCTCTTCATTCACAAGATCTGCATCTTCCTCCCAAGCTGGGGACTGCTCTGTCGAATCCATTCTCTTAATTCTCCAACCTTGTTGCTTCTCAAACTGTTCTCTCTCTGAATGCAGCACCTTCACAGCATATGCTACACCACTGGTCAACGGTCTCTCAAAAGCAGTCCTTTCAGCATACCTAGCAAAGGTTATCTGCAAAACAAGGATTCATCTTTCATGTTGTTGATCTTTGTAATGGCAAAAGGTTCCATTATAGTAATACATGTAGTTCTTTCTCCTTTCAGGAAACTGAATCAAACACAGAAGACATTTTGATCAAATCAAGGATCAAGTAATTTGGCCCAGACAAAATATAGATACTATTGAACTTTCAATTGAAAGGTAGGAATAATTCAGGAAAATGTCAGTACCTGATCAATGGCAGATGGCTCCTTAGCATGGTGAAATGTTGAGATCAGAATTGCTAGGGCCTGAAGATGGTTCATGCTGACATTAAACTGGTCCTGAAGCATCCTAGCACGTTCATCACACATGCTTGCAAGTGTCTCTCGCCTCTTCTCCACTGCTTGGGAGTTCATAAACCAGAAGATCCATAGAGAACCAAGCAACCATCCAGCTATCCACAAGAATAGAAGCTTCCTCCACCATGTCCCTCTGACCTTTGATCCAAAGTAGTGACTGCAGAGGTGATTCCTCCAATCCCTTACTGAGAGCTTCTTTGACAATTCCAACCATAGACTGCTCTTGTCACTAAGACAACCAGTCCTCTGCTCCATTATTTGAGCATCAATAAACCAATTCATGGGTATATCAGAAATAGCCCACCAACATACCATCAAGCTCAGGTATAGGAAGACCGAACCCAGATCCAAATGCAGGCAAAGAACTCATTCAAATCAGCAGCTAAGTACTTCTCGTATCTAACTGTGGTTACTATAAACATAAGCCAGTTGTTAAATGTCTTGCTGTGTCTACAAACATAAAGAGGGAAAAGATTGTTTTTTATGCAAAATTTGAAAAATTATTCCAGTGAGGCTTCTTGATACTTGATAGACATATTCAATATCGAGTATACCAAATGTGACACAACAATTACACTCTGAAATGTTGTAGTGATGGAGAAAAAAAAACAATGATATAAAGTTGATTTAGCTTTTGTTAGAATGCTTATCCCATCAAGGTATTCAACACTATATGATTACACAGTTACCCGAACTCTCTAAAAGAATGTTTAACCAAACATGTATAACTAGATGTTACAATGTTGATTGTGAATAAATTCACTGTTGAACAAAACCTTAAAATAGTTCTCTTGGTTCCAATTTCCAATTACATATGCTAAAACTATTAGTCAAAATAGAAGAATAATGTGAAAAAGACAGTCTTTGCTTCTCTTTCACATATATTGTTATAATCCAGTTGATAACCTAGTTTTACTGCTGATGCAACCTAAAGAGCAGTTGGTTTGGTAAAACAACTTCCAATGACCAAGAGTCAATATTGCAATTCAAATGAGTACCTTAAACAAAGATATAGAAAGTCATGTGATCAGACAGTAGCTATATGATCAAAGACACCATCAAATAATAATTAGCAAGCTGCAGGTGATGACTCTTACAAATTCAGTTGACTAGTAGGAAGTAATGTTCGAATGAATCGATCAATGACCAAGTTCTTTTACACAAGCCTTCAAACTGATAGAATTTATTCTTTTACACGAACCTTCCAAAATATTTCAAGTTTAGCCAAATGGAATATCAAGGGCAACACTTCTGACTAGGTGACATTCCATTTGTTACATCCAAACAATATGTTGCTTGATCTTGTAGTATTAATTTTTTGTAAACTATATTACTTATTTAGATCAATGAATGATGGAAGTTCTAGCAAACAGTCATGTTCGACTTCAAGTCTCAAAAAAATCAATTTTTTCCCTCTTAGTTTTAAATAATAGCTTGAAAAATGTGTTCAGAATGTAGAAAATTTGATTATTCAAAAATATATGAGATTCAGAAGTAGGAATCAACCAGGATGTCCATAGTCTTACCAGTGAAATCCAACTAATTTTACATGATTGTGAGAATCTTATACTTGAATGGTCTCCAAGGATTTCAGTGTATAGCTTGTATATGATGAATGCAAAATGTGGTCTGTCTAGGAAGGCAAATCACTTGTCCTAAGATTTTATTGTTTAGGATCAAATATGTTGAACCATATCATAAATCGATTACAGACCCTAAACTAAATTGCTTATTCTTATTTTACTCTTTATTATTCACCAGTCTGTACGCATATACAGTGTTCCTTTTTGTACATAAGTTTTCTTCTTAGAATGAGGAAAGATCATTAGAAAGTTAACTGTTGCGAAACTTGGGACCATGTAGTATTGTCGGTGATTGTATAATCTTGACCATGAAATTGTGGAGGCCATCAAACTCGATCACATCATCTGGAACCCGGGAGTTGGTATAAGCGAGCAGCGTGAGCGGTCTCAGAAAGGCAAATCTATGGAGTAAATTAAGGGCAACGGAAAGCAGTCTGGAAAACAGAGCAGAATGAGGTAAAACTTTTTTTTGTCAGGAAGGATGAGAGAGAGAGGAGGACGTGGTGGTCGAGGAGGAGGAGGAGGGGGAGCAACTTACCAAAGGATGGATGACGAGTGCTGGCCTGATGTGCGGCCACGATGACAGTGATAGCTGACCGAGAAGAATGACCGTGACAGGGAGGTACTCGGCCGCTCGCCGGAGGGATGAAGACTGCTCGATCTGGTTTTCGGTGATGAAGATGGCAACGACCGCTGCTGAGGAGATCGTTGAGCTATCGAAAACCCGTGAGAGGAATGTAACAAGAAATCCCTCAGTACTTCCTGGACCCTAATCTCCCGGAATCAAACAAGAGATGCCCCAGACGGCAGCAAGATCAAATCTTTCTTTGCTCAAAACTGCAATCCGAGCTAAAAGACCGCAGCAGACTCCTCCAAAAGCCCAGAAGAGTCTTAAGCTGGTGGTTTTGACCTGAGAGGAAAGAGGAGGGAAAGCAGGGGAAGAATGAAGAATGGTACTGACGATGATGGTGGTGGATACGGTGAATAAGACGGGGTGGTGAAGGGAAGAAAGCAGAAGTCTTGATTCATGGATTCTTCAGAAAGGGGATTCCTGAGAGAATGATGGGGAATAAGGTCGGGCGGGCGAAGAGAGACCTGCTGATTGCGAAAAGCAATTATCCCCATCATTTTTTTTTAGATAGAAGAAAGGAACAAAAGAGAAAAAAAAAAAGAGAGAGAGAGAGAGGAATGATCCAGAATAAACAAATGGCATCCAGCCGTTCACACACAGCACGAAACACTTACCTTTCTAGTGCGGAGAGCAGTGGAAAAGCTCTGGACGCAAGTGCTCTTCTGCCCTCTCTCTCTCTCTCTCTCGCTGTGTGGGGACTACGGCTTCTGTTGGAAGGACCAAAATGAGCAGCTGCTGCTTGGCTGGCGGAGGCTTCCTACACACTACCTTTCACCGCCCCCAGTGGAGAAGGGGAGGAGAGAGATGCATGGGTTGGCCGTGGGTGATGAGGAGGGCTTGGCCAAATGGGTAGGTGGGGGTTCAGACAGTGACACGCAGCAATTGATGGATGGTGAGAGAGAGAGAGAGAGGGTGAGACTTGGGGAGGAGTTAACGTACAGCTTGGGGTGCGTTTGGTTTGGTTGCTTTTCTGATGTGGATAAGCTCGCCAAAGCCTGATGCGGAATGATGGGGCGTGGGGCCGCCACAATTGGCTTCTCCTCTTCCTCCTCCTCGGTTGGAACAGCTTGCTGTGGGGTCAGCATAAAGCTTCCCCAGTTGGAACAGCTTATCAATCAATGTTGTGCTTCTCCCCCCCTTTTAACTCATCACCTTTAAGAACACTTCACAGCTTCTGGGATGTCTCCAGTTCTTGAATCAATCATATATGGCTTCTGCTGGTGAAACCGCAGCATATCTCATAACTGTTTCATGACCTACATGACAACAGTATTTTCTTTTCTATATACCTAAGATACTGATGTACACAATCGATTGGGAGATAGTTTAAATCCTTTGATTTCTAAGATGAAATCATGTTCATCACTAGTGTATTTTTTGTTTTAACAAAAAAATTTGAAGAGGAAACACGAGTCGTTCCACAATTTGTTTTGTTTGGGAAACTAATCCGGATTTAATTTTTTTTTTTGCCCCCACATATGATTGAATTCTCATTCTTGCATCCGACTTAGTTAACTTAGCCTTCACTAAAGATATTAATTTGTCATTACTTTCTCATTGCAGACCCCTCAATTCTGAAGGCGGTTTTCTACATAGTTTCTTACATCCCTACTCGTATCAAACAGTTCTTCGAAGTCCTTTCTCCGTTTACAAACTCGGTATCTCATCCTTATCCTTCTTATTCTTCACAAAATGCATGATCTAGATTTATATAAGTACATCATCTTCACAAATGCATGATCTAGATTTATATAAGTACATCATTGCTGGAGACAATTTGTTACATGTTGGTTACTATCCCATGGATACTTTGAGATTAAATAGGAAAAGGTAAGTAATTCTAATTATTTTTTGCTTTTAGGTCTCTCTCTCTCTCTCTCGATCAACAGGTGGTAGCTAGCTGTGAAGATGATGATACTATAAAAAGGAAACATATGTCCAACTTAAATTATCCGATTGAGGATTAACCCACATGTTTAACTAGCATCTATCGCTTTTTAGCACTGTAGAGTAGACGAGATTAACGATATAGTGTCATAGAAACTATTTGACCATTTGTGAGTTTTTTTTTCTTTTTTATTTTGGGAGATGCTCATTTTTCATATTTTTAAGGAACGTCATATATTTATCATAATCCCTAAAATATCTTCACGACAAGATGATTAGAATAGTATTTATATTTTATAGATCAGCCTATAGAGTGAATTGATCCCATCTCTCATGTATAGATTTATATTGTCAATGCTGATAATATTTTTAAATAGATTTATAGTATTTTTAGTACATCAATCAATATATTATAAGTACATTTACTGTAACTGAGATAAATGGATTCAAAGCCAAATATCAATCACCTTTATTATAGAAATAAGGTTTCAAACAGGCACTAGTGTTGATTTAAGAACAAGAAGTTAAAACTTCTATATGTTTTTAAATAAATTTATCTTATTTTTTATACCTCTATCAAAATGTTGAAAGCCTATTAAAAATACTATAAATAAAGTAAATGAACTCGATAGTAAAGCAAAATTAAGGTTTCAAATAAATTTCATTAAATATAAAGACAATGTTTTTGGTACTTTGATCAAAATAATATAAGTCTATTCAAAAATATTATTATTAAAAAAATAAACTAATTTATTGTATGAAAAATTTGTCATTTTAGCTGTTTCCTAAACCACTAATTGGAGAGATAATTCGAAACTAAAAATAAATAAATAAATAAATAAGATGGTTCTGATTCGCATTCGTTAGTTTCAAAATTAAAATCACTATTTCAAATTCGATAATTCTAGAACTGCAAATTCCAGGACTAAAACCGGGATCGATGCTAATGTACTTACCCTTTGAGATCATAAAGAGTTTCCTGGTTGACCACTATCACTTACCCGATTTGTCATTGGAGCCATTCCAGGGACCCACCTGGTGGAACGAATTCTAGCACCAATCAAAAAGTTTCTGGGAAGACGGTGCAAACTTTTTTAATCTCTAAAGAGAACAAATCGTGATGCCCGAAATTAATCACAATTCAAATTTATAATAAAACCTCAATTTTGAGCCACCTCATGCTTTAATAGTATGCAAGTTGTGATGATATTTCGACGTCACGAAATCGTGCTGTTAATATGATGAACAGCACACGACTTATATGACAATTGAGCCAATGAGAGCATGCCGGGTGGACTAAGAAAAAGGAGGGGCTGCGTATTTTTCTTAAAGAAGACAAAAGTTTAGAAGATTAGTCATAGGTCAGACATAATTGTACGAATATAAAATATTTACGTCTAGAAAAAGTAAGAAACTATAGAAGTAAAAAAAAAGTGCCATCATGTTTAATTAAAATTTAATAATTTATTACCTTAAGAAAATATAAAAATGTTTAGCTAAAAATTCTCCATTAATTGAAATTTAATGATAAGTTATCCTTAAATTATAATTAGTCGAATGTGGTGGGGGTATCCGAAGGATTAGAAGGAAAATGGACGACAGTAAATTTCTTTGTTAACTAAATTTTTACCGTCGAACCTATCGACTTATCTGTCTCACTTCCGAGGGTTTTCAACTCACTGGTTAATAAACCTTTTCTTTTTTTTTGTCTTTTCCACCGGCATTTGGTCGGCGTGTTCACCTCTAAGAAAGAAGGCTTTTTGTTCTTTCATGTGACTAAAGGTGGGGGCCACATTTAAAGTGTGGAGCCAATGCTGCGGGGGAGTTGGAAAAATAGTCAAATAAAATTTTATGATATTGTAATAAAATTCTAGCTAGTCATTTTCATCCTATAAAAAAGTTTTGATTGAGGTCTTAGGGTTTAGTAATCGTTGTCTCGTTTATCAGACTGGTTGATCAGAGTTTTCCTATGCTTAGATCGACTATAGAGTTAATCTAGTCGTCACATGTTCCCTTTAAGACAAGTAGATTATAGGAGTAAAAAAATAATTTTAGTTAAGCAAGCATCCCCTAGGGCTAGAGTTTGGAGCTCTATATAAGCATGTAGCCTCCACATCTTTTTATCAAGCAATTATCTATTTTATTTCAACCTTGTATTGAGTCTAAGAGGGAGGAACTTCTACAGCATTCCAAGGATTGATCCCCTCAAGGGTTCTATTATCTGGTATAGAGCTCCTTCTAGGATTCTATTATTTGGTATTAGAGCAGCGATCTTACCACTCCTGTAGCCATCTCAGCCGCCTCTACCTTACCAAGCAATTCCCACAAGCTGCGACACGCGCATCCACCTTCCACCACAGTCGCAGATCAAATCAATCTGCCGCTGCCCCTTGATCTGAAAATCTGATATATTTTTATCATCCACATCTCTTCAATACTACAAGATTTCTTTACACGATGAGGATTTTTTCCAAATTTTATCCGCTGTAAATTTCATTTGTCGCAAATGTTATCATTGTTGCGAAGGCAAAACGTTGCAGAAATTTTCAACCGCATTTTTGCCTCTTGAAATTGGTTTATTGCTTCTCCTTTTTGGCCAAAATTTTTACACAATTTTATAGATCGTCTTAGCTTTCATCTAAGATTGATCTCTGGAAAAAAATTACTTCTAGAACTGATTTTATTTCGCCTTCTTTCGTCATCACGCAATGCTGGAAATTTTACGATGAAGAATCTGCCCTCCGCTTATTGGCATCTTGAAATTGAACTTTTGTTCATCTGTTTTGGTCGTAATTTTTACACAATCCCAAGGATCAACTTGGCTTTCATCTAGGATTGATTTCTCAAAAAATTCCTTCCGAAACCAATTTTCTTATGCAATATTTCACAATCACGTAGTTCTAGAATTTTATGACGAAAGATCTATCTTTCATCTTTTGCCCTATTTTCCTACTGTTACATTGCCAAAATTTCGTCAAACTTTTTACTAGCATTAACAACATCTAAACCAAGGGTTTTTGTATAATTTTCTTAAACTTTCCTCTGGAATTTATATCGAGAAGTCATCGTTTCTCTGACGTAAATTCGGTTAGCAGGATAGCACATCACAGCACCTTTTTTCGCCGAATTCTATCATATTTGAGTGCTATTTTTTGTGAGATTTCAGACTCTTTTCCTCATCTCAAAACCCTAACATCCTCAACAAAAATCCTTCCAAACCTTACCCTAAACCGAACCCAAATAGCCACCCAAATCTGTCCTAAACCACAGCCTACTCCCATCCAAACCAATTTACCTTCCAACCGGCCACCCTCTTCTCCCAAATTCCCATGCCACTAACCCGACAACAGAAAAAAGACCTCAATATTATAGATCTAGAGAGGAGGCTATCGATGTAAAGCTTAAAGCTTTTGAAAACTGCATGGAAGAGAAGATTCGATCTCTTTTCATCGAATTCAACATTGGCCGACCGTCGAGCCCGAGGAAATCACAATACAGAGAAACTTTATATCGACGAGATGATCCTCAAGAACGTGGCCACATCATCTCTGATCTCAACAATCCATGCATGAATGTTGACTTCCCTAGATGGGAAGAAGGAGACCCGATCGGGTGGATCTCGCATGCGAAGCACTATTTTCGGTTCTACAGAACCGCCGACGCCACACGGGTGGAGATTGATGCCATCCATCTCGAGAGAGATGTTATTCAATGATTTAATTGGTTTGAGCACATCCATGGATGACTCTTTTGGTAGGGAGTCAAGGAAGGACTACTGAACCACTTTGGACCAATCAATTTCGACAACATCGACGGGCAATTGGCAAAGATTTGTCAAACCTCCACAATATAAAAATACCAAATAAAGTTTGAATGTTTAACTAATCAAACTCATGATTAGTCTGAAAAATAGATATTAAGGACTTTCATTGAGGGCTTGAAGCCGGAGATTCGAGAAGAAATTAAAATGTGACAACCGTACACACTTAAGGCAGTCATCTTCTTTGCACGACTACACGAAGATAGGCTGAACCAAGATGCTCGGAGGACCAAAGCCGCTGCATGACTAACAACACTGAGACTCTCGGCCCCATCTACCACCAGCTAGACACCTCAGCCAAAAAAGTTAACAAGAGAAGAGCTTCGTGATAGATTGATAAACAGCCTATGTGGGTATTATAATAAACTGTGGAGCCTAGAACACAAATGTAAAAAAGAGACATCGCTGATGATTGCGCCTACTGAAGAACCCAAACTTGAAGATACAACTCTCGAGCCCAAGGAGAATGATACACCACAACCGGCCACTCACATGGTCCCTACCTTAGTTGGCTACACCAACCTGCAAAAATTGAAGATCGAAAGGTTTCTCAAACAGCAATCTGTCATCATCCTCATCGACACCGGGAGCACACACAACTTCATGAGCAGTAAGGTTGCTTCCCACTTAATGCTTCAAAAAGAAGATTACAATGGGTTCGAAGTCAAGGTAGCTAACGGCCAAATTCTGAAGTGCAACCAGAAGTGCCCGCGGGTAAAACTGATCCTACAGGAGCAAGACGTAGTTGCTGATTTTTTCCTCCTCCCTCTCGATGGTTTTGATATAGTGCTTGGCATTGATTAGTTATCCACGATTGGAGATATTTTTTGAAATTTTTCGAAGCTAACCATGAAATTTTTCAGAAAAGGAAAGCAGGTGATTCTACGGGGAGCCCAACAGCTACAACCACAACACAACACTTAGAGGGGGTACCAAAATAAAATTTCAGTGGTTTCTCAATTCAAATTCAAGGGTTTCATGAGATTGAAGATAAGAACCCTCTCCCGTAGCTTACTGAAATTTTGGGCGTCTCCACCAAATCGAGTCAATTACCTCCTCTAAAGCTATCCAACCCTCTTCTGCTGAACAGGCTGAAACTTCTACCATTTGTTGCTCGGCCAGATTGCTTCCTACAACCTCAGAAGGTCAAAGAGAGAAGGGTCGTCCAAGAGATCATAGAGACATGGATTGTTCAGTCATGTTTATTTCTCGCTATGACACATCCCTACATCCTTTTCCCCGGAGATTAGCTACTTCTAAAGTGTTACATCCTGTCGAACTCACCATGGTTGTTGATCTTAGGTGACTTCCATGACTTTCCCCAGGATCGGACCATGATGCTTAAAAACTTCCTTGATGATGACCTCCGATCTACGGCCCACGACCGTGAGAAAACTGAGCCCCTCCAGTAGCGAAATCAGAAAAGGGGAAGGATCATTCGCCGGACTCAACGAAGCATGAACATCATCCCTCTCATTATAAAGAAAGATGCACTACATTGGTTGAATAGAACTATAACCCTCACGACCATGATGTCGTCCACACCAAATCATGGCCAAATGTTTATTATTGGAGCAGACACATCCATAGTGGGGGTCAGCATCATCCTCATGCAAGATGGTCAACAACATGAGGAGTGAAAATGAGCCCCAAAAAATCACCACTCCTACCCATCTCAGACTCAGATCAGGCTCACACCACTAGAGATTTTATCAGAGGACAGTCTTCACTCCAAAAGAAGGTATGACTACTATTACAGATTAACCACGTTATACCCCATGTAAGGAAGAAACTTTCTCCTGACAAACACCGAAGCAAAAGAAAGTTTCTTGAGAAAGATCAAGTCCCCCTTCATCTCCAGCTCCACCAGCACGAAATTCAAGCCTCAAGAAAGTGGTCTCCCTATTTCTTTAGGCTTTGCAAAATTAGGGATCACATTGGGGCCCTAACTTGGATATCAGATCTGCGCACCAGATCAAGATTACAGTTGATCCTCTAGGTATCTCACCTCAAATGAAAATTTAAAGATGACGACTCAACCCAAATTCTTTCAACTGACACCCAATCTGATGAGAAGTTGAAGACCCAGTTCCCTGAGTTCATGGAACCTCATACTTGAGGACAAGACTGATTTTAAGAGGACAGGTTTGATAGGACTCAAGTACGGTTGAGTCTTAATCACCTAGAAGTAGTCAAATAAAACCCTATGAGATTATAATAAAACCCCACCTAGCTACTTATATCATATAAAGGTTTAGATTGAGGCCTTAGAGTTTAGTAGTCGTCGCCCTTTTTACTGGGCTGGTCGACCAGGGTTTTCCCCTGCTTAGGTTAGCTATAGAGCCAACCTAGCCGCCACCTATTCCCTCGAAGGTAGGTAGGTTATAGAAGGGATAAAAGGATAATTTTAGTTAGACAAACACCTCTTAGGGCTAGGGTTTGGAGCCTATATAAGCATGTAGCATCCATCTCTTTTTATCTAGCAATCATATATTTTATTTCAGCATTGTATCGAGTCTAGAAGGGAGAAACCCCTACAACATTCTAAGGGTTGATCCCCTCAAGAATCAAAATCTATAAAATTTATTATGGGGTTATATCAGTTTTATGGGTTTGGTGACCTTAGCTAGCAATAAACAATATAGGCCTAAGGCTCACTGCTTTTTATATTTTGGATGGAACATTTAATGATTCGGTATAGCATATTATGCAATGCAGGGATGAACAGCTTTGAGTTCGAATTTATAATTGAATCAGTTTTAACGATTTATTGGTTCTAAATTAATATCGGATCTGGATGATTTAATTACGATTCTTGATTTTTTGAAATCAGAAGCAGGATTCTAATTTCAATTCAAGCCAACGATTCATGATCAAAATAATATATATAATTTCTATTTTAAAATTATTTTTAATTAAAAAATCGAGATTTCGAATTGGAACCGGAACTGCTTGTTCCATTTTTAGAATTGACCCCTATACGGTTTCCAAACGGGTCAAACCTAGATTTAAATATTTTTCTATTATAAAATTTACATACAATTTTTTATAAATATTAAAATTATTTTATTCAATCGTATCAAACGTAACAAACACACAAATAATGGTAATATCTTCACAATATAGCTCAATAATTTTAAGATAAAACGAACTATTAATATAATAATATATGTAATTTAAGTTAAAAAAATATCCATTTTAATCTATGTGGTTTTAGTAATGGATCATTTAAGTCACTATCGTCTTATGTCTAAAATAACTCTTATATCTCTAAAAATATAACATATAAGCTCATCCCATTAAGTATAAGTTGACAAACATTAAAGTCTACTTACATGACATGCTAACTTATAATAAATTATTAATATAATGATACGTATAATTTAAGCTTTAAAAAAGATCTATCTTGTCGAGAAAGAGGAAGCAACGAAAGTAATAGTGGCGGACGAAGGCGGATAGGCATAGGTAAGATAAGCCGAAGATGAAGGTGAGAGAGAGAGCTAAACCACCATATCGTAAGCACGATGGGTGTGAGCATAGGAAATGACAAAGTGGGAGACAATGAGGATGAAAATACTAATGAAGAAGAGGGACCAAGAGACCATTACGTGTATAGTGTCAGACTGATCAACACACATCAACTTGAGATAAGACCGAAAGCTCATAAGCTTGTCATTAGCACAGGAGAGACTGCGTGCATACGTTGCCTTGCTAGATAGCAATGGCTCGATGTTGCTACTGATGGTCGCTTCCATGACAATGCATCCTCCCACCATTGATAGTGGTTTTTATTTAATTTAAATTATATATTATTATATAAATTATTTATTATGAGTTAGTATGTCATGTAAGCAGACTTTAACTTTCGTTAACTCGGACATGAGAGGAGGGGCTTATTTACTATATTTTTAAAAAATATAAGAGTTATTTTAGACACGAACAAAACCATAATGACTTAAGTGGTCTATGACTAAAATCATAAGAGCTAAAATAATTTTTTTTAAAATATAAATTATATGTGTCATTATATTAATAGTTTATTATGAGTCAACATATCACGTAAGTAGACTCTAACATCTGTTAACTTAGACTCGACGGAAGGGACTTATATATAATATTTTTTTTAAAGTATAAGGGTTATCTTAGACATGAATAAATCATAAAAGTTTAAGTAATCTATGATATTAACCTATTACTAACTTAATGTGAATTAATTCTTGTCGGACTTTAACTCAACAAAAGAAAATCAATGTAATCTCATAAAATAAATGTATGGCAAGGTGATACAATCAAATTAAATGATTTATGAGAATTATTTCTTATTTTTCATATTATTTAATTACAGTAATTTTTAACATTAGAAACTTTGGTATATAAAGACTCGTACAGTAATATCTTATTATAACCAAGAGAATAAGAGCAAAAAGAATTATCTCATGTTTTTTTCTTATTAGTTGTTACTCCTTCAAACTTCAACATGGTATTAGAGTACATCTTTTAACAGTTTCTAGAAGTTTTGTTATGCTAAACTCAAGATTATAATTCAGATGTTTCATCACTGTGTCAGTCTTATCTCGACCAAATTATGTGTATTTTCTTTTTTATGAAATAAGTATTGTTCTTGATTCAGAGACTTAGGATGTCCAACCTATGAAGAAAATCCCAGAGAGAAAAAAAAGGGGAGAATGATGAGAAGCAAAGCAACCCTCGATATAAGACGTGGCTAGATAATGATGTGCTGTTGGTATCATAGCTCGTGGGTACTATGTTAGAAGAACCTCTTGCAACAACGTCACAGGTAAAGACGATACATCAAATATAGATAAACCTGTAATTTCTTTCTAATACAATTGAGAAACAGGCACTTCTTGTAGAAGATGAAAGTGAAGATAGAAAATGACACATTATTCATTGTTGTAACACATACGTATACAGGGTTTAAGGAAATATTTTCCTTAGCTGATGAACGAGATCTTCTTGTTCTGTTAGAGAAGTCTGTTCAGCTAACACTGTAAGCATAAAAAACTATAATTATGTAAATTATTATGTAAAAAACTTTTATGCAATGATTAAAATCAAATAATATTAGATTTATTTACGATGCGTACCTTTAGATGTCATATGAATAAGATTCCTTTAGATTTGCAAAAGCACCATCTTCCGGATCTAAATATCATCGCAATGTTAATCTGTAAAGAGAACTAGAACAGATCTAAAACCCTTCTCCTCTCTTCTTATCCTTTCACATGACTACTGTGATTGATGATTTAGGAAGATGAGAGAATAGTTGTAATCTCTCTCTTGTATTCCCTTGTACACTGGTTATCCAATGTATTAGGTCTAGAGGAGGTCCCGTCTATTTATAAGCGAGAGCAGAAGGTTTAGGGTAGGTTATTAGGAGAGATCCTTCCATCAAGGGCATCCCCTAAAATATCCAAATATAATATGCTTTAATTTAATATTGACTAATATCTCTTATCAGAATCCAATTAATCTCATAATATATCTTATTCAATTATAAAGGGCCACATAATCTTACATTCTCCTACTTGACTCATTAATTGATAAGATATAAAAGATGTTCAAAATCAAAATAAATAAAATAAAATTTATTTGAAAATAATTTTACATAATTGGATTCTGAAAATTTTAAAAAACATTTCATACATGGCCATGATTTTAAAAATAAGCCAATAAGTCCAATAAGCATAGTAATACTACACTTAGCTTAACTATCAATGCGAGTCATAATGGTTGTATGTCATCAATGCCACACTTCCTTCTATGTACTACAACACTATTAGTCTTTCCTTATATAGTCTATAATGACCCATATAATTTTTCTTATCAAGACAATTATGTTATTGCATTCAACAAAAACATAAACACAAACAGGATAGCAGAAATAAATAACTTTAATTATATAAAAGAAATATCAATAATAGCATCCACTTAAACATGCATCACCATATCTTTTATGGCTTACTCACAAGCTCCATTCTAAGAACATGTTCTTTAAATATTTTGCACTATAAGCTTTAGTAAATGGATCAACAATCATCATAGTGGTGCTCAGATTTTCAATTAACATTTGTTGTTTCTAGACTCTTTCTCTAACCACCAAGTACTTTATCTCAATGTGCTTGGAACCACTAGAGTACTTGCTATTCTTAGAGAAGACCGCTACAGTATTATCACAAAATATCTTCAGATGTTTGACAATTGAGTCGACCACAACAAGTCTTGAAATAAAATTTCGTAGCCATAAAGCTTTATTTATAGCCTAAAGGCATGTCATAAATTCAACTTCCATCGTAGATGATGCAATAATTATTTGTTTTACATTTTTCCAAGAAATCACCCCACCAGCTAGCATGAACACAAATCCTGAAGTGGATTTCCTGCTATCAAGGCAATTTCCAAAATCAGCATCTGAATATCCCATCACTTCAAGCTAATCTGATTTTCTATATGTGAGCATATAATCTTTTGTCCCTTATAGATATCACATTACTTTCTTTACAGCTTTCTAATGTTCCATTCCTAGGTTACTCTGGTATCTACCCAGCATTGTAACTATAAAACTAATATCTGATCTTGTACAGGTTTGAGCATATAATAGCCTTTCAATTGTGCACCCATAAGGAATATTCTTCATTTGATCCCTTTCTAAGTCATTTTTCGGGCATTAGTTTTAGTTGAATTTTTTACCTATGGTAATAGGTGTATCATTGGCTGAGCAAAACTGCATATTAAACATCCCTAAGATATAATTAATATAACATTTCTAAGACAGTCCTAACAAACCTTGAGATCTGTCCCTGAATATCTCAATACCAATAACATAGGATGCCTCATTCATATCAACCATCTTAAAGTTATTATTGATAAATATCTTGGCTTCATGCAACAAACCAAGATCACTACTGGCAAGCAATATATCATCCACATATAAGACAAATATAATAAACTTACTCCCACTAACCTTCAGATATATATACTGATCAACAATATTTTTCATAAATCCGAATGAAGTAATGGTATCATGAAACTTTATATACCATTGTCTGGAAGCTTATTTAAGGTCATAAATGGATTTCTTAAGTTTGTAAGCCCAACTTTCCTTTCCCTTTTCTATGAATCCTTCAGGTTGTTCCACATAAATTTTCTCATCTAGATCCGCATTCAGAAATGATGTTTTCACATCCATATGATGTAACTCAAGATCATAATGAGCTACTAATGCCATGATGATCCTCAATGAGTCCTTTTGAAAAATTAGAGAAAAGGTCCCATGATAATCAATGTCTTCTTTATGAGAAAAAATCTTTGACTACAAGTCTGACTCTATATCGTTCGATATTGCCCACCGAGTCATATTTTGTCTTAAAGACCCATTTATAATCGACTTTTTTACTATTATTGGGTAATTCAACGAGTTTCCAGACACCATTCTAGTCCATTGATTTTAACTCCTCTTTCATTATATCATACTATTTTTCAGAATCATTATTTTCTATGGCTTGTAAAAATAATAAGGGGTCTCTTTTAATTCCTATATCATAATTTGATTCTTATAGATATATCACATAGTCATCAGAAATGACATGTTTCCTTTTCCTTTAAGATATTCTCAAAGCTACCAATTGTGATTATTCAAGACTATCAGCGGCGACATCAACATCATGTGAGAATTCATCAATGCTATTTTGTTGTTCACCCTCATCAATTCTCTTATTGATTTGAGGAACAATAATTTCTCGAATATGAGATGATACAGGAGAGTTAGCCTGAATCTCCTCAATATCAAAATTGATCTTTCGAGATTTTTGACTCCCATTGATTTTGCCATTTTCTAGGAATTCTGCATTACCAGATTATACTATCCTCATATTATGATCAGGGCAATAAAATCTATATCTCTTGGATATTTCTGGGTAACCAATAAAATATCTAGAAATTATTCTTGGATCCAATTTATTTTCATGTGGATTGAATACTCTTATCTCTGCAGGACACCACAAAATATGTAAATGTCTTAAACTGGGTCTACTACCAGTCTATAACTCAAATGGAGTTAATGGAACCGACTTACTAGGAATTCTGTTAAAGATATACATAGTTGTCCAAAGAGCTTCACCCCATATTGACTCAGGTATAGAGGAATAACTTATCATGCTCCTAACCATATCCATAAGAGTATAATTTTGCCTTTCAGCAACACCATTCTATTGCGGCACACCTGGTAATGCATACTGAGCACAAATATCCCATTGTTCTAATAATCTAGCAAAATGACCAACATTTTGACAAGATTCATCATCTGCCATAAAATTTACCACCCCTATCAGATCAGACAATTTTAACTTTTCTATCTAATTGTCTCTTGACCTCATTTATATACACTTCAAAAATATCAATAATCTGAGAATTTTCATGTATTAGATAAACATAGTTATATTTGGACAAATCATCTATAAATGTGATGAAATACCTTTCTATACTAAAACAAGGAATATGGAGTGGTCCGCAGATATCAGTATGAATAATTTCAAGAAGTTCTTTACTTCTTGTGATATTTTTCTTTGTTTGCTTAGTTTATTTTCCCTTAATGCAATTTATGCAAATATCAAAATCAGTGAAGTCTAAATCTTTCAAAATATTATCTTTCACTAATATTTCAATTCTTTCCTTGGAGATATGCACAAAATATCCATGACATAATATATAAGATCTTTCATCATTGAAATTATGTTTCATTCCAACACTTGATTGTAGGGTCAATAATATCTTTGCAAACTCAAGATTCAAATTAATTCTGTACAAACCATCACACAGAATTCTAGAACCAACTTTTATTGAATCGTAAAATATGCTGAGCTTACCATTACCAAAAGAAAGACAATATCCTAACTCATCAATTCTAGACAAAGAAACTACATTTCTAGAAATAGTAGGAATAAAACATGTGTCTTCAAGATCCATCAGATGACCCGTCTCTAGGTGTAAGCGATAAGTCCCTACTGATACCACTTTTGCTTTGAGACGATTTCCCATAATTATGAATCTTTCATGTTCTTTTAGTTTTCAAATTGAAGGGAATCCCTGTACATTATTAGTAGCATGAGTTGAAGCGCCAGAATCAATCCACTATATATTAGAAGGAACTTCTACAATGTTTGATTCAAAATATATGAAAGTCGAATTTGTACCTTTCTTTTCGAACCAAGTCCTACATTTAATGAAGTCATTCTTTATATGTCATTTCTTGCTATAAAAGAAATACTTTATTGTAATAGCTTTCTTTTCAATAGTCTGTTTAAAATTTCTAGACCTGACAAATTTCTTTGATGGATGATGCTTCAATTTTCTTTTCTTGTTACTAGCTCATTGAGTAGTAGTCAGAACATTATATGAACTTTCCTGTCTTAATCTTAATTCTTCATAAACACACATACTTGTTAACTCATTTAAGTCTTACTTATCCTTATTTGTATTGTAGTGAATCTTGAATGGGCCAAACTGAGAAGAAATAGAATTAAGAATGAATTGCACAAGGAAAGATTCATTAACATTCACTCCCAATGCCTTAAGTTTTGTAGCTTTATCAGCCATATCGAAGATATGATCCTGAATTCCTCGAGTACCATCATACTGAGCTGTAGTGAGTTCTTTCATTAATGTGCCAACCAATGACTTATCAGCAGATTTAAATCTATCTTTAATAACCTTTAAATATTAACGTGCGCTAGTTGTAACTGGTAATGAAGTTTTTATATTATTTGTAATTATCATTTTTATGAATATTAAACTGAGCCTATTAGATCTTTCTCAAGCCTTCATTTATTGGCTTATTCCACAGTACTTTCATCAGTTAATTCTGCGAGCTTTTCAATAAGTAATGCTAAATCAGGATCTAATATGCTCAATATAAATTACGCATGCCATAACCATTCTGAATAATTTAATCCAGAGAGTACAAGGACACTAGAAGCATGATAATGTATGGACGAGAATACCACTACAGAATATAAAATAATATTAATGCTTTGAGTTTATCAAAATATGATGAACTATTGATATCATCTATATTTAACCTTTAGTTAAAAATATTGACATATCTTATGTTCACTTAAGATCATTTATGGAGGACTGATACCATCCTTGTAGAATAGTTTTGTTGCCTTTGGGTATACAACTCTAAACTACAAGGATATCTAAAACATTATCATCTTATCCCATCATATAATTATTTGAAATAGATTATTATCCTTTGAGATTATCTAAATCTCCTAATTATGTATGTCATTTTAAATATTATTTTTTAATATCATTTAAGACTTGTTCTTTAATGTAATTTTATGAGAATTGAGACCTTGTTGCTTGGTACAACTTCCAAATTTGATATTAACTTCTTCATCTAGACCCCTTCCTTTGCTGCTTCTATTGTAGCAATGTACTATGCCTCTGTGGTCGAGTCATCAATAGTATCTTGCTTGAAACTCTTCTAGCTTACTGCTCCTCCATTCAGGGTGAAGATACACCCTGAGTTCGACTTGCTATCATCAATGTCAGATTGAAAACTCAAGTCCATGTAGCCCTCAATATAAAGGCAACCTCCTTCATATACTAGTAAAAGATTATTAGTCATTCTCAAGTACTTAAGGATACACTTTACTGCCTTCCAATATTTCAAACTTGGATTTGCCTGATACCTGCTTGTTACACTCAGAGTATGCACTAGATTAGGCCTGGTTATAGCATACATAGTATACATGATAGACCCTATTACTGAGGTGTAGGGTATCCTATCCATCTCTACCTTTTCTTTAGGGGTCCTTGGGGACATACTCCTAGAAAGTGATATTTTATGTCTCATCGGTATGAGACATCTAGGTCGGTAGTGTCTACACCATATAAGATATGGAAATGGTAGAAGCCCAATCTTAAGGTTGTTAAGATTTGGGGCAGCCCTGCCCACATTAGAAGACACAACCTCGATAAGTTGGATCAAGGATGGAATGGTGTAAATACGTGGGATACCTTAAGGAAACTTGTTGGTATTATTTCTATTATCCTGAGGACCAGAAGGTCTTTGTTACCAGGAGGGCTATGTTCCTTGAGAAGGAATACATTCTTGGTGAAAACAGTGGGACTGTGATAGAGTTGAGTGAGGTCGGAGAACCTAGCTCAAGCACCATTCTAAAGGTTGAGTCTATTTAGGCACCTAGCACACAAGTTTCAATTTGTGTAGATCTAGTAGAATATCTTACCCTCCTGAAAGATATATGAGATATATCAGTAGAGATGACACTGAGGATGGTGATCCTCATACCTACAAGGAGGCTATTATAAGTATAAACTCCGGGAAGTGGCAAGAAGCCATAAATTCTAAGATAGACTCTATTTACTCTAACAAGGTTTAGAACCTTGTGGATGCAGCTGAGGGTATTATACCCATCGGCTGCAAGTTGATCTTTAAGAAGAAGATTGAAGTAGATTGAAAGGTGTGGACCTATAAAGCAAGACTGGTGGCCAAAGGGTATCATCAAAGGTAAGGAGTTGGCTATAACGAACCTTCTCACCCGTAGCCATGCTAAAATCCATCAAAATTCTTTTGGCTATTATAGCACACTACAATTATGAGATCTGACAGATAGATGTGAAAACCACGTTCCACAATGGCAACCTCGAGGAGGAGGTATACATGATATAGCCAGAGGTATTCATATCCAAGGAGTGCAAATAAGGTGTGTAGGTTGCTCAGGTTTATTTATTGACTGAAGCAATCTTTCCGAAGTTGGAACATAAGATTTGATGAGGCGATCATATCTCGTTAAGAATGAAGATGAGCCTTATGTATATAGGAAGGTAAGTGGGAGCTCTATCACCTTTTTGGTGCTATATGTGGATGACATCCTGATCATTAGGAATGATGCAAGAATGTTCTCCACACTTAAGACTTACCAATTTAGAAACTTCTCTAAGAAGGACTTAGGGAAGCATCATACATTTTGGGGATTCAGATATATAGAGATAGATCCAAGAGGATGCTTGGCTTGTCCCAATCTAAGTACATAGACTCCATTGTCAAAAAATTTGGCATGAAAAATTCCAAGAGATGTCTCATATCGATGAGATATGAAATATCACTTTCTAGCAGTATGTCCCTAAAGACTCATTAGGAAATGGTAGATATGGATATGATACCTTGTGCCTCAGCGATAGGGTCTATCATGTATGTTATACTATATACCAAGCCTGTTATAACGCATACTCTGAGTGCCACGAGCAAGTATCAGGCAGATCCAGGTTTGGAAGGTAGAAAAGTGTATCCTTAACTATTTGAGAAGGTCTAAGGATCTTTTACTGGTATAAAAATGAGATAGTCTCGAGGTTGAGGGCTACAAAGACTCAAATTTCTAGTCTGATATCGATGATAACAAGTCAAACTCAGAGTATGCCTTCATCCTGAATGGAGGAGGAGTAATATGAAAGAGTTCCAAGCAAGATACTATAGCTGACTAAACCATAGAATTTTGCTATAGCAGAAGCAGCAAAGGAAGGGGTGTGGATAAAGAAGTTAATCACGGATTTGGGAGTTATACCAAGTAGCAAGGAGTCAATTCCTATATATTACAATAATAATGGGATGATTGCTCAAGTAAAGGACCTAGGTCTCACCATAAGTACAAACACGTTCTGAGGAGGTTCCACCTGATCAGAGAGATTGTAGCCCATAAAAATATAGCAATGGAAAGAGTTTCATCCGAAGATAATATTGCAGATCCATTAACAAAGCTGCCGGCTCAAACTATCTTTGAACGTCATAGGGGTCTGATGAGGATCAGACACATAGGTGATTGACTTTAGGTCAAGTAAGAGATTGATGGTTACGAGTGTCCTACAAGCCAATCACATGGTGATGGCATATGTGATACGCTGCATAATATTTTTTGCATTATGATTATTATCGATATTTTCTCATATTATATAAATATATATATTATCTACTGCATATATATTATGATGTCCTTGGATCTATGCAATGAGAATCGAATCATGATGAGATCATGATAATGAGATCAATTCACCTTTAAACATAGATCCTAAATAATCATAGTCAGGTTACTCGAGAGGGACATCGAGATAATCAGACAGATTAGTGTACTATATATCCATCTATATGATGGAGATGGCTGGTCTCATAGGCACTCGTGTGGAGACATTAAGGGCACAATATAGGTGCTCATTGGAGAATAGTTCATTGATTGATCCACTTACGGAATGCTAAATGGTTGATGATACATAACGTCAGACATCGATTTCGTAGTCCTAGTTGTGTGTCTGATCCCTAGACTTGACACACCAAGGATGTCTTATTTGAGTACTCATTTCTTTGATGTCAGACTTACAGGTATGAAAAGTTTTAAATCTGGTATAGCTGGTTATCAGGATTGATAGCTAACCTTACAAAGGCAATTGAGTGTCAATAGATGATCATGTTGAATTTCAGATTTTGATGATAAATAAATTAGGAAAATTATGATCTAACCATTGTGTTGAAGAAAGTGATGCATGACTAACTATGATCGTGAAAAGGCAAAAGAAATTAAAGAAGAATGAAACGTTGGGCTAGAGTCAAAGTTTAGGCATCGGGCCGAAAGAATTGAGGGATACGCCGAAGCTTTAGATGATGCGACGAAAGTTCATCGAAAGTTTGACGGGAGTTCATTGGGAGTTTGCCCGAAGATTGTCAGGAGCTCGTCGGGAGTTCGCTGGGAGTTCACCAAAAATCAAATGAACAAATTGACATGTCGGACAATAAGGTTTGATTGCTTGTAATTATTTTAGTCTTAATTATTATAGTTAAGGTTTAAGGGCTAATTTGAGCTCATTAGAGAGCTCATTTCGTTGACCTAGAAGAAGATACAGTCAGGTCAAAAGAAGGTACATCTTAGGGTACAAAAAGTATTAAAAACTAGTTTTCTAGATTTTTAGGCGATGGTACTGCCTATGCCCAGAATCATGGGCTCTGTTCAGTGATGGTACCGCCGGTGCTGACGGTGGTACTGTTGACGGTAGAACCCACCGTACCTTGAGATTTTGTGGAGTTTGAATTCTTGGCTCCAAATTTTGAAGCCAATTGGGGTCTAGAAATACCCTATGTATTCTTGCTTAGGGAAGCAAGAAAGAAAGGGAAAAACTTGTGAAAATTCTGTTGAATTTGTGAGAGTTCCTCTCCTATTGTTTAAAAGTGATTTTAGTTTAATGGAGGGCTGAAAAAGAGTTTTAAGGGTTATCTCCTAAACTTGAGAAAAGGAAAGTTATAAGGGTTATCTTCTAAACCTGAGAAAAGGAGAAAAGAGTTGTAAGGGGTGTTTGATTTTTGTTCGTTGAACAAGATCGGAATAGAAGTCGGTGGCCTCGAGTGAAGAGGGATCATAAGTGGATGTAGGTCAAGTGGACCGAATCACTATAAAATCTAGTGTGCATCTCGTATATGCCTTTTCTTTAATATTGCTCTTGGATTTAATTGATTTTAACTAGTTTTAATTCAAAGCACTTTCAATATTGATTTTCTTTGAACGAAAAGTTTTTAAAACCGAGGTTTTTCACTCAGCACTAACATTTAAAAGCAATTAACTGTTGGTATTAAAGCCACATTCACTTAATTGGATTAATACTCAAGTGAGTTTAAATGGCTTTCTTTGGCATTAACGGTATCACTTTATCACATATCCTCCTATGTTTAATGAGACTGACTACACCTACTGAAAAACTAGGATTATAATTTTTCTGATTCTATGGATTTTAAATTATGGAATATAGTTAAAAATAGCTTTCAGAAGTCTTCTAATCCAATAAATGATTGGAATGATTATGAGAGAAAAATGTTTTATTTATGTCAAAGCTATGACTGCTTTGTTTTGTGCCTTAGACAAAAATAAATTTAATCATGTTTTTACATGTGATTCTGCATATGATATATAGCACACATTAGATGTCACACATGAAAGCATAAGTAAACTAAAAGATTCAAAAGGTTAATATCTTAGTATATAATTATGAATTGTTTAAAACATCAAGCCAAGTGAAACTATTGATGACATGTATACCTGATTCATGAATGTCATCAATGGTTTAAAATCTTTTAGTAAATCTTATACTAACTTTGAACTTGTAAATAAATTTTAAAATCTTTATCTAAAAGCTGGGATTTCAAAGTGACTGCTATATAGAGGCTAAAGATTTGAATAATTTACCTCTTGAAGAACTTGGTCTTTGATGACCTATGAAATGACTTACAAAACTCACGACGAACAAGAAGAACACATTTCAAAGAATATGAAGGACATTGCACTGAGAACAAAAGAAGACTTCTCGAGGGACAATGTAAGTCTTCTTTTGTTCTGACGATGGTACTGTTGACGGTAGAACCCACCGTACCTTGAGATTTTGGGGAGTTTGAATTCTTGGCTCCAAATTTTGAAGCCAATTGGGGTCTAGAAATACCCTATGTATTCTTGCTTAGGGAAGCAAGAAAGAAAGGGAAAAACTTGTGAAAATTCTGTTGAATTTGTGAGAGTTCCTCTCCTCTTGTTTAAAAGTGATTTCAGTTTAATGGAGGGCTGAAAAAGAGTTTTAAGGGTTATCTCCTAAACTTGAGAAAAGGAAAGTTATAAGGGTTATCTTCTAAACCTGAGAAAAGGAGAAAAGAGTTGTAAGGGGTGTTTGATCTTTGTTCGTTGAACAAGGTCGGAATAGAAGTCGGTGGCCTCGAGTGAAGAGGGATCATAAGTGGATGTAGGTTAAGTGGACCGAATCACTATAAAATCTAGTGTGCATCTCGTATATGCCTTTTCTTTAATATTGCTCTTGGATTTAATTGATTTTAACTAGTTTTAATTCAAAGCACTTTCAATATTGATTTTCTTTAAACGAAAAGTTTTTAAAACCGAGGTTTTTCACTCAGCACTAACATTTAAAAGCAATTAACTGTTGGTATTAAAGCCACATTCACTTAATTGGATTAATACTCAAGTGAGTTTAAATGGCTTTCTTTGGCATTAACGGTATCACTTTATCACATATCCTCCTATGTTTAATGAGACTGACTACACCTACTGAAAAACTAGGATTATAATTTTTCTGATTCTATGGATTTTAAATTATGGAATATAGTTAAAAATAGCTTTCAGAAGTCTTCTAATCCAATGAATGATTGGAATGATTATGAGAGAAAAATGTTTTATTTATGTCAAAGCTATGACTGCTTTGTTTTGTGCCTTAGACAAAAATAAATTTAATCATGTTTTTACATGTGATTCTGCATATGATATATAGCACACATTAGATGTCACACATGAAAGCATAAGTAAACTAAAAGATTCAAAAGGTTAATATCTTAGTATATAATTATGAATTGTTTAAAACATCAAGCCAAGTGAAACTATTGATGACATGTATACCTGATTCATGAATGTCATCAATGGTTTAAAATCTTTTAGTAAATCTTATACTAACTTTGAACTTGTAAATAAATTTTAAAATCTTTATCTAAAAGCTGGGATTTCAAAGTGACTGCTATATAGAGGCTAAAGATTTGAATAATTTACCTCTTGAAGAACTTGGTCTTTGATGACCTATGAAATGACTTACAAAACTCACGACGAACAAGAAGAACACATTTCAAAGAATATGAAGGACATTGCACTGAGAACAAAAGAAGACTTCTCGAGGGACAATGTCACTGAACTTTTGATGAAAGAACTTAAGAAATTCATAAAAAATAAAAATCATAAGAATGAAAATAAACTCAAAAAGTACACAACCACTTGCTATGAATGCAAAGAAGTTGGGTCACTCCAAAAATAAGTATACAAAACTAAAGAAGAAGTTGCTAAAGAAAAAGAAAGCATATAAGGTGACTTGGGACAAATCGAGTGCATCCAAAGACGAGATGGTGAACTACACTTTTGTGGCTTTCGACGAAGAGATATATGACTCACCTGAAATATCTTTACCTTACAATGAAATTACTTGATGCATTTCATGAGTTACTTGATAATTTTAAATTAGTTAGTAAGAAATAAAAAAAATCATGCTTTTCTTTCTAGTATTTTAGGAAAATGAAAATATTTTTTTTGAAATGAGCATGTCAATTGCATGTTAACTCCTTACACTAAGTGTAAAGAGTTAGACTCACTTAAGAAGGAAAATGTACTATCATTGAAATTACAATAATCGAGTCTTTTATTTGAGGATATTTTATTATCTTAATGTGTTATATTAATAATCCTGATGATTTCTTTTGAAATGATACTTGGTTTTTAGTTTTAAATGACAATGCATGGATTTGGCATAAATGACAAAGGCATTCTTGTATGAAATAAATTATATAAATTAAAACACAAAGTTGGAATGTATTTTTCTTGAAAATATCTCTATCCTATCAAGTATTCAATAAGAGATAAAGTGATGAATCTATGTATATAATTATTTTTAGATCTCTTGAACTATAAAAGTGATTTTTATTATTTGAATTTGAATGAGATTTTTTTTTCAACCAAATCATGAAGTTTCCTTTGATGTCTTGACTTGAGGTATCTCTTATGGGAATACAATTTTTTAACTTCTATGTTTTCTTCTTTTTACCATTTACTCATAAGGATATATATATGATCTTGATAACTATAACTTGAGATTTTTATAAATCAAGATCATTCACTATGATTCTTTCGTTTTACTAAAAAAAATTATCCAAATAAACCATTATTTATCTTTTGATGTTTCAGAATAATAACTTGAGATTTTTTTATGAACAATGAACTTGATGACTTGAAATTGCTTATATATGAAACGAGATCTTTTATTTGTTCTCCTATGTCTCTTTTTGCTATTTACTATAGAGAAGTTTTTATTCTAATCATGATCTTAACTTCTCGATATTTATAACTTAATATTTTTTTATGAATCAAGATTTTGGTTACTATTTGACCTCATAAGATTTGTTTTTATCATTCACAAAAAAAGGAGGGGGGGAGTAGATTTGTTAAAATAAATCATGTCTTTTTGGTACTTGCTACTTGATTTTTCATATTATATCCTTAATGACATGATTTTATTATATAATCCCTTTATATTTATGATTATGATTAGAACATTGATTTAAAAGAAAAATTGTATCATCATAATCTTGCAACAAAGCCATTGAATGAGAAACAATTTGATTAGAAGAGAATTAGATATGATAAATCTTTCGAATGCATGAGTTCCTCTTTCAGATTTCTCAATTTTTGCAAATTAAGTTCTCTTTCGATAATCGTTTACTATGAATCCTTCCTCTTACTTACAAAAGAAGAATTTTGATTATTGAACTCTTTGGCATACATGATCTTTGATGTGATGCTTTCAAATGAATCCTCCCTCTTGCTAATTATAAAAGAAGAAATTTGATTCTTGCACTCTCAAGGATACTTATTTTTTTATGTGATAAATGAGTTCCTCCCTTTACTTTATTACAAAGAGGAGAAAGAATCTTGCTAGCTTACATGGTTTAAATATATGTTGAACATTTCTCTTTTTTGTTGATGACAAAGTGAGAGAAATTGTATGTTGATGACAAAGGATGAATGTTTAGTTTGAAATTTATCATATATTCTAAATGATTGAAAATTCTAATGCTTTGGTATGCCTAAAATAATGTTAATCTTGGTATCATGGTGATGAATGGTTAAAAAAAAATCAAAATAATGTCAATATTTTAGTATCATGTATGCTATGCCCAAAGTGATGTTGATTTGTTATTGGTATCATGCATGAAGTGATGTTGAGTTGAAATATTTTAAACTTGTGCATGTTATACTTTGATATATTCTATGATAATGCATAATGTATGAAATTATGATTATGCATGATGCATATGGTAAAAATTTGCTAGTTGCACTTTTCTCCTTTTTGCTGATGACAAAGGAGGAGAAGAGATAAAAATATGAAGATTTAAAATTTAAAATTTAAAATTTGAATCATACATGGAATGATGTATTTTGAGAAGATATAAAGATTTAAATTTTGAATCGTGGATGGAAACATGTATTTTGAGAAGATATTAAGATTTGAAAATTTTAATCATGTATAAAATGATATATTTTGAAATTATGATTATGCAATGATGATTTCTATCAAAATAGCATATTGATAGGGGGGATTAAGGTAAACTCTATCATCAATTGGTTGTCATCATCAAAAAGGGGGAGATTTTTGAATCTCGGGTTTTGATGATGAAATCAATAGGTGAAATTATGATCTAACTCTTGTGTTGAAGAAAGTGATACAAGATTAACTATGATTATGAAAAGCAAAAGCAATTAAAGAAGAATCGAACGTTGGGCCGGAGTCAATGTTCAGGCATCGGCCATAAGAATCAAGGATACACCGAAGCTTTGGACGATGCAGCGGGAGCTTTCCGGGAGTTCGCCGGAAGTTTGCCAGGAGTTCACCGAAATATTGTCGGGAGCTCGCCAGGAGTTCGCCAGAAGTATGCCAGGAGTTCACCAGAAGATTGTCAGGAGCTCGCAAGAGTTTGCTAGAAGTTACCGGAAGTTCGCTGGGAGTTCATCGAAAGTTGAATGGACAAATTGACATGTCGGACAACGAGGATTGCTTACTTGTAATTATTTTAGTCTTAATTATCATAGTTAGGGTTTAAGGGTTGATTTGAGCTCATTTGTTGACTTGGAAGAAGGTACAACTAGGTTAAAAGAAGGTACAATTCAGGGTATGAAAAATATTGAAAAGTACTTTTCTGGATTTCTGGACTATGATACCGCCAACTGTCGGTGGTGGTAACACTAGTCAACAGTAGTACCACTAATTTCGAGCTATGGTATCACCCGTGCCTAGAATCCTGGGCTCTATTCCGCGGTGGTATCATTGGTGCTAACGGTAATACCGCCCATACCCCGAGATTTTGGGGAGTTTAAATTTTTGGCTCTAAATTTTGAAGCCATTTGGGGTCTATAAATACCCTAGGTATTCTTGCTTAGGGAAGCAAGAAAGAAAGGGCAAAACTTGTGGAAATTTTGTTAAATTTATAAGAGTTCCCTTCCTCATGTTTAAGAGTGATTTCGGTTTAAGAGAGGGCTAAAAAGGAGTTGTAAGGGTTATCTCCTAAGCTTGAAAAAAAGGGGAGTTGTAAGCTTTATCTCCTAAGCCTAAGAAAAGAAGAAAAAAAGTTGCAAGGGGTGTTTGATCTTCACTCATTGAAAAAGATCAAAGTGGAAGCCAATGGCCTCGAGTGACAAGGGATCGGGAGTGGACATAGGTCAGGTGGACCGAACCACTATAAAATCTAGTGTAAATCTCTTATATGCCTTTTCTTCACAATGGCTCTTGGATTTAATTGCTTTTAACTAGTTCCAATTCAAAGAACTTTCGATATCGGTTTTCTTCGAATGAAATTTTTTTTAAACCGAGGTTTTTCACTCAACACTAACTCACACCCCCCCCCCCCCCCCCCCCCCCCCCCCCCCCCGCCCCAAAGTGCCAACTCGATCCTAACATTCATCCACTCTCGGTATCATGAGAGGAATATCTCGTGTGCTTTTGCTCAAGTAAATCCCTAGCCAGGGTCGTTCTGATTAAGAGAGAATGAGCTCTCTGGGAGAATACAATTAGAGTGAGACTCAGATGGATTTCGTATATGACTTGACAGTATGATACCCAATATATGATCTCCGGGATTTTAGATGGATGATGGACTATAGATGCATGGTAACTAAGGACAGACAGGTCCAATGGATTAGAACCCATATACCATTTGGGGACTATGGCGTAGTGGCCTAGTACGTCCATAGTTAATAAGTTGAGTGAATTGTTATAGGATAACAATTCACTGAGTCAGAAGGAGTTCTGATAGGTGGAATAATAGAACCCTTGCGGATTCTTAGCTAGGGTGATTGATCTCTATAGGGGATCGACCTCCTTGGAACTCTATAGGGGTTTCTCCCTCGGTTTTTCTGCACATGGCTAAAACATAATTGATCTCTTGATGATGAAAAGAGGCTTATTACAAGGCTATTTATAGGCCTTCTAAACCCTAACTCCTAATAGGATTCCTACTTCAAGACTCATACTCTTAACAACTCCTACTCCAACTCTAAGAAGCAACTCATACTCCAACAACTCTAACTCCTAAGAAGCAACTCCTACTTCTAATAACTCCAATCCCTTATTTAAGAAGCAACCCCTAACCGACCTCTCTTAAGAGGATGAGGGGCTAGGAGACTCTCATCCCATAAGGACTCCTCCATAACCCTAGCCAACCACTTACTAAGGGGTGGCGGCTGGATTAGGATTTATTACATTCATGAGGCAGTTGACTTTAACCTGTATCCAACTTCGACTCCTAACCCAACTCTAGATCAGTCGAATCCTAACCATACTAGGATTTAGGGTGATTTATTACAATGAACTCAAATCTTCACCTAGCTAACCTAATGTTGTAGGTTGACCAACAAGGCCAGATCTATCTAGGTGGATAGATCTGAGCTAAGTCATCCTTTCTAAACTTCCATTTGTGGTGAGATTCCTGGAGGATCAATTGTAATTTTGAATTAGTATGCCGATCTGATCCACAAGTTACGACTCTAATGTGATCTCCAATTTTGTAGGGTCCAAAGAAACTAGGAGACCACTTTCGTGAGGCTTGAGTCTTCATAAATTCCTGCTGTTAGGGATAAAGATAAAGGAAGACTCGATCTTCAATAGCAAACTTTCTTCTACTCTAGCGTTTATCGGGCAACTGTTTCTTTCTTACATGGGCTGGCGTGTGGTTATTCTTTAATGGTAGCCAGGCTTTCCTCTATGATGTTGGTTGCCTTCTAATAGAGTCTAGGGTAATGTGAGCCCGATCTGAGTTTGGAGGGAGTAGAAGCTGTAATTTTTCAGGACTTCATTTTATCTCATTTTTGTGCTATTATCCTGTATCATACCAAGCCACAAATTCAACAAAGATTAGCATTCTCTTATCGTTGATTGATAGCTTCAGGTGATTTGGAGTAAGGGCTTTACTGAGATAGGCTAGGGGTCGACCATCTTGCATGTGGATAACATAATTTATAGCTCCCGATGTGTCAATAATAAACACTTTATCGGAGTTGGGCAAAGCTAGCACCGATAAAGAGTAGGGGTTACAACTTGGCTGAATGACCCCTGTTTTCAGCATCTCTTCTTCGATCCTCTCTATTTCAGCTTTCTTAAGGTGAGGATAATGACATGGCTGAGTGTTTGCTATTGGTTTGCCTGGGAGAATCAGAATTTGGTGGTCATGCCGACGGGTAGAAAGTAGGCTACGCAGTTTGACGAAAATGTATGAAAATTTAGTAAGCGATTGGAGAAGGTTTGGATCTTCAATTTTTGTTGGCTCCCTCATAGAATGTTGCTGGAGTTACATCAGGAAGCCACTATTCACTTTGTTCAAAACTTTCTCTATTTGCTGCGTGTAAATCATCGTTATGTTGCTCCCGCGTTACCCGCGTAGGATCTCCTGTTTCTCATGGCTGAAAAATTTCATGATAAATTTGGAAAAATTCCATGGTACATCACCTAGTGTAGTTAGTCATTTTATGTCGAGCATGGCCTCATAATCATCAAGAGCAAGGAGGAAGAAATCAACAAGTATCTCTTGGTCCTGCCACAATAATTTTACCCATGGGCATCTTTGGTCGCACTTCAAAATTTGGCCATCGGTGATCTTAACAACAAAACTGCTTCAATCTTTGATATGTAGGGCCATCCGAGCAGTAACCTTACTGTTCATAAAATTATTAGTACTCCCGGTATCGATGAGGATGGTGATTAGTTGCTGATTAAGTAGTCATCCTACTTTCATTGTCTGCGGGTTCGCGTAGCTGGCAAGAGCATGCATCGTACAATCTGCTGGCTACTGTTCTTCATCTGTGATCTCTTCCTCATGCTCCTGGACCTCCTCTTCCATATCTTCAATGGGTTCAATTAGTAGGCGGTGCCCCTTTTTGCAGCGATGATCGCGGCTCCATGGTTCGTCGCAATGACAACAAAGGTCCTTCGCCGATCTGTCATGTAGTTCTTCTCTCATTAATTTCTTTGGCAGGAAAAGATGGCTGGGAATAGAGGGTATTGGAGGTTTATATGCTGCTAGTCTAGGAGTAGTTCTCATCCTCCGAGCATCTTGGTTTAGTTGTTCCTCTTGGATTCAGGCGAAAGAGATTGCGGCTGTCGTGATGTGGGGCTACCGTGCTTTAACCTGTCCTTTAATTTCCAACTTGAGTCCTTCGATAAATGTCCTTAATAATTGTCTGTTAGACCAATCATGAGCAAGGTAGGATAATTCCTCAAACCTGGTCTAGTATTCTTGGATCGTGGAGGTTTGTTGGATCTTGGCAAGTTGTTCATTGATATTCTCGTACTTGGTCGGCCCAAAGCGGTTCAGTAGTGTCTTCTTGAATTGTATCCATAATGAAACCCCATTAGTGTATTCAAGCCAATTGTACCACCGTATAGCATCTCTTTTGAGGTGGTTGACATTGGTGTCCACCATGGAATACTCCGGTGTTCGGTAATAATGGAAGTAATGTTCGGCGCGTAAAATCCATCCCGTCGAGTCTCCTTTTTTCTATCGAGGGAAGTCCACCCTCATGTGTGACTACATCATACCAGTGGCTCATACTTCCTTTTTGGGAGGCCTCTCTGAACTTGCGCTTTATTGGAATTTTGTTGGGCTCGGGGATTGGCCCAATCCGAATTTGACGAATAAGGCGCGCAATCTATCCTCTATGCGTGATTCAAACGCCTCCAACTTGGCATCGATTGAACCTTGAGATGCCATCGTGTATGCCTCTAGATCTGAGATGTCAAGATTCTTCTCCTGCTGTTGGGCCAATGGTATGAAACAATTGGGTGGATTGGTGTCCAAAAAGGGTAGATGGCTCAAGACAAAAGGCTACGATAAGGTGTTGTTTGCTGCAGTTGTTGCTGCTGTTTGGGATGGCTGTGGATTCTGGAAATAGGTTATGACAGCTATGTCTTAAGGCTAGAGGGGTGACTTAGGGTTGTTGTTGATGATAGCAACCAGTTTGGTAGGGATTGATGGCCAAAAGGGTGATAGATCAAGGTTGTAGTTTTAGGGTGCTATTTGGACTGCGGTTATTTTGGGGGCTGTTAGGGTTAGCTATGGATTATGGAAATAGGCTATGATGGATGCATCTTAAGGCTAGAGGGGTGCCATAAAGATGACATGGGTGACAGCAATAATTTTGGTAAGGATCAGATATGGGTGCAGCAAAAAACACCGAAAGATAGTGCTGCAAAATTCTGCGTCCATAGGTTGTGATAGGTCACTGTTTTAGGCTACAGTTTTGGGTGCTATTTGGGTTTTGGAAATAGGTTATGATATCAGTGCCATAAGGCTAGAGGGGTGACCTAAAGATGTCATAGTTGGTGGCGGCAAGATGGTTAGGGTTTGGTGGGTTTAGAGATTAAGAAAGACAAAAGCAAAGTAGTAGATTTTTTTCGTCGAAAAAATGCCAGTAGTATAGATGCAAATTTTCTCAGCAATCTGAAATAGGTATCTGAGTAAAACTCAAGGGGAATCCATTGGTAAGGGAGAGGTAATGCCATCAAAACATTCATGAAAAATTATGGCAGTAAAAGATTCGACAAGATCAAAGATTTTAGCGGTATAGATGAGATTTTTTTTCAATAGTTTGAAATAAGGATTCAAGTAAAATTTAAGGATAATATGCTGGTAAGGGAAAGGTCATGCCAACAAAAAATTCGTGGAACAAAAGTTTTGGCAAAATCAAAGATCACGGGTATGAACTGCGATAGAATTTTACGTCAAAAGTGTAGTAATTTGGACGTAAAAGATTAGCAGTTTGTATTGATAATTTTTTGACAAAACCAAAAGAAAATCTGCAGTTAGGAAGTGCCAAGGCCGTCATAAAAAAATTATAGAGATTTGGACAAAAAAATGCAACAGCAAGATTAGATAAGCAGTGCTATGCGACTGAAATTCTGTAGTGCAACTTTCATTGTAGAGATGGAAACTTTGTGACAAAAAGTTTGTGTATCAAAATAGGAATAATTTTTTTGAGTTTTTAGAATAAGGATAACTAAATTGCAATAGCAGTAAGGTAGGAAACCAAAACATGTTACAATTCACAGGGAGATCAAAGGATGATCTACAGTAGTGAAGATGACGATAAGATTCAGCAACGATCTTTAAGCATTTGTGAGAATTGCTTGGGCGGCTATGGAGGGATGATGGATGACTATGGAAGGGTAGCGAGATGCCAAGAACGCTGCTCTGATACCATGTGATAGAACTCTTAAGGATTCAAAGCTTGAGGTGATCTCTATAGGGGATCGACTTCCTTGGAACTCTATAGGGGTTCCTCCCTCCTTGGTTTTTCTACACTATGGTTAAAACATAATTGATCTATTGATGATGAAAAGAGTCTTATTATAAGGCTATTTATAGGCCTTCTAAATCCTAACTCCTAATAGGATTCATACTTCAAGACTCCTACTCCTAACAACTCTTACTCCAATTCTAAGAAGCAACTCCGACTCCAACTCTAAGAAGCAACTCATACTTCCAACAACTTCAATCCCATCTATAAGAAGCAACCCATAGCCGACCTCTCTTAAGATGAGAGGCTGGAGACTCCCATCCTATAATGACTCCTATGTAACCCTAGCCAACCACTTTTTTACTAGGGGGTGGCAGCTAGATTAAGATTTATTATATTCATGACATAATTGACTTTAATCCATATCCAACTCTGGCTCCTAACCTGACTCCAGATCAGCTGAATCCTAACCCTACTAGGATTTAGGCTAATTTATTACAATGAACTCAAATATTCTCCTAGTTAATCTAATGTCAGGTCTAAGTTGGCCAACAAGGCTTAATCGAAAGACTCGACTTAATCAACTAGGACCCGACTCAGCTAGGGTCCAAACATGAAACTCACGGCTAGCTCGATATTGGGCCTAGAGGGTCATATACATTTGATGGATGATTGCAACAAATATGAGTTATCCAATAAGCCCTTACTCTCACTGGATGAAACCCAGCATTAATAAACTCCTTATATGAGGCCTAATTAAAGGCCAATTAAGATTATTGGATTAAAATCCAATAATCCAAGAGGTAAGGGTAATTGGATAGAGATTCAATACCCAATAAGGCAGGATCTATTAGGGTTTTTGGTGGCTCTCTATAAATAGAAGGCAGGAGCAACCAATAGGGTGATATGTTACATCTTTGGTGGGTCCCTCCTGTTCTCCTCCCTCCCATCTCTTCTCAGCAGACCACCCTTTCTTGCTATAAGAAGACAACAAAGAAGATAAGAGATCTTCTTCCACGTTCATTGCAAGAATGTGAGCAAGATTGTGGGCTTTTGGTTGCGATTAGAGGAGCATTGCTACATCGATCCACCATGTAGATATCGCTAGATAGAAGAACATTTGACCTCCTTAATCCTCTTTCATAGGATCTAAAGGTTTCAGGGATATACAATCTCTCTAGCTAATAAATCTCACACGACTCATAGTTTTTTATTTTTATAATTTTTAGCACACCAATTATTGCACTACGACGTGATAAATGTGGGAAACCAGTTTTGTTTTATTTTTTTGCTATGCATGTGATACTCTCATGGTTTCTCAACAGAGGGGAAGCATCATACATCTTGGGGATTTGGATCTATAGAGATAAATCCAAGATGATGCTTGGCTTTTCCCATTCCAAGTACATATACACTATTGTCAAAAGTTTTGGCATGAAACATTCCAAGAGGGATCTCATACTGATGAGACCTAGAATATCACTTTCTAGAAGTATATCCCTAAAGACTCCTGAAAAAAGGACAAACATGGATATGATATCCTATGCCTCTATGATAAGTGTCACGAGCATATATCAAGCAGATCCAGGTTTGGAGCACTGGAAAGTAGTAAAGTGTATCATTAATTACTTAAGAAGGAATAATGATCTTTTACTAGTATATAGAGAAGGTAGCATCTAGGATGAGGGCTACACGGACTTGAGTTTCCAATCTGATATCGATAATAGCAAGTCAAATTCAGGGTATGTGTTCACCCTGAATGGAGCAGTAGTAAGCTGGAAGAGTTCAAAGCAAGATACTATTGTTGATTCAACCACAGAGATGGAGTACATTACTACGACAGAAGCAGCAAAGGAGGGAGTTTGGATAAAGAAGTCCATCACAAATCTTGGAGTCATATCGAACAGCACGATGTTGATTCCCATATATTATGACAATAACAAGGTAATCCACTCAAGCAAAGGAACCCAGGTCTCATCAGAAGTCCAAGCACATTCTGAGGAGCTTCCACATGATTAGAGAGATCGTGACCCATGGAGATGTAGTAGTGAAAATAGTTCCATTTGAAGATAATATTGCAGATCCACTAACGAAGCCATTGTCTCATATTGTATTTAACCATCACAGAGGTCTAATGGGGATCAAACACATAGGTGATTGGCTTTAGGTCAAGTGAGAGATTGCTAGTTATAGGTGCTCTCGAAGCTAATCACATGAGTGATGACACCTATGACACACTACGATAATCTTTTTACTTATCACTACTCGTATTTTCTCATATTATATGTTATCTGGATGTATATTGTGATGTCCTGGGATCTGGGCAATGAGAATTGGATCATGATGAGATCATGATAAGATCGATTTCCATTTAAGCATAAATCCTAAATCATCCCGGTCATAAGTTACTTGAGAGGGACATCGAGATAACAAGATAGATTGATGTACTATATACTCATTCATATGATGAAGGTAGCTGGTCATGGCTGCTCATGTGGAGACACTAGAGGTACAATATAGGTGTTTATTAGATAATAAGTTCACTGATTGATTCGCTTATGGAATGCTAGATGATTAATGATACCTAACGTCAGACAACTTTTCGTAGTCCCAGTTGTGTGTCTGGTCCTTAGAATTGAGACACCAAGGATGATTTTTATGAGTACTCTATTCTTTGATGTTGAGCTTACAGATTTGGAAGCTTCAGATCTGGTATGACTAATTATCGGGAATGACAATCAACCTTACGAAGGTAATTGAGTGTCAATAGAGGATCATCCACTCTCGATATCATGAGAGAAATATCTTGTGTGTTCTCACTCAGGTAATCCTTGGCTAGGATCATCCGGATTAAGAGAGAATGAGTTCTCTAGGAGAATTCGATTAGAGCGAGACTCAAATAGATTCCGTAAGATAATGATGATGAAAACATGACACTCATTTTGAGAAGATTCAAAAATTTCATAAGGAGAAACAAGAAAAACTCTACAAGAATAAAAGTGAACCCAAGAAAGATATAATAAAATGCTATGAGTGTAAAAAGCCATGACACTTCAAAAAAGAGTGTTCATAATTGAAAAAAAAGTTGTTAACCCCAAAGAAAAAGAAAGCACTCAAAGCAATGTGGGGTGAATTAAGTAAGTCAGAAGTCAAAGAGTAAATTAATGAAGAAGTGGCAAACTATGTCTTAATGGTCTTCATTGATGAGATATTTGACTCTCCCGAAATATCTTTTTCATATGATGAATTACTCAAAGTATTTCATGATTTATATAATAAACTTAAAAAGATTAGTAAAAATATAATTTACTAAAAAAGGATCATATCTCTATCATTAATGAATTTGATGCATTAAAAAATAAGTATGACAATTATATGTCAACATCTTCTACTTCTTGCACTAAATATATGTTAGGATCAATTGGCCTAAGAGGGGGGAGGGGGGTGTGGTGTGAATTAGTGCAAGTGTAAAAAATATGGTGTAAGAAAAACTTTTTGTTAGGAGCAAAATAAAAAATCGGAAGCATTTCGTTGAGTAAGTGAGCAATAAGCTTATTGAACGAAGTTAAGTTATGATCATGCTAAAGGAAAGCTCCGTATAAGAACATGCAAAATTAAAAAGGCAAAGTAAAGAGATGCTAATAGATTTATAGTAGTTCGGCCTCAACCTGGCCAACATCTACTCTAGGAGTCCTCTTCTCCAAGGTCCATCAGCGTCCACTATCAATCTTCTTTAGGTGAAGATTAAACTAGTAAACTTCTCACTCTCTCCTTTTCACAAGTTCAAGAGAGGAACCTTTATAAGAGTTTCTCACTTCCCTTAGACTCAATTTACAATTTGAAGCACTCAAGGGAAGCTCTTAATTTGTACAACTCTTTAATAGAATTTTAACCTACTATTTTATTCACCACCCTTACTTCTCCAAACAAGAAAACATAGGGTATTTATAGAGCCCAATTAGATTCAGAAATGGAGCCAAAATTCAAATGTATCCAAAACAATCCAAGTACGGGCGGTATAACCACCGACGCTGGTGGTACAACCGCCGAAAGCTCCCTAGAAAGCTGGGCGATGGGTGGTACAACCATCGACCTGGATGATACGCCGCCAGCCTGGGTGGTACAACCATCGCCCACCGACAGTACAACTGTCGGGAATCTTGAAAAAGTGATTCCCTCCACTTTTCCAATCCCGACTTGTACTTTTAAATATTGACCAATTGTCAGATCAACCAATTGAGCTCAACCTGAGCTCAATCCATCCCCATAGTGGACCCGATTGCCTCACATTTAGTTGATTTGGATTCCTTATAAATCGAACTCAATTAGGACTCATACCAAACTGATGCTAACTATAACTACTTAATTACAACTAATGTGATCATAAAGTCCAACAAGACCCTCCTGACCCTCGGCAAGCTTTTTGGCAACCCCCGATAATCTTCTGACGAGTCTATTGGTCTTCTTCCGATGAACTTCTAATGCTATCCTAGCAAGCTCCCGATCACCTTCGGCAAGCTCCCGGTGAACTCCCAGGCAACTTCTAATACCTTCAGCAAGCTTCCGACAAACTCTCGATAAGCCTCCGATCCCTTCGGCAAGCTCTCGGCGAATTCCCAGCAAGCTTCCGACGAGTCTCTCGGTGAGTTCCCACTACATTGTTTGAACCCCAATCCGATGCTTGGATTTGACTCTGGCCTAACATCTGATTGTAATTTTCTTTCTCTATCGTAGTTAATCATGCATCACTCATCTCAAACACATATGTTAGATTAATAAACCATCAATTGATTTCATCATTAAAATCCGATATTCAACAATATAAAGACTTAAAATTATCTAACCTTGAACTTAAAAATGAGTTAGTTAAAAAATTACTAGAATTGCATGCCTAAAAAATACAAAGAATAACTTACTTCCATGAATAAAAAACTAGAATATTGCTTAAAGGAGTCTATTAATGGTAATGATGAAATAGAATCACTTAAAAAGGAGACAATAGTACTAAGATAAACATTAGAGAAATTTAAAATTAAAAATAAATCACTTAATATAATTCTTGCTAAACAAGGTTATGGATTTTGAAAAGAATATATTGGCACATACTAAAAGCCAACTAAATTTGTAAAATGACCCACACTACATATTTCTCCTAAATTTAAATATAACTTTTGTAGAAAGTTTAATCAATTTGCCTACATAGACATTCAAAATATTGATAATAAATTCATAACTTAATAAAGCATTACTCAACTTTATTATAAGAGATATAATATTAAATTTGAATATTATGCTTGCATCATAGAAATACCAAATAAGAATAAATTTATAATTATTTTAAGAAGTGATAATATTTATACTATTGATCTTGACGATTTTCATGATGAAACTTACTTTTTATTTTTTAATGATGATGTATGACTTTGGTATAAGAGACTAGGAAATGCTAATATAAAAGTAATATCATAAATTAAACTTGTAAAAGGAATACATAATATTAAATTTATTAAAGATATAATTTATTATGCATGTCAACTACGAAAACATATAACGAGTAACTTCAAACCTAAAAAGCAAGTGAGTATCGCTAGACCACTATAACTAATTCACATATATTTATTTGGATCTATTGATATCATAAGCCTTGGAGATAGTAAATACGTTTTTGTGATTGTTCATGATTATAGTAGATATACTTGGACACACTTGACACATAAAAATAATCATTTTAGATATTTTACCAAATTTTATAAATAAGCTTAAAATAATTTTTTTATGATTTCTTCTATACGTAGTGATCATGGTGGTGAATTTAAAATTCATAATTTTTAAGAATTTTTTATTTGGATGAGTATGACCATAATTTTTCCACTCTAAGAAATCCATAATAAAAATAGAGTTATTGAGAGAAAGAGTAGGTACTTCCAAGAGATGACATTTATTTTGCTTAATGAACATAGCCTACCCAAATACTTTTTGACCGAAACTATTAAAATAGTATGCTATGTCATGAATAGGATTTGTATAAGACCTCATCTATCTAAAACTCCATATGAATTATGGAATAATAAAAGACCCAACATCTTGTATTTAAAGTTTTTTATTATAGATATTTTAAATACAAGAATGCTTTAGAAAAATTTGATGTAAGATCCGATGAAATTATTTTTCTTGGATATTCGTCTATCTCCGAAGCTTATGAGTTTTTAATTAAAGAATATATTCATGTTATTTTTAATGAATCTCTTGCAACTAAGAAAAATAATTTTGATGATAATTTTAAATTTGATAGATTAAATTTGAATGAGGATTTTTCGCCCCAAAGCAACTTGGATACTTCTACTTCTAAAAAGTGTTACCTAAGGAATAGAAGTATGTAGATGCACATTCCAAGGAGCTAATCGTTGAAGATATATCAAAAGATGTTCAAACTAATTCTTTATTAAAAAATATTTACGCAAATAGTATCTGAGCCTAGATGCATTAATAATGCTCTTAAATATGACTCATGAGTCTCGATAATATATAAAAAAACTAAATCAATTTGAAAGAAATAAAGTTTGAACACTTGTTATTAGACCTAGTGATTATCTTATAATTATCACTAAATGGGTCTTTAAGAATAAACAAGATGAACAAATTATCATGGTTGAAAACAAGGCTAGATTAGTGGCAAAAGATTTTAACCAAGAAGAAGATATAGAATATGAAGAAACATTCACTCTTGTCGCTACACTTTAAGGCATAAGGATATTCCTTACCTATGTATATTTTAAAATTTAAATTAATTTAAATAGAAATCAAAAGTGTTTTTCTTAATAGTTTTATTTTTGAAGAAGTTTATGTTGAGCAAGAAATTGGATTTGAAAATGATCTTTTTCTAAACTATATTTATAAATTATTTAAGGCTCTTTATGGGTTGAAACAAGCCTCTAGGGCTTGGTATGAGAGATTTAGCTTATTTCTTATTTAAAATAATATTTTAAAAAATAAGATCGACACCATATTTTTATTAAATATTTTGAAAATAATTTTCTTATTATTTAAATTTATGTAGGTAATATTATTTTTAATTCTACAAATAAATCTTTAAGTGAATCATTTGTTAAGAGTATAAGCTAAAAATTTGAAATGAGTTCGAATTGATATTTTTATTTTGATTACGAATTAAGCAACTAAATGATAAAATTTTTATTATTCAAACCAAGTACACTTTGGATATATTAAAACAATTTTACATAGATAGTGCTAAGGCTATTAACACAACAATTAACATTTATACTAAATTAGATATGGACAATGAAAGATAATATTTTGATTAAAGATCTATAGAGGTATGACAGGTAGTTTATTGTACCATACTATAACTAAACCTAATATAATATTTAGTATTAGATTTTGTGCAAGATTCTAGTCTAATCCTAAACAATCTTATTATAAAGTAGTTAAAAAAATTTAGATACCTAAAAATAACTCTTAATCTAGGATTATGGTATCATAAATCTAAAAAAATTGATTTGATTGCTTATGTTGATGCTAATTTTACAAGATGTAGAATAGATAGAGAAAGTACCTTTAGAACTTCCCAATTCCGAGGTCATGCACTTGTTCTTGGTCATCCAAGAAACAAAACTTAGTCGCACTATCTACGACTGAAGCTAAATATGTTACAGTTGGTGCATGTTGTGTGTAGGTAATTTGGATGAATAACACTTTAGGAGATTATGGACTTTGCCTGAAAAATATCCCTATTAAATATGATAAGCAATTTGTTTGACAAAGAATCATATTCAACACTCTAGGACTAAGCACATTAATATTAGACATCATTATATTAGAGATCATGTTAGCAATCATGATATATCTTTAGATTTTATTAATACAAAATATCAATTAGCAAATATTTTTACTAAATCACCAAGTGAGGAATAATTCAATTTTATTAGAAGACAATTAAGCATGTTGAATATTTCAAATGCATGATTAATGATCTTTTGCTATTTATTCTTGTTTGATTATTTCTTTTTACTAAATAGTAGATTTATGAAATGAATGATGATCTTTCACTTGATTTTTCTATGTTCACGACTTGAGATTTATTTTGAATCAAGATCTTTTACTATTTGATTTCCTATGATTCTTTCTTTTTATTAATGACAAAGAGGTAGATTTATCCAAATGAATTATAATCTTTCGGTATTCATGATTTGAGATTTTTTTTAATGAATCAAGACCTTTTACTATTAATCATCTATTTCTTTTTTTGCTAATGATTAAGAAGGATATTTATCCAAATAAATTATGATATTTCGATATTCATGACTTGAGATTTCTTTTGTATGAATGAAGACCATTTACTATTTGATCTCCCATGATTTTTTCTTTTTGCTAATGACTAAGAAGGAGATTTATCCAAATGAATTATGATATTTCAGTATTCATGACTTGTGATTTCTTTGTTATGATTCTTCTGCATTCTTGACTTATATACTTTATTTTGTTAATGATAAATTAGAAAATATAATTTATAGTTGTTGATGACAAAGCGAGAGAAAGAGTGATTTATGCATAGCTTATGTGTCGAATATTAAGACTTATGATGCTTTTATAACTTTTTATTACTAGTGACTCATGCTTAGTTTTTATTAATTACTTTTTGAAACTTGATTGAATATTTGGGCTTGCAATGATAGTATCAAGATCCAATTTGTCTTAACTTGAATTCAAGAGCACCATTGAAAAAATATTATTTTAAATTCAAGTTCATCATATTTTTAAGATGACATATAGATACCGATAGTCTTATTAAGACCCCATAATCAATTGACCTCTCGATGTCCATGACCTAATCTTATCTTCGATGATATAATATTGAGATCCTTCATATATAATGATATCAAAGTAATTCTTATTTTTACATAATTGGAACAATGATTTTTATGACTTGATTAAACATTGATATTTTGACTTGAATAATTGAATCATATATTGAAAAGATCAACTTTTGTTTAACTTGAATTTAGTATATGCATTTAAAAGGATATATGAACATTTGAATTCAAGTTTATCATAATATTTTAAAATAATAAATTGGTCGAGATTGTTGAATCTCGGGTGTTAATGATGAAATCAATTGACGAGTTTATGACTCATATGCTTTTAAGATAAGTGACGTAAAAAATACTTCGATCACAAACTTGAACTATTAAAAAGTAAATTGTCAAAATAGGAGAATTAGATAATATGTTAAGAAAAGTATCATATCAAAAATTGGACGCTGAGCTAGAGGATTGATTGACGTGCCTAAGATTAGACTTTGTGCTATAAGTTCAGGCATCATACTAGAATGATCAGGTATTATGCAAAAAGATTGGATATCATGGAAAAGTCAACATACCGATCAATTGTGTGGCATGCCAAAGGAAAGGATGATATATATGAGGTTGGACGAGATGTTAAAAGATCAAACTATATGTCAAAATGGCATATAACATACTAAAAGCTTTGTAATCGTGTTAGATATGTGATTAGACTATTAAAATCTTGATCGTGGTCTTTTTGGGTCAAATTGAGTTCGTATTGGGTCAAAATCATGTCAACTTATTAAGGAACCCATTGGGCTTGAACCAGAGTTAATTTGGGCCTATTAGAAGGCCAAATCAGTGATCTAATGCAGTTTTGGGTAGTGGTACCACCTAAGTAAGTCAAAAGCATTGTTTATGCTTTTTTAATAGTTTCGATGGTAATACTACTCATATCGATGATAGTACCACCTAGGGTAGTGGTAGTACCAGTTAGGCTGATAATAGTATTACTAGAGTCATGATTTGTGGCCCTATTATAATGGTAGTACCACCCCGTGTTGGTGGTAGTACTCGCTAATATCTCAAAATTTTAAAGATTTAAATTTTTAGCTCAGTTCTTGAAGTCTTTTGGGGTCTATAAATACCTCACTCGGGCTTGGTTAATGGAGCATCTATTCCTAAGCATTAAAGTATTATAAACTCTCTCTTTGCACATGATTTGAGTCTCTTCCTCCTAGGCGATTCTAAGTTATAGGGTGAGAGATCTTATAAAAGAGCGAGTAAGGAGGTTCTTTCCTAAGTTTGTTAAAAGGAGAAAAGCTATAATAAATATAGTTGATCTTTGCTTATTGGAAAGAAGATCAGTAGTAAAAGTTGATGACCTTACGGGAAGAGGAATCAGAAGTGGACGTAGGTCGAGAAGATCGAACCAATATAAATCGGTTTGTATTTGTTCTCTTTTGATTTATTATTGCTCATTCATTTACTTTACTCATAACCTATACACTTATTTTTTATTAATTATATTTTTGATACAGATTTATCGATCAAATTTTAAAATTAATTAAAATTTACTATAACACGGATTCACACCCCTCCCTCTTAGTGTTATTAAGATTATAACAAATTTTACGCTTTTGATAAGGCACGAATTGGGGCTTTATCAACCATTAAAACTCAAAAAGCATGGCTTCATATTTATGGCACGAACAAATGGGATACCCTCCTTTAAATTTTTATAAGTTTTTGATAAAAAAAATGTAAGAAACATTTAGTTGGGTTAATCGGTGCTATATTTGTATTAGTTGTCGACCAGGAAATGTTGCAAACTCCCATTTTATGATTCTAATAAAATATGTCAATTTTATTTTTAAAAAAAATTATTGTGACTTATGGGGGCCTACACTAATCATTTTTACTATTATGTTATTTTTAGTAATGATTGTACAAGATACAGACAGTATTATCCTATAAAGTAAAAAAAATCTAATTTTTATGACTATTTCTTGATATTTTAAAAATTAGTCAAAAATTAATTTGACAGAAAAATAATTTTTTTTTCAAAGTGATAGTGGAGGAGAATTTATCTCAATATCTTTTTGCTAACCATCTTGCTGAATGTGGAATAGCTCAATAATTATCACGTCCAGGTACATCAGAGCAAAATAAAATTATAAAAAAGAAAGCATTAACATATCGCAGAGATGAGCCTCTTAATGATTTTTCATGCTAATTTATCCTTAATGTTTTGAATAGATGCTTCTTTCGTGCTAATATATATTTTCCTCCATTCTCCAATCCATGACTGATCGCAAACTTGACACCTCCTTCAGGGTCAAGATTTTCCACCTTATGGATGTAGACGATCCTCAATTCTATTCGAGATAATGTCAAATGCTGTTCTAGTATTTCTAAATATTTAGAACCTTTTATTTTAATTTTTTAATCTGAATCTAAATATAAAATCCTATACACATCTAAGTGTGACCCAACCACTAAGTATAGATTTGCAAATCCTTTGGAATTAAGTATGTCTTCAATTTCAAATCTTGCTTAATTTTTTTACAGTCTTATATCTTTTTGCTTAATTTTTCAATCTTAAAGTCAATAATCTAAATATGAAATCGTGCACCCATTTAAGTGTGACCCAGCCACTAAGCATTGTATTTGCAAATCCTTTTGGAATTAAAGATGACAGTTAGTCTCTTAAATACTAAGATTCTTATGTCACCCTAGCAAGACTTCTTTGCCATTTTCAAATTGAGCTGGTTGGTACTTATAACCCAAGCTGAATAAGGAAGGGTATCCATATCAGTTCTGTAGTTAATATATTCATGAGTTCTAGAATTTTTGGAAAGCTCATCCATCTTATAAGAGAACCTTTAGATATTATATTTAGAACGATAATAAAAATCACAAGAAGCCTAAGCTCTTGAATCCCGAAGAGATTAGAGGTCGAGTAAGAAAGGATCTCTATCTTGTTAGGAGAAGCATGAGAGCTATGAGAATTATTGCTTCAATAACCATCGTATGCACCTTTGGTTTTTGAATCTAAAATCTAATTCTTCTTAGATTTGAAAAGGTATATGTCAACTCTCTTATAACCTTAAAAGAGGGTCTATTTATTTATTATTGATGATCACTCTACTAATATCTATATTGATCCTTGGTTTCCTCTAAAATGATGATCTACTATGTTTAACATCGAGTTAGCGAATCAAATTTCTATCGTTTGGAACCTCATTCTTGGGAATGCTTGAAATCAACATGTTCTTAATTCTTTATGCCACCTAAACCTGGCAGCATAAATTACAGTCATCCCTTTTTTTCTCACTCGCTACGATGATAGGTTTAGCAATCCTATGTATTCGAGTTTATTCTACTTGTACTCCCAATGTTAGTTCTTAAAGGATTGTGACCGACCTAGGATAATGGTTGGATTGGATGGAAGGCGTTTTGTGGTTTAACCATCCCTCCAAAAGAAGTTTATTTGATGTTGCCTCCTCACCTCTAATCAAGTGACATATTCTAGAATTTCTCTAATTTGATTATGAGATAGGTTACCTTACGGGACAAGCGTGGGAGCCATATCTCCAACATTTCGACGTAGCAGATAGAGAAAGTTTTGCACAAGACATATGACAGTTTTTTTATGTATATCTAGTAGCCATCAGAGGAGAAGAACGTGCAAATTATAAATCCTAAGCTTGCTCAATTGCTGGATGAATTCATCGAAGTTTCTATCAAGTCGCGTAAACTTCCCCCTACCCGGCAGCATGATCACTGCATCCCTTTCCGGGCAAACCTCCATCAAACTTAAGGCCATTCCGCTATCCTCACTTGCAGAAGGATGAGATTGAGACCATCATTATGGAGATGCTCGACACCAAAATGATTCAGCTAAACTGCAACCCCTACTCCTTATCGGTGTTGCTAGTACGCAAAAAGGATGGTACATGACGGATGCGCATTGACTACCGGGCTTTGAACGCCATCACCGTCAAAGATAAATATCTCATACCATTAGTAGATGAGCTCTTAGATGAACTAAAGGGAGCTTGAGTCTTTCTTCACTAAACTGGACCTCTGCTCTGGGTACCATCAGATTCAAGTATGCGCTGATGATAGTCCGAAAGTAGCATTCCATACGCATAATAGCCACTACGAATTTTTGGTAATGCCCTTAGGACTTACGAATGCTCCTTCGACCTTCCAAAGCTTGATGAATAATATTTTTCAGAGGTTTTTACATAAATTTATGCTGGTATACTTTGATGACATTCTCATTTACAGCCCTACACTTGACATACATTTTCAGCACTTGTGAATTGTTCTAATGTCTCTTCGAGAGAATATCTTTTATGTTAAACAATCAAAGTGCAGCTTCTTACAGTGAAAAGTCGAGTACCTTGGGCATATTATATCAGAAGATAGAGTGGCAATAGACCCAACAAAGATCAAAGTAATGCAAGGATGGTCGAGACCTATAAATTTCAAATCACTATGTGGCTTCTTTGGACTTACGAGCTTCTACCGGAAGTTTGTGAAAGATTATGACAAGATCAGTGCCCCACTCACTTCCTTACTGAAGAAAGACTCCTTCTAGTGGCCGAACAAAGTTTCCACAGCCAAGGCAACCATGACGACAACACCAGTCCTAGTGTTGCTCGATTTCAATCGACCCTTCGTGAGTTGGAATCGGAACTATCTTAATACAAGATGGTCGACCCCTTGCTTATACTAGCAAGGCCTTGTCTCCCTCTCATCATAAAATGTTCGTGTACGACAAGGAGATGCTAGCGATTGTACACGCCGTCACAAAGTGGAGACCCTACCTAATCGACCGGCACTTTCAAATTAAGACCGTCCACCAAAGTCTCAAATATTTCTTAGAGCAAAAATTATCATCCTTATAGCAGTAAAGATGGGTAACTAAACTTCTTGGTTTCGATTATGAAATTGTTTATCGAAAGGGGAAAGAAAATATTGTTACAGATACACTATCTCGGCTACCGGAGCAAGCCAAAATTTTAGCCATCTCCCTCCCTTCCACCGACTTCCTCAAGGACATTAGGGTGGAATGGAAGAAGGACCCAGCGACCTGAAACATCATGAAGAAATTGGAGAAGGATCCGGGTTCCATGAGCCATTACACTTGGGATTCAAGGGACCTACACTACAAAGGTCGAATTATGATTATTCTTTTTTCTCATTGCATCAAAATTATTATGGATGAGATACACTCTTCACCTTCAGCAGGACACTCTGGATTTCTAAGAACATATAAGAGGGTGGAGCAAAACTTCTACTGGAGAGTCATGAAAAAAATCTATTTGTGATTATGTATCTAAATATGATGTATGCCAGCAACAAAAAAGTTAAACAGTGGCAAGTCCGAGAAAGCTGCAACCATTACCCATACCGAACTCAGCATAGACTAAATCTCATGGACTTCATGAAGGGCTGACACCATCTCAAGGTAAAAGTATGATCTTTGTGGTGGTAGATCGCTTAACAAAATATGCACATTTCTGTGTTGTGAGACACCCTTATACTGCTGCTAGTATTGCTCAACTCTTTGTGGAAAATATTGTTAAACTACATAGGATGCCAAGATCGATTGTAAACAACCATGACAGGGTGTTTACAAGCAAATTTTGGACCGAACTCTTCCAATTATAAGACACCTGACTCAAGATAAGTACAACCTATCATCCATAGATGGACGGCCAAACAGAAGTTGTGAATAGATGCCTCGAGACTTATCTACAGTGCTTCACTAGTGATGGGCCAAAAGAGTGGATAAAATGACTTCCTTGGGCCGAATGGTGGTACAACACAACTTATCATTCATTAACCAAATGTACCCCCTATGAGGCATTGTATGGCCGATCGCCCCCTGTAATACCTAAGTATATAATTGGTACAACTAGAGTATATTAGGTTGACCAAAGTTTAATTGACAGGGACAAACTCTTACAATTGCTGAAGGACAACTTATCTGCGGCCAAGCCCGTATGAAGCAACAATCCGACACTCATCGAAGCGAGCGGGAATTTTCAATAGGAAATTGGGTCTATCTTTACCTACAACCATACAAGCAATTGTCCATCAACACAAAAGCCTCGATGAAGCTATCTCCTCAGTTCCATGGACCATATTAGGTCATGAAGTATATTGGAGCTGTGGCATATAGATTGAAGTTACCAGAAGATGTCAAGATCTATCGCATCTTCCATGTATCCTACATGAAGCCCAAATTGGGAGAACATGAGTCGGCCCAGACCCAATTGTCGAGCACCATAGATAATGGCAAAATTTAAGCCCAACCACAAGCCATACTTGATCAGAGAATTGTGATGTGTCACTAACGCACTTTAATTGAAGTATTAGAACAACTTACCACCTGAAGATGCTACATGAGAGTCTTATGAGGAGCTGAAGACCCGGTTCCTAAAATTTATGGATCCTCAACCTTGAGGATAAGGCTGATTCAAAGGGGGTGGGCTTGATAGGACTCCAGCAGAGTTGGGTCCTAATTACCCTAGAAGTAAATAATAAAATTTTATGAGATTGTAATAAAACCTCACCTAGCCATTTCTATCCTATAAAAAAATATGGCTAGGGTTTAATTTGGGATCTTAGGGCCTACTTGCCGCCACCCTATTTTACTGGGCTGGTCAGCCAGGTTACTAGTTGGTGTAGGAGGCCATGGAATCATCTTAGCCGCTGCCCATCCCTATTAAGGCATGACCACTATAGGAGAGGCAAGCGAATAATTTTACTTAGACAACAACTCTCTAAGGTTAGGGTTTTGAGCCATATATAAGCTTATAGTCTTCTTCTCTTTTAATCAAACAAGATCAATGTTATTCCAGCCTTGTTGATCGATCCTAGAAGGAAGGAACCCCTATAGTGTTCCAATGATTGATCCCCTCAAAGATCAAATTCTATAGAGCTTACTAATATAATAATGTAATAACAATATAACATACGTTATTAAACATTAAGATGACTCGATGTCTTTTGCAGGGTGTTTAATATCCCATGCATCTGCACTGTTACAAATGGAACGCTATGCTCTCAAGAAAAGGCCTACCTGTGTCTTGGCAAGTGGGAGTTCAACATCCATTTGGTCGGACCACAAGTCATTTCTTGGATTAAGAAACCACAGCCATTGTTCACCCATACTGTTCTCCACGGCATCAAATCTTTCATTGGCTCCTTTTCTTCCATTCAGTGGTGTCATATTCTTAGGAAGCTTAATCGTATGGCCCACGTTTTAGCAAATCTGGTTAGATCAAGGTCCATTTTGCTAGACCTAGCAAACTGATCTCCTAGTTGATTTTTATACAAACTGCAATCCTCTCTTTGATTCTTTAGCACTAGAATAGAGTGATTTTTATTCTAAAAAAAAAATTCTCCTTCAATGTTAGATTTAATCCTTAATATATATATATATATATATATATATATATATATATATATATATATATATATATATATATATATATTTGTTTCAAAATCAGGTGAAAATGAAAAAGGAAAACAAGCTTACCGTAGATATATATATATTTTATTTATTTATTAAGATTTATCTTTGTGTGGGTTGGTGCCAGTAAAGTTGCCACTGACCCCATTACAAAATTAGTCGTCCCTTGATGTGTTCTGGAAACTGAAAAGACTATAACTAGTATTCAAATTAGAAAGAAAAGGAGATCAATCTAAGATACTATGCTCCTCCCACATATCAAATTTGCCCTAGTTTAATTTGGATGTAAGGAATCGGCCCCCCTTCGCTCCGTTGTTGCCGATCCATTCAAGCATCGAACCTCCTTTTCCTTCACGAGAGAATGATGAGTGAAGTAGGGGTGGACAGCTGATCAGATTTATTTCATAGTACTTTTTAATGTGTAGGATATAAGATTGCACGAGCTGATATGTTTTTATAGATCTCGTCCATTGGCTTTCTGCTACGAGCTTTGGGACGGTTTATGAAAAGAGCTCAAAACCTCTGCACCATCCTCCAACAGATCTATTTCAAAAGTGTCAAATCATACTTTCACTTGTTTCAAAGAGCAAAGGACGGCGGCTCGTGTTGAGGATTCCAACCTAATGTGTGTGATATGAAGGAGCAGGACATGGGGTCAATCATTCCATCATGATACATTTAAGTGCAATGAATGGTGCTCTGCACAGCACATACTGGAACACATGGATAGAGCTACCTATTTCTTTTAGTTATCAACACCTACTCATACGAAGCTGAACGGATCCGGTGTTATCCTTTTTTTTTTTTTTAATTTCGTAATATATAGGCACTTGATTGACAAAGACAAAGAGAAGTAATCTCAAATAAAGGTCATTGTTGGATTATTCATGGGACTCGAATGGTTAAGTACCATATGATTCAGTTTGTAAGCGTAAGAGTAATTCAACGGGGTGCGAAGTCTAAGGACGATGCACAGGCATGACTCGACTTGGGTCACCATGACGATGGGGATCTCCCTCCTTGTCGCATGATCGTACTCCTGTAAGAAAATACCTTCATTCGGGGAGGGAGACTCCCAACAAGGTCCCTCCAACGACTAAGTTAGCGCTGCAGATAGGAGTGTTTCTGGCACTCTTTTACGACGTCAGAGCTTTTCTTATTTTCAGAATCAAAGTGGGGGGGAGGGGAACCTCCTCAAAGTTGCCTTTGGAGTGGCTTTTATAACTGTCCATCGGTGGCCGATCGTGCTTCCTCCCATCATTCCTCTTATGTTCTCTGTTAGGATATTTAATGTTATTGAATCTCGAATTTTGATTATAAAATCAATTAATAGGTTATTGATCTAACATGATTATTAGAATTGATTGATGCATGATTAATTACGATAGAATGATTATTACAATCAGGATTGGCCAAAGTCAAGTCCATGCATCGGGTCGATGCGGTTGGGAACTCATCATGAGTGCGTCGGGAGCTTGCCGAGTATATCGGGAGTTTGTCAGGATAGCACAAGGAAGTTCTCCAAAAGAAGACCGAGACTCGCTGGAAGATTGTCGGGGGTAGCCGAAAAGCTTGTCGGGAGTTAGGATGGTCTTGTAATGGATGTTTGATAATTATGATTATATTTAATTAAGTCATAATTAGCATCATGCATGACTAACTATAACAGGAGCAATGGAATTACAATCAGATGATGGGCCAAGATTAAACTTGAGCATCAGGCCGAGGTTCAGACGATGAAGTGGGATCTCGTCGGAGTTTGCTAGGAGATTCATCGAAGGGATCGGGAAGCTCGCAGGGAACATGTCGGGAGATTGTTAGAAGAAGACTATAGGACTCACCGTAAGAATGTCAGAGGCTGCCAGATTGACGAGAGTTAAGTCTTGATTTAGCTTGATTGGTCATTATGTGTTGTAATCATTGAGTCATAGTTATGGTTTGAGTCCAAATTGAGTTGGATTTGGAAGAAATCTAAATCAACTCAATGAGGCAACCGGGTCCACTATAGGGTTTGGTTGAGCTCAATTAGTTGACCAAGGGAATGGTCAACTGATGGTTCAAGCCGAAATTCGAAAAGTGGAGGGAACCACTTTTGCAAAAATTTTGACGGGTAAACCGTCGGTGAGTGGTGGCGGGTGCACCGTCGTCGCCTAGGCTTTCGGGTGATTGACCTACTCAGACTGGGTAGTTGAATCACCCGTACCCAAAAATCTAGGTACTTTCGATGGTTGACCTGCCCAGGACCGGTGGGTAAACCGCTCGTACCCTGGTTTTCGGGCGGTTGAGCCGCCCAGGTCGGTGGGTAAACCGCCCGTACCCGGTTTTTTCGAGTATGTTTGATTTTTGGCTCCAAAATTCTAAAGCCACTTGGGGCCTATAAATACCCCAAGTTTTCTTGCAGTCTACACAATAATTCTGGGGATTATATTCAGTGATAAAATTATGTGTGATTTATAAGTAAAAGAAAATGGGAAGGGAGAGAGCTTAGAGTGGAAAATTCTCAAGTCTCCCTTGTAAGCTCAAGTGTAAGGGTTTGGTCTTCACTCAAAGAAGATCAGTAGTGGCCGTCGATGTGCCTGAAGAAGGAGGACTCGAGAGTGGACGTAGGCCGTTGGCGCCGAACCACTATAAAAATTGTGAGTATTTCCTTGCTTTCATTGCTTACATATTTTTGTATTGACGCTTCCTATTTAACTCAACTCGTTAAAAGCAAAATTTCATGATAAGTTCTTTCCTTCAAACATTGTTTATCTTTTCGGGTTGCTTATTAACTTAGCAACTTTTTTTTAATTACTCACTCGTTTCACTAAGAACGAAAAGCTTCAGATTTCCTATCTTAGTTTACTCAAAAAGTTTTAATCTAAACTGAAAATTTACACTTACACTAATTCACCCCCCCTGTTAGTGCTAATTGATCCTAACAATCCTAACAATTATATCAGAGCCTCAATTTTTCTCATTTGGTTTAACATCCAAGAGAAATGACTCTTATTGGCTTTCAGGGGGGATTTTCTATCGTTCGTCCTCCCATATTCAATGGGATGGACTACACTTATTGAAAAACTTGGATAAAAGTTTTCTTACTTTCTTTAGACCTTGATTTATGGACTATTATTAAAAATGGATTTGAAAAGTATTCTCTTCCAATAAATAATTGGAATGATTTGGATAAGAAGACTTTCTCTTTAAACGTAAAAGCTATGAATGCCTTATTGTGCACTTGATAAAAATAAATTTGATCGGGTTTCTTGTTTTGATTCGGCTTTCGATATATGGCATGCGTTAGAAATCACACATGAAAGCATAATTAATATAAATGAATCAATTAATGAAATGTCTTACAAAAATGAACTTGAAGAACACCTTCCAAAAATAGGAAAAAATTTGAACTGAGAACATATGACTCCTCGAGTGAAATCTCGAGTGATGAGGACTTTGAACATTTGACAAATAAACCAAAAATTAATCAACATGAACCATAAAAGTGATTTAAAGATGGACAAAATCTCTTGCTATAAACGCAAGAAGCCGAAGAGTTTCAAAGATAAAATGCACAACCAAGAAGTGAAGAACCTCGCCCTTATGGCCATCGACGATGAGGTTAGTGATTCATTAAGCATTTCTTTTTTCAGAATTATGAAACATGTTCCATGATTTATTTGATGAGCTTAGAAACTTAGCGAATCTTTTAAGTTGCTTAAAAATAAACATGATTTGTTAGTTGGTAAAGTTGAGAAATGCATGAGTTATTAGCATCACATAATCTTAGTTCTAAATATGAAATGCTAGACAATACTAAAGAAGAAAATATCATGCTTAAGACAATATTAGAAAATTTTAAAATTAGAAATAAATTCTTGAATATGATCCTTGCTAATAAGGATCATTTTAATAGAAGAAATGGCATAGGTTTTGTTAGTAACATTCAATAAAAGCCAATTATTTTTATTAAAGGACCAACCTTAAATGTGCCACCGAGAATCAAGTGTAATTTTTGTGGAAGATTATGACATATGGCTTACAAATGTCCATTTAAAAATTATAGTCCTCATAAGTTAGTTTGGGTTCCTAAAGGAACCATAAACAATCTTATGCTATTATAGAAAATGGGAAGAACATGTCATGAAGGACTCAATATTAAATGGGTACCTAAATCAAAACCTCCCTTAATATAAAGTTATTTCCTAACAAGGCTAGGAGCAATAAAAATATTTTGAAAGTAGATGCTCAAGTCATATTACTTGAGATCTAACACTCCTTCAAGCTTACTAGCCTAAGTAGTAATAAGAAAATTATTAGAATTAAAATTATTGATAATAAATCTTTTAATGGTTCATCATTAATATTGATGATGCATAGCTAGAGTATACAAGTATGAAAATATATTAGAACCAAAGAACCTTAATTATTGAAAAATATATTTATATTGAAACTTACAAAAATGAGATTTTGAGTGAATGCTAAAATCATTGGCTTGTTTAAATATAAAGACCATTATTAAATGGTTCAAATATTGATAAAGTCTATGGAATGATTGATTTAAATGTTACATTGATTGAAATGCTATGATTGAATGATTGTGTTGAATGATAGAATTTTAGCATAGAACAATATAGAAAAGGGAGAGAAAAATCTTGCTTCATTGTCTAGTATTTTTTAAATTAAAAATATATTTAATGAGAATGAAATGAGCATGGTAACTCACTACACTAAGTCTAAAAATCATTAGAATTGAAATAAGTCAAAGTTTTTATTTAAAAATATTTTATTGCAATGATGAAATTTTGTTTTTGACTTTAAATAACATTGCATTCTTGAAATAGATTTCAAAAGAAGAACAATTATTCTTGAAAGAATTTTTGTCCTATTAATCCTTCAACAAGAGATAAAATAATATTATTATTGTTGAATCTCTTAAACTACAAAAATGGATTAGAAAACTTTAGCTATTGAAAAATAATCTATGATGCCTTTAACGAAACTTTCGAAAAGCGATTTTTGATGATGATTTTGGATAAGTTTACAAATGATTTTGTTTTAAAATGAGATTTGATGAATATATCCAACGTTATTGATATTTTTGATGATTTTATCATAATCTTGACCAGTTGAAAAAGTTGCACTTTGAAATCCTTATATAAATTCATTCAAAGAAAGTCATATGAATGAATCCTAATTTATCTTTTTGGATCTATTACTTGAAAATATTCTTATGAACCATATTTTTATAAACTTGAAGTTTCATATATATAAATCAAGATCTTCTAATTTTTCTTCCTTGAAATTAACTTATGATCTCGATATCTACAATATGATATCTTTATGAATAAAGGCTCATCTTTGATATCTTAAGATTCTATTTTATCATCTAAGATGAGATTTATTAAATTAAATCATGTCTTTAATATTCATAAATATCTTTTGATATCCATATCTATCTTGACATGATTTATTTTAAAAACTCATGAATGACATAAATTATCATCAAATTAGTATTTTTTAAATTTGTGATAAGTTAAAAATTATATAAGATTTATTTTATTATGAATAATTTCCTTGATTCCTTGACTTTATCCTTTAGGAAATCATGTTTAAATCTCTACGATTTTCACTTTTTAATAAAAAGGATATTTATGATCTTAACAATTATAATTAAAAAATTTATCAAGATCATTCTTCTATTTTATTAAAAAGATTTATCTTGGATGAATTAAGATAAACCCCTAAGATTTATTGTTATTATTTACAAAAAAAGAGAAAAACTTATTAAATGAAATCATGTCTTTTGATATTCAAAAATTTGATTTTATCTTTAATGAAATGATCTTCTACTTTTTGGCGTAATTTGAATATGGATGTTAAAAAGAAATTATGCAATCATATTTCTTTTTGACATTAACAAATGGGGAGATAAATTTATCAATATGATTGGAATCAAATTGGATATGATAACCTTGAATGAGAAACAATGTGCTTAGAAGAAAATTTAGAATTTTCTAAATACATATGAAATGCATATTTCATAATTTGAGCTTGATGTATTATCATATTTTCCTTTGGATTTCTTGGATTTTATAAATTACACTTCTTATCAAAATATGCATGCAAAATTCATGATTAATAATTTAAGCTATCATGTTTTCTTTTGGAATTTTTGATGCTTATTATCAAAATATAAATGAAAGGTGATCTACAAAAATACATTATTTGCTATTTATGTTAGAAGATCACACAATTTAAATGCATGAGTGGCTCTTAATTCTTCTTGGATTTCTTAGATTTTCTAGCTCACTTTTGAAATTCCTCTAGTTAAAATGAACATAAGAAGATGATTCAAATTTTTGTGATAAGATAGTTTTAAAAGATTATTCTTGTTTCATGAATCTTAATGAATGTTTACAAAGGAAAATATATATAACATAAACTTCTATGATGCTTGAAATAAGTCTTTGATATTAAATCTTTGATGAATCAATTGATGTTCTACTTTTGATTTAAATGAATTAAATTGCATGGGTAGATATCAATTCTTGGATTTTGGAATTTACATCTAAAAGATTGAGCCCTATTTTTGTGATACAATGTTTTTCACCCCACTCCCTTGTTTCTTATTTATTATTCAAAGAAAGGGAAGAAAATTCTTTCATAAGAAAATTATCAAGGGGGAGCAAAACTTTTTTATTTGCATGATGTTACCCTACAAATTTATTTGCTACCCTTGCTTGAAATTACATGAGATATTTTTAAATGCATGAGTAACTCATAAATTCTTGAATCTTTTTGAATATATTGGATCCTTGAGCTTATTTTCAAAATTCATCTCTACAAATTGAAAGCTATACATAATGATGTTTTATAACTCATCCCTTATTTTCTTTCCTTCTTGTTCACAAGAGAAAGAAAAATCTTTATGACTCATGTTGTATTTTTACAAAGGGGGAGAAAAAACTCATGTGCCTTCAAATCCTTAGCCCTATATTTCACCTTTTTGTTGATGATAAAGGGGGAGAAATATATATTGATGACACATGATATTGATTGATGACTCATGATATTGATGATACATGATATGGATATGGATATGGATTGGACATCTTGGATATGGATATGAGTACATAATTCTTATTATGATTTGATGACTTGATGAAATTCATAATTTGATGACTTGATGCAAATTTGTGTTGAAATTTATATAAAATATTAATTGCTTGAATTTAAGAATGTGTGATTCTCTTAAATTTAAGTGGCATGGATTTAGGGAGAGTTAGGATTAACTCATGTCATCAATTGATTGCCATCATAAAAAAGGGGGAGACCGTTGAATCTTGAATTTTTATGATGAAATCAATTGATGAGTTATTAAACTAATAGGATTGTTAGAATTGATTGATGCAGGACTAATTATGACAGAATGATTATTACAACCAGGATTGGCCAAGGTCAAGTCAATACGGTTGGGAACTCGCCAGGAGTGCATCGGGAGCTCACCGAGGGTATCGGGAGTTTGCTAGGATGGCGCAAAGGAGTTCGCCAGAAGAAGACCGAGACTCGCCAGAAGATTATCGAGGTAGTCGAAAAGCTTGCTTGGAGTTAGGATGGTCTTGTAATAGATGTTTAGCAATTACGATTGTATTTAATTAAGTCATAATTAGCATCATGCAGGACTAACTATGATAGGAGCAATGGAGTTACAACCAAATGATGAGCCAAGATCAAGCTTGAGCATCGGACCTGGGTTCAGACGATGTAGTGGGATCTCGTCGGAGTTCGCTAGGAGATTCGTCCGAAGGGATCGGGAAGCTCGCTGGGAACATGTCGGGAGATATCGGAAGAAAACCATAGGACTCACTGCAAGAATGCCGGAGGCTGCCAAATTGGTGGGAGTTAGGTCTTGATTTAGCTTGGTTGGTCATTAAGTGTTGTAATCATTGAGTCATAGTTAGGGTTTGAGTCCAAATTGAGTTGGATTTGGAAGGAATCCAAATCAACTCAATGAGGCAACCGGGTCCATTATAGGGTTTGGTTGAGCTTAATTAGTTGACCAAGGGAATGGTCAGCTGATGGTTCAAGCTAGAATTCAAAAAGTGGAGGGAACCACTTTTGTGGAAATTTCGACGGGTAAATCGCTGGTGAGTAGCAGGCGTACCATCATCGCCAGGCTTTCGATGGCTGACCTGCTCAGATTGGGCGGTTGAACCGCCCGTACCCAGGAATCTAGGTACTTTCAGTAGTTGACCCGCCCAGGACCTGCGGGTAAACCGCCCGTACCCTGGTGTTCGGGTAGCTGAGCCTCCTAGATCGGCTGGTAAACCGCCCGTACCGCTCGATTTTTCCGGGTATGTTTTATTTTTGGCTCCAAAAATCTGAAATCACTTGGGGCCTATAAAAACCCCAAGTTTTCTTGCATTCTACACAACAATTGTAGGGATTATATTCTGTGATAAAATTGTATGTGATTTGTAAGAAAAAAGAAAAGGGGAAGGGGTAGAGAGCTTAGAGTAAAAAATTCTAAGTCCCCTTAAGCTCAAGTGTAGGGGTTTGGTCTTCACTAAAAGAAGATCGGTAGTGGACGTCGTTGTGCCTCAAGAAGGAGGACTCGGGAGTGGACGTAGACCGTTGGCGCCGAACCACTATAAAAAATTTACGAGTGTTTCCTTGCTTTCATTGCTTACATATTTTTGTATTGACGCTTCTGATTTAACTCAACTCTTTGAAAGCAAAGTTTTCACAATAAGTTCTTTCCTTCAAATGTTGCTTATCTTTCCAGTTTGCTTAACTTGGTAACTTTCTTTTAATCACTCACTCGTTTCACTAAGAACGAAAGGCTTCGGGTTTTCTATCTTAGTTTAATCGAAGAGTTTTCATCTAAACTGAAAATTTACACTTGCCCTCTCTTTAGTGCCAATTGATCCTACCAATCCTAACAAATGCTGCAGGCAGCGTCGACGGTCGTACGTACTGTGGGTGAGCGTGTTGCGTGTGGTTCCTGCCCTACTACCGTACGATCTCTTCTGATTCCTCAAGATTTGATAGAGATTGCATGGTGCCCGATGATGCTACGCATTGGGCTCCTCCCCTCTTTATAGTGCATCGTCATTCACGGGTGTCAAGGGTCTGATCGCTTACATAGTAAGTTGGTCCTGTTTTCAGGTCAGATGCACCTAGGCCACGTCAACCCATCAGGGAGGGGGTCCATTATTACCCCTATCATTCTCTCCCCCGCCCCTCGGGAGGAGGCTTCCCCAAGGTTTAGTGAAAGTGCGGGGGAGGGGCTTTCAAATTTGGAGTCTTCATGCGGGGTAATCCGTACATTTGCATGGAGTAGCATCGCCCGGCTATTGGTCGGTCTGAAGTCGTCACGATTGTCATGCAATCATTGGGTTTCGCGGGGGAAGCCTTCGGTCGAGGTAAAAAGCTCGCTTGAGGGAATGGTCGGGAACAGGAGGCCTCCAACAAGGTTGAGAGCTCGTTTAGAGATGATTGATACTAAAAGCCCTTGGGCGAGGCTGAGAGCTCACTTGGAGATGCCCAGGACTAAAAGCCCTTGGGCGAGGCTGAGAGCTCGCTTGGAGGTGCTCGAGACTGAAAGTCCTTAGATGAGGCTAAAAGCTCACTTGGAGATGCTCGGGACTAAAAGCCCTTGGGCGAGGCTGGAAGTTCGCTTGGAGATGCTCGGGACTAAAAGCCCTCGGGCGAGGCTGAGAGCTCACTTAGAGATGGTCGGGACTGAAAGCCCTCGGGCGAGACTGACAGCTCGCTTGGAGATGCTCGGGACTAAAAGCCCTTGGGCGAGGCTGAAAGTTCACTTGGAGATGCTTGGGACTGAAAGCCCTCGGGCGTGGCTGAAAGCTCGCTTGGAGATGCTCAGGACTAAAAGCCCTCGGGTGAGGCTGAGAGCTCGCTTGGAGATGCTCGGGACTAAAAGCCCTTGGGCAAGGCTGAGAGCTCGCTTGGAGATGCTCGGGACTGAAAGCTCTCGGGCGAGACTGACAGCTCGCTTGGCGATGCTTGGGACTGAAAGCCCTCGAGGGAGGCTGAGAGCTCACTTGGAGATGCTCGGGACTCAAAGCCCTCGTGCGAGGCTGAGAGCTCGCTAGGAGATGCTCGAGACTGAATGCCCTCGGGCGAGGTTGAGAGCTCGTTTGGAGATGCTTGGGACTGAAAGCCCTCGGGCGAGACTGAGAGCTCACTTGGAGATGCTCGGGACTAAAAGCCCTTGGGCGAGGCTGAAAACTCACTTAGAGATGCTCAGGGACGTTGAGCAACCCGATTTCTGGCGGGGAGATCTTTCTTGGGATTGATGACAATTCGTTCATCAATCAAGACCCTTCGAAAGGCGACGCGTGGCCCGCATGGTAACTTATCGGGCACGGAGCGCAAAGCGTTATAATGAGCTATCCCACCTTTTTGGGGAGGCAAAGTGCCAACTAGTGCTGGGTGTGGTATTAATCCTCCCCGGTTCCTTCACAGTCTTCCTCTACTCTTTTTGTGTCTTTCTTCTTCCCTATCGCTGTTGTTTTCTGTCATCTCCAACACCAACTTCGCCGATGATTCCTTCCTTTAACCCCTTTTTCCTCCCCCGATGGTCTCTCGAGCAGGTCGGATGTCTTCCGCCTCCTCCCATTCTGGGTCCCGTTCGGTCAAAATTTTGGCCCATAGGTCTAGGGCTTTAAGTCGTCCCTCCGGGGACTCTAGGTTAACTGTCATTGTCTTCGTCTGAGGGTGCAGCTCCAGCCAACCCTGGGGCCACAGATGCCCAGGCGACGATACAGTCCTATTTTAATGTAGACTCGACCGTGACGACCCGTCGGTTGGTGGAGGTAAGGAAGAACTATTTTATTCCTCCAGAGTATGAACTCCATGCGCCCCTACTGGGGGAGCGTCCCTATGATACTTTTTCGAAGTGGGTCTAAGGTTCCCGTTGCATCCCGTGATAAAGGCATGCCTCGAAGGATGGCAGATTTCTCCTTCCCAGATGGCGCCCAACTCGTGGCGCTATCTAGTGGCTTTCTTGTGGGAATGTTATGGGTCAGGCATAGTGGCGACCCAGGAGTTGTTCATGACTTGTTTTCGCTCAAGTCGGGGGTAAGTTGGGTATTAGCTAACTGCTCGCAACGGATTCCAAGTGGGAGGTGTGTCGTCCAGCAACAAAGGCTGGAAGTCATGTTTTTTCCTTCATCTCTTATTGTCATGGTTGGAGCTTCCCAATCGAGTGGACATCAAGGACGGTGAACAGCTCGGTCCTGGTGCTTTCAGCCAATGAGACCGAACTGATCGAGATCCTCCGGGTGATCCTTTATGCTTCCAAGGGGATGAAGGACATGAACAAGGCCTGGCTGGTCGAGGCGTGCCTTAACCCGACCCCTCAAGGTATGTTTTTCCCATTTGCTAATTATGCTAAGTTTTTCTTGATTGTACCTTATCGTGCAGAGATGTTCAACCTTACAAAGATGAAGTCCAGTGGTGGAAAGGGTAGCAGATCGGTTGTTCCATCGACCACCAATGCGTTTACCATTATAGGAGTTGTTGGTTCCACGGTTGAGAAGCGCCCCAGCGCCGGAGAGGGGGCGGGTTTGAGGAAGCGTATCAGGAAAGTGGCCTCTAAGCAGCCTATGGATGCCTCGGGAAGCACCACGAGGTCCCCTACTGAAAAGGGGAAGGGGGTGGTGGAGATCGAGGAGGCCTCCGAACGGGGGTACACCATCGGGGACCTATGCGAGGTGGAGGACCGGGTGAGGGTGGATAAGTATTTTGCCTCCATCATGACGTGATTGAAGTTCGTCAAAGGCAAGGACCCCCTTGTGCCGAGGTGGTCGGCCATCTCCGGGTCGTCCCCGGTATGGACGGAGGGCCCATTGGCTGGGGAGTACTTGTAGAGTGCTCCTTTGAGGAGCTTATAAACAGGGCCGGAAAGTCAACCGTCTGGGTAAGCAACCCATCTCTTTTCTCTAACTCCTTTGAGCTTTTCTCCCTTTTCCTTGTAGGGGCTTCACTTTGTTAGTGCCCTTATTAATCGGGTCCATGATGCCAACCGACTGGTTCAGAGTTAGCATGAGAGAATTCTGGCGCTTTGGGCTGCTAACAAGGAGCTGAAGCTCGGGGCTAACCAAGAGTTGGTCGTAGCCTCCGAGCATCGGGTGAAAGAGTTGGAGGATGAGGCAAAGAAATTGTGAGTCGAGCTGGAGTCTCTCAAGAACCAGCGAAGGGAGCTGGAGCAGGAAGTCGGGGTTCTGGCTCTAGGATGGGGCTCGGAATGACCAAGCCCACCTAGAGGGGGATGTGTTGTCACTGACCGAGGCGGCGACGTTCCTCGAGGCCGAGCTGAAGGCTGAGGGACCGAAGGCGGTGGTCGCCGATAAGACGTCTCGAGGGTTTGAGTCGAGCCTCGAGAAAATGGGGAGGGTCAGCTATAAGTTCGAGTACCGGGTGGCGCTTGAACGGCTTCGAGGGAAGCATCCAAAGATAGCGATCGAGTAGGACCCGTTCGTCGAGTGTCCCAAAGATGCTAATGTGGAGATGGATCTCAACCAGCCTTTTGACGATGACACCCCCTCAGAGAAGTAGTTGACTTTGTAATAGTTTTCACTTTGTATGTCGGGCGCTAAAGCCCTATTTCACATTGGTCGCTTGATCATTTTTTGTAATTTTTTCCTCATTAAATGAAATTGCTTCCTTTTTGAGTGTCTTGCTTTATCCGAACTGTCCCAAACATTTTGGGTCTTCAATCTGTCATTTTAGACATAGAACTATTTCAAGTTTGACATATGCCAGATCCGAGGGAGGATCTTCCCCTCCATTATCGCTAGAGTGTATGTCACGTCTCGGATGACTCAGACGACGCGATACGGACCCTCCCATCTCGAGGCAAGTTTCCCGTGGGAGTGCCCGGGATCGCTGACCTTGGCCTTCCTGAGGACTAGGTCTCCCATGCCAATTGGTCGGGGTCGAACCTTCTGATTGTAGAGTCGGGCCACTGCTCTCTGGTAGTGCGGAGTCTTTAGGTTGGGCTTCGGCTCTGCGCTCTTCCAATAAGTCTAGGTTCTCTCTGAGGCCGACTTCTAATACTTCGGGGGTGAAGAGGTCGATCCTCAGGGTCGGGAAAAGCATCTTGGGGGCAGGACGACCTCAGTGCCATAGGTTAGGCTATAGGGTGACTCCCCGGTCGGGGTCTTCAGGGTCGTCCGTAGAGCCCATAAGACACTTAGGAGCTCCTCGACCCAAGTGGTTTGGGCACCAGTCACCCTTCTCCTCAATCCCTCAAGTATAGTTCTATTAAGCACCTCGGCCAGCCCATTAGATTGAGGGTGAGCTACTGAGCTGAACTTCAATTATATGCAATAATCCTAATAAAAGACCTTGAACTTGAGGTTGTTGAACTGTGTCCCATTGTCGGTAACTATGATCCTCGGAAAGTCGAACCTCATGATGAGGTTCTTCCATACGAAACCCTCCACTGCTTCTCAGTTGTTGAGGCTAAAGGCTCGGCCTTAACCCATTTAGTAAAATAATCCACCCCGACAATTAGGAATCTTTATTGTCTTGCAGTTGGTAGGAACGGACCGAGAAGATTCATCCCCCACTATGCGAAAGGCCAGGCGCAGCAGGTCGGGGAGAGTGGCAAGGCGGGTCGGCGAGGAATGTGGGCATGTTTCTGGCATTCCACGCATTTTTGTACGTAGGCCATCGCATCTGCCCACATGGTCGGCCAGTAGTACCTGAGTTGGAGGATCTTGATAGCTAGGGTGCGCCCCCCAATGTGTTCACCGTATATTCCCTCATGGACCACGGCAAACACAGTGTCAGCTTTTGATTTTGATAAGTATCCTAGTAAGGGTTGACTAAAGGCTCTCCTATAGAGGCGCCCGTCGATGATGTCATACCATGCTTCAGCCCTCTTGACTCGTCGGGCGGCCTCTTTGTCGGTCGGGAGGGTTGTTTCCTTTTTGTAATGTAATATTTCCTCCCTCCAGTCCGTGTGAGTAGTTGGTGTCGCCTCCTTGATTATGGCGACCGTCAATCGGTGGACGCTAGTGATCGCCGACGGGTCGCCATTGGGGATATCAGCAGAGGCCGACTTTGCCAAGGCATCGACCTTAGAGTTCTCGATGCGAGGGACTTGAGAGATCTTGAAATACCTGATCATGCCGATCAATCGGCGGGCCTCGGCGAGATACTGAGCCATGTTCGCTCTCGTGCCTTGAAACTTCTATCGACCTGGCCAGCAACCAGCTGTGAGTCAGTAAGTACTTCCAGATGCTCCACTTGCATCTCGATCGCCAAGCACAACCCGAACAATAATGCCTTGTACTCGGCCTCATTGTTCATGGTCGAGAACTTGAGGCGCAGGGCGTGCTCCCAAGTCCACCCTGAGGGGTCCCTTAGGACTATCATGACTCCTCCCCTTAAGGCGTTTGCTGACCCGTCGACGTGGAGGGTCCAAGTTGGTTGTTGCTGCTCGGGCTCAGGGATCGTATGTTTTGAGGAGAAATCAGCTATTGCTTGAGCCTTGATCGCCCTCCTCGGAGCATACACCAAGTCGAACTCACTGAGTTCCACCGACCACTTGAGCATCTGCCCTGCAATGCGAAACTTAGAGAAGATTTAACGTAGCAGTTGGTCAGTGATTACCTTGATGGTGTGGGCTTGGAAGTATGGTCATAGATTTTTGGCAACGAGGACCGAGGCGAGCTTCTCAATCAGGGGGTGTCACTCCTCAGGGCCTTGTAGGACATGGTTGGAGTAGTAAACATGTTGTTGGTTGTTTTTGTCAAGTTTGACCAGGATCGAGCTGACGGCCCGCTCTAAAGTGGCAAAGTATAGCTCGAGCCGGTCACTCGGGCTAATCGAGGACATCCGAGGCAGGACAGTGAGGTGGGTCTTCAGCTCTTGGAAGGCTTGGTCGTATTCAGGGCCCCAACTGAAGTTTGTGTTCTGTTTTAATGCCTGTAAGATTGGGTAACTTTTGTCGCTAGTCCGGGATATGAACCATCCAATTGCCGCCAACCTCCTGACGAGGCACTGAACCTCTTTGATGGTACGGGGTGGTTTCATGTTAATGATGGCTCTTATCTTTTCTGGGTTCACATCTATCCCTCGCTGGTGGATGATAAAGCTAAGAAATTTTCCCGATGCCATGCCAAAGGCACACTTGGCGGGGTTGAGCTTCATTCCGAACCTCCTGAGGGTCCGGAAGGATTCGGTGAGATTCGAGAGGTGCGTCTATGCTTGTTTTCTTTTGACGATCATGTCATCCATGTAGACCTCCATATTCTTTCCTAACTGCTCTTTGAACAGTTGATTAACCATTCTCTGGTAGGTAGCCCAGGTTCTTTAGTCCGAACGACATCACTTTATAACATCAGGTTCCCTTATGCGTGATGAAGGCTGTCTTCTCCCAATCCTGAGGGATCATTTGGATCTGGTTGTATCTTGAGAACGCGTCCATGAAGGAAAGAAGTTTATACCCTAAGGTTGAATCTACCAGCTGATCAATCCTCGATAGTGGGTAGTAATCCTTTAGGCAAGCCCGATTAAGATCGGTATAGTCAACACACATGCGCCACTTTCCATTAGCTTTTTTCATAAGAACTACATTGGATAACCAAGTCGGGTATCTGACTTCTGCTATGAACCCAGCCTCTAGTAGCTGATTAACTTCTTCTTCGATAGCCTTCTATCAATCGAGGGTGAACTTCCTCAGCCTCTGCTCACTGGATGAGCCCATGAGGCGGTGCTCAATCGGTGCTGAGCAATTTTCGGGTGTATGCCTGGCATGTCGCTTGGTGACTAGGCGAAGACGTTTGCGTTGCGCCCGAGGAAGTCTATGAGCTGGATACGTTGGTCCTTGGGTAGAGCCGACCCAACTTGGACCGTCCTCTCCGGACGATCTTTTTCTAAGGGTACTTCCAGTATCACCTCAGTGGACTTGGGTCGAGTGTCTGGTTTGCAAGGTTCTCAAGGATTGGGGACTGTTGCCTTTTTTGGTAATGGTTGTTGCCGCCAGGTAGCATTGCCTCGACTCCCGTGGGTCGCTCCTGACCTCCCCAGGCCCAGCGTTGGTTGGGAACTTCATGTTGCGGGGATATGTGGAGACGACTGCCCTTAGCTTGTTGAGAGTCAGTAGCCCGATGATCACATTATATGTTGATGAGAGCTCGGCCACCATGAAAGGAACCATGAGGGTCTTGGTTCTTGGCTCGTCGCCGAAAGTCATGGGGAGGGTTGTAATGCCTATTGGAGTTATCGCATCCTCTGTAAATCCTGTTAAAGTTGAAGTCATGGGGATGAGATGTAGGTTAGTGATGCTGATCTTTTGAAAAGTGTCAAGGTAGAGTATGTCGGCGTAGCTCCCTGTGTCTATCATGATACGCTTGATGCGAGCATTTGCAATGCGGGCCATGATCACTAAGGCATTGTCATGGTCTAGATATTCACCCTCGGATTCGAAGGTGATCTCAATATCGCACCGTGATTAGGGTCTCTTCTGGACTTCTGCGCGGGCATAAACTTTCCTCGCAGAGGAGTTGTCACCACCCGCGGTCGAGCCGCCTACTATGACATCTATTTGCCTCTCCATGGGGCCTTTCGAACGAAGAGACTATTCGCATGGCTTCCTTACAAACCGGCCGAGGTGACCCTGACATATGAGGTCTTTAATCTAGTTCTTCAAATCGTAGCACTCCTCGGTGTCATGTCCGTAGTCGCGGTGGAAGTAGCAATAGCGCTCGTAGTCACGCCCTTGAGTCCTCATTGGATTGGGGGCTTTGAGAAGCCCTTTCTCTCAGATCTAGAGGAAGATCTCAGTCCGAGTAGAGTTGAGTGGGGCGTTGGGGAGCCAGGGGATGACCTGCTCAATTCTCTCTGTCCTTTTCCTTGAGAGTGTGGGCGGTGGCCCCCAGGAAGATTCGGCCTATGGGCGCTTTTGATCTTTGTGCTTCTCTGCCACCAGGGCTTCGGCGGTGATATATTAGTTGGCTCTTTGCAGCACTTCTGGCACAGTCGTCAGGGGTCACTCCACGAGTGACCAAAAGAGGTACGAAGGCTTGATCCCTATCATGAATGCCTGGATGACCAAGGATAGGTGCGCATCGGGGATGGCCCTGATCTCTTTTGTGAAACAGGTGAGGTACGGGCCAAGGGACTCATCTTCCTTTTGTCTCATCCCGAGGAGAGACGCGATGGTCGGCTTTGGTCGGGCGCTAGCGAGGAAGTTGGCCTCGAATTCTCTTGTGAGCTGGTTGAAAGAGTGGATGGAAGCGAGCGGTAGCTGATTGTACCATCCTCAGGCGACCCCATGTAGGGTTGTCAGGAAAGCCCAGCATATTATGACGTCTAACGTGTCGTACAAGGCCATCTACGCCCTGAATGCGACGACATACTCCATCGGGTCGGAGCCACTATCATATGTTTCCAACGCTAGGAGGTGGAAGTGTTGTAGGATGGGCGTGTCTTGGATTTCTTGGATGAAGGGAGAGCCACAGAGGTGGCTCTCGCCATACTCGTTCTTCATCCTGATGGTCTTGTGGACATCGTCTATCCACTGATTCAGTAGATATAGCTGTGACCTCAGGGAATCAGTGGAGTCCGAAGAGAGTGTATCGGGGTCTAGCAAGCTATGAATTGATGCATTGGGTGTAGATGTTGGGCTCCTAACCGCGTTGCCCGAAGGGGCATGGTCAAACTCCGATGGGAACCGATGTTGGTCGTCAGCAAGCTGGGTCACCGGAGGCTGTCCTTCTGGTGGCAGCATCGCCCCTACTTGGGATAGGGACGCTGCATGGGGTTGTGAGCTTGATTGCTGGGCGAGCTGCGGGATGTAGGGGATGATTGCTTGGAGCATTCCCGCTATGGCCTGGACCTGGTTGGTAAGCCCCTGAAAAGCCTCAGGAGTTATCGTCGAGACCCCGAGATTAAGTGGGGGTGGAGTTACTCCAGAGTCATTGAATAGGCGCCAGTACTGCCTTAGGGTGCGGGAAGGTGGGTTCCTGAACAAAGGGAGTGGGGCTCCTCCCGAGGTCGGTTGCATTGCGGGAGGGACGTCTTCCCCGAGGTTGCCGAGTGCTGAGCATTCTCGCGACATCAAGCCCTCCTTCTAGTGCCAAAATGTTACTGGGTGATTTGCCAAGCTCGAAGGGTCAGCACGATGTGGTTCGGCCTACAAGCATAAGAGCAGCTCAACAGGGTGCGAAGCCTGGGGACGACATGTGGGGACGACTCAGCTTGGGTTGCGACGATGGTGGGGATCTCCCTCCTTGTCGCGTGGTCACACTCCTGCAAAAAAACACCTTCACTCAGGGAGGGAGCCCCCCGACGAGATCCCTCCGATAGCTAAGTTAGCACTATAGACAAGAGTGTTTCTGATGCCCTTCTCCAGCATAAGAGCTTTTCTTATTTTTGGAATCAAAGTGGGGGGGAGGGGAACCTCCCAGAGCTGCCTCTGGGGTGGCTTTTATACCTGTCCATTGGCGGTCGGTCGTGCATCCTCCCATCATTCCTTTGATGTTCTTTGTTAGGATATTTAATGCTGCAGGCACCGCTGGTGGCCGTTTGTACTGGGGGTGAGCGTGTTGCATGTGGTTTCTGCTCTGCTATCTTACGATCTCTTCTGATTCCTCAAGATTTGATGGAGATTGCACGGCACCTGACGACACTGTGCATTGGGCTCCTCCTCTTGTTATGGCGCATCATTCGTGGGTGCTAAGGGTCCCATTGCTTACCCAGTCAACTGGTCTTGCTTCTAGGTTAGATGCGCCTAGGCCACGTCGACCCATCGAGGAGGGGATCCATTATTACCCTTATCAAAGATGTTTAAAAGGTAGTAAAATAGACATGTTAAGCCGCCCTATACATTATATTAACCTGACTATGATCGTAGACAAGAAGGGAGAGAAGAAATAACCAATCAGTGTTAATCGCCTATATATATATATATATGATTGGTTTGGACAAAAGAGGCTGTCGTAGGTCTGATTACGTGACCTAGTCAACTCTCAAGAACATGTAATGCACGTAAACCATGCACAACACCCATGCAGCAACCAACACGAACTATAATGCACAGTGTGGAACAATTTTTATTAGAAATGTGTCGAGATTTAAAGCACCAAAGTAGAAATGTCTGCAAAGTTCATCAGAATAAATGCTTCACTCCTTAGCTTTGTTCATGGTATTTTTTGGATGGATGAGTAATTCGAGTTCTATATTTCTATCTCAGGAGTTCTTCCGTGTTTGCGTCGGCCATAGGATGCTAGAAAATCAATATACTGGTGTAAATCTGGAACCCTATACAAAGAGATGTTGGCATAAAAACTATAATTATATAAATTATTATGTGAAAAACTATTATGCTAGGATTGAAATAAAATAATACTAGATTTGTTTATGATGCGTACCTTTAGATGCCATATGATTGAGATCCAATTAGATCTTCAAGAGCATCGCCCGTCGGAACTGAATAACGCCGAGACATCGATCAGCAAGAGGAACTAGAATAGATCTAGACCCCTTCTCCTCTCTTCCTATCATTTCACAGGACCACCTTAATTGATGATTTTGGGAGATCAAGAGAATAATCGTAATCTCTTGATCTATTCACCCCTTTGTCATTCTGTGTTGTGCCGTGCATTGAGTTTATAGTATGTCCTGTCTATTTATAGGCGAGAGCAGAGGGTCTAGGGTAAGTTATTAGGAGAGTTCCTTCCAACAAGGGCATCCCCTAAAATATCTCAATATAATATGGACTTTATTTAATATTGACTAATATCTTTTATCAGCATCTAAATAATCCATAATATATCTTATTTAATTAATAAAGGGCCACATAATCTTACATTCTCTCACTTGGCCCATTAATTGATAAGATATAAAAGATATCCAAAATCAAAATAAACAAAACAAAATTTATTTGAAAATAATTTTATATCATTGGATTCTGAAAATTTTGAAAATTATTTTATACATGGCCATGATTTTAAAAATAAGCCAATAAGTCCAATAAGCACAATAATACTATATTCAGTCCAACTATCAATGTGAGTCATAGCGGTTGTATGTCATCAATGCCACACTTCCTTCTATGTACTACAACACTGTTAGTCTTTCCTTATATAGTCTATAATGACCCATGTAATTTGTCTTGTCAAGACAATCATGTTTCTTATATTCAACCATAATATGCATAAACAGGATAGTAGAAACAAATAACTTTAATTATGTAAAAGAAATATCAATAATAGCATCCACTTAAAAAAAATATCACCATATCCTTTATGCCTTGCTCATAAGCCTCATTATAAGAACATGTTCTTTAAATGTTTTACACTGCAAAGCTTTAGTAAATGGATCAGCAATCATCATAGTGGTGCTCAAATTTTCAATTGACACTTGTTGTTTCTGGACTCTTTTTCTAACCACCAAGTACTTTTATCTCAATATGCTTGGAATCACTAGAGTACTTGTCATTCTTAGAGAAGAAAACTGCTACAGTATTATCACAAAATATCTTCAGCGGCTTGGCAATTGAGTCCACTATACCAAGTCCTGAGATAAAATTCTACAGCCATAAAGCTTGATTTGTGACCTTAAAGCATGCCACAAATTTAACTTCTATCGTAGATGATGTAATAAGTGATTGTTTTACACTTTTCCAAGAAATTGGCCCACCAGCCAGCATGAACACAAATCCTAAAGTGGATTTCCTGCTATCGAGGCAATTTGCAAAATTAGCATCTGAATATCCCGTTACTTCAAGCTGATATGATTTTCTATATGTGAGCATATAATCTTTTGTCCCTTGTAAATATCTTATTACTTTCTTTGCAGCTTTCCAATGTTCCATTCCTGGGTTACTCTGGTATCTACCCAGCATTGCCACTGTAAAACTGATATCTAGCCTTGTATAGGTTTGAGCATATAATAGACTTCCAATTGCGCACCCATAAGGAATATTCTTCATTTGATCCCTTTCTAAGTCATTCTTCGAGCATTGGTTTTGGCTGAATTTTTCACCTTTAGTAATAGGTGTATCATTGGCTTTACAAAGCTGCATATTAAACCTTTCCAAGATGTAATTAATATAACCTTTCTGAGATAATCATAACAAACCTTGAGATCTGTCCCTGAATATCTCAATGCCAATAACATAGGATGCCTCATTCATATCAACCATCTTAAAATTCTTATTGAGAAATATCTTGGTTTCGTGCAACAAACCAAGATCACTACTAGCAAGCAATATATCATACACATATAAGACCAATATAATAAACTTACTCCCACTGACCTTTAAAGATATACACTGATCAACAGTATTTTTCTTAAATCCGAAGGAAGTAATGGTATCATGAAACTTTATATACCATTGTCTGGAAGCTTGTTTAAGGCCATAAATGAATTTCTTAAGTTTGCAAGCCCAACCTTCCTTTCCCTTTTCTATGAATCCTTTAGGTTGTTCCATATAGATTTTCTCATCTAGATTCCCATTTAGAAATGTCATTTTCACATCCATCTGATGTAACTCAATATCATAATGAGCTACTAATGTCATGATGATTCTCAATGAGTCCTTTCGAGAAACTAGAGAAAAGGTCTCATGGTAGTCAATGCCTTCTTTCTGAGAAAAATCTTTGGCCACAAGTCTGGTTTTATATCGTTCGATATTGCCCACCGAATCACGTTTAGTCTTAAAGACCCATTTACAACCGACTCTTTTACAATTATTGGGCAATTCAACGAGTTCCCAAACACCATCTGGTCCATTGATTTTAACTCATCTTTCATTACATCATACCAATTTTTAGAATCATTACTTTCTATGACTTGTGAAAACGATAAGGGGTCTTTTTTCATTCCTATATCAAAATCTGATTCTTGCAGATATACCACATAATCATTAGAAATGCCATGTTTCTTTATTATTTGAGATCTTCTCAAATCTACCAATTGTGGTTATTCTACAAGACTATCATCAGTGGCGACATCAACATTATGTGAGAATTCATCAATGTTATTTTGTTGTTCACCCTCATCAATTCTCTCATTGATTTGAGGAACAACAATTTCTCGAATAGGGGATAATACAGGAGAAGAAGCCTGAATCTCCTCAATATCAAAATTAATCCTTCGAGACTTTTGACTCCCACTGATTTCACCATTTTCTAGGAATTTTACATTACCATATTCTACTATCATCATATTATGATTAGGACAATAAAATTTGTATCCCTTTGATCTTTCTGGGTAACCAATAAAATATCCAAAAATTATTCTTGGATCTAATTTCTTTTCATGTGGATTGAATACTCTTATCTCTATAGGACACCCCCAAATATGTAAATGTCTCAAACTGGGTTTCCTACTAGTCCATAACTCAAATGGAGTTAATGGAACTGATTTACTAGGAAACCCTGTTCAGGATATACATAGTTGTCCTAAGAGCATCACCCTACATTGACTCAAGTACAGAGGAATAACTTATCATGCTCCTAACCATATCCATAAGAGTACGGTTTTGCCTTTCAGCAACACCATTTTGTTGTGGACACCTGGTAATGCATATTAAGCACAAATACCCTGTTGTTCTAGGAATCTAGCAAAAGGACCAATATTCTGACCGGATTCATCATATCTGCCATAAAATTCACCACCCCTGTCAGATCTGACAATTTTAACTATTCTATCTAATTATCTCTCGACCTTATTTATGTACACTTCAAAAATGTCAACGACCTGAGACTTTTCATGTATTAGATAAACATAGCTATATCTGGACAGGTCATCTATAAATGTGATGAAATATCTTTCTCCACTAAAACAAGGAATATGAAGTGGTCCGCAGATATCAGTATGAATAATTTCAAGAAGTTCTTTACTCCTTGTGGCATTTTTCTTTGTATGCTTAGTTTGCTTTCCTTTAATGCAATCTATGCAAACATCAAAATCAGTGAAGTCTAAATTTTTTAAAATATTATCCTTCACTAATCTTTCAATTCTTTCCTTGGAGATATGCCCCAAACGTTTATGTCACAATATAGAAGATCTTTCATTATTAGAATTAAATTTCATTCCAATACTTCATTGCAGGGTCAATAATGTATTTGCAAACTCAAGATTCAAATTAATTCTGTACAAATCATCACATAGAACTCCAGAACCAACTTTTATTGAATCATAAAATATGCTGAGTTTACCATTACCAAAAGAAACACAGTATCCTAACTCATCAATTCTAGATAGAGAAATTAAATTTCTAGAAATTGTAGGAACAAAACATGTGTCTTTCAGATCCATCAGATGACCCGTCTCTAGGCGTAAGCGATAAGTCCCTACTGATACCACTTTTGCTTTGAGACGATTTCCCATAATTATGAATCTTTCATGTTCTTTTGATTTTCGGATTGAAATGAATCCCTGCATATTATTAGTAACATGAGTTGAAGCGCCAGAATCAATCCACCATATATTATATTAGATGGAACTTATGTAATGTTTAATTCAAAACATACAAAGGTTGAGTTTATACCTTTCTTTTCGAACCAAGTCCTACGTTTAATGATGTCCTTCTTGACATGTCCTTTCTTGCCATAAAAGAACCATTTTACTGTAATAGATTTCTTTTCAATAGTCTATCTAACACTTCCAGACCCAACAAATTTCTTCGATGGATAATGCTTCGATTTTCTTTTCTTGTTACCAACTCCTTGAGTAATTGTCAGTACATTATATGAACTTTCCTACTTTAATCTTAATTCTTCGTGAACACACATACTAGTTAACTCATTCAAGTCTCACTTATCTTTATTTTTTATGGTAGTGAATCTTGAATGGGCCAAACTGAGAAGGAAGAGAATTAAGAATGAATTACACAAGGAAATATTCATCAACATTCATTCCCAACGCCTTAAGTTTTGTGGCTTTGTCAGCCATATTGAGGATGTGATCCTGAATTCCTTGAGTACCATCATACTAAGTTGTAGTCAGTTCTTTCATTAATGTGCCAGTCAATGACTTATCAGCATATTTAAATCTGTCTTCGATAACCTTTAAATATTCACGTGCGCTAGATGCAACCGGTAATGAAGTCTTTATATTATTTGCAATTATCATCCTTATGAACATTAAACTGAGCATATAAGATCTTTCCCAAGCCTTCATTTCATTGACTTATTCCACAGTACTTTTATCAGTTAATTTTATGGACTTTTCAATAAAAAATACCAAATCGAGATCTAATATGCTCAATGTAAATTATACATGCTCTAACCATTCTGAATAATTTGATCCAGAGAGTATAGGGACACTAGAAGCATGAGAATATATGGACGGGAATACCACTGCAGAATATAAAATAACATTAATACTTTGAGTTTTACCAAAATATGATAAACTATTGATATCATCAATATTTAACATTTGGATAAAAATATTGACATATCTAGTGTTAACACAAGATCATTTATGGAGGACTGATACGATCCTTGTGGAATAGTTTTGCTACCTTTGGGTATACAATTCTAAAATGCAAGGATATCCAAAACAGTATAATTCTACCCAATCACATAATTATTTGAAATAGATTATCCTTTGGGATTATCTAAATCTCCTAATTATGCATGTAATTTTGAATATTATTTCTTTAATGTCATTGAGGACTTGTTCCTTAATGTAATTTTATAAATCATTGATCTAGGCTACTTTGGTGACTACAAGACCAATGTAGTAATATAAAATATAAATTAAATTATCCTATGAATGATAAGACTTTAATTGTATTTCATATCTTATAAGCCTACTATCCTAGGCTACTTTGGCAGCTACCGGTCAGGCATAACTTAAGGAGATGAACTACAAATAATATTCATCAAGTTCATTTGAACTAATTTATGCTGAGACAGTTCAATAATAGGATAACAACCATAATAATTATTGAACACTTAATCAGCATAAAAAAACTCATATGATAACTGTAATCATGATAATACATAAATCATATATTTATGTGAAAAATAAATATTATTTTATAATTCCTAATATTTGCATATGAATAACTGAATAAATATCCAAAAACCAATAATTAGATTTAATACATGCAATTAATAATTCATATGAGAAAACTATAAAAAAATAATAATTTATAGTTTTTTTAATTAAACTAATTAATTTTATTTAATTGGAGAAGCCCATAAGTCCAATTAAATAAATTGATCAAAAATAAAATATAATCATTAAATAATCAAAAAATATAATCATAGTTAAATTTTATTAGATTATATATTGATCAATTTTATAATTGAGAAAAATAAACCATAATTTCTAAATTTTATAATGGCTGAATTGAAATAAAAAAAAAGAATTACAGAATTTATAAAAGATCATAGGATTAATAAATCACAATGGTAAAACTGTAAATAATCCTATTCAACCGAAGGGTAAAACTATAATTTCGGTGAATGGTAAAACTGTAATTTTTCACTTAATGGTAAATCTGTAATTTTCCATCAATGGTAAAACTATAATTTTTTACTTAATGGCAAAATTGTAATTTTTATTTAATGGCAAAACTGTAATTTTCTTAAGGAAAAACCCTAATCTTCCCTTCTGCCGTCGCCGTCGCCTGTGCGGCCTCTTTCTGCACGCGACCGCCACGGTTGCGACCAGCCGTTCGTGGCAGACCAGCGTGCGACCGCCGCTTGATGTGGCTGCTGCCTACGCGCGTCTGACCCAACGTCTGCCTGGGTTGTCGGCAGCGTCGTTGACGCTGCTGATCTGTACGCACACTCGGTGCTTTCAAAGACAGATCCGGCCAAAAAACGTATATTGCTACGTCTTTTACACACAACAACCATCAAGAATCGTTCTCAAGCAAACGATTAAAATTAACAGACAGGAAAACAGATCAATAAGATATTCAGATCAACGCATCGTAAACAAAAATAATAGATATAATATTTTTGATCTCAAAACCTAAGCTCTGATACCAATTGTTGGCATAAAAACTATAATTATGAAAACTATTATGCAAAAAAACTATTATGCCAGGATTGAAATCAAATAATACTATATCTGTTTACAATGCGTACCTTTAGATGTCATATTATTGAGATCCAATTAGATCTTCAAGAGCACCGCCCGTCGGATCTGAATAACGCCGAGATATCGATCAGCAAGAGGAACTAGAATAGATCTAGACCCCTTCTCCTCTCTTCCTATATTTTCACAGGACCACCTTAATTGATGGTTTTGGGAGATCAAGAGAATAACCGTAATCTCTTGATCTATTCACCCCTTTACCGTTCTGTGTTGTATCGTGCATTGGGTTTATAGTAGGTCATGTCTATTTATAGGCGAGAGCAGAGCGTCTAGGGTAAGTTATTAGGAGAGTTTCTTCCATCAAGGACATCTCCTAAAATATCCTAATATAATATAAATTTTATTTAATATTGACTAATATATTTTATCAGAATCTAAATAATTTATAATATATCTTATTTAATTAATAAAGAACCACGTAATATTAGAAGAGAGTCATCATCAATCAAAAGTACCTGTGATCATTAACTTACAAGCTTATATACGGGAATGTTATGTGGCTTTGAGATTCGCTCCTTCTCACAGCCATCTCCATTGTCACTTCTTGTTACTTGGCATCACTGCATCAGTCGTATGATGCTAGAGTTAAAAAGGAGGTTTTGGAGTATCAAATTGCTAGGGATCTGGAAACATGCATACTGCAGCTGATGGAGCTTAACAGGGTTCTCGGGGTCCGCCTCTCTCCATTATTTATGGCGCGCCCTCTCTCTCTCTCTCTCTCTCTCTCTCTCTCTCTTCCATGGACCAAAAGAAACACATCACATGCACGGTGCAGCCAAAAGGGTCCAAACCACTAGGACTCGGTATCTACCTCTCCTTTTGCCAGGAATATTTTCCGTAGTTTCTCTGACTTCTTTTTCCAAATAGGAACAAGTGTTTGATAATATAAATCTTTTTTCCTTTGTACTGTCATTGATGCTCCCACGTGATCCATAATAGCTAGGCTTCTACACTTCTTCCCTTTCACTTTGGATGCTGTGTTGTGCACCAACACTTTCCGTATCGATTTGATGTATTGGACTGGGCAAGCGTGGTGGATAGCGTAAACATGAAATTACGTGCATGTAAAATAATGACAAGAGTCTAAGTTACATGTAAAATATATGATGCCCTTATATGATGTGTAATCCTGATCACAACGGTTAGGATGATCACCATTCTTCATAAAAGTGTGCCTTTTCTCACAGCTAAGTGACTAATGGTAAGAAACTTTTTCTTGTATGAACTTTAAAGTAAAAAAAATGAAAATCTTTGACATGGGAGGATCTGATTATGAGTTTAAATCTCTTACATTCTTAATAATAGAATACACATAAAAATGACGATGATATTAATAATAGTGAAAAATAGGATTCCTTTAATCTCACTAATTTAACAGCTGGTATTGATTCATTAGAGAGTAATTGCGACCCATCGACGTGGTAATGTCTGACGTCTCACGACATGTGGTTCACGTTAAGGAAAAGGCATTTACTTGCATCACATACTCAACATGTATGTCCAATGTTAGATCAACACAACCCTACAAAAAAATACTCACTCAAAGGTAAGGAAGGGCTTAGATCAGGAGCTACACATGTAAGGATTCGAGAGAAGAAGGTGGCATTCAACCCGGATCCCAACAAGTTGCCTTTTGTGATCCATGCATTAAAGACAAAGCCGTCCCTCCAATTGGCGGTAAAAGGTGGGTCTCCACTCATCATTATGCTTCACTTATTGACACACACAAAACCTTTGCCAAATTGCTGTGGTTTCAGGTGATTGAACTATAATTATCCATCCATAGAATAGTATATATTTAAGTGTTTGACGGACACGAAGCAAAGTTGAACGCAGGAGTCTCCCAGCTACACACGGAGTTGTTTGTTATATCTTTGTTACACTTGATAAGCATTTTATAATTTTTGATGTTAATATCTCTTGAGGGCAAAAAAATCTTGATACGAGAATAAATCTTTGTAAAAAAATAATTTGATTTAATTTTTTTTTAAATATTTTATTTAACGCTCGATTTTGATAAGGATATGGGAAATATTCGACGTGCTTTTAGGTTTCTCCCTCGAATATCTAAAGAGTAGAGGCTTTATAAGATTTCTAAGAACCGATACAAGAAAATATATAATTTTTTTTAAAATTAATATGAGAGGATACATAAGGGACTCATGCAAGAGCAGGAATAACTCTAGGATGATACAATTGATTTCACATACTAAAAAATTTAGTTTTCTCTATGAATATAAACAAAAATTACTAACTCCTGATATGTTTTTTGTTTGTTGAATTTTAAAATTTTTCTGTTAATAATTTAAGATCTTCTCTTCCTTCCTAATACTTTGTCTATGACAATCATATATAAAACAGCACGAACATAAGAGAGAGAGGCGTGGTTTGCTAGAGATTTTACATTAACATCAAATTACTATAAAAATGAGCCTCCAACACCTGATGATGAACAGTCATTCATTCGGTAGTCAGATTTACTGTAACAGTGATGATATATGCAAACGAAAATGATATATACTATGGTTCTTTATTAATTGAATAAGATATATTATATATTATTTAGATTCTGATAAAAGATATTAGTTAATATTAAATAAAATTTATATTATATTGAGATATTTTAGAGGATATCTTTGATGAAAAGAACTATCCTAATAACTTACCCTAGACCCTCTGCTCTCGCCTATAAATAGACATGACCTACTATAAACCTAAAGCATGGAAAGACATGAAACAGCAATAGGAAATATAGTTAGAGAGATTACGATTATTCTCTCGATCTCCCCAAAAACCATCAATTATAGTGGTCTCCATTCTAGTTCTCCTTGCAGATCGATATTCGGCGTTATTCAGATCTGACAGGTGGTGCTCTTGAAGATCTAATTGGATCTCAATCAGATGGCATCTAAAGGTACGCATCATAAACATATCTCATATATTTTGATTTAAATCCTTGCATAATAATTTTCTGCATAATAATTTACATAATTATAATTTTTATGCTAACAATTGTATCAGAGCCTAGGTTTTGAGATAAAAAATATTAGATCTATTATTTTTGTTTACGATGCGTTGATCTGAATATCTTATTGATCTATATTCTTATCTATTAATTTTAATCATTTGCTTGCGAACGATTCTTGATGGTTGTTGTGCATCGTGGAAAAGACGCAGCAATCTTGCTGTGGTTTTTTTATCGAATCTGCCTACAGCAACGCTGCACTCAATAGCGTGTGCGCACAGGGCAGAGACGACGACGGTCATGCTACCGATGACCCAGTCGGTCACGCGTAGGCGGCAGCCGCATCAAGCGGCGGCCGCACATAGAGGTAGCGCGTGCAACAAGGACCGCATATGGGTTTGCCACCAGCGGCTGACCGCAGCCGCGGTGGCAACAACCGCGCGGGCAAGCGACCACCGCATGCAGTAGAGGCCGCGCAAGCGGCAGCCCCACATGCCAGTGACCGCGTTCCCGCGGTCGACGGCGCGTAGAACGTCGCGCAGGCCGTAGCCGTGCGTTGTTGATCGCGCAGGCCGCACAGGCCGAAGCCGCATGCTGGCGGCCGCACAGGCGACGACGGGGACAGAAGGGAAGAGAAGAATTAGGGTTTTTCTTAAGAAATTATAGTTTTACCATTAAATGCAAAATGACAGTTTTGCCATTAAGTGAAAAATTATAATTTTGACATTAGTAAAAAATTACAGTTTTACCATTAGGCTTAAATTACAGTTTTACCTTTAGCCGAAATTACAGATTTTGTCATTCTACTCAAATTACAGTTTTGTCATTTATCAAAATTATAGTTTTATCCTTCGGTTGAATAGGATTATTTACAATTTTACCCTTTCTATGTTTTATTAATCCTATAATATTTTTACCCTTTAAAATTTTGTAATTCTTTTTATATTCTTTTAGAATTATAATTCTACCATTATAAAATTGAGAAATTATGGTTTATTTTCTCAATTATCAAATTGATCAATATATAATTTAATAAAATTTAATCATGATTATATTTTGATTATTCATTGATTATATTTTATTTTGATCAATTTATTTAATTGGACTTATGGGCTTCTCCAATTAAATAAAAGTAATTAGTTTAATTAAAAAAATTATAAATTATTATTTATTTATAGTTTTCTCATATGAATTATTAATTGTATGTGTTAAATCCAATTATTGGATTTTAGATATTTATTCAGTTATTCACATGCAAATGTTAGTAATTATGAAATAATATTTATTTTTCACATGAATACATGATTTATATATTATCATGATTACAGTTATCATATGAGTTTTTTCCTGATGATTAATTGTCCAATAATTATTATGATTGTTATCTTATAATTGAACTGTCTTAGCATAAATTAGTTCAAATGAACTTGATGAATATTATTTGTAGTTCATCTCCTTAAGTTATGCCTGATCGGTAGCTGCCAAAGTAGCCTAGGATGGTCGACTTATAAGATATGAAATTCAATTAAAGTCTTGTCATTCATAGGACAATTTAATTTATATTTTATATTACTGCATTGATATTGTAGTCACCAAAGTAGCCTAGATCAATGATTTATAAAATTACATTAAAGAACAAATCCTCAATAACATTAAGGAAATAATATTCAAAATTACATACATAATTAGGAGATTTAGATAATCCCAGAGGATAATCTATTTCAAATAATTATATGATGGGGGTAGGATGATACTGTTTTGGATATCCTTGTAGTTTAGAATTGTATACCCAAAGGTAGCAAAACTATTCCACAAGGATGGTATCAGTCCTCCATAAATGATCTTGTGTGAACACTAGATATGTCAATATTTTTACCCAAAGATTAAATATTGATGATATCAATAGTTCATCATATTTTGGTAAAACTCAAAGTATTAATGTTATTTTATATTCTGCAGTGGTATTCCCGTCCATACATTCTCATGTTTCTAGTGTCCCTATACTCTCTGGATCAAATTATTCAGAATAGTTAGAGCATGTGCAATTTACATTGGGTGTATTAGATCTCGATTTGGCATTACTTGTTGAAAAGTCCACAAAATTAACTGATAAACTTAATACGGAACAAGTCAATGAAATGAAGGCTTGGGAAAGATCTGATAGGCTCAGTTTAATGTTCATAAGGATGACAATTGTAAATAATATAAAGACTTCATTATCGATTGCATCTAGTGCACGTGAATATTTAAAGGTTATTGAAGACAGATTTAAATTTGCTGATAAGTCATTGGCTGGCACATTAATGAAAGAATTGACTACAACTCAGTATGATGGTACTCGAGGAATTCAGGATCACATCCTCAATATGGCTGACAAAGTTGCAAAACTTAAGGCGTTAGGAATGAATGTTGATGAATCTTTCCTTATGCAGTTCATTCTTAATTCTCTTCTCAGTTTGGCCCATTCAAGATTTACTACAATATAAATAAGGATAAGTGGGACTTGAATGAGTAACTAGTATGTGTGTTCAGGAAGAATTAAGATTAAGATAAGAAATTTCATATAATGTACTGACTACTACTCAAGGAGTTAGTAACAAAAAATAAAAATCGAAGCATCATCCATCGAAGAAATTTGTCGAGTCTGGAAGTATTAGACATACTAGAAAAGAAAGTTATTATAGTAAAGTGATTCTTTTGTGACAAGAAAGGATATGTAAAGAATGACTGCATTAAACGTAGGACTTGGTGGATTGATTTTATAGTAAAGTGATTATTTTGTGGCAAGAAAGGACATATAAAGAAATGTATAAACTCAACCTTTGTATGTTTTAAATCAAACATTGCATAAGTTCCTTCTAATACATGGCAGATTGATTTTGGTGCTTCAACTCATGTTACTAATAATATGTAGGGATTTCTTTCAATTCGAAAACCAAAAGAACATGAAAGATTCATAATTATAGGAAATCATCTCAAAGCAAAAGTGATATCAGTAGGGACTTATCGCTTATGCCTAGAGACGGGTCATCTGATGGATCTGAAAGACACATGTTTTATTCCTATAATTTCTAGAAATTTAATTTCTCTGTCTAGAATTGATGAGTTAGGATACTGTGTTTCTTTTGGTAATGGTAAACTCAGTATATTTTATGATTCAATAAAAGTTGGTTCTGAAATTTTGTGTGATAGTTTGTACAGAATTAATTTGAATCTTGAGTTTGCAAATACATTATTGACCCTGAAATCAAGTATTGGAATGAAACGTAATTCCAATAATGAAAGATCTTCTACATTGTGGCATAGACGTTTGAGGCATATCTCCAAGGAAAGAATTGAAAGTTTAGTGAAGGATAATATTTTAGAAAATTTAAACTTCACTGATTTTGATGTTGGCATAGATTGCATTAAAGGAAAGCAAACTAAGCATACAAAGAAAAATGTCACAAGAAGTAAAGAACTTCTTGAAATTATTCATACTGATATCTGCGGACCACTTCATATTCCTTGTTTTAGTGGAGAAAGGTATTTCATCACATTTATAGATGACCTGTTCAGATATGGCTATGTTTATCTAATATATGAAAAGTCTCAGACCGTTGACTTTCTTGAAGTGTACATAAATGAGGCCGAGAGACAATTAGATAGAAAAGTTAAAATTATCAGATCTGACAGGGGTGGTGAATTTTATGGTGAATATGATGAATTCGGTCAGAATATTGGTCCTTTTACTAGATTCCTAGAACAACAGGGTATTTGTGCTCAGTATGCATTACCAGGTATGTCACAGTAGAACGATATTGTTGAAAGGCGAAATCGTACTCTTATGGATATGGTTAGGAGCATGATGAGCTATTCCTCTATACCTGAGTCAATGTGGGGTGATGCTTTTAGGACAACTATGTACATCCTGAATAGGGTTCCTAGTAAATCAGTTCCATCAACTCCATTTGAGTTATGGACTGGTAGGAAACCCAATTTGAGACATTTACATATTTGGGAGTGTCCTGCAGAGATAAGAGTATTCAATCCACATGAAAAGAAATTGGATCCAAGAATAATTTCTGAATATTTTATTGGTTACCCAGAAAGATCCAAGGGATACAGATTTTATTGCCCTAATCATAATATGAGGATAGTAGAATCTGGTAATGCAAAATTCCTAGAAAATGACGAAATCAGCGGGAGTCAAAAGTCTCAAATGATTAATTTTAATATTGAGGAGATTCAGGCTTCTTCTCATGTATTATCCCCTATTCGAGAAATTATTGTTCCTCAAATCAATGAGAGAATTGATGAGGGTGAACAACAAAATAATATTGATGAATTCTCACATGATGTAGATGTCGCCGTTGATAGTCTTGTAGAACAATCACAATTGGCATATTTGAGAAGATCTCAAATAAAAGGGAAACATGCCATTTCTGATGATTATGTGGTATATCTATAAGAATCAAATTTTGATATAGGAATGAAAAGAGACCCCTTATCATTTTCACAAGCCATAGAAAGTAATGATTATGAAAAATGGTATGATGCAATGAAAGATGAGTTAAAATCAATGGACTAGAATGGTGTTTGGGAACTTGTTGAATTGCCCAATAATTATAAAAGAGTCGGTTGTAAATGGGTCTTTAAGACTAAACGCGACTCGGTGGGCAATATCGAACGATATAAAGCCAAACTTATGGCCAAAGGTTTTTCTCAAAAAAAGGGTATTGACTACCATAAGACATTTTATCCAGTTTCTCGAAAGGACTCACTAAGAATCATCATGGCATCAGTAGCTCATTATAATCTTGAGTTACATCAGATGGATGTGAAAATAGTATTTCTGAATGAGAATCTAGATAAGGAAATCTATATGGAACAACCTAAAGGATTCATAGAAAAGGGAAAGAAAAGTTGGGCTTGCAAACTTAAGAAATCTATTTATGGCCTTAAACAAGCTTCCAGATAATGATATATAAAGATTCATGATACCATTACTTTCTTCGGATTTAAGGAAAATACTGTTGATCAGTGTATATATATGAAGGTTAGTAGGAGTAAGTTTATTATATCAGTCTTATATGTGAATGATATATTGCTTGCCAGTAGTGATCTTCGTTTGTTGCACGAAACCAAGATATTTCTCAACAAGAATTTTAAGATGGTTGATATGAATGAGGCATCCTATGTTATTGGCATTGAGATATTTATGGACAGATCTCAAGGTTTGTTAAGATTGTCTCAGAAAATTTATATTAATCGTATCTTGGAAATGTTTAATATGCAGCTTTGTAAAGCCAATAATACACCTATTACTAGAGGTGAAAAATTCAGTCAAAACCAATGCCCGAAAAATGACTTAGAAAGGGATCAAATGAAGAATATTCCTTATGGGTGCGCAATTGGAAGTCTATTATATGCTCAAAATTGTACAAGGCCAGATATTAGTTTTGCAGTGGTAATGTTGGGTAGATACCAGAGTAACCCAGGAATGAAACATTAAAAAGCTATAAAGAAAGTAATGAGATATCTGTAAGGGACAAAAGATTATATGCTCACATATAGGAAATCAGATCAGCTTGAAGTAACGGGATATTCAGATGCTGATTTTATAAATTACCTCGATAGCAGGAAATCCACTTCAGGATTTGTGTTCATGCTGGCTGGTGAGGTAATTTCTTAGAAAAGTGTAAAATAATCACTTATTACATCATCTACGATGAAAGCTGAATTTGTGGCATACTTTGAGGCCACAAATCAAGCTTTATGGCTGTGAAATTTTATCTCAAGACTTGGTATGGTCGACTCAATTGACAAGCCACTGAAGATATTTTGTGATAATACTGTAGCAGTTTTCTTCTCTAAGAATGACAAGTACTCTAGTGGTTCCAAGCACATTGAGATAAAGTACTTAGTGGTTAGAGAAAGAGTCCAGAAACAACAAGTGTCAATTGAAAATTTGAGCACCACTATGATGATTGCTGATTTATTTACTAAAGCTTTGCAGTGTAAAATATTTAAAAATTATGTTGGCTTGTGAGCAAGTCATAAAGGATATGGTGATGCATGTTTAAGTGGATGCTATTATTAACATTTCTTTTACATAATTAAAGTTATTTGTTTTTGCTATCCCGTTTGTGTTTATGTTTATGCATATTATGGTTGAATGCAATAAATAAGATTGTCTTGACAAGATAAATTACAAGGGTCATTATAGACTATATAAGGAAAGACTAACAGTGTTATAGTACATAGAAGGAAGTGTGGCATTGATGACATACAACCGCTATGACTCACATTGATAGTTGGACTGAATATAGTAATATTATACTTATTGGACTTATTGGCTTATTTTTAAAAATCATGGCCATGTATAAAATGATTTTCAAAATTTTCAGAATCCAACTATATAAAATTATTTTTAAATAAATTTTATTTTGTTTATTTTAATTTTGGATAACTTTTATATCTTATCAATTAATTGGCCAAGAGGGAGAATATAAGATTATGTGGTCCTTTATTAATTGAATAAGATATATTATGAATTATTTAGATTCTGATAAAAGATATTAGCCAATATTAAATAAAGTTCATATTATATTGGGATATTTAAGAGATGCCTTTGATGGAAGGAACTCTCCTAATAACTTACCCTAGACCCTATACTCTCGTCTATAAATAGACAAAACCTACTATAAACCTAAAGCACGGAAAGACATGAAATGATAATAGAAAATAGAGTTAGAGAGATTACGGTTATTCTCTCGATCTCTCCAAAAACCATCAATTACAGTGGTCCTGTGAAATGATAGGAAGAGAGGAGAAGGGGTCTAGATCCATTCTAGTTCTCCTTGTAGATCGATATTCGATATTATTTAGATATGATAGGCGGTGCTCTTGAAGATCTAATTGGATATCAATCAGATGACATCTAAAGGTATGCATCATTAACGGATCTCGTATTTTTTAATTTCAATCCTGACACAATAGTTTTTCACATAATAATTTATATAATTATAGATTTATACTAACACTACTATGAAAAGCAACCCATTCATTGATTCATATGTTGGTAATTAAGACGAGGCATAAAGAAAGAGTAGATAGAGAGTGAGCATGCCTATCAGTTACTAGTACAAGGTGTAAACCTCAGGTAGCTTTTGGAGAATGTGCTTCTTTTCCATGAATACATATGAAATTACATATACGAAGATGTTATGAGCCATTTAGTGTTGCTAGTGTAGAGAGAAGATATTTAAAGATAAATCTTAAAAAAAAATAAAAAAAAAAAATAAAAAGCCAATGTAAAATTAATGTGATTCATCATTTGTTGGATATGCCTAAATAAAAAATATTAAAATTTTATCATATGAAAATATAAATACAATATATATCTCCTTCAAGTTAACCCAAAATTAAACTCTAAACTCTGATAAACGTTCTCATATAAATCATAAAAGTTCTTTTTCCCAATCTTATTCACTAAATAAAATCTTACAAGTACCCAAAGTGTCTTACTCTATGTCTCACCCTCCTAATCCTCTAAATAGTTTAAATTTAATTAAGACTTCTAAGGTACAAATCAGTCCTAATAATTTTTACCTTAATGATAACTTTTTCTTGCTTTGTGCCTATGTAGAAAATATGTAAATCATTTACTTAAAAATTTACCATAACTACATCGAATCCGTCATGGTTTGATACTTGATTTCAATAAACAATTTTTTGTACTGTATATAGTTGAAACCAAATCAATAAAAATTTTCATTACAACATTATTTATGCAATAATGCACTAACTACAATGTTTCAATAGAGTTATAACCCTTAGATTTTTGTATAATGAATGAAACTCATTATTATAGATGCCTACCATCCTTATATGAATAATATGTTTTCAATTCTTCCAGGTGTTTGTTGTTCTTCATTCAAAACAATATAAATCTTAACGTAATCTTCCTTTCATAAGGTTTATGCAACCCCAAGTAATTCTCAGAATAACTCCATCTCTAGCTTTGTAATTTTAAACTTCAGAACCTAAAAGATTAAAAAAAAATTAGATTCTTTTTCATCTTTCAAACATAAGTCACATCCTTCAAAATAGTAAGTATATCAAATGTTCTAATCGTCACTCTACCGACACATCTTCACCATTGATCATTACCCAAATTCAACTTACTAATTAAATAATTCTTCAAAGTGCAAATATGATTAACACAAGTAAAATTTAAATATCAACTCTTTTAGAAAGGTAAATTATTACTTTTAGGAATTGAAAGTATATGTCTATCACCACCTATAATAAGAGAGCATTTGTCTTTTTCTTAAAAAAAAAATTCTTAGACAATTATGCTTGATGTGTTTGTACCCTTTAAATATATAGCATTAAATGTCATTTAAAGACTTGGCCTTTGGTCTCACATGTCATGATGAGCTCCAACTCTATCAAAAAAATGTCCTCATCAATCTTCATAAACCAAGTAGTTAATGTCTCATTATTCATGGTCTCAAATTTACCTTTGTCTTGTTTGTACGAGGCATATCTTTCCCACACAATAGCATCTACTCAAATTGTTTCGATGAGTGATGTAAGAAGCAATTTGCTTCGTATTTTTTTTCATTAATCTCTATGTCAGTTATCTTTAGTTAATATAATAATCTTTTAAATATATTTAGATGCTCTAATAAGTCTTCGTCTTTATGTTTAGCATGTTTAACTTTCTTTTTTGTTGTAACTTATTAAGTTTTAGGCAAATAAAATTTTTCTGACTTATCATGAATTAATAACTATGGTAAAATTCTCATCAATAATATTATTAATAGTACTTTTAGTGATGTAAGGATAAATAGTATTATGCACTTTGCATCAAGCTCCTCTCAATATTTGTTCCTCATATTTTTTAGTTTATTTGTTCGTCCCTTAAATATTACTAGGCCTGATTGAATAAGAATGTACTTCACCCTCTTTTATAATAGGATAAAATTATTTTTTCTATCAAACTTCTTCACAATAAGACCCGTAAAAACAACTCACGCTATCTTTTTGAATATTTAATTATTAGATCTTTTGGGCCCAGTTTTTTATTGGGAAAAAAACCTTGACACCAAAAGAGAAACCTAAAAAATCAACAAATAAAGAATAAATCAGATAGTCGTCAGAAGATTAATATTATTTAATATTCATTACCTGTATATATGAAAAAAATTAAATACTTTACTATATGAGAAAACAAATAAAAGGAGTGTCTCTCTAAAGTTAACTAAATTCAAGCCCAAAACCTTTATACACCCTCTTATGCTCCCCCCAAGGGAAGCCTCTCCTCCTCATGTAACTCTCTTGCCACTAGGGCTTCTCTGTCTCCTGTCCTTGTCTTTGATTAATCTTTTTAAGAAAACAAAAGAGGTAGGGGATTGGTAGCCTAACATGGCTCTAGAAGATAAGTTGGTCAAGATTAAGAGGAAGTCAAGCTTGCATGTGGTTCTCGATGCACAATGAGGTCTCCTCTACTGACGAGGAATGACAAATAAGCCACTATGATAAGTTTTTAGCTAAAACTTCTCCTCTTGAGCTTCTTAAATCTCTCCTCCCAAAACTTTAGGGCTTGTTATTTAAATGTCATATTGTGGATATGGCAGAGAGCTTCTTGTGCTTCCAATTTTACTCTATGAAAGAGATAAACAAAGTCATTCTTGAAGGCCCCTAGTTCCTTAGAGGACAACCTCTTCTGGAAGCCCAACTTATAACATCTCCACCTAGCTTCAACTCCATCTCTCTTTGGAGCCTCTGGACATGAGTTTTTCTCCCAAATAGCAGCATCCCAGATTGGTAAATTCCTTAAGGTCGATCAAGTCATCTTATCTTGGTCTAGGGACAAATTCATTTGATTTTGTATTTGTTAGATCTATTTCTTTTAGTTCTTCAAGTAATTTGGATTCACGTAGACAACACTAAGTTCTTCCAGTCTATTACTTTCAAAAAAATTCCTAATATATGCTTTGAATGTGGGAAGGTTATGCATAGAATCTCCACCTATGAATCCTTGGTCCAACTCATCCCCCCACCCTCTCTCAAGGGGCCCCGACTTCTGAGGGAGCTAAGGGTGTCTATTATCTCATCTGAGGTTGATGATGATCTCTTCTATGTGCCTTTGGACTACTCTGTCTTGTTGAACAACTTGTGCCTTGTTCTGCCCAAGTTTCGGAGACCACCATTCCCTTTGGACTACTCTGTCTTGTTGAACAACTTGTGCATGGCACAAGTTGTTCAACAAGACAGAGTAGTCCAAAGGGAATGGTGGTCTCCGAAACTTCCTAAGGTGATTCAACAAGACAGAGTACTCTGTCTTGTTGAACAACTTGTGCCTTGTTCTGCCCCTGTAAATGCACTTGCTAGATTGCGACTCTTTGCTAATACAGTCCCCACTACACCCTTCAATGTCTAGCAATGTGTTGAACTTGTTGCACATTTCAGCCGCTTACGGATGTATCCTTTCCATTGCTAGACCTTGAAGGGTGTAGTGGGGACTATATTAGCAAAGAGTCGCAATCTAGCAAGTGCATTTACAGGGGCAGAACAAGGCACAAGTTGTTCAACAAGACAGAGTAGTCCAAAGGGAGTGGGATCATGTCGTTCCATGGGTTCTTCATTCTAATGGGGCAGACTTATCATACATGGTGCTAAAGACAAAGGGAGCTTCGAGGCACATGCAAGCTACCTCAGAGATGCATTTGACAGAGTAACTAAGGTGATTCAACTTGTGGAGGCAAAATTGGGATCAGGAGACCTTAGCATGGGGCAAGAGGACGCAGAGACGGGTACTCTTGAAGAATATACCACAGTATTGTCATTCGAGTTGTTAGGAATAAGTGGTGCATAGCAGAGATTGTGTTGGTAGGGGATAAAAGCCCAGGATCCAGACAATGGTGCACCAATTCTAGCGAAGTTATGGGGACTTCATGAGCTACTAGGCGATGAACTGTCCTAGAGTTATGCTTCATCCAGGTGTGACCCAAGAGTGGGTGGATGAAGGTGAATTGCCAAGGGAGTGAACTAAAAATTGGAGATGGCGGAGGCCCTATGATGTGTTAGCAAAGGCCACACATGGAGAAGTCGTAGTCCGAGTTCATCACACGAGAATCTGTATGCAATGGAGATGTCACCAGGAGGCGACATGGTGCAGCGGATCGTGGTGGAATAGTTCGTGGCAATGCAATACAGGCAATCCTGTCCCGTGAGGGATAAGATCATGCAGAGGTATGATCAGGAGCTACTGGGAGCTCCACTTTGGTGTACGACACAACAAGAAGAAGGGCTATGGATTCAAGGAGTGAATGCTATGGTATCGCAAAGGCGAGTCTTCGTGTGCGCATCGAAGCTTGCATTGGATAAAAGCCTTAGTCATCAGCATATGAGGGCTGTATACAACCGAGGAAGAAGTCCAAGTGCAAGTATCAGTGAGTCCCATGGAGGAGGACGTGATCATGTGAATGATCAGGAGTTGCTGGAAGCTCTACTTCGGTAAACAATGCAACGACAAGAAGGGCTGTGGATTCAAGGGGTGAATGTCATGGTACCGCAGAGGCGGGTCTTCCGTGTGTAAGTATCGAAGCTTGCATCATATGAAAGCCTTGGTCGTCAGCATATGGGGGCTGTGTACCACCAAGGGAGTAGTCAAATTGCAAGTACTAGTGAGTCCCATGAAGGGGACTTGATTATACAAAGGTATGATCGGAGCAGCTGGAGAGTTGGACCGCTTCAGTGCTCACATTCGCTTAAGGGAGCCCGACAAGTCAGAGGACAAAGCCGAGTAAGCGAACGTTACTACCAAGGAAGATAAGGAGAATAGAATCAACGCGAGCCCTGCAACAAGATGACGGAGGCCATGCATGAGAGTTGCAGTCTGTCTTTCCATCGACCAAGGAGAACTGTTAGGAGGACACAATAGTGTTGAAGCAGGTGGTCAAAAGGGGCAAGGAAGCGACGACGAGTCCAGTGGGGCTCAGCTACCCAAAAGTAAAGCGTCGGTTAGAAGGGAGGTGGACTCGGAGGAGCACCACAGTGCCGCAGAGGCAGATCTACCGATTGTGAAGGAAGTGATGCAAATGCAAGATAATGGATAGTAGGGCTATGGGCTTGGCAGCACCATGGTATCATAGAGGTGAGACTTCCGTGGAGTCATCGATCCCTTGCTCTCATGGAGGGAGAGCATTGGTCGTAAAAGGGGGCCAAGGAGGTGGAGAATATAAAGGCAAACTCCAAGTACCAAGATAAGGCGGAAGGGCAGAGACCAAGGAACTTCATAATACCGGTGTCGATGGGCTTCTCATCAAGATAGCCGAAAGTGAGCGACTTTGGGTTGATGCAGGAGTGCTCAACCAAGGAACAAAGTAGACATTACATGGTACTGTACCTTTTCTACTCAAAGGAGTAGGCGACAAAGGTGATGAAGAAGACGGTACAATCCGAGAGGCGACCAGATCTATCAAAGACTTACTCCAAGTTGGGAGACTCCAAGTTGGGGTAAACTTTTTACTCTTTTCGGGCAAAACTTCTTACATTCCAGAAGTTCAATGGTAGTGGGAAGGCGAATCACAGTAGCTAACTCAACGCAAGGAGTGCAAACACTTTTAGTGCTTCAGAAGTGTGAGCAAAGAGTGGACGAATGTTAGCAACTAGCTCAATGCATGAAGTACAAACTCAATGAGGTAGGCGAAATCGAGTAACCTTTGCCTTCTCAACTCAAGAGAATAGGCGAAACTGAGTACCCCAATTCTCTTAACTCGAGGAGGTGAGCGAAGCCAAGTAACCTTGCCTTCTCAACTACTAAGAGAATGGGTGAAGTCAAGTATCCCAGTTCTCTTACTTATCCAGCAGGGGAGCTCTGCACAAGTTCAGTGACCCTTCAAAGAAAGCTTGTGGAAGATAATAGTTGTCAAATCCTCACCATTGGTGATCAGTACTACTGAGAGTAGATTGTCCGCTTCATTTCCCAATTGAATGCCAATTGAAAGCGGGAGTGATACGAACCTACTTGGAAGTGACAACTAAACGTAGAAGAATAATCAATGGGCAAACATTATGGAGGAAGGACCTCAAAAACCTTAAAGTCTGTGAGGCAATGCTCGTCAAAGTTCCAACAAGCATCCCTCCGGTTCAAGCAACATAAGTATACTGCGATACTGGCGCATAATAAGGCAGGTCTTTTCCTTCATCAGAAGGATTCGTGAGAACCAACAAGGATCAGCTCAACTCAGCCAACCCCACACTAGATTCAGTCATTGTGAGTTGAAACAGCATGGCAGATCAGAGTTCGACTACTTAACAACAGCAGTGGAGAGCGGCTGGGAGCCAAAGGGGCGTGTTGCAGCCAAAGTAGAAGATTGAAGATTCAATAAAATGCAAGGAGATGCAGCGTCTATAGTGGCTTCGACGAGGACGTCAAAGGAATAAGTGGGGGAGAATGTCACAGACAACAATGTAAACAAGGTGTTCGATGAAATGCTCATGTTTGTCCGTGTCCTTCGGTTTGTGTACATACCTTGTACATCAAGAAGTGAGTTTGCAGCAGGCTTAGCAGCCCTAGTTTGGTTTGCTTTGTGGCCAATTTTGGCTTATAAATACGAGTGTGTCTTGTAAGCACTTGTGAGGACTTCGGTCTGTAATGGACCATTATCCTTTGTGTGCAACCTCTTTGAGTTTGTAATGTCCATTGGTGTAATTTGTATCTGGCTTTATAAAGTGTTTGCTTGAGCAATTGCTTGTGGATCCTGTGGGAATTACTTCTTCTGGCCTGTTTTCTCTTTTGTAAGTCTAAGGGACTCTAAGAGATCTCGGGGATGGTTGACCTTTGTGGATTGACACGCATGGGTGCTGCACGGCTTAGGCAAAATCAGCTAAGCCCATGACAATATGGTGGATGCTTCAGCGAATAGAGGATTGGATGGAGATCCAATTAGCCCCTATTCTCATTGCTAGTTACAGGTGCCCTACAAGCTAATCACGTGAGTGATGGCACGTGTGACACGCTGTGTGATCTTTTTGCTTATGATTAATATTGGCATATTCTTACATTATCTGTTACATATATATTGTGATGTCCTTGGTTCTGTGCAATGAAAATTGAATCATGATGAGATCACGATAATGAGATCGATTCACCTTTAAACACAAATCCTAAATAATCCCGGTCATAGGTTACTCGAAAGAGACATCGAGATAACCGGATATACCGGTGTACTATATACCCGTCTATATGATGGAGGCGGCTGGTCTCATAGCCACTTATATGGAGACACTAAGGATATAGTACAGGTGCTCATTGGAGAATGAGTTCATTGATTGATCCGCTTATGGAATGTTGTATGGTTAATGATACCTAATATCAGATAATGATTCCATAGTTCCAATTGTGTATCTGGTCCTTAGACTTAAGACACTAAGGATGCCTTGTATGAGTACTCCTTTCTTTGATGCTAGAGGTTTCGAAGCTCCAGATCTGGTACAGTTGGTTATCGGGATTAGTAGCCAACCTTACGAAGGCAATTGAGTGTCAATAGAGGATCATCCAATCTCGGTATCGCGAGAGGAATATCTCATATGTGCTTGCTTAAATAAATCCCTGACCAGGGTCATTCGGATTAAGAGAGAAGGAGTTCTCCGGTAGAATCCGATTAGAGCAAGACAAACTGATTCTGTATGTGACCTGACATTACCATGTCCAATATACGGTCTCTGGGATATTATTTGGATGAGGGATTATAGATACATGGTAACTATAGACAAATAGGTCTGATGGATTTGATCCCCGCTGTACCGTCTAGGGACTATGGCGTAGTGGCCTAGTACGTCCATAGTCGATGAGTCGAGTGAATTATTATGGGGATAATAATTCACTATATTAGAAGGAGTTCTGATGTGAGTAACTCACGGCCAGCTCGGTATCGGGCCTAGAGGGTCACACACATATGGTGGATGCTTCAGCGAATAGAGGATTGGATGAAGATCCAATTAGCCCCTATTCTCATTAGATAAGACCCTATGCTGATGGGCTCCTTGCTTTAGGCCCAATTAGAGGCCTAAGGAGATTATTGGATAGAGATCCAATAATGCAACGTTAGTGGGTTATTGGATGAAGATCCAATACCCACTAAGGTAGGAGCCCTAGGGTTTTTTTGTGGCTCTCTATAAATAGGAGGGGAGACTCTTGGTTGATAGGTTGCAACTTTAGCCACCACCTCCTATTCTCCTCCCTCCCTCTGAGCAAGAGTTGCAAGATCAGAGAGGAGGAGTTTCGCTACACAGATCCATCGTGTGGATACCGCTAGAGAGGAGGACGCTTGACCACCTTCATCTTCTGCATCCGGATCTGGAATATAGGGATATACGATCTCCCTAGGTAAAATCAATCTCATGGTTTTTCAGTTTTTGTGATTTTTCTCGTGACCCCAATCTTTTACATGATGATTTGATCTGCGTGGGAAACCAGTTTTTGTTTTTGATTTTCGCTGCGCATGTGATGCACCCGTTGTAGGTTTCCTAACAGTGGTATCAAAGCCAACGTTTTCGTGCGAAAGATTGGTTTTAAACTGCGTGTGATGAGATTGAATTACGTAGAATCGTTCAACGCGTTCGCATCAAGAACAGCAAGGAGGAGGGGCTGGCCGTGGCTGGCTGCAAGGGGCAGCCGTCTGCGGCCAACCCCCTTGGTATGGGTGGCCGGTTGCAACCAAGGGGGCTGCCGGCCACCTGTAAGGGGCGGTCGTCCGCAGGGGCAACAGCCCGCAAGGGGCAGCTACCCCGCAGGGGCGGCTTCCAGCGGTGCGCCCGCAAAGGACAACCGTCGGCGGCCAGCCCGCAAGAGGCTGCCCACGGCGCACCCGCAAAGGGCGACCGCCAGCAGGGGCTACGTCGCCGGCCGCAACGCACAGCGCCGCTGCCTGATCAGGGGCAGCGACCGCGACGGCGATGCAGGAGGGTGAAGGAGTGGGTTAGGGCTTCTTTTTTTGGAAAATGACTAAAATACCCCTCAAAATTCGAAAAATTCCAAGGATTGTCCTTGTGTTTAGAATTCCAAAAAATATCCTCAATAATTTTGGAAATTCTAAGGACTGTCCCTCATCCATAATTATGAAAATGCCCTTGACAATTCTGAAAATTTCGAGCATATCTTGATTTCTAGAAAAATAATTAATTAAATAGTTTAATTAATTATTATATATATCTAGTAATCCTACATATGATGTGATGTACATGTGATGTATGACATGGATGGATGATCATGAGCCATGTGTTATGATGTGTGTAATTATGATTATTATTATTATTGGGGCCTGCGAGCCTGCGTTTTTCTCGTTTATTGTTGGGCCTACGTGCCTGTGATTATTTGTAATTACATGGAGAGGCGCAGAGGGAGCGTGGAGATGACAGCGGGACCCACGATGCTGTGGTGGGAGATCACGACGCATGGTGATGCGATGATCCAATGGAACCGATAATGATGAGATCAACAATCACAGGGCATGGAGATGCGCCAATGCACACATAGATCCTATTGTGAGTGATTAGGCCCATTGGCTCGGGCTTAATCATATTAGGTCATGGCTTATGATCATCCGATGTGGCTTGCATATGTGATGTGTTATACGCCTACTAGATATATGTATATATATATTTACATGCGATGTAGATATATATTAAATATGTATGTGTGTGACACGAAATATTAGGAGACCGATACGAAACAAAAACCCCTCCTACGATAATATTAAGTCGGTAAGCGTGAGGCAATAAGATTGACCCATGTGGCCTTCCATCGTTATAGGAAGAAATTGAATCGCCACATAGGTCGAGTTGGTCGAGTCCCTCGAGGCTCACCTATCTACGTGATCGAGTTCTTGCCTACGACATAGAGATGTCACCGGTGACATGAGGACATGATATGCTTGGTCAAGTCCCTCGAGGGCATATCATCGAATCAGACTCATCTTGTAACGATGGTGATGACTTAACTGAATGTCATAGTTGGTCGAGTCCCTCGAGACCATGATGATTCGGAGACCGAACGTGACGAAAATTATAAGGAGTTGTGATTGGCAAGAGTTGCCTACCTTTTGGGCTTAGTGCAATTGGTCGAGTCCCTCGAGGTTGCACTAAGACGCCAATTGGATCCAGATCCCCACTAAGAGTCTGCCAGAGACTTCCGTCTCACGTGTCGAGGGTGTCGTGTGATTCGCTAAGAAAATAGTGGGAGTATATTAAGATAGAAGTCCATATCTTAATTAGTATTTTTTGTAAAATCTGCATGTTATTTACGCTATATCTTATTTTTCGCTTGCAAAATCCCTACATGACATACTTGATGCCAACCGCCTCATTGGTCCAAAAGCTCCGTAATTTGAGAATTGTTCTCACGTAAGACAAAATCATATATGTCCTTAACATGATTGTGGTCATGCTGGAGGAAAGGATAAGCGAGGATGAGATCACTCGCTTTGTGAAGTATATAGATGGTCCTAAAGGATAACCTGTGCGTTGATCTTATACTTCAGTCCCTACCATATTCCTTTTCTTATTTCATCATGAATTTTAACATGAGAAAGTTTGAGGTGACTCTCCCTGAGCTCCTCAATATGTTGAGGGAAGCTGAGAGTGCCATCAAGAAGGAGAAGCGAGTTCTTTATATTGGTGAGACAAAAAAGAAAAGGAAGGCCAGCAAGAGAAGCGCAAGGGCAAAGAAAGACCAGATAAGGCAAATGTTGCCAAGAGAGACCCAGCAAAAGATAAAGGACAGTGCTTCCACTGCGGCCAAGACGGGCAATGGAAGAGGAACTGTAAGGACTACCTTGCAGATAAGGTGAAACATAAGCTTGGAGAAGCTTCAGGTATATTCATGATCAGTCTCCACTTGTCAGATTTTCATGATAACACATGGGTATTGGATACCGGGAGTGTTTATCATATCTGTAATTCATTGCAAGTTCTGGCAAGATCTAGGAGATTGGCCACCGGCAAGATGGACCTCAAGATGGGCAATGGAGTAAGAGTTGTTGTAGTTGTTGTTGGAGAGGTCACCCTACATCTGCCTAGTGGAGCTATCATTGCATTGGATGCTTGCTGTTTGGTTCTCTCTATTATAAAAAATATTATATCCATCTCTTGTCTGACAATTATTGGATATAAATTAGTTTTTGAGAACAATAGTTGTTCAATAATAATGGATGATGAGATAATCACTAGAGAGACCCTTGTAAATGGCTTATATGTGTTAGACACTTCTCCACACATCATGAATATAAATATGTCTAAGAGAAAAAGAGATGAGGTGAATAATGCATACCTATGGCATTGTAGGCTAGGTCAAATATATGAGGGAAGGATTCAAAAGTTGCTAAAAGATGGATACTTAGATCCATTTTACTATGAGACATATGCAACTTGCGAACCTTGCCTTCGTGAGAAGATGACCAACTCTACTTTTAGTGGAACTGGAGAGAGAGCTACCGAGTTATTGAAACTCATACATAATGATGTATGTGGTCCCATGTCGACTCAAGCTATAAGTGGTTACTCATACTTCATTACATTCACTGATGATTTCTCTAGGTATGGACACGTGTACTTAATGAAGTACAAATCTGAGGCTTTCGAGAAATTCAGGGAATATAAGAATGAGGTAGAGAACCAAATTGGAAAGAGTATTAAGACATTTCGATCAGATCGAGGAGGAGAGTACTTGAGTGCAGAGTTCATCTGTTTCCTCAAAGACAATAAGATTCTATCCTAGTGGACATCTCTTTATACACCTCAGCTCAATGGTGTATCAGAAAGGAGGAATCGCACGCTGTTAGATATGGTACGATCCATGATGAGTTTTGCTGACCTACCCATCTCATTCTGGGGGTACGCCCTAGAGACTGCATCTTACTTTCTGAACAGAGTTCCATTAAAATCGATATTGTATACACCATATGAGATATGGAAAGGAAAGAAGCTCGATCTTAAGATTGTTAAGATTTGGGGCTGTCCTACCCACATTAGAAGACACAACCCCGATAAGTTAGAATCAAGGACAGAATGGTGCACATTCGTGGGATATCCAAAGGAAACTTGTGGGTATTATTTCTATCATCCCGAGGACCGAAAAGTCTTTGTTGCCAAGAGAGCTGTGTTCCTTGAGAAGGAACACATTCTTGGTGGAAACAGTGGGAGTGAGATAGAATTGAGCGAGGTTGGAGAACCTAGCTCAAGCATCATTTCAGAGCCCTAGTCTGTTCAGGTACCTAACATACAAATTCCAATTTTACATAGGTTTAGTAGAGTATCTTACCCTTCTGAAAGATATGTGAGACATATCAGTGAAGATGACTCTTAGGATGTTGATCCTCAGACCTACGAGGAGGCTATTATGAGTATAGACTGTGGGAAGTGGCAAGAAGCCATGAATTCTGAGTTGGATTTCATGTACTCTAACAAGGTTTGGAACCTTGTAGATGCACCTAAGGGTATTGTACCCATCGGTTGTAAATGGATCTTCAAGAAGATCAGAGTGGATGGAAAGGTAGAGACCTATAAAGCAAGGCTGGTAGCTAAAGGATATCGTCAAAGACAAGAAGTTGACTATGACGAAACTTTTTCACCTGTAGCCATGCTTAAGTCCATTAGAATTATTTTGGTTATTGCAGCACACTATGGATGTCAAAACAGCATTCCTCAATAGCAACCTCGAGGAAGAGGTGTATATGATACAACCAAATGGATTCGTATCAAAAGAGAGTCCAGATAAAGTGTGCAGGTTGCTTAGATCCATTTATGGATTGAAGCAAGCTTCCCGAAGTTGAAACACAAGATTTGATGAGGTGATCAGATCTTATGACTTTGTTAAGAACAATGATGAGCCTTGTGTGTACAGGAAGGTAAGTGGAAGTGCTATCACCTTCTTGGTGCTATATGTGGATGACATCTTAATCATTAGGAATGATGTAGGAATGCTCTCCACAGTAAAGGCTTGGCTATCTAGAAACTTCTCCATGAAAGACTTAAGGGAAGCATCCTATATTTTGGGCATCAGGATCTATAGAGATAGATCCAAAAGGATGCTTGGCTTGTCCAAGTCTAGGTACATAGACTCATTGTCAAAAGGTTTGGCATGAAAAATTCCAAAAGAAGTCTCATACCGATGAGACATGGAATATCACTTTTTAGGAGTATATCCCCAAGGACTCATGAAGAAAGAGCTAACATAGATAAGATACTTTATGCCTCAGTGATAGGATCTATCATGTATGTGATGCTATGTACTAGGCCTGATATAGCACATGCTTTAAGTGTCACGAGCAGGTATCAGGCAGATCCAGGTTTAGAATACTGGAAGGCAGTAAAGTGTATCCTTAAGTACTTGAGAAGGACTAATGATCGTTTACTTATATATAGAGGAGGTAGCCTCCAGGTTGAGGGCTACACAAACTCAAGTTTTTAGTCTGACATTGATGATAGGAAGTCAAATTCAGGATATGTTTTCACCATGAATGGAGGAGCAACAAGCTTGAAGAGTTCCAAGCAAGATACTACTGCTGACTTGACCATAGAGGCGGAATACATTGCTACAGCAGAAGCAGCAAAGGAAGGGGTGTGGATGAAGAAGTTCATCAAGGATTTGGGAGTCATACCAAGCCGCATGGAGCTGACTCCCATATATTGTGACAGCGACAGGGTGATAACTCTAGCAAGGAAACCCAGGTCTCATCAGAATTGTTCTGAAGAGGTTCCATCTGATTAGAGCGATCATGACCCAAAAAGATATAGCAATGGAAAGAGTTTCATCCGAAGATAACATTGCAGATCCAATCACGAAACCGCTCAGATTGTATTTGAGCATCACAGGGGTCTGATAAAGATTAGACACATAGGTGATTGGCTTTTGGTCAAGTGGGAGATTGCTGGTTACAGGTGCCCTGCAAGCCAATCACGTGAGTGATGGCACGTGTGACACGCTGTGTGATCTTTTTGCTTATGATTAATATTGGCATATTCTCATATTATCTGTTACATATATATTGTGATGTCCTTAGTTCTGTGCAATGGAAATCGAATCGTGATGAGATCACGATAATGAGATCGATTCACCTTTAAATACAAATCTTAAATCATCCCGGTCATAGGTTACTCGAGAGGGACCTCAAGATAACCAGATAGACTGGTGTATTATATACCCGTCTATATGATGGAGGCGGCTGGTGTCACGCCCCCCCTTCGAGAGGTGTGACCATGTCATAAATTGATAAATTTAGACACATCATAATTTATCCAGGATCCAATCAAACATTTGAGGATACTAAAAACAACTTGGGCAGTTTATAATCATACATCACATCACTTGGTGAGTTATAACTAACTCAACTGAACACTAACCACAACATAATCCACACGAGTGGAAATCTATCTAATCATAAAAGTAACAACTACCATAATGTCCATATTGTTATACAAGTTTAACTTGACGTTCCAAAATGCTAAACATGAGAGGTATTTAAATCCACACTTCAACATCTACCAACAACATTTCATGAAACATTAGGAATTTCTTATACAATCAAAACATATCAACTGCTATACGATTTGCCCAAAACCTTCTAGCTTTCCACTGCCTCCGCCTAGTTTCAAAAGCTTCGGTATGATAAGCTAATCTGAAAAATTAGCATCAACGGAATGAGCTACAAAGCTCAGCAAGTATCAACATGTCAAAGGCGTAAGTTTTAGAGTGTATCAGAAAACAAACAAGGAACAGTAGATTCATAAAGGAACAAACATGACAGACATTCCAAACTTTTATCCATGGCATGACGGACATAAATTAACTCACAAGCAATACCTTGGATATCATATCAAAAATACAGAGGGTGAAGTGGGATACAGACAGAATGTGATTCGGTATCAACATGTCAAAGGAGTAAGTGTTAGAGTGTATCAGAAAACAAACAAGGAACAGTAGATTCATAAAGCAGAACAAACATGACGGACATTCCAAACTTTGATCCAAGGCATGACGAACATAAATTAACTCACAAGCAATACCTTGGATATCATATCAAAAATACAGAGGGTGAAGTGAGATACAGACAGAATGTGATTCAGTATCCACATGTCAAAGGCGTAAGTTTTAGAGTGTATCAGAAAACAAACAAGGAACAGTAGATTCATAAAGCAGAATAAACATGACGGACATTCCAAACTTTTATCCAAGGCAGGACGGACATAAATTAACTCACAAGCAATACCTTGGATATCATATCAAAAATACAGAGGGTGAAGTGGGATACAGACAGAATGTGATTCAGTATCAACATGTCAAAGGCATAAGTGTTAGAGTGTATCAGAAAACAAACAAGGAACAGTAGATTCATAAAGCAGAACAAACATGACGGACATTCCAAACTTTTATCCAAGGCATGACGGACATAAATTAACTCACAAGCAATACCTTGGATATCATATCAAAAATACAGAGGGTGAAGTGGGATACAGACAGAATGTGATTCAGTATCAACATGTCAAAGGCGTAAGTTTTAGAGTGTATCAGAAAACAAACAAGGAACAGTAGATTCATAAAGCAGAACAAACATGACGGACATTCCAAACTTTTATCCAAGGCATGACGGACATAAATTAACTCACAAGCAATACCTTGGATATCATATCAAAAATACAGAGGGTGAAGTGGGATACAGACAGAATGTGATTCATCCATTTCTGAATGACCACCAGAACAGAAGTCTGACCATCAGAACAGTAGAATGATTCATCCATTCCTGAATTAGCATCAACGGAATGAGCTACAAAGCTCAGCAAGTATCAACATATCAAAAGCGTAAGTTTTAGAGTGTATCAGAAATCTAACAAGGAACAGTAGAATCATAAATCAGAACAAATATGACGGACAATCCATCCTTGGTTTTATCCAAAGCACAATACCTTGGATATCATATCAAAAATACAGAGGGTGAAGTGAGATATAGACAGAATGTGATTCATCCATTTCTGAATGACCACCAGAACAGAAGTCTCCTACGTCTAGGAGCTCCATCCACCCACGTCTGGGTGAAGTCAGAAGGGGCCGGCAGAGCATCGCGGGCTCAAAACAGTAACTCCCTTTACCATTTCTGGCAAAGGTATATATTATCCCACAAACACCGGAGTACAAAAGGATGTGTGAACAATGAAATTGGTATGCATCGGAAGCACATGCGAAACAACGGAACATGCATGCGCCTATATAGAACCATACAGTGCGACATAAACTAACGCATAAGAGCATGCAATAAGTGAGAGCAATCATATAAAACTCAATTCAAGAGGGAACTCTAGCATGAATTGAACTTTCACATAAATGAAGTGAGAATAGACAAAATTGGCAAAAGCTTTACTTTGGTAGGATTCAGGAGGCGTCTTGCATATATGATCTAATCAATCAATCAGGATTCAGGAGGGTAAAAAAACTCTATTTTACAGCTTTTGTAGTATCACTTGAAACAAATGTTTAACTAGCCTATCAAACTCCAAATATTTCAAGTCTAGTGTCCAAAGAAAGATCATTCAGTCTAGATTCCTATAAAACTAGTTTCACCGAAATCAGAAATCAGTACAGTAATCTAGAGCCAGAACAAGGCAAAAAGGTCAGAACTGGGTGAAAACTACAAACTCTATTTTATAGATTTCGTAGTACCATTTGAAACAAATGTTTAACTAGCCTATCGAACTCCAAATATTTCAATTCTAGTGTCCAAAGAAAGATCATTCAGTCTAGATTCCTATAAAACTAGTTTCACCGAAATCAGAAATCAGTACAGTAATCTAGAGCCAGAACAAGGCAGAAAGGTCAGAACTGGGTGAAAACTGCAAACTCTATTTTACAGATTTCGTAGTACCAGTTGAAACAAATGTTTAACTAGCCTATCGAACTCCAAATATTTCAAGTCTAGTGTCCAAAAAAAGATTATTCATTCTAGATTCCTATAAAACTAGTTTCACCGAAATCAGAAATCAGTACAGTAATCTAGAGCCAGAACAAGGCAGAAAGGTCAGAACTGAAATCAATTTTTTTCCGATTCAAGTTTTGGAAGCTTTGGAACCCACAAAATAGATTTCGGATTTTTACATAAATTTGCAAGGCAAAACAACACTGATAAAGTATCTGAATAAGGAAAAGAAATAGGATAGAACACTTGCCTATTTCGGATTTTGAGCAAACAAAACCCTAAGCCCCAAATCGATGTTGGTTTTCTCCTTCCTCCATTCTTCTTCGTTTCCTTTTATTTTCTCTTCTTCTCTCCTCCCTCCTTTCCCAGCCGCAGCTGCCATAGCTGCAGCCCTCTTCTTCCCTTTCTCTTCTCTTCTTCTCTCTTCCTCTTCTTCTTTCACCCTTTCTCTTCTTTCTCTTCTCCTCTTCTTCCCTTCTCTTCCCCTCTTCTTTCTCTTCTCCTCTTCTTCCCTTCTCTTCACCGACTCAACTCTTCATTTGTACTTTTGCACTTTAGTCCTTCTATTATTAATATTTACGAGTAGGTCCTTTGGATTTTATAAACAGGTCCTCAAATTTTTATAACTAAGTCTTAGCAATAACATAAACTATATTTCTTCACAAACGAGGGATGTTACAGCTGGTCTCATAGCCACTTGTATGGAGACACTGTGGATATAGCACAGGTGCTCATTGGAGAATGAGTTCACTGATTGATCCGCTTATGGAATGTTGTATGGTTAATGATACCTAATGTCAGACAGTGATTCCATAGTACCAGTTATGTATCTGGTCCTTAGACTTGAGACACCAAGGATGTCTTGTATGAATTCTCCTTTCTTTGACGCCAGACTTACAGGTTTGGAAAGCTCCAGATCTAGTACAGTTGGTTATCGGGGATTGGTAGCCAACCTTACGAAGGCAATTGAGTGTCAATAGAGGATCATCCACTCTCGGTATCACGAGAGGAATATCTCATATATGCTTGCTTAGACAAATCCCAGGTCAGGGTCATTCAGATTGAGAGATGAGTTCTCCGGTAGAATCCGATTAGAGCAAGACAAACTGATTTCATATGTGACCTGACAGTACCATATCCAATATACGATCTCTGGGATATTATTTGGATGAGGGATTATAGATACATGGTAACTATGGATAGACAGGTCCGATGGATTTGATCCCCCCTGTACCGTCTGGGGACTATGGCGTAGTGGCCTAGTATGTTCATAGTCGATGAGTCGAGTGAATTATTATGGGGATAATAATTCACTATATCAAAAGGAGTTCTGATGGGAGTAACTCACGGCCAGCTCGGTATCGAGCCTAGAGGGTCGCACACATATGGTGGATGCTTCAGCGAATAGAGGATTGGATGAAGATCCAATTAGCCCCTATTCTCATTAGATGGACCCTATGCTGATGGACTCCTTGCTTTAGGCCCAATTAGAGGCCTAAGGAGATTATTGGATAGAGATCCAATAATGCAACGTTAGTGGGTTATTGGATGGAGATCCAATACCCACTAAGGTAGGAGCCATAGGGTTTTTTTGTGGCTCTCTATAAATAGGAGGGGAGACTCTTGGTTGATAGGCTACAGGTAGAAGCACTGCCCGCGAGGGTAGCAGCCGCCCACGGGCACAGCCGCTTGCAGCGCGACGCCCGCAAAAGGGGCCAGCTGCAGGGCGCCCGCGGCCAGCCCTGTCGCCAGCAAGGGCAACGACGACGGCGGCGACGCAGAAGAGGAAAGAAGGGTTAGGGCATCCTTTGGAGAAAAGGATGATCCTACCCCTATGAATTTAGGAAATTTCGAGGACTGTCCTGGTGTACATAATTCCCATAATACCCTCAATAATTCTAAAAATTTTGAGGACTGTCCTCTTATCCAGAATTATAAAAATGCCCTTGACAATTCTAAAAATTTCGAGCATATCCTGATTTCTAAAAAATAATTAATTGAATAGTTTAATTAATTATTATATATATCTAGTAATCCTATATATGATGTGATGTACATGTGATGTATAATATGGATGGATGATCATGAGCCATGTGTTATGATATATGTAATTATTATTATTATTATTATTATTATTATTATTATTATTATTATTATTATTATTGGGGCCTGCGTGCCTCTGTTTTTCTCATTTATTATCGGGCCTGCGTGCTTGTGACTATTTGTAATTACATGGAGAGGCACGGCGAGAGCGTGGAGGTGATAGTGGGACCCACGATGTCGTGGCGAGAGATTACGACGCATGGTGGTGCGAGGATCCAACAGAACCGATGATGACGAGATCAACAATCACAGGGCATGGAGATGCGCTGATGCACACATAGATACTATTGTGAGTGATTAGGCCTGTTGGCTCGGGCTTAATCATATTAGGTGATGGCTCATGATCATCTAGTGTAGCTTGCATATGTGATGTGTTATACACCTACTAGATATATGTATATATATATTTGTATGCGATGTAGATATATATTAAATATGTATGTGTGTGACACGATATATTAGGAGATCGATAGAAAACAAAAACCCCTCCTATGATAATATTAAGTCGGTAAGCATAAGGTAATAAGATTGACCCACATGACCTTCTATCGTTATAAGAAGAAATTAAGTCCTGACATAGGTTGAGTTGGTCAAGTCACTCGAGGCTTGCCTATCTAAGTGGTCGAGTTCTTGTCTACGACATATATATGTCTCAGGTGACCTGAGGGCATGATATGACTTGGTCGAGTAATCGAGAGCATATCCATCGAATCAGACTCATCTTGTAACGATGGTGATGACTTAGCTGAACTTCATGGTTGGTCGAGCAGTCGAGACCATGATGATTCAGGAGTCGAACATGACGGAAATCACAAGGAGTTGTGATTGACAAGAGTTGTCTACCTTTTGGGATTAGTGTAGTTGGTCGAGTCCCTCGAGATTGCACTAAGATGCCAATTGGATCCCAATCCCCACTAGGAGTCTGCCGAAGACTTTTGTCTCACGTGTCGAGGGTGTCACGTGATTCGCTAAGAAAATAATGGGAGTATATTAAGACAGAAGTCCATATCTTAATTAGTATTTTATGTAAAATCTGCATGTTATTTATTTTCGCTATATCTTGTTTGTCGCTTGTAAAACCCCTATGTGGCATATTTAATGCCAACCGCCTCATTGGTCCAAAGGCTCCGTAATTTGAGAATTATTCTCGCGAAAGAGAAAATCGTATATGTTCTTAAGACGATTGTGCCCACGTTGGAGGAAAGGACAAGCGAGGATGAGATCGCTCACTTTGTGAAGTATAAAGATAGTCCTAAAGGATAACCTGTATATTGATCTTATATTTTCATCCATACCAGATTTCTTTTCACAGTTCATTATTAACTTTAATATAAACAAGTTTGAGGTGACTCTACCTGAGCTCCTCAATATATTGATGGAAGTTGAGAGTACCATCAAGAAATAGAAGTCAGTTCTCTATATTGGTGAGACTAATAGGAAAACGAATGCTCGTAAGACCCTTAAGAAGGGCAAGGGCAAAGAAAGACCGGGTAAGGCAAAGGTTGCCAAGAAAGACCTGACAAAGGACAAAGGACAGTGCTTCCACTATGACAAAGGACAAAGAACTGTAAGGACTACCTTGCAGATAAGGCGAAACAGAAACTTGGAGAAGCTTCAGGTATATTCATGATCAATCTTTACTTGTCAGATTTTCATAATAACACATGGTATTGGATACCGCGAGTGCTTATCATATCTGTAATTCGTTGCAAGTTCTAACAAGACCTAGAAGACTGGCTAGAGGCGAGATGGACATCAAAATGGGCAATGGAGCAAAAGTTGCTACAGTTGCTGTTGGGTGAGGGGGGCATCCTACATCTGCCTAGTGGAGCTATTATTGCATTAGATGCATGCTATTTTTCACTTCTATTATCAAAAATATTATTTCCATTTCTTGTTTGACAATTAGTGGATATAAATTAGTTTTTGAGAATAATAGTTGTTCAATAATTATAGATGATGAGATCATCACTACAGGGACCCTTATAAATGGCTTATATGTGTTAGACACTTCTCCACATATCATAAATATAAATATGTCTAAGAGGAAAAGAGATTAGGTGAAAAATGCATACTTATGACATTATAGGCTAGGTCATATACATGAGAGAAGGATTCAAAAGTTGCTAAAAGATAGATACTTAGATCCATTTGACTATGAGTCATATGCAACTTGCGAACCTTATCTTCATGGGAAAATGACCAACTCTTCTTTTAGTGAAACTGGAGAGAGAGCCACTAAGTTATTGGAACTCATACATAGTGATGTATGTGGTCTCATGTTGACTCAAGCTATAGGTGGTTACTCATACTTCATTACATTCACTGATGATTTCTCTAGGTACGGACATATGTACATGATGAAGTACAAATCTGAGGCCTTTGAGAAATTCGGGGAATATAAGAATGAGGTGGAGAACCAGATTGAAAAGAGTATTAAAACTCTTTAATCAGATCGAGGAGGACAGTACTTGAGTACAAGTTCACCCATTTCCCTAGGGACAATGAGATTCTATCCCAGTAGACACCTCCTAATACACCTCAGCTCAATGGTATATCAGAAAGGAGGAATCGCACGCTGTTAGACATGGTGTGGACCATGATGAGTTTCATTGACCTACCCGTCTCATTCTGAGGGTACGCCATAGAGACCACAGCTTACCTTCTGAACAGAGTTCCATCAAAGTCAACAGTGTCTATACCTTATGAGATATGGAAAGGAAAGAAGTCCGATCTTAAGGTGGTTAAGATTTGGGGTTGTCCTGCCCACGTTAGAAGATACAACCCCGACAAGTTGGAATCAAGGATGGAACGGTGCACGTTCGTGGGATACCCTAAGGAGACTTTGGGGTATTATCTCGATCATCCCGAGGACCGAAAGGTCTTTGTTGCCAAGAGAGCTGTGTTCCTTGAGAAGGAACACATTCTTGGTGCAAATAGTGGGAGTGAGATAGAATTGAGTGAGGTTGGAGAACCTAGCTCAAGCACCATTCCAGAGCCTGAGTCTGTTCAGGTACCTAACACACAAATTTCAACTTTACGTAGGTCTAGTAGAGTATCTCACCCTCCTGAAAGATATGTGGGACATGTCAGTGGAGATGACTCTCAGGATGTTGATCCTCAGGCCTACGAGGAGGCTATTATAAGTATAGATTCCGGAAAGTTGCAAGAAACCATGAATTCTGAGATGGATTCCATGTACTCTAACAAGGTTTGGAACATTGTGGATGCACCTGAGGGTATTGTACACATCAGCTGCAAATGGATCTTCAAGAAGAAGATCGGTGTGGATGGAAAGGTAAAGACCTATAAAGCAAGGCTGGAAGCTAAAGGATATCGTCAAAGACAATGAGTTGACTATGACAAAACCTTTTCACCTATAGCCATGCTTAAGTCCATAAGAATTATTTTGGTCATTGTAGCACACTATGATTATGAGATTTGACAGATAGATGTCAAAAATGATATTCCTCAATGGCAACCTCGAGGAGGAGGTGTATGATACAGCCATAGAGATTCGTATCTAAAGAGAGTCTAGATAAAGTATGCAGGTTGCTTAGATCCATTTATGGATTGAAGCAAGCTTTCTGAAGTTGAAACATAAGATTTGATGAGGTGATCAGATCTTATGACTTCGTTAAGAACGAAGATGAGCCTTGTGTGTACAGGAAGGTAAGTGGGAACGCTATCACCTTCTTGGTGCTATATATTGATGACATCATAATCATTAGGAATGACGTAGGAATGCTCTCCACAGTAAAGGCTTGGCTATCTAGAAACTTCTCCACAAAAGACTTAGGGGAAGCATCTTATATTTTGGGGATCTGGATCTATAGAGATAGATCCAAAAGGATGCTTGGCTTGTCCCAATCTAGGTAATATACTCCATTGTCAAATGGTTTGGCATGGAGAATTCCAAGAGAGGTTTCATACCGATGAGACATGGAATATCACTTTCTAGGAGTATGTCCCCAAAGACTCCTGAAGAAAGGACAAACATGGATAAGATACCTTATGCCTCAGCAATAGGGTCTATCATGTATGCGATGCTATGTACTAGGCTTGATATAGCACATGCTTTGAGTGTCACGAGTAGGTATCAGGCAGATCCAGGTTTAGAACACTGGAAAGCAGTAAAGTGTATCCTTAAGTACTTGAGAAGCACTCAGGATCTTTTACTGATATATAAAGAAGGTAGCCTTTAGGTTGAGGGCTACACAGACTCGAGTTTTCAGTCTGACATTGATGATAGCAAGTCGAATTCAGGGTTTGTTTTCACCCTGAATGGAGGAGCAGTAAGCTAGAAGAGTTCCATGCAAGATACCACTGCTGACTCGACCATAGAGGCAGAATACATTGCTGCAGCAGAAGCAGCAAAAGAAGGGGTGTGGATGAAGATGTTCATCAAGGATTTGAGAGTCATACCAAGCAGCGTGGAGCTGACTCGAAAAGATACCTATATATTATGACATCGAAAGGGCGATAACTCTAACAAGGGAACTCAGGTCTCCTCAAAATTGTTTTAAGGAGGTTCCATCTAATTAGAGCGATCATGACCCGAAAAGATATAGCAATGGAAATAGTTCCATTCGAAGAAAACATTGCAGATCCACTAACGAAGCTACTAGCTCAGATTATATTTGAGCATCACAGGGGTCTGATAGGGATCAGACACATAGGTGATTGGCCTTAGGTCAAGTGAGAGATTGTTGGTTACAGGTGCCTTGCAAGCCAATCACATGAGTGATGGCACGTGTGACATGCTGTGTGATCTTTTTGTTTATTATTAATATTAGCATATTCTCACATTATATTATCTGTTGCATATATATTGTGATGTCCTTGGTTCTGTGCAATGGGAATTAGATCATGATGAGATTACGATAATGAGATCGAATCACCTTTAAATACAGATCATAAATAATCCTGGTCATAGGTTACTCGAGAGGGACATTGAGATGACTGGATCGATCGATGTACTATATACCCGTCCATATGATGGAGATGGCTGGTCTTATAGCCACTTGTATGGAGACACAAAGAATATAATACAGGTGCTCATTGGAGAATGAGTTCACTGATTGATCCACTTATGGAATGCTGTATGGTTAATGATACCTAATGTCAGACAGTGATTCCATAGTCCCAGTTGTGTATCTGGTTCTTAGACTTGAGACACCAAGGATGCTTTGTATGAGTACTCTCTTTGACGCCAGACTTACAGGTTTGGAAAGTTTCAGATCTGGTACAACTGGTTATCGGGATTGGTAGCCAACCTTATGAAGGCAATTGAGTGTTAATAGAGGATCATCCACTTTCGTTATCACGAGAGGAATATCTTATATGTGCTTGCTCAGACAAATCCATGGCCAAGGTCATTCGGATTGAGAGAGAAAGAGTTCTCCGGGGGAATCTGATTAAAGCAAGACTATGACGGATTCTGTATGCGACCTGATAGTACCATATCCAATTTACGATCTCTGGGATATTAGTTGGAGGAGGGATTATAGATACACGGTAACTAAGGACAAACAGGTCCGATGGATTCGATCTCCCTGTATTGTCTGGGGACTATGGCGTAGTGACCTAGTACGTCCATAGTCGATGAGTCGAGTGAATTATTATGGGGATAATAATTCACTATATCATAAGGAGTTCTGATGGGAAAGACTCACGGCCAGCTCGGTATCGGGCCTAGAGGGTCACACACATATAGTGGATGCTTCAGCGAATAGAGGATTAGATGAAGATCCAATTAGCCCTTATTCTCATTAGATGAGACCCTATGCTGATGGGCTCCTTGATTAAGGTCCAATTATAGGCCTAAGGAGATTATTGGATAGAGATCCAATAATGTAAGGTTAGTGGATAATTGGATGGAGATCCAATACCCACTAAGGCAGGAGCCTTAGGGTTTTTAGTGGCTCTCTATAAATAGGAGGGGATACTTATGGTTGATAGGCTGTAGCTTTAGCCACCACCTCCTATTCTCCTTCTACCTCTGTGCAAGAGTTGTGAGATCAGATTGGAGGAGTTTCACTGCAGAGATACATCGTGTAGATACCGCTAGAGAGGAGGACGCTTGACCTTCTTCATCTTCTTCATCGGGATCTAGAATACAGTGATATACGATCTCCCTAGGTAAAATCAATCTCTCACACATCGCGGTTTTATCGATTTTTACAGTTTTTCTTGTGACCCCAATCTTTTGCATGATGATTTGATCTGCATGGGAAACCAATTTTTGTTTTGATTTTTGTTGTGCATGTGATGCACCCACTGAGGTTTCCCAACGGTTGCTTCATAAAGACATCATCAGTTAATGTTCCTTGTAAGAAGTCATTGTTCACATCTAGTTGTCGCAGGTGCCAACCTTTTGAAACGGCTAAACTCAGAATCAGTCTAATTGTTGTGGATTTAACAATAGGACTGAATGTCTTTACAAAGTCAATACCAGGACATCGATGAAAGCTTTTGGCCACTAAACGGGCCTTATACCTGGCAATGGACCCATCAGGGTTCTGCTTAACTCGAAAACCCCACTTACACCCGTTGACATTTTGTGCGGGGTGAAACGGAACAAGTGTCTAGGTAGAGTTATGAAGGAGGATGTCATATTCATCAAACATAGCTTTACACCAATAAGGAGACTTTTGGGTTTGAATGACCGTGGCAGGTTCATAGGTCTCAACATATGGAGTCACAACCGTATTGAGGTCAAGAACTTGACGTGGTTTGAAAATATCACTTTTAGAGCGTGTTGTCATGGGATGTCCAAGTGGTTTAGGAGATGATGGTGGAATGGGTGCTGGGGAAGTAATAGAACAAGGTGAGTTGGACTGAGGAACATTAGTGGTAGTAGGCAGAGGTGAGGGAAATGTTGGTGATTGAGTGTATGAAGATTGGATGTTTGTGGTAAGAGATATGTATGTAGAAGGAGAAGAAAAAGGAGTGAGATGTTGTATTAGAGAAGTGCTTCATTCATGTATGTGGGCTGGAGTGGGTGATTCTTGTGGAGACTCATTGGATAATGGCATATGCCACTGATGCATATTCACCAAAATAGTTGGTACAGTAGAAGATTTTGACTAATGAAATAGAAAGGACTCCACAAAGATAACATGACGAGATACAAAGACCTTGTGAGTCAAATGATCATAGCATCGGTAAGCATTATGTTCAAGAGAGTAACCAATGAAGGTACAAGGCTTCGACCGAGGGGCTAGTTTATGTGATGCATAAGGATGTAGCCAAGGATAGCAGACAACCAAAAACCTTAAGTTTCTAAAGATTTACGGATTTATGAAATAATTTTTCAAATGGTGATTGATTGTGGAGGACTGGAGTAGGCATGTGATTAGTCAGATAGACTATAGTCTAGAAGGCTACAGACCAAAAAGTAGTTGGCATGGAAGCATGATGGAGAAATAAATGTGAGACCAGTTTCAACTATATGTCGATGTTTACGTTCGACTGATCCAACTAGTTGAGGAGTGTACGAAGGAGACTTGAGATGCTGAATACCACAGGCTAACAAGTATGGTGTTAGTGTTTGGTATTCACCTCCACCGTCAGAATAAACTATTTTAATGGTGGACTGAAAGATATTTTCCACCATTTTTTTGAAGGTGAGGAAGGTTTTGGAGACCTCAGACTTATGTTGAAGAGGATAAAACCAAGTATATCTGGTTTGTCAAATGAAATCTATATTTGATAATAATTAATAAAGATAACATAAAATCTATATTTGTCAAATGAAATACTTAGTGCAGGACCCCAAACATCAGTATACAAAATTTTAAATGGTTGTGAGCAAGAAATAGAAAAAATTTTAAAAGATAATTTATGACTTTTATTACTAAGACATACATCACAATGAGTAACAATATAACTTGCTTTTAAAGATGGAAGAGAATAACGAGAATTTTTTTTTGTAGAGTTGAGGAAAAAGGGTGACCAAGACGATGATGCCACACATCCATTAGAACAGTAACAAAAGAATAGGTAGTAGGTTGAGAGATTGATGGCCACTGGTAGATGTTATCTTTACTCTTGCCTTGAACTAATGATGCTCCCGTGCTCAGATCCTTGACAAGAAAATAGTCATGAAAAACTTCAATGGAGGTATTATTTTATTTACAAAATTGAGAGATAGAAATAAGATTTCGTTTGATATGAGGAGCGCACAACACATCATCGAGTGTAAAGTTACGAGAATACGAATTAAGCATTATGGAACCAATATGAGTAATGGGAAGTCGCTTACCATCATTGATGATGATGTCATCGTTACCACCATAGTTGTTGTGAAGGGTAAAATTCTGGAGGTCCGAGGAGATGTGATGGGGGGTGCTAGAGTCCATAACCCATGAATGTTGATCAGAAGTCGTGGCAGTAGCGAGATGCACTTGGGGCATGGTAGCGGAAAGTTGAGAACGAGACTGACAGACCTTGGCAGAGTGACCAACCTTATCACATAGCTGACAGACTATTCGTTGTTGAGGCATAGGAGTAGGTCGCCAAGATAGTTGATAATTGATGTTGCTACCTAGAGACATGGGAGTAGAATGCCAAGTCTGTTGGTAATTGAGGTTGCTCCCTTGAGGTATGGGAGCAGGATGCCAAGGCTGTTGGTAATTGATATTGCTCCCTTGAGGCGATGCCTGCCCGAGTCCCTTGTTGATAGGTTTAGAATACTGATTGGTCTTCCTTTTAGATTTGTGACTTACTTGAGCAGTAATAGGTGGTCCTGAAGCCCTATCTTCACGCTTTAGATATGTCTCGTAGTCAGTCAACTTGTCGTACAGCTCCTCAAATGATAGCAACGAGTCACGTGCCCGTATTGCTACCGTAAATTCTTTGTACTCAGCCCCAAGACCATTAAGAGTGTGGACAACAATTTCATCATCACTGAGGTTGTGCCACATTAAAGCTAAATCATCGATGATAATCTTTATATGTTGGAGATAATCACCGATGATACTTCCCTCTTGTTTGGTGTTCATGAGACTTGAGAGGAGGCCGAGCATATGAGTGCACGAACGATTAGCCAATGTAGTTTGCAACTTGCACCAGGCTTCAACATCAGTAGTACAAGAAGATATAAGTGGTGCAATGGAACCAGCGACAGAGGCTTGAATCACCTAGAGAATGAGACGATCTTGGCGTAACCATAAATTATGCTTCGAATTTGGTACTTGACTTGTTGCCCTCGGGATGTTGATCATTTCTGGTGGACAACTGAAAGATCCATCAACATAACCTAGTAAATCATAGCCAAAGAGGAGATTAGAAAACTGAGCATGTCATGATGCATAGTTTCCTTCTTTGGATAATTTGATGGGGATGAGGGCTGCAGCATTGATAGAGACAAGCCCTGTATGTTGAGAAACACTATTACTCCCTATGGGGACAGTAACTAGAACTTGAGAGGTAGATGACGAAGACATTAGGAAAGAATATACCAATCACTGTTTCTTCTGGGTCCGGAAGATATGTTGTTGAACGGCTTGTAGATCAATTGTGTACCAGAATGAAAGTTACAGCAAGGCCGTGCAGATGGGCTACTGCAGCAGGCAACAGAGAGCTGAGAGATGGCTGCTGTTACTGAAGTTCCCTTTGCCTAGAGATCAGTGATGGTAGCAAATAAATACTACGAAGGACTTGAACCAGCCATCGATGAGGAGGTTGAGGACAGTGATGGTCGACGGCTGGGAGCAAAAGGCAGTAGCCAACGATCAAGGGTGTCGTTCGTACTCTTCTCTTTTAGTCTTTTCCGTTGATTTTTTTTTTTTGCTGATGATTGCTGCAAAAAATTGTAGCAAATAAACTAAAAAGGGTGGACGCTAGTATGTAGTAGCTACAGCGTGATTGAAGGGGATGAGCAGCCATAGGAGGAGCAGGAGAGGATAAGAGGGCTACTGGCAGTGGGCGATCGGCGAGGCACTATCCAATGGAAAAAGAGGGCCATGGCTGCGTGGCAGCGGCGGTGGCAGGGGATGGCAAAGGCTGTAGCAAGGGACAGCGACTTCGGTAGCTGGTAGTAGTGGCAGCAGGTGACGGAGAGGAGGAAGTGTGCTTGCTGATGGCTGCTGGCGGCAGCGGACGCCGTAGACACGACTGGGTAGTGGGAAGCAGCGGGATGATGATGCAGGAAGCAGAGGATGGCAGCGATGACCTTGGCAATGGGCATGGCAACCACCAGCAGGCGAGTGTTCACGACGACAGCGGCAGGGAAGGACACAGGAAGCAGAGGATGTGGGTTTCAGGAGATCGATTCCAACGAGGAAGAGGAAGATGGCGGCGCTCGCTGTGTGCTGCCGAGGGATGGCCTGCAGATAGGGAAGACATCATTGTTGCTTGACAGCAAAGAGATTGCAATGGCGATCGGTGGCTGTCACTTGAGAAATTGTTCGGCGGCTGTGGCTTCGCAGAAAAGGGGCTTCTGCGAAGAAGAAAAAGAAAAGAAAAAACGAAGGAAGGGCAGGCGGTCGGATTGTTAGCCCTTGAGCGACGAAGGGGCTGTGACATGCAACGATGCTCTGTTTTGTCGGGATACAGAGGTTGTTGCTTGAGAAGTCTATCGGTGGCTAGTTGCAGCCTTCGATCATCTGGAAACAGAGGTCATTGCCGGAGGAAGCAGACGACTGCGTAGCAGCAGTAAAGAGCCCCAGCTGAGAAGGAGAGGAGAGGAGAGAACTATCGTTTGACAGCAAAAAGAAAGTTTGCTCTAGCCAAGTGACTCTGATACCATGATAGAAACGAGAAAAGGTATTGGAAAAGAAAAATGAAGTGCGTCATCTAGCCAATCTGCTAATATTGTTACAATAAATTCATCTCTTAACAATCTTCTTCTCCTTTTGATGATGCACTAGTGGATAATATATTGGGCAGATGGCCCAGATTCAGCCCATAATGGGCTTTAGTGAAGCCCACAGTCTAGAATTTCACTTATGTTAACCTAAACCCTAGATTAGGTGGCTAGGGTTGAGATTAAGAGGGCAGCGACGACTGAAAACGTGGGAGAGAGAAGAATGATTAGTTTAAACAGAAACAATTGGATGATATGGAAATCAAGAATGAAATATCTCTTGTATTGCAAAGATTTGTATGGACCTTTGCAAGGGGATAGTGCAAAACCCACAACTATGACAGATGATGAGTGGAAGAGGTTAGATCAAAAAACTGTTGGCTTTATTCGTCAGTGGCTTGATGATAGTGTCTTTCACCATGTTTCTACTGAATATTCTGCTTACTCTCTTTGGAAAAAGTTAGAAGGTCTTTATGAAAGAAAAACGACTAGCAACAAAGCTTTCTTGATCAGAAAACTTGTGAACTTGAAATATAAAGAGGGTACTTCTATTCCTGAGCATTTGAATAAAATACAGAGTATTACTAACCAGTTATCCTCTATGAAAATGTCTCTTGATTATGAGTTACATGCATTGTTACTTCTCAGTTCTTTGCCATAAAGTTAGGAGACACTAGTGGTTTCCCTCAGTAATTCTGCACAAGATGGTATTGTCACCATGAGTCAAGTAACAAGCAGTTTGTTGAATGAGGAGTTAAGGAGAAAGAATTCAATAACTTCTTAGATTGATTCATAGGCACTTGTCTCAGAGAACAGAGGAAGGTCAAAGTCAAAGGATAGAATTGGTTCACATATAGGTAGAAGTAAGTCAAGATCAAGGAAAGATATTATTTGCTATAATTATGGTGAGAAATGACATTATAAGAATCAGTACAAGCAACCTAAGAAGAACAAGAAAAAGGGGAAAGAAGTGGAGCATACAGAGTTAAAAAAGAATATCACAGCTATGGTGCAAGGTAGTAATTATTTGATTTTGTCTACTTCTGATGATATTTTTTCTTGTGTGCGCCAGGATCTCGAGTGGATAATTGACACAGGTGCTTCTTATCATGCTACACCACAGAGGGAGTTCTTTGTTACTTACAAGTCTGGAAATTTTGGTGTTATCAAGATGGGAAACTATGACACAGCAGACATCATTGGCATGAGTGATATCCATATAAAGACCAACGTTGGCTGCAAGTTGGTGCTTAAGGATGTGAGGCATGTGGTTAACTTAAGATTGAATTTAATTTCAATTGGAAGGCTGGATGATGAAGACTTTGATGTTAGATTTCACACAGGGCAGTGGAAGCTCAGTAAGGGTTCTCTTATTGTAGCTAATGGGAATAACTGTCATACATTATACATATTGCAGGCTAAAACTTATGGTGAATAGTTGAATGCTATAGAGAAATACTTCAGCATGGAGTTGTGGCATAGGCGACTGGGACACATGAGCGAGAAGGGGCTGCAAGAACTTTCCAAGAGAAATGTATTGCCAGACCTCAAAGGTACACGTTTTAACCCTTGTATTGATTGTTTGGCTGGTAAATAATATAGAGTTTCCTTTGTTAGTCCTGCCTTATCTAGAAAAATACATGCCTTGGACCGTGTCTATACATATGTGTGTGGTCATTTGAGGACAAAAACTCCTTGTGGATCTGTTAATGTTCCTAGTATTAGTGGTACACTTTATTTTGTTACTTTTATATATGACTTTTTCAGAAAAGTTTGGGCCTGTGCTTTGAAGACCAATGATCAGGTTATTAATGTCTTCAAGGAGTTTTATGCCAGAGTTCAAAGGGAGATAGAAAGACAATTGAAATGCATAAGATCAGATAATGGTGGTGAGTACATAAGATTGTTTAATGATTATTGTAGGTCACATGACATCCAGCATTAGTTGATAGTTCCTGGTACGCCTCAACATAATGCAATTGCAGAGAGGATGAACCGCACCATCATAGAAAAGATCAGATGTATGCTTTCACAAGCTAAGCTATCCAAAAGGTTTTGGGATGAGACTTTGAGGACTACAGTTGATGTAATCAATTTATCACCATGTACAGCTCTAGATGGTGATGTTGTAGAGCATGTATGGTCAGCAAAAGATGTCTCCTATAGGCATTTAAGAGTGTTTGGTTGTCATGCATTTGCACATGTTCCAGACAATGAGAGGTCCAAGCTGGATGGTAAGACAAAAGAGTGTATTTTTCTTGGTTACTCACATGATCAATTTGGTTACAGGCTTTGGGATCCAGAAAAGAATAAGATGTTCAAAAGCAGAGATATTATCTTCTTTGATGATCAAACCATTGAGGATATGAAGAAGGAGGCACCAGCTAAGACTTATGCAGAGGGATTTATAGATTGTGACCTAGTTATTCCTCCAGTATATTAGGGTGATGGGGGAGATGTGCAGGAAGATGGTGCAGAGCCAGATGTTGATCTACCTGCAAGACATGTTGAGTAGGAAGAAGAAAGAGAGCAAGTTCCTATGGAACCTCAATTAAGAAGATCTTCTAGACCACGTCAACCTTCCAGTAGATACTCTACAGATGAGTATGTGATGCTTACTGATGCAGGTGAACCAGAGAGTTACCAAGAAGCAGTTGAAAGTGAGCAGAAAAAGAAGTGGTTCATTGCTATGCAGGAAGAGATAGATTCTCTGCAAAAGAACCACACATATGATTTGGTGTAACTACCAGAGGGAAGTAAAACCATAAAGAACAAGTCAGTTTTCAGGTTGAAGACTCAAGAATATCGTTCTCAACCAAAGTATAAAGCTAGATTGGTTGTGAAAGGCTTTGGTCAAAAGAAATGTATTGACTTTGAAAAGATTTTTTCTCCTATTGTTAAAATGTCTTCTATCTGTGTTGCTCTTGGTATTGCTGCTAACCTAGACTTGGAGATTGAGTAGTTAGATGTGAAAACAGCTTTCCTTCATGGTGATTTGGAGGAGGAAATTTATATGGAGCAATCAGAAGGCTTCAAAGTCAAAGGTAAAGAAAATATTGTTTGTAAGTTGAAGAAGAGCTTGTATGGGCTGAAGTAAGCTCCTAGACAGAGTATAAAAAGTTTGAGTCATTTATGATTGAAAATAAATATAAAAGAACAGCTTCAGATCATTGTGTGTACATCAAACGGTTTGGTGAGGATTTTATTATTCTCTTACTTTATGTTGATGATATGCTTATCCTCGGGAAAGATATGTTTATGATTGACAGATTGAAGAAGGAACTAAATGAGTCTTTTGCAATGAAAGACATGGGGCCAGCAAAACAAATACTGAGTATGCAGATTTCTCGTGACAGAAGAAAGAGAAAGATTTGGTTGTCACAGGAGAAATACATTGAGAAGGTATTGGATGAGTTCAATATGAGTAATGCAAAGCCAGTTGGTTCTCCTCTTGCAGGTCACTTCAAGTTGTGCTCAGATCAGAGTCCGTCAAGTGATGAGGAGAAGGAGAAAATGCAAAAGGTTCCTTATGCTTCAGCAGTTGGAAGTTTAATGTATGCGATGGTATGTACGAGGTCAGATATCGCATATGCAGTGAGTGTTGCTAGCAGATTTCTTGCAAATCCAGGTTACACAGATGCAGATATGGCAAGAGATATTGACACAAGAAAGTCCACATCATGTTTTGTACTTACTTTTGCAAGGGGAGCTGTGTCATGGTAGTCCAGATTGCAAAAGCGTATTGCTCTCTCCACCATAGAGGCAGAATATATTGCTGCTACAAAGGTTTGCAAAGAAATGTTATGGATGAAAGGATTCTTACAAGAATTGGAGCTGAAACAGGAAAACTATGTAGTGTATTGTGACATCCAGAGTGTCATCCATTTATGCAAGAACCCAACATTTCATTCCAAGTCAAAGCATATAGATGTCAGATATCACTGGATCAGAAATATGGTTGAAGAGTAGCAGTTACAACTTCAGAAAATTCACACAGATGATAATGAGGCAGACATATTGACAAAGGCTTTACCGAAAGAGAGACAAGAGATGTGCCGACAGTTGGTCGGCATGACTTCATATTGAGGAGTCATGAGACAACCTCCCTTATGGGCTGAAGGGGGAGGTTGTTGGGCAGATGGCCTAAATTAAGCTCATAATGGACTTTAGTGAAGCCCTAGAACTTGGGAGAGAGAAAGAAAACTACAAATTGACAATAGAAGCCAAAAAACAAGAGATCTAGGAAAGGAAAGAAGACAAGGACAAGAAAAGACTATTCTCAATCATTCATATCTCAGGTTAGATCAGTTTACAGTGGATTCTTACTATGATCTCTTGAGAAGGCTTTGAATATTGTGTTTGGTATTATATTCCTTGTATCCCTGTGATTCCTACAGTGGCTATTGTTTGAGCTTGGGCAAGAAGTCTTGAGATCTGTATATTCATTATTTTGATAGTGGATTTTCTCTGGCTTGTCCCGTGGTTTTTACCCTTCGAGTTGAGGGGTTTTTCCACGTAAATCTTGATGTTCATCTTATTATGATTTATGTTTGATTCCGCTATGTATGACGGCCTATTAGTATTTATTCGTATACAAAATTTATTATTATTTTATTTATATCATAATATAGATGCTGCCTTCAAGAAGACTGTTGATGAAGACGCTACCGTGGATGAGGATATCTTCAACGGTGATCTAGAGCCTAATGGGTTGCCTCTCCGATTGACAAAAACCATTGCTTCAAGAAAGTCTTAATGATTTTTCGCTTTTCAATGGAACATCACAATAAAAAAATATATATGATAAAACTACTTCTGTTCCTACTATTACATCAGCTGAGACATCTGACTTCCATTCCTCTTCTAAAACTATTTTTTGATGATTATGAATATTTTATGTTGGAACTATAAAAGAACTCTACAAAAGATCGTGAAAAGACTATCTTCGATCTAATTTGTTCCTATAACCTAGATCTAATCATCCTTCTAGAAACTCATATACAAGAGGACAGTAACAAAGCATTCATTATCCTTATAGGGTAGTCATGGTAAGATGACCTTTTCCCTACCTTTGGTAGATCAAGAGGCATTCTGGTACTTTGGAAGGAAAGATAAGTTCTAGAAACACATGACCCAAATTATTAGATTTTTTCTTTAAATTTTTTTCTCTTTTTCACCTCATATCCATCTTGTTAATTGGGACATCATCGTTCGTCCTAAGAAAAGTGATGGTTTAGGACTGAGAGACCTTGTGTCAATGAAGAAATCAACCTATGTTAAACATATCCTATCAATTCTCAACAATGCCAGCTCTTTTTAAGTTTAAATCCTCAAAGCTAAATATGGAGAGTTCACCCTTGGGATAATTATTCACATAAGAAGTCTTATTGGTTTATAAGGAACATAAATCATCTTACTTCTAACATTGAGCTGGTTTTGGTAAGATCATAAGGGACGAAAAATCTGTGAACATCTTATCTGATCCATAGATCAATAATATTCATGTTAATAGTTGGCCAATCTTAGTGAATACGGGGGAAATGATTAATTTTAGGTTTATTATTGATCTCTTAGATGCTAATAGATGGAACATGATTCTGCCCTTGTTTCTTTTCTTCACCTTTCATCCACTGAAATGATTCAAAGGATTTGTATCCCTGGGAAACCTTATAATGCATTAAGAAGCCTCTAATCACCTCTTCAAGATGGCAGAATAAGTTTGTAAATCGTGCATGAAGCCAATACATGTCAATCTAACTTTTTTTTTAAATACATATAATTAGGTCATAATTAGTTATTAGTCCCTAATCGATCAAAATTTACCAATATTCTTGATGTTGATTACATGAAATGATTAAGAAAACATAGAGAGATGCTAAATATATTCAATCGGAGAAAAATTCCATCAAATTTTGAAACTCTCTTTTATCCAAATCAAGAGGTTGATTTTTACGAATAATCGACTAGGGAGATTATATAACTTTAGTGAGAGTGAGAATGATTGTGAGACAGAGTGAGAATGCGAGTGAGTGAGGATAAGTGAAAAGGGTGGAGGGAGGGGCTTTTATAGGCATAAAACAATTGTCGACTAGTGTGAATCAATTTCAGCCCGATATATAGTCAAAATTGGAGTGAGGTTAGTAATCAGTACTAGTTGGTAATGTTTGAATGTCGACCGTATCAAGCAATACGGGAGGCATACTGTTTGGTACACCTCATATTTCTTGCATATCAATCAAAATTGGCTGGTCCACATATAGTCCATGGTTTGTAAAATTTGATGGGCAAATCTTATAAAGCACAATTATTATGTGGAAGCCAGTTCAACATAACATTTTATGGTATTGATCTTTGGTACATTGCAAGCAAGAGTGGCAACCCCTGAACTAAAGCCACAAACTCACTTAAATCTGCTTGAAATTAGTGGGATATTCTGGTTTCATCATAATCCATCCCAATTATCATGATTCACATTCAAGTTTAGCTTTTAGAACTGAAAAAATGAATTGAAAGAAGGAAATTGAACAAGTTAAGAGTAGAATTGAGATTTTATGATTCATGAATTTTTTAAGTTTCTCTATGGTTTGTTAAATTGTCATCTTTTTTTTTTCCCCTCAATTCTAAGGTTGAGAATCTTCAATCATGGAGACCCATTTACTAAAAATGGCTGCAACGGTGGTTAATTTTATTTGGTTACCATTAGGGTACACATATTTTAATATATTACTAATTGATTTGACTTGGTTTGACTTAGATATGTCCCTATTCCCAATCGTACTTGGTTGGGTTTGGGCTTAACAAAATATTTATTATTTAAGCAACATGATTCAACCCTCCCAAATATTCACTGATGGTTGAAACAAATGGTTGTGGTGATTCTTTGGTACTTGGGTCGTCTATAACTATTGGGATCACAGATCTTCTTAACATCACCTGAGGATTTTAGCCACAATGAATTTTCTTTTACTAAACACCAAGAGTGTTTTTGGGTTGGCCAACATCCAATTGATGATATGCAATTACAATTAATAGTACTATGTACTATTGAACTGAGGGTTCTTTTGTTGCTCCATCTGTATCCCTTCATAAGAATGAGCGACAATGATGTTGGAACGAATAAAATAGATGACAGATTGAAAAGGAACAAGGCTTGAGCTCAATAGCAATGGTTGCTGTTCAAATTGTATTAGTTGGATGCAAGTTTAGATTATTCTATTTTGGTTGTATTTGTGGGTAATCCTCTAAATTAGGTAACTTGATATAATTTGATCAGTTTGTATAATGATGTGGTCAAACTCCATCATCCTAGCTGTATTGTATTGCCGGTTAGATTTCATTGCTCTTTTTAATTTGTTATATCAGAGGGTTTGAATCAGCCCAGGACTTCAGAAGCTAACCCTAATATAAGGGGATGTAATCACAGGTCTGACAGTTGGCAACTCGTGGTCAGAAAAGATTAAAGACAAAAAGCCATTGTGTTTTCACTGTCTCCTAAAAAAGCCATTTGTTCTCCCTATACATGTTTTCTCGTCTGTTTCTGATGTTACACCCAAGCTTCACAACTTCGTATTCCCCTCCACCAACTCTTCATATGTTCGCTTCAGATTTGCCACCAACTCTATAAGGCCACAACACCTGCAGAATAAAATAGTTTCATCCGATGATGATATTTCACTAGTCAGAAGGCTGATACGTGCTATTTGGGATCTTGTTGCAGTATTCTCTATGAATCTGAAACCTCAACTTCATATTATAATTCAAGCAGGTGCCTTTCTGTTCTTCTCCTGCGTTATTTATGCTTGATATATAGCAACTGCGTTACTGATTTTTCTTTCTTGTATTTTTAAACACACCCTTCAATTGAAATGAAGATAAGGGGTTTCAATTGTGTGTATTTGACTTATTTAGTTTTAAGAAATCAGTAAATGAAACCTCAACTTCATATTATAATTCATTGATGTATAGTAAAAACTTCTATGCAAAATCTTAGTAAAATGAGCTAAAAAGAGAAAGGAGATATGATTTTTTAGGGCTAACTGTAAATTAGCTCGTATACTTGGATTCTTGTAGCATTGCGGTCCATGTATCTTTAAAAATTATATTAGCCTCTCCGTAGTTATGAAATTGCAACTTCACTCCATTTCTTAATAATGTCGTTTGCTGCACTAATGGAAGATGTTGCATGTGACATCACAAGCAAAATTTGCACCAAAGTAAAGAGAGACACCACAACCGTCGTCTGACGGTAGAGGACACCAAAGCTGTACACATCGGCCTTCTGGGAGACATTGCGGGCGGTGTCTTGGGATGCGGGTAGGGGCAGATGTCATGCCCACGCTTGAGGCAAGGTCGTGGTCGGACACATGACCGTCATATGACTTGGTGAGGTGGATGTTGTTGGATTTGATGTTTGTCGTATGAGGCGAAAGGACCCGTGCAGTGGACGTACTCGACGCTGTGCAGTGTTTGCGAGTGCAATACTTGTTTCCCAATTGAGAGGTGCTCGATCGAATCCTCTATTACCTACGCATTTAATATATATGTGAGCTTCATATAGAATTCATCATCATTGTGCCTTGGATTCTAGCAAAAGATGATGAAGCATTAATCGAAAGTAGAAAACACTGATGACCTTTGATCTTCTCTTCCAACTCTTCTCTTTCTAAGTTCATGTCCTTAAGTTGCTTCACCACAATTGTCACCTCTCCATCGATGTCTACAGTAAGTCCTCCACGTTGAACGTTCTCATCGCTCCCTGGAAGAACATTAGCTTCTTGCCCGCAACAGAGGCAACGACGATTGCCACAACTATTGCTGGAGCCGACAACCTATCATTGATGTTCGCTTCACCTTTGCCTAAACCCTTGTCCCTTTGCTCTGCTGTCGGCCCCATCTCCATTTGCTTCTTGCCCACGACCAATGACTGCCCCTTCCTTCCATGGCAAAATGGTCAGCCTTCGAGACCTGTAGGACCCTCAGCACAGAGGATTTGCGTGCCCATTACAATCAAGCTATTGTGATGGAGACATCAGTGTTGAATTATCAAGGGAAGTCTTCTATGGTGGAGATACCAACCATAGTCTAGATACTGGATGATGGACAGCTCCCACCTACGGAGTGTTAGAAGTAATGGAGCATGCCATTGGGTGGATGGTTTGGCAGGAAGGGTTGGGGAGCTTGTGGTGGTGTGAAGCGAGGGTTGACGGCTAGGGATGCATGTGGCGGCAAGAGGTAGGGTTGGTGGTGTTGAATCTTGAATTTTGATGATGAAATCAATTGATGAGTTTATGGACTAATATGTTCGTGAGATAAGAGATATAGGAAAAACTTTGATCACGGACTCAAACCATCGAAGGGCAAATTGTTGAAGTAGGAGAATCAAACATTAGGCAGAATAAGTATCATGTCGGAAATTAGACATCGAGCCGGAGGATTGATCGACGTGTTGAAGATTGGATTTCATGCCATGAGTTCGAGCATCATATCAGAAGGATTGGGTATTGCGTCAAAAGATCGAATGTTGTGGGAATGTTAACATACTGATAGATCGGGTAATATGCCGAAGGAAAGGATGATGTGTCAGAGGTTCGAACGAAGTGACAAATTATCGGATGACATGATGGAACGTTAGACAACATGCTGAAACTTTGTGAATGTACTTGAAAAGTGGTTGGATTGTTTATGTCTTAATCGGGGTCTTTTGGGATCAAATTGTATTGGTATTGGGTCGAACCCATGCCAACTTGTCGAGAAACCTATTGGGCTTGAACCAAGATTGAGTTAAGCACATTAGAAGGCCAAATCAGTATTGGGTGGTACCACCATGCCCAAGTGGTGGTATCACCCAGACAATCGACAGCCATTGTTTTGTGCTTGTCAACGTAACCGACGATGATGTCACCTGTGTACGTGGTGGTACTGCCTGGGGTAGCGATAGTACTACATAGAATTTAAATTTTATGATGGTAGTATCGTCCGAAAGCCTGAAATTATGGCATCAAAAGTTACAACTGCAAGATCATCTAAATCCCAAAATTTTTAGTGATTTGAATTTTTTGGCTCCATTTTAAAGTCATTTAAGGCTATAAATATCCCCACCAATGCTTGGCTTAGAGCAAGAAACAAGTTTTGAAGTTTGTAAGGGTTGTAGTTCTCTTTTAGCATTGGTTGAATCTTTTTCTCCTCCTTGAGTTTAGAAGTGATTCTAAGTTGTAGGAGGTGTAAGGTCTCCTGTCAAAGAGTGAGTGTGGAGATTCTCTCTTGAGCCCATTAAAAGGAGAAGAGTTGTAATAAGGGTATTCGTTCGTTGGAAAGAAAATCAGTAGTAAAAGTCGGTGGCCTCGAGGGAAGAGAAATCAGAAATGGACATAGGTCGGGACGACCGATCCACTATAAATCAGTTTGCATTTTTTCTCTTGCCTTGATTTATTTTTGTATTCTGATTTACTTACACGCATCCTTTGCTCACTCTTTTTGCTAATTGCATTTTCAATACAGATTTATCGATTAAACTTTTAAAATCGATTAAATTTGCTATAGCACTAATTCACACCCCTTCCCCCCCTCCTCCCTCTTAATGCCATTAAGATCCTAATAATTGGTATCAGAGTTTGGTTTTCTCGGTTGGATTAACACCCAAGAGAGATTTAATGATTTTTTCAAGCAACCAAGTGGGTCATTCCATCACTCATCCTCCTATATTCAATGGGATGGAATACACATATTAGAAAACATGAATGTAGATTTTCTTACCTTTTATGGATTTTGATCTATGGAATGTCGTTGAAGTTGGTTTTCAAAAATCTTTTGAACTGATGAATAAATGAAATGATTTTGAAAAGAAAATATTTTTCTTAAATGCTAAAGCTATGAATGTTTTATTTTGTGCTTTAGAAAAAATGAGTTTAACCGTGTTTCTACTTACGACAATACAAGTAATATTTGACACATACTTAAAGTTACTCATGAAGACACAAGTAGAGTTAAAGAATCTAAAAAATTAATCTTTTGGTACATAGTTATGAATTATTTAAAATTAAGCCAATCTAAACCACTGGTGACATGTACATTCGTTTTACAGATGTTGTCAATGGTTTAAAAGCTCTTGGTAAAAGTTATATTAATCATGAATTAGTAAATAAGATTTTAAGATTTCTTCCAAAAAGTTAGGATCTAAAAGTAATCGCTATCCAAGAAGCAAAGGATTTGAACAACTTCCCTCATAGGATCTTTAATAACCTATGAAATGACTTGCAAAGCATATGATAAACAAGAGGAAAACCTTCCAAAGAATAGGAAGGATATTGCACCTAGAACCAAAGAAGACTACTCGAGTGAAAGCTTAAGTGACAATGATGATATTGCACTCCTTACAAGAAGATTAAAAAAGTTCATGAGGAGAAACAAACTAATTCTATAAGATGAGAATGTAAGAATAAAAATAAATATAATAAAGATATAATCATGTGTTATGAATGTAAAAAGCCACGACACTTTAAAAATGAGTAACCACAACTAAAGAAGAAGCTGCTAACCCAAAAGAAGAAGAAAGCATTCAAGATAACATGGGATGAATCAAGTATCAGAAGTCGAAGAGTGAATCAATGAAGACGAAGTGACAAATTATGCTTTGATAGCCTTCAATGATGAGGTATTTGACTCTCTCGAAACATCTTTATCTTATGATCAATTACTTAATATATTTCATGATTTATATGATGAACTTAAAAAGATTAGTGAAAAATATAATTAAAAAAAAGGATCATATTTCTCTCTAATAAATTTGATGAATTAAAAAATAAGTATGACAACAATGTGTCAACATCTTGCACTAAATAACAGGCTAACTTGGCCTTATAAAATCGACTATGTCGGATATATCAATTAAGAATTATTGAACATACGATTAGGTACAGATCCATTGAGCATTGTGAAAAATTCTTGAAGATGTTCCAGCACTGATGTTACGATAAAACACATCTTACAACTCTTTTTTGTTGGAAAAAACAGTGGGAGCATCACATGCGCAATGGAATATCAAGCACCTCTTACAACTCTTTTCACTTGAGGCCACCGGCTTCCACTCCTGATCTTTTTCAGCGAGTGAGAATCAAACACCTCTTACAACTATTTTATGTTGGGAAACCCAGTGGGAGTATCACATACGCAACGGAAGAACAAAATAAAAATAATTTCTGACGTATATCAAATCATTGTGCAAAGATTTATTAAGATCGAGTTGGCACTAAGAGGAGGGGGAGGGGGATTGAATTAGGAATTAGTGCAAGTGCTAAAACACTTGATTAAAAAAAAAACTTTGCTCGAAGTAAAACCGAAATCATGAGTTCATTTCTTTGAAATAGTTGAGAGCGACAAAGTTCTAAAACAATAGTAAAGAGAAAACTTGAAGAAGATGCTCATGTGTTTCTTAGAACTAATTAAGAACAATCAAATTTGAATACAATAGTAAGGAGAGGCAAGGGTAGAGATGCTTATATATTTTATAGCGGTTCGCTCAATATTTTGACCTACGTCCACTCTCGATCCCTCTTTGCTCGAGGCTAATCGATGTCCACTATCGATCCTCTTTCATGGGCGAAGATCAAACAACCTTTACACCTTTCTCCTTTTCACAGGCTTAGGAGAACAACCTTTGCACTCTCCTTTTCTCAAGCTTAGGAGATCAACCTTTTCAACTCATTTTCAGCCCTTCCCTTACACAATTCACTTTTGAAAGAAAAAGAGAAGCTCTCAACCCAATTCAATAGAATGTTACCAAATTTTTTCTTTACATTCTTGCTCTCCCAAGCAAGAATACTTAGGGTATTTATAGACCCCAATTGGCTTAAGAAATTGGAGCAAAAAAATTAAACACCCCAAAATTTCAGTATACGAGCGATGCTACTGCCAGCACTGACATTACTACCACCAAAAGCTGCCCAAAAAATTGGGCGGTGATGGTACCACCCCATAGATCCTGGAAATAGTACTGAAAAGTACTATTTATACCTGAGCTACACATTTTGTTGACCTCCTTCTAGGTCAACAAAATGAGCTTTATCATGAGCTCAAATCAAACTCAAAGTGGATTTGGTTGGCCCTTAATTGAGTTAGTAAAACTAACTCTGATCAAGATGCTAACTACTACACTTAAGACAAATAATTACAACATGTAATTTTTATTGTCTGAAACGTCAATTGATCTTTCGACAAACTCTTGGCATCCTTTTGGTGAACCCTATAGGAGCTCCCAATCTCATTCCGGCGAACTCCCGGCATCTTCCGATAAACTCTCGGCGAGCTCCCAACAATCTATCAGTGAACTCTTAACGAACTTCTCAGCAAACCTCCGACGAGCTCCTGCCACATCATCCGAACCCCGGCCCGATGCCCGATCTTGACTCCAGCTCAACAACAGATTCTTCCTTAATTATTTTTGTCACACCCCCCTCCCCCCCCCCCCCCGAATTATATCACATTCGAGAGGTGTGACCATGTCATAAATCGATAATTTTATAATCATCACAATCCATCCATGATCTAATCAAACATTTGAGGACATCGAGAAAACATTCATTCTTCAAAATTCACATATATAAAATCTGTGCAGTTTATAAACATACATCGCATCACTCAAACATCTATGAAACCCAAAGCCAACTTAACAGATATTAACCACACTTATAATTCATTAGCGAAGGAATCTATACAATCACCAAACTAACCATTTACCACAAATTCACTTCATCATAGACAACACCCAGCATTCCAAATTAACTCCAAACGTAAGAGGTCATTTAAAACTTTTAGATACATCAATCAAATTCATCGATAACATTTCATTACACACAAAATATACTTATACAAGAACCATAATAAATCATCCGATAATACTTGCTAACAATCTGTATAGCTCTCCACTGCCTCAGCACAATCTTAACATTCAATGAGTGTCAAGCTGACCTGAAAGATTTGATAACAAAGGAGTGAGCCAGAAAGCTTAGCAAGCATTTAACAAATCCAAGATAAGAGCGAATGACATACAAACAAGCTGGTATCAAGATACAAAGCAGAGGTACAAGAATTTATGGATATTAACTCATTAGATACAAGAGTTCAAATATCATTTCATTCAAAACATATTTAGTTCATAACAAACGAAACAAAATACAGAGTAATTAGTGCATATCAATAACGTAAGAGATATTTCGGAACATATCAAAGGCACATAGCACATTTCGGAACATATCGATGACAAATGAAATATTTCAGAATATATCAATGGCAAATAAAATATTTTGAATATATCAATGTAGGGTGAAATATTTCGGAACATATCAATAGCAATTAAAAATATTTCAGAAAATAACAAAGGCATATAGAACATTTTGAAGCATGTCATGGACGTAAACATATTGCGAAGCATATCAATGGTGAATGGATAATATCAAAGCTTATCAAGTGAACAAATGAGAAATAGAAGCTCAATATCATATCAGATATAACATTCATTTCATTCTTATCCAAAGCGCACAAATAATTCAAAAGTAATGCTTTGGATATCATATCAAAGACAATGAGGGTGAAGTGAGACCATAAGTATAATGTGGAATCTGAATGACCATCAATCATAAGTCTCCCACATTTGGGAGCTTCATCCACCCATGCCTGAGTGAAGTCATAGGGGGCCGGCAGAGCATCGCGGGCTCTAAGCATAACTCTCTTTACCATTTCTGGCAAAGGTTCATATTATCCCACAAACACCGGAGTACAAAAGGACATGAGCAATACAAGTGGCATATCTCGGAAGCACATGCGAAACAACGAAATATACATGTACCAACATGAAGCAAGTTTGGTGTCAACATAAACATTTACAATTTACATTAAGATAAGCAGCACATAAAAAATAGGAATGCATAAGAATTTAGAACAATAATGTAAGGCTCAATTGAAGAAAGGATTTTAATTGGATTATAGACAGAATATGATCTGATGTCATATCAAAAACATAGATGATGATGTAGGATCATAAACATAATGTGGTTCATTTGACCACCAAACATAATAAAGCATCACAGGCTCCAAGCATAACATAGTAGAGCATCACAGGCTCCCATCATAACATACCCTTTACCATTTCTGGCAAAGGTCCATAATATCCCACAAACACCCGAGTACAAAAGGATATATGCATATATCTAAAGCACATGCGGAACAATGAAAAATACATTTGCCAATATAAAACAGTAAGATATAAATAGAAACTTTCACATAGAGCATTCAGATAGGCAAGGAATAAGAGTTAAGAGTTCAAAGCTCAATTGAAAATGAATCTATTTCCAAAAGATAAACAAGAATAGATAAAGATCAACAAACACATGATTCCAATAGAATTTAAGAGGCATAAAACATTAAATATTTAGATAATTAATTATGCTCCAAATTACTCAAGATGGTATGGACAGAAGGGTACACGAGTCTAATTTCTCATGAAACAGATTTTGCATAAACCGGAGTTTCCAACATGAAGTTATGAGCAATTAAGCGAACAAAAGTCAGAATATCGAAACTAGACTCAAATCTTTACATCCAAGCAGGAAAGATTCCAATTGCAATGTTATAATAATTCAATCGATCATATCAAGATAAAAGTAGGATGGTAATATGAAAAGGTAGGAACACTTGCAAGGTTATAACAATTCAATTGATTATAACAAGGTAGAAGCAAAGGTAGGACACTTGTAATGTAATATTAATTTAGTCGATCATATCAAGATAAAAGCAAGGATTGGAATACTTGCCTTTCAAATATCTTGATCCAAAGTCATTAGGCTCAAATTCTTTTTTTTTTCCTTTTTCGCTTTCTTTCATTCTCTTCTCCCTATTTTTCTTATCTTCTTTCTTCGTTCATAATGACAGCTCGTGGAGAACGTATGAGGGGCAAAATCACCTGCTCAACTCCTATTCCTTCTCTCTTGTTCTTTCTCCCATTGGTGTAATCGTAGCCCTCTTTCTCTTTTTTTTCTATCTTCTTTTTCTCTTCTTCTTTCTTCTTCTTCTTTCCCCAATATCAGCCTTCTCTTTATTTCCCCTTTACTTTTCCCCTTCTATGCTTCCTTTCTTCTCTCCCAATCGCAGCCCAGACTATAGAATTGCTGTCTGACGATAGATATCATTAACCATATAGTATTCCATAAGTAGACCAATTAGTGAACCCATTCTTCAATGAGCACCTGTACTGTATCCTTAGTGTTCCCACACAAGTAGCTATGAAATCACCTGTACTGACGATAGATATCATTAACCATATAGTATTCCATAAGTAGACCAATTAGTGAACCCATTCTTCAATGAACACCTGTACTGTATCCTTAGTGTTCCCACACAAGTAGCTATGAAACCAACCACCTTCATCATATGAATAGGTATAAAGTACATTGGTATGTCTGGTTATCTTGATGTCCCTCTCGAGTAATCTATGATTAGGATTATTTAAGATCCATATTTAAAGGTGAATCGATCTTATTATAGTGATCTCATCATGATCTGAATCCTATTGTATAGAACCAAGGACATCACAATATATATATTCAACAAATAATATAATATAAGAAGATGCCAATAATAATCATAATAAAAAAGATTATGTAACATGTCACACGTGCCATTACTCACGTGATTGGCTTGCAGGGCACTTGTAACTAGTAATCTCCCACTTGATCTAAAGTCAATCACCTATGTGTCTGATCCCCATCAGACCTCTATGACGCTTAAAGATAGTTTGAGCCAACGATTTGGTCAATAGATTTGCAATGTTAATTTCGGATGAAACTCTTTCTATTGCTACATCTTTATGAGTCATGATCTCTCTAATCAGTTGGAACCTCCTGATAGCAGTTCTGATAAGATCTGGGTTCTCCACTAGAGCTATCGTCCCGTTGGTGTCACTATATATGAGAATCGGCACCATGTTGCTTAGTATGAATCCTAAATCTCTAATGAACTTTTTCATCTATACCCCTTCCTTTGCTACTTCTACTACAGCAATGTACTCTGCCTCTATAGTCGAGTCAGCAGTAGTATTTTGCTTATAACTCTTCCAGCTTACTGCTCCTCTATTTAGGGTGAAGATATACCTTGAGTTTGACTTACAATCTTTAGTCATTCTCAAGTACTTAAGAATACACTTTACTACCTTTCAGTGTCTCAAACCTGGATCCACTTGATACTTGCCCGTGACACTCAGAGCATGTGTTATATTAGGCCTGGTACATAGTATAACATACATGATAGACCCTATTGCTGAGGCATAGGGTATCTTATCCATGTTTGCCCTTGCTACAAGAGTCTTTGGGGACATATTCTGATAAAGTGATATTCCATATTTTATCGGTATGAGACATCTCTTGAAATTCTTCATGCTAAACCTTTTGACAATAGAGTCTATGTACTTGGACTAGGACAAGTTAAGCATCCTTATCGATCTATCTCTATATATTTGATCCCCAAAATATATGATACTTCCCCTAAGTACTTCACGGAGAAGTTTCTAGATAGCTAAGCCTTAAGAGAGCATTCCTACATCATTCTCAATTATTAGGATGTCATCCACATACAACACCAAGAAGGTGATAGTGCTCCAACTTATCTTCCTGTACACATAAGGCTCATCTTCGTTCTTAACGAAGTCATAAGATCTGATCACCTCATCAAATCTTATGTTCTAACTTAGGAAAACTTACTTCAGTCTATAGATAGACCTAAGTAACCTGAACACCTTCTCTGAACTCTCTCTGGATATGAATCCCTTTAGTTGTATCATATATACCTCATTCTCAAGGTTGTCATTGAGGAATATGATTTTCACATCATTCTATCAGATCTTATAGTCATAGTGTACTACAATGGCCAAAAGAATTATATGGATTTTAGCATGCTTACAGGTGAGAAGATCTCATTGTAGTCAACTCCTTCCCTTTGACAATATCTTTTGGCCACCATCATTGTCTTATAGGTCTCCACCTTTTCATCTACTAAGATCTTCTTGTTGAAGATCCTTTTGCAGCCGATGGGTACGATACCCTCAGGTGCATCCACAAGGTTCTAAACCTTGTTGTAGTACATGGAATCTCTCTCAGAATTTATGGCTTCTTATCACTTTTCGGTGTCTATACTCATAATAGTCTCCTTGTAGGTATGAGAATAAACATCCTGAGAGTTCTCTCCATTGATATGTCTCACATATATTTAAGGAGGGTGAGGAACTTGTGTGCTAGGTACCTGAACAGACTCAGACTCTGGAATGGTGCTTGAGCTAGGTTCTCCAACCTCGCTCAACTCTATCTTACTCCCACTGTTTCCACCAAGAACATATTCCTTCTCAAGGAACACAGCTCTCTTAGCAACAAAGACCTCTAGTTCTCGAGATGATAGAAATAATACCCATAAGTTTACTTAGGGTATCCCACGAACTTGCATCGTTCTGTCCTTGATTCCAACTTGTCGGGATTGTGTCTCCTGACGTGGGCAGGATTGCCCCAAATATTAATAACCTTAAGATCAGACTTCTTTCCTTTCTATATCTTATATGGTGTAGACACTATCGACCTAGATGAAACTTTGTTCAGAAGGTAAGCTACGGTCTCTAGGATGTATCCCCATAATAAGATATATAGGTCGACGAAACTTATTATGGACTGCACCATATCTAAAAGTATTTGATTTCTCTTTTCTGATACACCATTGAGTTAAGGTGTATAAGGAGGGATCCATTAAAATAAAATCTCATGGTCCCTCAGGAGATGGGTGAACTCTATAGTCAAGTACTCTCCTCCTCGATTTAATCAAAGAGTCTTAATACTCTTTCCAATCTGGTTCTTCACTTCATTCTTATATTCCCTAAATTTATCGAAGGCCTCAGACTTATAGTTCATCAAGTACATATGTCCATACCTAGAAAAATCGTTAGTGAATGTAATGTAGGAGTAACCACCTATAGCCTGAGTTGATATGAGATCACATACATCACTATATATGAGTTCTAATAACTCAGTGACTCTCTCTCTAGTTTCACTAAAAGGAGAGTTGGTCATCTTTCCACAAAGAAAAGGTTCACAAGTTACATACGATTCATAGTCGAATGTGTTGAATATCATATTTTGATAATGAAATCAATTTATAAGTTTTATGATTAAACTTTATGTGTTCGAGAAAGTGATGCAGGATTAACTATGATAGTGAAAAGGTAATACAATCTGATGTTGGGCTAGAGTCAAGTTCGCTAGGAGTTTGCTGAAGGTGATCGGGAGCCCACTAGGAGCACGTCAGGAGTTCACTGGAAGATGAGTGAGAGACTCATCGGGAATTCGAAAGATCAATTGACATACCGGACAACAACGATTGTAATTGTGTAGTGTGTCATAGTTAGCATCATAATTGAGTCCTAATTGAGTTAGATTTAGAGAAATCCAAATTAACTCCATGTGAGGCAATCAGATCCACATTGGGTTAGGATTTGAGCTCAGGTTAAGCTCATTTCATTGACCTAGAAGGGGGTCAATAGGAGGTACACCTCAGGTATAGAAAAGTATGAAAAGTACTATTTTCGGGATGCTCGATGGTAGTATCATCGGTGGGCAGTGGTAGTATCACTTAGACAAAGGTGGTAGTACCATCGTTGCCTAGGTTTTTGGGCAGTTGCCGACGATAGTACCGCTCATACTTGACTTTTCCAAAAAGGGTTAATTTTGGCTTCATTTTTTGAAGCCAATTAGGGTATATAAATACCCCTAGTATTCTTACATTGAAGAGCCAAAAAGTGATAAGAAAGTGCAAGAAAAGTTGTTATAATCTTGGTCAAAATTTTATAGAACTTGAGAGCTACAATGTGCAAAGTATGTCTAAGGGAAGATAGAAAAATTGTAAAGGTTCCTCTCCTGAACCTATAAAAAGGAGAAAAGTGTAAGGGATTTTGATCTTCACCTATGGAAAAAGATTATTAGTAGACACCGGTGGGCCTCGACGAAGGAGGATTCAGAAAGTGGATGTAGGTCAAGCTTTTGGCCAAACCACTATAAATTTATGATCCTTCTTTTACTTGCTTTTTATTTTAGCAATCCGTAGCTAAATCAAGATTCTTCATTCAGTCTTAAGTTTAGTCACTCACTTACTTTCAACAAATTCCAAGAAATACTTATGATTTCTTCTTTACTTCAAGTAAAATTTTTGAAACAAGTACTTTTTGCACCCCACTCTTAGTGCCAACTTGATCCTAATAGTTGGTATTAGACAAGGTTATACTCAATTGGATTAACACTCAAGTGAGTAAATGACTTCATTTGGCATTAATGAAGGACACTCTTCACATATCCTCCCATATTTAATGGGACATATTACACATATTGAAAAACTAGAATACGTATCTTTTTTATTTTGATGGATTTTGAACTATGGAATATTATCAAAAATGATTTTTAGAAGTCATCCAATCTGATGAATGATTGGAATGATCATGAAAAAAATGTTTTTATTAAATATCAAAACTATGAATCCTTTATTTTGTGCTTTAGATAAAGATGAGTTTAATCGAGTTTCTACTAATAATTCGACTTATGGTATTTGGCATACTTTAGAAGTCAAACACAAAAGCACAAGTAGGGTAAAGGAATAAAAAATAAATCTTCTTATACATAACTATAAATTGTTTAAAATGAGACCTAAGTGAGACTATCGGTAACATGTATACCCGTTTTACAAATGTCATCAATAGTTTCAAATCTCTTGGTAAAGTTTTTTTAAATCTTAAACTTGTAGATATAATTTTAAGATCTTTACCCAAAAGTTGTGATCAAAAAGTAATTGCTATACAAGAGGCCAAAGACTTGAACTACTTGCCTCTTGAAGAACTAATTGAGTTCTGATGACTTATGAAATGAGCTGTGAAGCTCATGATGAACTTGAAGAGCGCATTCCGAAAAATATGAAGGACATTAACTTGAGAACGAAAGATGAACACCTTTTAAAGAACTGAAAAGACTTGACACTAAAAATAGCAGATGACTCATCGAGTGAAACCTCTAGTGATGAGAACAATAATCTTACACTACTAATAAGAAAACTCAAAAAATTCATAAAAAAGAATAAAAATCATAAAAAAATAAATAAAAAAAGATAATATAATATATTTTGAATGTAAGAAGCTAGGCATTTCAAAAGTGAATGCCCACAGTTGAAGAAAAAGGTGCTAAACAAGAATAAGACATTCTCAGCAATATGGATGGTTCAAGCTCGTCAGATGAAGAAGACAACAACAATAAAGAAGTAGCTAACTATGCGCTCATGGCCATCAATGATGAGATAAGTAAATCTTTCGAAGACTTCTTTACTTTGGATGAATTATTAAATACATTTTATGAACTAGTTGATGAATTTAAGAAGCTTAGCCAAACTTATAAATTACTTAAGAAGGAACGTATATTACTCACTAGTAAATTTGAAAACATACATGAAGCATCAACATTATATAATTATTACGCTAAATGTGAAACACCAAAATAAATTAGAAAATAAAATGACATACTTCAATAAATTTTTAAATATTTAAAATATGAAATAAATCTCTAAACATAATCCTTGCTAATAAGGGTCATGTCCACAGGAAAGAAGATATTAGCTTTGTAAGTAACACTCAACAAAAGCCAACTATCTTTGTTAGAGGACCTACATTATACTATTCACCTAAACTCAAATATAATTTTTCTAGTAGATTAGGGCATTTTGCCCATAAGTGTTCATTTAGAAATATAGTCCACATAAGTTGATATGGGTTCCTAAAGGAACCATAGATAACACAATTCCTTTAGTTAAATTATGGACCCAAAGTCAAATGAGTACCTAAATCAAAATCACCTTTCTTGTAGGTTTGTCTTCAAACAAAGGCTAGGAGCATAAACTGGTACCTTAATAGTGGATGCTCAAGGAACATAACCGAAGATCCAACTTATTTTTCTAAGCTCATTAGTCTAAATGAAGGAGTTGTCACCTTTGGAGACAACAACAAGGGAAAAATCATTGGGAAAGGAACTATAGGTAACAAATCAAACATTTTGATTAAAGATGTGCTATTATTTGATGATTTGAAACATAATCTACTAAGCATTAGCAAATTATGTGATAAATGATACATTGTTAAATTTGAATCTAATGCTTGTATAATTAAAATATCACACAAAAATAAATCTATGATTGCCTTAAGAAATAAAAATGTATATACTATTGACATTAAAAAAATTTATGATGAAATATGATTTTTGGCTTTGAATGATGATTCTTAGGTTTGACAGAGGAGACTAGGTTATGCTAGCATGAAACTAGTGAATCAAATATCAACTGAAGATTTAGTAAGAGGATTACCTAGCATTAAATTCATCAAAGATAAAGTTTATGATACTTGCCAAATAGGAAATCAAATAAAAGTAGTTTTAAGTCAAAAAAATCAAATAAGTATATCTAGGCCACTACAATTGATCCATATGGATTTATTTAGACCAATTAATACTATAGCTTAGGAGGTAGCAATACGTGTTTGTTATTGTAGACAATTATAGTATAAACACTTGAACATACTTCTTGGAATACAAAATTGGTTCTTTTAAATGTTATTCAAAATTTTATAAACTTGATCAAAATGAAAAAGGTTTTATGATTTCACCTATACCTAGTGATCATGGTGGTGAGTTTCAAAATCATGATTTTTAAAATTTTTATCAAATGAATACAACCATAATTTCTCTACTCTTAGAAATCCATAACAAAATGGAGCAGTGGAAAGAAAAAATAGGAGCTTACAAGAAATGGCTAGAACCAAGTTAAACGAATATAGCCTACCCAAATATTTTTGGGCTGAAGTCATTAACATGACATTATATATGATAAATAGGGTTCTTATAAGATCATTACTCTCTAAAACTCTTTATGAATTATGGAATGATAAAAAACCTAATATTTCATATTTCAAAGTTTTTGGTTGCTTCATTATAAATGAAAAATGTGTCTTAGGAATATTTGATGCAAAATATGATGAAGGTAATTTTCTTGGTTATTCTTCTACTTCAAAAGCTTATTATATTTTTAATAAAAAAATTAGTCATTAAGAATTTATTCTTATCATTTTTAATGAGATTTTTAAATTTAAGAAAATTAATTTTGATGATGATTTTGATTTTGGCACTTTAAATTTGAATGAAAATCATCCTAAAAGTAACTTGGATGAATCTACTTCTAAATCCTTACCCAAGGAATGAAAGTATATAAATGCTCATCCTAAAGAGTTTATAATATGAAATATATCAAAAGGTGTTCAAACTCGTTCTTATTTTAAAGATATTTGTGCTAACGTTTCATTTCTATCTCAAATTGAACCAAAATGCATTGATGAAGCCATAAGAGATGACTCTTGGGTTATTACAATGCATGAAGAATTGAACCAATTTGAGAGAAATGAGGTGTGAGAGCTTATTGCTAGACCTAGTGGCTATTTAGTGATTGGTACGGTCTTTAGAAACAAGCAATATTAAAATGATATTGTGGTTAGAAACAAGGTTAGATTAGTGGCCAAGGGTTTCAACTAAGAAGAAGGGATTGATTATGAAGAAACATTTACTCTTGTGGCTAGACTTGAAACCATAAGGATGTTTCTTGTCTTTGCTTCTTTTAAGAATTTTAAATTATTTCAAATGAATGTCAAAATTATTTTTCTTAATGGTTTCATTTCTGAAGAAGTTTATGTTGAACAATCCTCCGGTTTTGAAACTTATATTTTTTTAATCATGTTTTTAAATTATCCAAGGCTCTTTATGGTTTGAAACAAGCCCCTAGAGCTTGGTATAAAAAACTTTGCTCTTTCCTTATTTCAAATAATTTTTTAAAAGATAAATTTGATATCATATTATTTATTAAGTATTATAAAAATAATTTTTTTATTATTCAAATTTATGTGGATGATATTATTTTGGTTCTACAAATGAATCCTTATATGAATCTTTTGCCAATAATATGAGTAAGAGTTTGAAATGAGCCTAACGAGCGAACTAACTTTTTTCTTAGAGTTACAAATAGAACAATTAAATGATAATATCTTTATAAGTCATACTAAATATACCTTAGATTTATTAAAACGTTTTTGTATAGACAATGCTAAGGCTATAAACACACCTACGAGTACTTTTACAAAGTTAGACTTCGTAAAGGAATGATAGGTAGTTTGTTATATTTAATTACTACTAGACCGGACATAATGTTTAGTGTTATATTGTGTGAAAGGTTTCAATCCAATCCTAAACATTCCCATTTTAAGACAGTTAAACATATATTTAGATATTTAAAAGATATTCTAATTTCGGATTATGATATTCTAAGTCCAAAAACTTTGATTTACTTGCATATGCGATATCGATTTTAGAGGTTGTAGAATAGATAGGAAGAGTACAACCAGAACATGTCAATTCTTAGGACGTGCTCTTGTTTCTTGGTCTTCCAAGAAGTAAAATTTGGTTGCATTATAGCATAGAAGCTGGTGCATGTAGTGCACAAGTCATTTGGATAAAAAAACCCTAGAAAATTATGAAATTCACTTGAAAAATATTATTATCAAATATGATAATACTAGTGCAATATGTTTAACTAAAAATCTAATTCAATACTCAAGAACTAAATATATTAACATTAGACATCACTTTATTAGAGATCATTTGAATAATCATAATATATCTTTGGAATTTATTGATACAAAGCATCAATTAGCTGATATCTTAACCAAGCCATTAAATGAAGAACAATTTGATTTTATTATAAGAGAATTATGAATGTTAAACCATCCAATTGCATGATTTGCTATTTTTAAGATTTCTTGAGCCTTTTCTTAAAATTTACATGAGATGATTTTAAATACAATGAGAAGCTTTTATATTTTTTGGATATCTCAATTTTTTGAGCTCTCTTTCAATATTTTGATTCTTGGATTCATGAATATGTATCACCCTCTTAATATTTGATTTTTTTTTAGATACTTGATTTTTAGATCTTTGACACCCCCTCTTCTTCTTTTTCTTCTTCTGTTACAAGGGAGAGAAAACAATCTGATGAGAAATAGATTAAATTTGATTCTTCTTCTTAGTTTACTAAAGGATAGACAGTAATTTGATGTAAATTTTACATGTGATGTTATGTGTAGTAGATTTCGTCAAAGAAATAGATGAAGTTGTTAAAAACATATATAATTATAGTAATTTTGAAACTATGGAGATCCCAGTATAATTTTTTAGAATATAAGGATGATAATTACTACCATGACCTAGGTGTAAGATGAAATATGTAATGAGCCTGATTTTTTATGTTGTTTAAAAGTAGTACAGCACGACTTACATATGGACATATCAGTGTTGTCACCTAGTTTTTTTTTTTTTTTTTTCTCATGGAAGAGGTTAGTAAAGCTAAAATATTCCTGCAACACGGTTTTTTTTTTATTTATTTGTTAAAGCCAAGGAACCAGAATCATTCCTTGAACCTTTCATCCATGAACTTTTTCTCAATAACTGCATGATGTACCAGGTAAAGGATCCCTCAGGCAATAACTGCACTCAAGTTCATTCATGATTATAATGACAAGATAAAAACTGTTGCACTGGCTGATTAAGTTGAAGTTCTATTTTGCTGTGACATATACTGTTTGATTCCCTCTCAAGTCATTCGGTAGAGGTAATTAATGCCTTCTAATATTCACAGGCTCATTTTCTTTTAATTCAATGTCTTACCGAATATATATATATATATATATATATTTTGACTTCGGTTTGTTTCAGAATATAGTTGGTGAGCTCTTGGCTACTAGTAGAAGAATTATTTATGTATGTACAATCTAAAGGGTTTTGCAATGCAAATCATCTTATTAGAAGAAGCCATATGGTTGCACCATCAGCAATGTAGTTCCTTTTTCTATTGATCTTCGTGGTCCTATACTTGTTTTCACATGGTATGGTATCTTGAAAATAAGTTCGGCAAATTAGTTCACAGTCCATTAATTGAAATTTGCTTAAGAAGTGTTGGTATTCTGCTTGAACGTGAGTAGGCATCATTATGTGTAGCCCCTCTTGAAAGGATTACCTGAATCGGTTGAACGTACATGAGGGTATGAGCTTTTGGAGTCTGCTGAGCTGGTTGGAGCTAGTTTTGTGCTGTAAGCAAGTTTTATCTATTGCGTCAGACTTTTTGAGCAGAACCTCACTTCTAGGGTTTTACTATCCTTGGATCATTATTTTGATAACACTCATCTTCTATAAAAAATCTTTCACCTTTTACAACTTAATTTATAACTAACTAAATTTAAAAAGAAAAGACTCAAACTATACTCAAAATGAGATGTTCCAATATAAAATGGACGCTCCTCCAAACAAACTTATGTGGGGGTATTTATATCCCTCAAAATGCTTCAAAAATAAAATTAAAAATTTAAATCTTCAAAAATTTTAGGCATGAATGATGCTATCGCTCACACTAGGTGATATTACTATCATAACTTTTAACACGAGTTGTAAATTTGGACTCTAATTCTACCATTGTTATAACTTCTGAATTTTAAATAGTACTATCACCACTATAGGCGATAGATATTATGTTTAGCCCATCTTGAAAGAATTACCTATGAATCTGTTGTGCATTGTACATGAGAGCATGTGCAGGAGGGGAGGCACTTATGGAGTCTACTGCCCTGGTTAGAGCTAGTTTTGTACTACAAGTTTTATCTATTGGGTCGAGGTCTTTGAGCATAAGGTAGGAACCTCACCTCCAAGGTTTTAACTCTCCTCGTTGGCAATATGATCTCATCCTTGAGTCATTTATTTCGGTGATGGTTAACACTCATTTTTATAAAATATCTCTCACCTTTACAATTTAGTGTTATAACTAAACTTAAGAGGAGGAGACTCAAACTATATTCAAAATGAGATCTTCCAATACGTTACTATCTCAGAAATGGATGCTCCACCAAACAAGCGGGTGTGGGAGTATTTTGAGCCCCTAAAAGGCTTCAAAAATAAAATTAAAAATTTAAATACCAAATATTTTTGGGTAGGGACGATGCTATCGCTCACACTAGGCAATATTACAGTCAAAACTTTTAGCAGGACCTATAAATTTTGACTCTAATGCTACCATCGCTATACATTCTGAATTTCAGACATTACTATCACCACATAGGTGATATTACTCTTGTTATTGTTGATAACACTTTTTGTATTATTAGTTGACTCAAGCAGTACCATCGCTTGGGTCGAGTGGTACCACTGCCTAAGCTTAAACAGTATCACTTTTAAGTCACTTATTTGACCTTCTAACAAGCTCAATTCTAATCTAAACTTAAGCCCAAAGTTTGCTATAAACTTAGACTCTAATTTAGCACTATAATGAATCAAACTAGCTAGTAGATCACCTTGACCATGACTCAACAAATTTATCTAGAATAATGTTTGAAGCATTTAGGATGTCTTATGATCTTAGGACCCATCATTCGAATCTTTTTCTTATTCTTAGCAGATCACTTACTCCTCTAACACGACATCTTCAACATGATGTTCGATCTTTCAACGCGATATTCAAACCTCTAGAACGAAGTCCGTTCTTTAGTATATTGACCAAATCTCTAACTCAATGTTTACTCTTTTGATAGTCTAAGTATATGATTTACTTATTTTTTGTGTTACTTATCTAAAAAACATACTAGTCTAAACTCATTAATTCATTTTATTATCGAAATTCAAATTTTAATATTTTTTTATTCTACCTCATAGTCACGGTCATTGATTAATGATGCTCTAAGATGCCAAATATATTCAGAAGAATTTACTTATATGTAGATAATCATTAGATTATCTTGTCATCAATTCGTTCACATGGCTTAAATCAATAAGTGATTTATATTAAGGATAATTTGTCCTTACTATGAAAGAGACTAATCAATAAAAATAATTATTGATGATGAGACTTGGCCATATTATTTAAAATATTATCTTTTACTTCAAATCAAATGTTAATGTATTCCCTTGACTTTGTTGTTATCCATTGGTTGAGAAAAATTAATTAGTTCACTGTAAAGAAGGCTTTGTCGAATATATTATACGACCAGTGTTTGATCGGAGTAAATACGATTATAGTATAATATAATTCTTCTTCAGTAACTATAAACCAATTGTTTATATCAGAAATTGACTAGAGAATTGTTATATAACAAACATTACATGGATTAAATGGCACCATTATTGACTAATGTGATTGCTGCTTGACAAAATAAATTTCTTGATTGAGTAATTAACTAAATTAAAATAATATATCACCTATTGCAATTAATGAAACAGTGATATTATAGAGATGTGTTTGCAATTGTGTGAACAAATATAAAATAGTAATATCAACAATTTGTAATGAGTTAAATTTACATTATGGAATTAATAAATTCAAAATATTTTTTTCTTATGAAAATAGTGTTACAGATTCTAACATAGGCCAAAGCGATGACAAAAATTGATGTGTGTGAGATCAAGATGTTTTTCTTATTTCTCAAAGTCTCATCCGTTGATTGATGATCCTTAGAGCTCTTCCACAGTTCAAACGTCTCCAATATGTTTAGAAGAATTTACTGACAGAGAAATATTTGTTAGATTATCTTGTCATCATTTGTTTCATGGATAATAATAAAGAACGAAGTCACAAAACTGATACAGAAACATTGTTAGTCACAAAAAAAAATTGCACTTTCTTCTTTAAACTTAAAATGATACATACTCATCTAAAACAGATGTGCAACAAATCGAAATATTTTCAATGTCTTCTTATTTGTCTCAGAATCACCCATTTATTGATAATGCTCAGAGCTCTTCTACGGTTCACACATGTCTAATATTTAGAAGATTTTAGTGATAGAGAAACGATTGTTATATTTATGATAACCTTGATTTGATTTTTAGCATGATCAAATTACGATATATCTATTTTTTTTGCTTTTTTATTTTAATAAAATTATTTGTTCTCAATTGGACTGGATCAAAATATATGCTTTAAGTGGTTAACTTCTTTAATAATGATCTAATTGGTCAAACTTTATCGATTAGATGAAATTGCATCCTCTATTTGAAATATTTATATTTTTTTTAAAGGCCAATTCCCGGAACAAGTGCATTTGAATTTATTTATTCGACAATTAAAGATACAAAACTCAATATGACCAAGATATTATGTTGTACATCATTTTAGCTTTTTTTTTTTTTTTTTTTTTTGCTTTATACTTGTACTGACAATTACCATAGTAGTCCTTATATTTTATTCACCAAGGAGAAGTAAAAACTTAGGACCTCGAAGAGTGCTATAGACATGACCTATGAGACATTGTACGAAAATTCTAGATGTTTTCAGTGTCTTCTTATTCAACTTAATGTCTCACCTATTGATTAATGATGCTTAGATATGCTCAATATATTTAGAAGAATTTATAAATAAAAAGATAATTGTTAGATTATCTCATCATCATTTCGTTAACATGGATTGAATCAGTAAATGATTATTTTACCATCATTTGTTCCGGACGCTTGTATCAATAAGTGGTTTATAGGACGGACAATTAGTCCCTTTGTGTATAAGAGACTACCATCCTAAAATAATTATTATTGATGAGATTTGGGCACATTATATAAAATACTATCTTTTACTTGAAGTCAAATGCTTATTATGTATTCCAATGACTTTGTTGCTATTCTTTAGTTAAGTAATATTAATTAATTTAATTTTAGTTCTTTATTGAAGTATTTTTTGAAATTGAGTAATTAACTTGATTAAACTAATAGTTCTTCGAAAACAATTTTGTTCAAAACATTTGAAAATATTCTTTGATCATATTTAAAGGATTTTTGGCACAATGTGGTTTCAAATTCATCTTAAACTAGATACAATTAAAAAAAGACAAAATTATACCATTTCAAGTGCTAAAATTATTTAAAATGTTCATTTTGAATGCTTAAAAATGAAAAGAAATTTGTTCATTTAGTCCTTGTAATTAATTTCTAATTTTTTTTTAGAACTTGAAATTTTTTTGACAGAGTGGGATGTGAGTTACTGTTTCTGAATAGAACATAAAAATAGTGTATGCACATTCAAAGACAGAGTACCTCAGGTCTCCAAAGACTTTTTTCTCCTTAAAACATCTAAAAACCTTCTTTGACAATATTCAAATGGTTTTTTGTTTAATATGATTGTAAATTCACCATAAAATGGCTAAAATTAAAAAAAATCAACTTTTTAAGTGTTGAAATTATGAAAGTATCCATTTTATAAGCTTAAAAATAGAAAAATAATCATTTAGTACTTTGCAAGTCATTTTGAAGGTATACTAAAAACTTAAAAAACTTTTGGAGAAAGTTTTTGAAGGTATACTAAAAATAGAAAAATAAGCCACCCATTGATCCATGTGAAAGATATCACCCTATTGGTAACAAAATTCATAGATAATCAAATAATTAAGCTAATCTAGAATATAATTAATAAAAAAAATCATAGGTATAATTTAATTAACTTAAATTCGAAATTAACAAGTATGATTTGGTCATTAAAGAATTTGTTATGCAAATTAATTTATAAATATAAATTACTAATATACTGGTTAACGCCTATTAATAAATTTAGCATGATGCCCAAATTCAAAAGTATAATATCATGGGCACAACTTAATTAGTTTAAATTCAAAATTGATCAAATATAATTTTCTATATGGTAAGAAATTGGACAACATTCGAAGTCATTCATAAATTATTTTTGAAAAATAGAATGAATATTATCAAATCAATAACTATAAAATTTAAAGCATGAAAGACGTGCATGATCGTAAAATTTATAGGTAATCAATCATATATTAAAATAAATCCAAAACATCATTAATAAAATTCCATTAATATCAATTAAGAAATTCAACATATGTTTAAATTCTAAAACTTAGCATCATATGTATAATTTGGTTTTCTTTTGAAATTAAATTCATGATTGCAAAAAATATAAATTTCTAATCTATATAAAATAGCATAGTTTAGTCTCAAACACAGCAAAGATAAGAAATATAACTGTTTCCAGAAATCAACTAAATAAATTTATCCAAATAAAAAAAATAGTGAAGAAACCTAACGTCAAAGGCGATGCCACCTTTTCCCATTGAAGTCCAATATTCCTAAGTCGACTTGAAAATGAAGAGAAGGGCGTTTGGTTTATAAAGAGATAGGTCTCCTTTCAGTAGCTTTAGAATTATGTTTAGAGTTAACCAGTACATAGAATAAGAGTTAGAATAAATTTCTCATTGCGATCAATTTCTCATTGATTCTCCATTCGAGATTCATAACGAGCTTACTGTGAATATTCTAACTTAAAAAATAGATCTTTTCTGATACTTCTCAATTTTACATGTCAGATTTTTGAGTTATCAAAATCTTTTAGTTAACTTTAGAATTTCTTAAGTTTCTTATTAAGGTAACCGAAGTGTGTGTGATCTGGTTCATTAAACTTATGTTCTCTTCCAAATCATCTTTTTTTTGGGTGGATCAATGGCTTAATTCTTTTCTTTCTTTTTTTTTACATGCTGATGTCACAAGCACGGATTATAATCACCTTATTTCTAAATAAGAAATATATTTTTTTTATAAAAAAGTTAGAATTAATTGATGGGTTTCAAGCATTGCATGAGATGTTACAATTGCAAATAAGTTTTGAATTATACATAGGAAGTTACAACATCCTCACTTTTCAACTTGAATCATTGAAAATATAAATTACATCTATTTATCTTCTATTTGAATATCATGACTCCACCCTGCCATCTCAGATTGTGCACAATCAATATACTCTACCATAGATGTCGTATATGTTTACTAACCCTATCATGTACTTAAAAAATAAAGGAAAATTAAAGCTTGTATATAACGAGACTCTGAGGGACGCAAAGGAATATAGAAAACTTGTTCTACGCCTACTATTTTATATTTTTGTAGATACAACATAGTTAGAAAATCATTACAAATTGCAAGTCAGATAAGTTCTCCTCAAAGATAAGCGCTAAGAAAGATGGTACCATAAAAAAAACATTTCAAATAAATAAATACAAATATATATCCTCAACATCCATTCAAATGTTTACATTTGCCATACTATTGAAATGTATTATAACATTCACCAAATGTTATGTAACCCTACCTTTCACAAACTTATAAATTATACAAGCAATTATAGCAAGTTTGTAAATTCTAATTTGCACAAACTTGTAAATTGGTTTGTTGAGGAGAGATAAATCACGCTTCTCGCTATTCCTTATCTTCTACCTTTTACTAGGTCCTCTCTTTTATGTCTTCTCATCTACCTCTAATCGCCCTTCACTCTATACATACCTATCTGTTCTCTCCATCTTCTCTTCCTTTGGTCACTCTTCTTAGATCTTCAATAACCATTTATTTTTTTTTATCATGTTTTCCTTTGGCAACTATTCTCTCATCTCTCTCTCTCTCTCTCTCTCTTATAAAATCTCCTTTAAAGCCCTCTTTTTTCCTTAGTTGCTCTAGTTCTTATGGTCATTTTGTCTGTTACCATCCCTTGTCCTTGTACTTAAGGATACTAGAGGTTGAAAATTTTGCATATGATGCGAAATGGATTTCTTAGGGTAAACATACTGAGTTACACTTTGATGGCTACAAATAAACATTTTAATCTATAACAAAATTCATATGTACCAAATATCTAAGTCATGACAACTATGTTGGAAAAAAATATATTTATTTTTGTAATTAAACTATTTATTTTGGATTGAATTAATATTGTTATGTTTTTGACGTTAAAATTGGTTCTTTAACCTAGACATAGATATATAGCTATAATGTTGGTTGATGTTCTTTTTATCTTATCCTAAATAATTGAAGTTTTGATTTCATTTATATTTCAAATTGACTACATACAACTTTATTATATATTTTAAAATATTTTTTATTAAACAAGAAATCAAACAAGTGGTGGTTCATTTTTTTTTATTAATTCTAATATTTAATTTTTGAAATATTTTTAATGCTACATTAAATTTAAAAGGCCAACGATGTTACTTTATAGACTTACGTCTACAATGTTACTAAACGAGACATGCAAATTTTGGGATCAATGTTACTTAACGTTGTTGTTACTTACGTCTACAATGTTACTTAATTTGTTGTTTATTTTTATGTAAATGTTGGGTTGGAACACTTGGATAGACCAGTCCAATCTGTAGACACCTCATTTTCTAGGCTATTTTTAACCATCATGGGAGGAACCCCATACAGCATTGAAGACTCAAAAAAGGGTGCATGAAGTAAAATGGTTTTCTACGTGCGCCGACGAACACAAATGTCAGGAACCTATCTCACATTAAAAACCTATTGTTGTTCTTGCCTCACAAGTCCTGCACGACATTGAATGCATCGATGTATTATTCCAAATGCTTTTAGTTATTCATTGGAACATATTTCTGTGAACGCTGGTCCGATATAATCTCCAATAGTCAAGCAATTTCTAAGCCGGGGGATCGATCGATCACTCGGCAATTGTTTATCAACAGCTTATTGACACAACATACTTGAATAACTGGGAAACATACAACTCAGTAACAAAATTCTAAAATTATGAACTATCACCAAAAGAATGACCCAAGGATGAGACCACATTGCCAATGAGGAGAGTTAAACCCTGGAGGTGAGGTTCCCACCATCCGCTCAAAGAGCCCAATGTAATAGATAAAACTTGCAACACAAAACTATTTTCAACCAGCGCAGCAGACAGACGCCAAAAGTGCCTCCCCTCCTGCCCTCATGTACAATATACAACCTATTCATAGGTAATCCTTTCAAGAGGGGCTCAACATAATATCACCTATGTTGGTGATAGTATTCTCTAAAATTTAAAATTTATAGTGATGGTACATTAGAGTCCAAATTTACAACTCATGTTAAAAGTTATAACAATAATATCGCCTAGTGTGAGCGATAGTATCGTTCATACCAAAAAATTATGATGATTTAAATTTTTATTTTTATTTTTGAAGCCTTTTGAGAGCTATAAAGACCCTCACATAGGCTTGTTTAGCGGAGCATCCTTTTCTGATATAGTGATGTATTAGAAGAACTCATTTTGAGTATACTCCTCTTGAGTTTAGTTATAACACTAAGTTGTAAGAGGTGAGATATTTTTTATAAAAAATGAGTGTGAAGATTATTTCCTAAGCCTAAAAAAGGAGAAACTTGTTAAAAGGGTCGTTACTCTTCGCTCATTGAAAAATATATATATGTTAAAAGTCGATGGTCTCGATAAAAGAAAATTTGAGAGTGGACATAGGTCAGTAAGATCAAACTACTGTAAATTAGTTTGTGTCTCTTTACTTGCCCTTTGTCTATGGCTTAGTCTTATTCTCTTTACTTGTAACTTTTACTTTATTAATCAAAATTTTAAAATATATTATTTTCTCAATTGATTTTTAAAATTGGTTAAAAATACTATAACACTAATTCACTCTTTGTCTTAGGACCATTAAGATCCTAATAATTTGTATCATAGTAAGGTTCTCTCATATGGATTAACACCCAAGAGAGAATCAAGGACATTTTAAAGCAATCAAGAGGGATACTCTATCACACGTCCTCGCATGTTTAATGAGATATATTACACTTATTGAAAAATATAAATAAGGATTTTTTTAATTTCTATAGATTATAATTTATAAAATGTTCTCAGATTTAGTTTAAAAAATCTACTAGACCGATGTATAAATAAAATGATTTTGAAGAAAAAAAATATTTTTTTTTAAATGCTAAAGCTATGAATGCTTTATTTTTTATTTTAGATAAAAATAAATTTAATCGAGTTTCTACTTATGACAGTGTACATGGCATATGACATATCTTTGAAGTCATACATAAAGGAATTAATAGAGTAAAGAAAATCTAACATTAACCTTCTTGTTTATAATTATGAGTTATTTAAAATAAAGTCAAACAAATATATCAGTTACATGCATACCCGATTAAAGGCTCTTGGCAAAAGTTATACTTAATTTAAATTGGTGAGTAAGACTTTAAGAATTCTTCCTAAAAGTTGAGATTCAAAGGTAACGATGATCGAAGAAGTTAAAAACTTGAACAATCTTCCTTTTGAAGAACTCAGGCATATTATAAGACTAGATGTCGTGGCGAAGATGACATGTTGGAGGAGTAAGCGATATACCGAAAATAAGATGATGTGTTGGAGGTTCAAACGAAGAGCCATAAGATTGGAAGACATGCCAAAAGCTTTAATGTTATGCTAGATGAAATTGTTAAGTCATGATGGAGGTTATCTATAGGCTAATTTGAGTCATTATTAGACTAAAATAGAGCCTAAGCTTATAACAACCTTTAGGCTTAGGTTTAGGCTAGAATTGGACTCATTAGAAGGTTAAACATGTGACCTAAAGGTGGCCTGAGCAATGGTACCACCATACCCAAGCGATGGTACTATTTGAATAATCAACAACACAAAAAATGATGTAAGCAATGATAACGGTAGTACTCTTAGGACGATGGTAGTATCAATCAAAATTTAAAATTTATGATAGTGGTACTATCAAAATCTAGATTTGTGGCTTGTGTCAAAAGTTACGATTATTAGGATCGAATCGGAACTAAGAGAGGGAGTGAATTAGTGCTTTTGTAAAAATATGTCGATTCAAAAAACTTTTGTTCAATCAAACCCATTTCGGAAATATGTTAAACTTAAAAACATTCATTAGAGTAGTAAGGAAGTGAATCAGTAAATGATAATAATGAAAAGCATGAAAGAAATATGCAAACCAGATTTATAGTGGTTCGGTCCACGTGACTACTCCACTCACGATTCCTCTTCACTCGAGGCTACTAGCTTCCACTACTAATCTTATTCCAATAGACAAAGATAAACCACCCCTTATAACTCATTCTTCTTTTCTCAAGCTCAGAAGAGAACCTTTATAACCCTCTTGTATAAGTATTCCCTCACACTCTCCCTTAGAATAATCTCTAAGCTTCTGGAAAAGGGAATTCAACTTTCTAATAGGGGTTTTGCTGGTTACAGGTGCCTTACAATCCAATCACGTGAGTAATAACATGTGTGATACACTGCATAGTATTTTTATATTATTATTATTGATATATTCTTACATTATATTATCTATTATGAATATATATTATGATGAGATCACGATAATGAGACCGATTTTCCTTTAAACATAGATCCTATATAATCCCGATCATATGTTGCTCGAGAGGGACATCGAGACAATCAAATAAATTGATGTACTATATACCCGTCCATATGATGGACGTGGCTAGTCTCATAGTCACTTCTGTGGAGACACTAAGGATATAATATAAGTGCTCATTGGAGAATGAGTTCATTGATTGATTTGCTTACTGACTGCTGTATAGTTAAAGATACCTGACATCAGTCAGTGATTCTGTAGTCCCAGTTGTGTATCTGGTCTTTAGACTTGAGACACCAATGATGTCTTCTTTGAGTACTCCTTTCTTTGACGCCGAGCTTACATATCTGGAAAGTTCCAAATATAGTACAATTGATTATCAGGATTGGTAGCCAACCTTACGAATGTTATTGAGTGTCAATAGAGGATTATTCACTCTCGGTATCATGAGAGGAATATCTTGTATGCTCTCGCTCAGGTAAATCCCTAATCATGTTGATTGGATTGAGAGAGAAGTTCTCGGGGAGAATCCGATTAGATCAAACCCTACATTAAAGTTCCATGAGGCCCAATTAGAGGCCAAAAGAGATTATTGGGTAGATCCAATAATCTAAGGTTAGTGCGTAATTAGATAGAGATCCAATACCCACTGAGGTAGGATCCCTAGGGTTTTTGGTGGCTCTCTATAAATATGAGGCAGGTGCAGTTCTTATGTGATAGGTTGTACCTTTGGCCGCCCCCTCCTGTTTTCCTCCCTCCCTTTATGCAAGAGTTACGAGATTTGTGGCTGCAATTGGAGGAGTATCACTATAGCAATCCATCGTGTGGATACCGTTAGAGAGTAGGATGTTCGACCACCTTCATCCTCTCCTTTTGGATCTAGAAAAGTAGGGATATATGATCTTCCTAAGTAAATAATCTCTCACATAATATAATTTTTATTTATAATTTTTTGCGCATCAATCTTTGCATGACAATTTTGATCTACGTGAGAAATCGATTTTACTTTGATCGTTCCCTGCCCATGTGATGCTCCTACTGAGGTTTTCCAATAGTTTTTATACAAATTTTTAATCTCTATTCTTGCTAATCTAAGTAAGAATATTTGAGATATTTATAGACCTCAAATGACTTCAAATCATGGAGTCAAAATTTAAATCAAGTTTTCCGGGTACAAGTGGTACCACCATCGACACCGAGCGATACCACCGTCGAACAAAGCCTGGGAATCTGGGCTCTGGTGGTACCACCACTCAAAATAGACAGTACTATAATCGATTGACGGTACTACCACCGACAACTGATAGTACCACCACCCAAGTATCTTGAAAAAGTAGATTTGAGTACTTCGTACCTTGAGCTATACCATCTTTTGATCTGGCTATACCTCCTCTAGGTCAATGAAATTATCCTCATAATAAGCTCAAATCAGTTTTAACTAAGACTTAATTATGGCCCAATAGGCCCTTAATTAAGTTGGCATGGTTACACCCAAAACTAACTCAATTACAATCATAACTACTTCAATCTAGACATAGTCGATTATAAATAAGAATGCTAAGTTGTTTGGCATGTCAATGGTTCATCTAACATTTTGTCCAAACCTTCAGCACATCATCCTCTCTTGCTGCTGTTAGGATCGATTTGGCACCTGGGGAGGGTGAATTAGCGCTAAGTGAAAAACCTCAGTTTTAAAAGCTTTTCATTTGAAAAAAATTGATATTGTAAGTGCTTTAACTTGGAACTAATTAATAAGTAATTAAATCCAAGAACAATAGTAATGAAAGGCAAGAAAGAGATGCACACCAGATTTTTATAGTAGTTCGGTCCCCATGACCTACGTTCACTCCCGATTCCTCTTCACTCAAGGCCACCATCTTCCACTCCTTATCTTTTTCAACGGGCGAAGATTAAACATGCCTTATAACTCTTTTCTCCTGTTCTCAGGCTTAGGAGATAACTATTACAACTTTTTTTCAGCCCTCCCTTAAACCAAAATCACTCTTAAATAAGAGGAGGGATACTTTTACAAATTCAATAGAATTTCCATAAGTTTTTCCCTTTCTTTCTTACTTCCCTAAGCAAAAATACTTAATGTATTTATAGACCCCAATTGGCTTCAAAATTTGGAGTCAAAAATTTAAACTTCCCCGAAATCTCAAGATACGGGTGGTACTACCGACTATCGCCGCTGACATAGAGCCAAGGATTCTGGCATGGGTGGTACCACCACTCAAAATTGGCAATACTACTATCATTGGTGGTACCACTGTCGATAGTCGGTGGTACCACCATCCAAAAATTTAAAAAATTATTTTTTAATACTTTTTATATCCTGAGATGTACCTTCTTCCAAGTCAATGAATGAATGAGCTCAAATTAGCCCTTAAACCCTAACTATAATAATTAAGACAAACAATTATAAGCAAGCAATCATCGTTGTCCGACACATCAATTTGTTCATTCGACTTTCGGTGAACTCTCGATGAACTCCTATCAAGCTCCCGACAACCTTTCGGCTTCCGATGAACTCCCGATGAGCTCCAACTGCATTATCCGAAGCTTCGGCGTATCCCCAATTCTTTTGGCCTGATGCCTAAACCTTAAATCTGACCCAACATTCAATTCTTCTTTAGTTTCTTTTGCCTTTTCAAGGTCATAGTTAGTCCTGCATCACTTTTTTCAACACAAGGGTTAGATTATAATTTCACCAATTGATTTCATTATCAAAATTTGAGATTCAACAACGGCGTATTGCCCAATCGGCATATTGATCTTTGTAATATCCGATCTCCTTGGCACAATGTCCAATCCTTTTGGCTTGATGCCCGAACTTATGGCACGAAGTCCTTCTGTCGGCACATCGACCATCCTCCGACCTGATGTCCAATCTTCTGACATATTCAATTTTGGCTCAACATCTGATTCCACTACTTTAATCGATTTGCTTCTCCTTGATCGAATCTAATCTTGTGTCGCTCAAATGCATATTAGATCATAACTTTATCAATTTATTTTATCATCAAAATTTGAGATTCAACAATCTTCCCCTTTTTGATGATGACAACCAATTAATGATGGAGTTTAACTAAACTCCCCCTATCAATATGTCATATTAATAGAAACTTTAAATTTAAAAAAATTATAAGTATTTCATCATTGCATGCATCATAAAATTATGAGTATTTTATGCATAATCATAATTTCAAAATGTCAAAGTACATCATTCTATACATGATTCAAATTTCAGATCTTCATATCTTCTTCCCCTTTATCATCAACAAAAAGGAGAAAAGTGCAACTAGCAAATTTTTAAAACATGCAAGCTAGCAAAAAAATTTTAAATTGTACAAGTTAGTAATTTTTGCTATTCTTGAGATGTGCAAGTAGTATAAACAACCTTTACAACTCTCCTTTTCTCAGGTTTAGGAGATCAACCTTTACAACTCTTTCAACCCTTCTCTTAACACACTTTACACTTGAAAGAAAAAGGGAAGCTCTCCACTAAATTCAATAGAATTTTACCAAGTTTTTCCTTCGCTTTCTTGCTCTACCAAGCAAGAATAAACTTGGGGTATTTATAGACCTCAATTAGCATTCAAAATTTGGAGCTAAAATTCAAATATTACCAGAGAATTAGGGTATGGGTGGTACTACCATCGTCATCGACGGTACCACTATTGAAAGCACCCCAGGATTCTAGGCGACGACTATGCCTGGGTGGTTCTACCACCACCACCGGTAGTACCACCGTCGAAGTAACCCTGAATAGTACTTTTCAGTACTGTTTCATACATGAGTTATATCTCATTTTGACCTCCTTTTAGGTTAAGAGAACAAGATCTATCGTGAGCTCAAATTAAACCCAAATTGGACTCGGTTGACCCTTAATTGAATTAGTAGGATTTCTCCAAAACTAACTCTAATTAAAATCCTAGTTATGACATTTAAAGACAAACACAATTATAATTAATCTTCATTGTCCGACATGTCAATCAATCTTTCGATGAACTCCCGATATCCTTCCAGCGAACTCCAGCGAGCTCTCGATCACCTTCTAGTGAACTCTCGATGAGCTTCCATTGCATCGTCCAAAGCTTCAGCGTACCTCTGATTCTTCTGGCTCGATGCCCGAACTTTGAATCCGGTTTAACAACAGATTCTTCTTTAATTGTTTTACCTTTTTACGGTCTTAGTTAATCCCATATCACTTATCTTCTTAGTTAATCCCATATCACTTATCTCAAACACATAGGTTAGATCATAAATCCATAATTTGATTTCATCATCAAATATGAGAATTAACAATCTCACCTTTTTTGATGATGACAACCAATTGATGATAGAGTTAACCTTAACTCTCCCTATCTATTTGCCATATTTGAAATAGAGCAAACATGAATTCAAAATAAATAATCACCTTTGAATTCAAGATAGCATTTTTGACCATTGTGCAACATGTCATTTAATACATTATGTACCTCATAGATTCAAATCATAATATGCACAATTTATTACTTCATGCATGATACCAACAAAAGTCAACATTGCTTTGAGCATTGCAGGCAAGAACTAAAACATTAAAATTTTTTAACCATTTATCATCATGATACCATACTTGATAAAATTTTCAAAACAAGCATTCATCATTTTGGTATCACATGATAAAAATTTTAAACAAAACATTTATCAATATGCCAAATGTCATCAATATATAATTTCTCCCCCTTTGTCATCAACAAAAAGGAGAAATGTTCAACAAACATTCATCACATAAAGAGAGGAATTTATTCCATTTCTCTCCTTTTGTAAAATAAGAAGAAGAATAAAGAGAGAATTTTATTCATCATAAATGCCACATCAAATTTCTTTCTCCCCCTTTGTAAATAAAATAGAAGAAGAAGAAGAAGAGAGGAGTCAAGTATATCAAAGAGTCCAAGAATCAAAGATTAGGTATCAAAAAAAAAAAATTAAATATCAAGAGGGGTGATACATTTGAAAGCATTTCATCAAAGATCAAGTAGATAAAGAGTTCATAAATAACATTTCTTCTTCTATAAATTTCAAGAGGAATGAATGATGTTAAATCATCTCATAAGAGAGCTCAATTTGTAAAAATTGAGAAATCCGAAAAATATGAGAGCAACTCATACATTTGGAAGATTTAAAATTATGTCATGTAAATTATAAGAAGAAGCTTATTTTCTAAAAATTAAAAAATCTAAAAAATATAAGAGTAACTCATGCATTTGGAAGATTTAAAATCATCTTATGTAAATTTCAAGAAGAAGCTCAATTTGTAAAAACCAAGAAATCCGAACAAAAATATAAGAGCAAATCATACAGTTGAAAATTTTAATATTCATAATTCTCTATAGTAAATATCGAGAAGTCAAGATTATGATTAGGATAAAACTTTCTCTATAGTAAATAGCAAAAAGAGACATAGGATAACTAATAAAAGATCTCAATTCATGTATAAGAAATTTCAAGCCATCAAGATCATGGTTCATAAGAAAATCTCAAGTTATAATTCCGAAAAAATCAAAAGACAAATCATGATTCATTTGAATAATTTTCTTTAGTAAAATGAAAGAATCATAGTGAACGATCTTGATTTATATAAAAATCTCAAGTTATAATTATCAAGATCATAATTTCCCTCTTTAATAAATTATAAAAAGAAGAAATCATATAAATTAAAATTTTGATTCTCATAAAAGATACCTCAAGTCAAGAAATCAAAGGAAAGTTCATAATTGGGTTGAGAAAAAAATCTCATTCAAATTATAATAATCAAGATCTTTTTATAGTTCAAAAGATTCAAAAATATCATAAATAGATTCATCACTTTATCTCTTATTGAAAACTCGATTAAGAAATTTCAAAGAAAAACTTTCCTCTTTTTAGTTTTTCAATTGATTTGATTTATTTCTTACAAGAATGCCTTTATCTTTTATGCCAAGTCCATGCATCATCGTTTAAAAGCCGAAAACTAAGTTTCATTCCAAAAGAAATCATCAAGATCATTACAATAAAATATTTTCAAACAAAAACTTTGATTTATTTTAATTCTAATAATTTTCTTTCTTAAGTGAGTCCAACTCTTTGGACTTAGTACAATGAGTTACCATTCAATTGTCATGCTCACTTTACTCTTTTTTATTTTATCTTATTTTAAACCCCAATTCAAGAATAATTTAATATTCAATCAGACAATCATACAACCTATTTTAAGTCAACATACCACCCATCTTAACATTTAAATCAAATATTCAACAATAACATTTACAAGCCAATAAAGAAAACTTAGTCGATACCAATATAACATTTAAATCATTCAATAATGACATTTATATTTAAATAAACCAATATAACATTTAAAAGCCAATAATATTCAAAAGTCTAATGATATATCATGGTTTATTTAGATAAATATTTCCTTTGGTCAATATTTAGAAGAATCGTAGGGGAGTTATTAATGACAAACTTAGACTCATATAAAATGAGATTTGTTTGGATAAATATTTTTAGAATTAAGAAAGTCATTTCATATACAATACATCTTAAATCATAGACATCAATATATCATCTCACTAAAAAAAATCATATGAAATACATCCAAGATCATCATCAAAATCGCTTTTCGAAAAATTTCAATGAAGGCAATATAGATAGCTTCCCATTCAGAATAGCTAAGGTTTTTTTGTTCTAATTCATTTTTTACTAGCATGCTCTAGTTATGCATCATCGAAAATCAATCAAGACTAATTATATAACCATGAACCATCTTTATTAAAGATATTTATTATAATAAAAAAGATCATTAAGTTTCAATCATCTTGATTAAAATAATCTTTCCTTATTTTTGTTGCTTTTACTTGTGAGCTTAAAAAGTGTGTTAGATCTCAAGTCATGTGCCTTGAGCATTCACTATCAAGATACAATTTTGAGCTCCTAGCCTTTGTTTGGAGACAAACCTATAAGAAAGGAGGTTTTGGTTTAGGTACCCATTTGACTTTGGGTCCCTCATGAAAAGCTCTACCTAATTTTACTAAAGATATTGAGTTGTTTATGATTTCTTTAGGAACCCAAACTAACTCATGTGGACTATACCTTCTATATGAGCATTTATAGGCAAAATGTCCAAGTCTACCACAAAAATTATTTTTATTTTCGAGTAAAAAATGTAATGTGGGTCCTTGTTTAATTACATCTAACATTTCACATTTAGAGCAAGGATCATGTTTAAACATATAACATTTCACTTTTGTTGAGTGTTACCCACAAAGTCAATACATTCCTTTCTATGAGCATGACCCTTATTAGCAAGGATCATGTTTAAGGATTTGTTGTATTTTTAAACTTTTCTAAAGTTTGTTGTAATATGACATTTTCTTGTTTAATTACATCTAACATTTCACATTTAGAGCAAGATATACATGGTGTAATGCTTTATACAAAGTTTCATGTTTACTAGCAAGTAATACATGATCCTATTTGAGTGATTATAAGTTTTGCTAATCTTTTTAAACTCATCAAATATTTCATGAAAATCATTAACTCATCAAATGTAAAAGAGGCTTTGGGTTAATCAATTACCTCATCATTGATAGCTATGAGCGTGTAGTTTGTCACTTCTTCTTGCTTGTGCTCTTCATTTTCAGAGTGCCTTTGCGTTCATAGCAAGTGGTTGTGTCATTTTATGGTTTGTTTTTATTTTTATGATATTTATTTTTTTCATGAATTTTATTAGTTTTCTTGTTATTAGTGTAATGTCATTGTTCTCAACACTCGAGGTTTCACTCGAGGAGTCTTCTTTTGTTATCAATTTAATGTCCTTATTCTTTGGAAGGTATTCTTATTTTGTTCTCAGTTCAATGTTCTTCATGTTCTTTGGAAGGTTGTTCTCATATCCGTCTTTGTAAGTTATTTTATTTATTTTTTATTCCTTTAATTTACTTGTATCTTTGTGAGTGACTTCTAATGTGTGCCATATATCAAAAGCAAAATCAGATATAGAAACTCGATTAAATTTATTTTTGTTTAAAGTATAAAATAAAGTATTCACAGTTTTAGCATTTAAACAAAATATTTTTCTTTCATAATCATTCCAATCATTTATAGGACCGGAAGACTTTTGAAAACTAGTTTCAACAATGTTCCACAATTGAACATAGAAAAATCCTCATTTTAGTTTTCCAATAGGTATAGTCTGTTTCATTAAACATAGGAGGACGTGTGATAGAATAACCCTCGTTAATGCCAAAAAAAGTCATTTAGACTCGCTTGGGTGTTAATCCAATTGAGTGAGCCTTACTTTGATATCAAATGTTAGGATCGAGTTGGCACTAGGGAGGGGGGGGGGGGGGGGGGGGGGGGGGGCTGAATTAGTGCAAGTGATAAATACTCGGTTTGAAAAATTTTCACTCAAGGAAAACTAAAATCGAAAGTAATTTTCTTAAAAGTATTTAAGAGCGACTAAGTTCGAGGGTCATAGTAAAGAAAAACTGAATGAAAATACTCATGCTTTTCTTAGGACTAGTTAAGAGTAATCAATTTCGACAGCAATAGTAAAGAAAAGCAAGAATAGAGATACTCACATATTTTATACTGGTTTGATCCACCTGACCTGCGTCCACTCCTGATCCTTCTTCACTCGAGGTCAATCGGTGTTCACTAACAATCTTCTTTCAAGGGCGAAGATCAACTATCCCTTACACACCTTTCTCCTTTTCATAGGCTTAGGAGAACAACATTTACAACTCTCCCTTTATTAGGCTTAGGAGATCAACCTTTACAACTCTTTCAACCCTTCCCTTAACACACTTTATATTTGAAAGAAAATAGGAAGCTCTCAACCAAATTTAATATAATTTTACCAAGTTTTTCCTTCACTTTCTTACTCTACTAGGTAAGAATACTTGGGGTATTTATCGAACCTAATTGGCTTCAAAAATTAGAGCCAAAATTTAAACATTATCTGAGAATTAGGGTACAAGTACTACTGTCATCACCGACGGTACCACCGTCGAAAGCACCCCGAGATTCTAGGCTGTGGCGATAATATCATCACTTGGGTGCTCTATCGTCGCTTGAGCGCTACTACCGCTGACCACCAGTGGTACCACCGCCCAAGTAACCCAGAATAGGACTTTTTAGTACTATTTTATACCTGAGTTGTACCTCATTTTGACCTCCTTCCAGGCCAACGAAATGAGCTCTATCATAAGCTCAAATTAAACCCAAATTGGACCCGATTGGCCGCTAACTGAGTTAGTAGGATTCCTCCAAAACTACTCTAATTAAAACCCTAATTATTATATTTAAAGAAAAACACAATTACAACCAATCTTCGTTGTTCTGGCATGTCAATCAATCTTTTGGTGAACTCCCGGCATCCTTTCGGTCAATTCCCAATGAACTCCCGGCAACCTCCAATGAACCCCCGACGAGGACTCGACAACTTGTCGGTGAACTCCAGACAAACTTCCGATGAACTCCCAGTGAGCTTTCATCACATCGTTTGATACTTCGATGTGTTGAATCTCAGACTTTGATAATGAAACCAAGTGACATGTTTGTGATCTAACCCATGTGATGGTGAGAAGTGATGCAGGATTAACTATGACTCGAAAAAGGCAAAGCAATTAAGGAAGAATCTATCATTGGGCTGGAGTCAAGATCGAGCATCGGGCCGGGGTTCGGACGATGCGGCAGGAGCTCGCCAGGGTTCATCGGAGGTTGTTAGGAGTTTGTCGACAGGTTGTCGGGAACTCGTCAATAGTTCGCCAGAAGGATGCTGGGAGTTCGCCGGAAGGAGATCGGGGGTTCACCGGAAGGATGTCGGGAGTTCACCAAAAGATCAATTGATGTGCCAAAGGATGCCGGGAGTTTATCTTAAGTATCATAGTTAGCATCATGATTAGAGTTAGTTTTACTAACTCAACTAGGGGCCAATTGGGTCTAATTTGGGCTTGAATTGAGCTTATTTTGTTAACTTGGAAAGGGGTCAATAGAAGGTACACTCATGTACAAAATAGTACTTAAAAGGTATTATTTCGAGTATCTTGGCAGTGGTATTGCCTACTGCCGATGGTGGTACCGCCGCAGCCATCGATAGTATCATCGTCACTAGTTTTCCAACATTTTCGATGATAGTACCATTGGTGCCGGCGGTAGTACCGCTTATACCTGAGTTTTTTTTGGCAAGAGTTAAATTTTGGCTCTAATTTTTGAAGTCAAATAGGGGTCTATAAATACCCCAAGTATTCTTGCATAGGAAAGCAAGAAAAGTGCTAAGAAAGTAAGAAAAATACTTGGGTAAATTTTATGAAAATTGATTGAGAGTTTCTCTTTGTCTTTCAAGTGGAAAGTGAGTTTAAGGGAAGGGTTGACTGAGTTGTAAAGGTTAATCTCCTGAGTCTGAGAAAAGAAGAGTATAAAGATTGTTCTTCTAAGCTTGTGAAAAGGAGTAAGGTGTAAGGGGTGTTTGATCTTCGCCCGTGAAAGAAGATCAATAGTGGACATTGGTAGGCCTCGAGTGAAGAGGGATCGAGAGTGGATGTAGGTCAAAATTTTGACCAAACCACTATAAAATTTGTGAGCATCTCTACCCTTGTCTGTTTTTTCTATTACATTCAAATTTGATTGTTCTTAATTAGTTCTAAGAAAAGCACGAGCATTTTCTTTTGATTTTCTCTTTACTATTATTCTCAAACTACTTTTAAGAAAATAACTTATGATTTTAGTTTTACTTCGAGCAAAATTTTTTAAACTGAGTTTTTTAGCACTTGCACTAATTTACCCCTCCCCTCTTAATGCCAACTCGATCCTAATAGTTTGTATCAGAGCCATTCAACTCAATTGGATTAACACCTAAGTGAGTTTAATGATTATTTTTTGCATGAACGAGGGTCCTTCCATCACACCTTCTCCTATATTTAATGGAACAGACTATATATATTAGAAAACTAGAATACATATTTTCTTGATTTCGATGAATTTTAAATTTTTGAAATATTATCAAAAATGGATTTCATAAGTCATCCAATCTTATAAATGATTGGAATGATTATAAAAGAAAGATATTTTTTTTCAATGCCAAAGATATGGATGCTTTGTTTTGTTCTTTAGACAAAAACGAATTTAATGAGATTTCTACTTGTGATTTAGCTTTTGATATATGACACATATTAGAAGTTACACATGAAAGCATAAGTAAATTAAAGTAATAAAAAATAAATAAAATAACTTGTAAAGAAGAACATGAGAATAGCAGATGACCCTCGAGTGACACATCGAGTGATGAGGACTATGACTTTGAACTTATGACAAAATAACCTAAAAAATTCATGAAAAATAATAAAAATTTAAAAATAAATTTAAAAATGATACTACCTCTTGCTATGAACGCAAGAAGTCAGGGCACTCTGAAGATCAAGAGGACAATCAAGAAGAAGTGACAAACTATACGCTCATGGCCATCCATGATAAGATAAGTAACTCTTCCGAAGCCTCCTTTACTTTTAAAGAGTTGTTAAATGATTTTCATAAATTATTTGATGAGTATAAAAAGATTAGCAAAACTTATAAATCACTCAAAAAGAATTATGCACTACTATCTAGTAAACTTGAAACTTTATCTAATGCATCAATACCATGTACTTCTTGCTCGAAATGTGAAATGCTAGATGGAATTAAAAAGGCAAATATCATATTAGAAAAAACTTAGAAAAGTTTAAGATAGGCAACAAATCTCTAAACATGATCTTTGCTAATAAGGGTTATGTTCTTAAGGAATGTATTAGCTTTGTGGGTAATACTCATCAAAAGCTAACTATATTTATCAAAGGACCCATATTACATTCTTCACCTGAAAATAAATGTAATACTCATCAAAAGTCAACTATCTTTATCTAGACTTGAATATTTTACCTATAGATGCTCATTTAGAAGGTATAGTCCATATAAGTTAGTAAAATTAGGAATAGTCTTTCACGAGGAACCCAAAGTCAATAGGTACTTAAACCAAAACCCCCTTCGTTGTAGTTTTGTCTCCAAACGAAGGCTAGGAGCATAAAATAGTATCTTGATAGTGGATGCTTAAGGCACGTGACTTAGGATCTAACACACTTTTCGAGCTCACTAGCCAAAGCAACAAAATCAAGGAAAAATTATTTGAATCAAGATAATTAAAACTTAATTATCTTTGTTTTGATTATAATAAATATTTTTATTAAAAATAGTTCATGGTTATACAACTAATCTTGATTGTATTTCGATGATGCATAACTAGAGCATGCTGGTACAAAAACAAATTAGAGAACCTTAGCTAGTTTTAATGGAAAATTATCTACATTGCCTTCATTGAAATTTTTTGAAAAGTGATTTGACGATGATTTTGGATGTGTTTTCAAATGATTTTTTTAAAGAGATGATTGACTCATTAATTTACAAGGATAAAAAAATAAAAAAAATTGTTGACTTACTCATCTCAAAAGAGAAGTGAAGTTTGCACTTTTATTAGAAGTGTTGACTTTAGATAGGATTTATAGTTTGAATATTAGGTTAAAAATTATTAGCTTGTATGTTAGTTGATTTAAATGTAAATGTTGGTCGAATGATTGATTTAAATATTATGATGGTTGAGTGTTAGATGATTGTGTGTTGACCTAAAATAGGTTGTATATTGCATGATTGAATGATAGATTGTTCTCGAATTGGAGCTTGAAATAAAGTAAAATAAATAAAAAATTTTGAAATGAGCTTGGTAACTCATTACACTAAGTGTAAAGAGTTAAACTCATTTAAGAAGAAAAAATTATTGTAGTTAGAATAAATTGAAGCTCTTGTTTGAAAATATTTTATTGTTGATCTTAATGATTTCTTTTGAAATGATACTTGGGTTTCGGTTTTAAATAACAATGCATGGATTTAGCATAAAAGATAAAGACATTCTTGCATGAAATAAATTACATAAATTGAAACACAAAAGCGAAATAAGTTTTTTATTTAAATGTCTCTATCCTATCAAGTTTCATTAAGAGATAAAAGTAATGAATTTATGTATATCATTATTTATGAATCTCTTAAACTATGAAAGAGATTTTGATGATTTGATGAACTTGAATAAGTTATTATCCAAATCATGGTCTTGAAATTTTAAAAATTATAACTTGAGATCTTTATATAAATCAAAATCGTTCACTATGATTTTTTATTTTTATTAAAGAAAATTATCCAAATGATTCAAGATTATTTTCTATTTGACCTCCTAAGACTCATTTTTGTTATTTACTAAAAAGGAGAGATTTGTTAAAACAAATCATGTCTTTTGGTACTTGCGAATTGATATTTCATATTATATCCTTAATGACATAATTTTCATCATATAATCCCTTTATACTTATGGTTGTAATTAGAATATCGATGTAAAAGAAAAATTGTACCATCATTTTCCTTTTTGACAATAACCAAGGGAGAGAAAATTACTTAGAAGAAAATTAGGAATGTTAAACCTTCCAAATGCATAATTTGCTAACATATTATTTTTTTTCGGATTTCTCATTTTGAGCCACTTCTTGAAATCTACATGAAATGATTCTAATCTTTTAAATGCATGATTAGCTCTTATATTTTTATCGAATTTCTTGGCCCTTTGCAAATTAAGCTCTCTTTCGAAATGATTTCACATCATTCTTTCATCTTAAAATTTATAAAAGAAAAAAATGTGATTCAAAAACTTTTTGTGATGCTTGATATGTGCTTCATGAGTCTCTTTCGAATCCTTCCTCTTAAAAAAAAAGATAATTTGATTTTTGGATTCATGAATTTTTAATGTAATGCTTTCAAATGTATCCTCCCTCCCTCGCCCCCCGCCCCCCCCCCCCCCCCCCCCCCCCCCCCCCCCTCTTTTTCTTCTTCTATTTTATTTACAAAGGGAGAGAAAAAAATTGATATGACATTTATGATGAATAAAATCCTTTCTTTATTCTTCTTCTTATTTTCCAAAGGGGGAGAAATGTAATAATTCCTCTCTTTATGTAATGAAATATGTGTTGAACACTTAGTGTTTAAACATATGATGAATATTTCTCCTTTTTGTTGATAATAAAGAGAGATAAATGACACAACTGATGACATAAGTGAAATATTATTTTGAAATCTTTTAAAATTTTGAAACATATCTTGTTTGAAATTATAATCTTTGAAATGTTTGAAACATATTCCTATTTGAAATTTTTATCATGTGATGAATATTTGTTTTGAAATAGTATGTTGAACATTTCTCTTTTTTGTTAATGACAAAGGGGGAGAAATGATATATTGATAACAAACGATATATTTGAATATTTTTGATAAATATTCAAATATGATGAATATTTGTGATAAATGTTCAAATACTAGTTAAACATTTCTTATTTTTGTTGATGACAAAGTGGGAGAAATGGTATATTGATGACGTTTATTTTGAAATGTTTATCATATAAAACGTATGTTGTTTGAAATTTTTATCATGTGATATAAAAAAAGATGAGTATTTGTTATGAAAATTTTATCATGTATAATATCATGGCGATAAATGGTTAAATTGTTAAAGTTTCAATGTTTAATCAAAATAGTCAAATTGCTACCTTGAATTTATAGGTAATTGTTTCTTTTTAATTCAAGATTGTTCTATTTCATATATGACATATGGATAGGGGGAGTTAAGGTTAACTATGTCATTAATTAGTTCTCATCATAAAAAATGGGGAGATTATTGTATCTCAGACATTGAGGATGAAACTAATTTATGTGTTTGTGATCTAACCCATGTGTTGGAGAGAAATGATGTAGGATTAACTATGAGTGGGAAAAGACAAAGTAATTAAGGAAGAATCTATCGTTGGGCTGGAGTCAAGATCGGGCATCAGGCCGAGGTTCGGACGATACGGTGGGAGCTCGCCGAGGGTTCGCCAGAGGTTGTCGGGAGTTTGCCGATAGGTTGTCGAGAGCTCGCTAGAAGGATGTCAAGAGTTCATCGGAAGGAGATCGGGAGCTCGCCAAGGGTTCACCGGAAGGATGCCAGGAGTTCGTCGAAAGATTGATTGATGTGTCGGACAACAAAGACCGTGTTTGTAATTATTTGTCTTAAGTGTCGTAGCTAGTATCATGATTAGAGTTAGTTTTACTAACTCAATTAGGGGCCAACGATGTCTAATTTGATCTTGATTTGAGCTCATGATAGAGCTCATTTTGTTGACCCAAAAAAAGTTAACAAAAGGTACACTCAAGTACAAAATAGTACCTAAAAGGTACTATTCTTGATATCCCGATGATGGTACCGCTCAGGTTGTGGTGGTACTACCCCAGGCAATGGTAGTACCATCGTCGCCCAATTTTCGAGCACTTTGAACGGTAGTACTGGTAGTGCGGTGATAGTACTGCTTGTACCCGGGTTTTTCGACAATAGTTGAATTTTGGCTTTATTTCTTTTTTATATCAAATTGGGGTCTATAAATATCCCAAGTATTCTTGCATGAGAAAGCAAGAAAAGTGCTAAGAAAGTAGAAAAAATACTTGGGTAAATTATGTGAAAATTGATTGAAAACTTCCCTTTATCTTTCAAGTGGAAAGTGAGTTTAAGGGAAGAGTTGATTGAGTTTTAAAAATTGATCTCCTGAGCCTGCAAAAATGAGTGTAAAGGTTGTTCTCCTGAGCATATGAAAAGGAGAAAGGTATAAGATGTGTTTTGATTTTCGCTCATAAAGGAAGATCAACAGTGGACACCAGTTGGCCTCGATTAGAGAGGGATCGAGATTAGACATAGGTCAAAGTTTTGACTGAACTACTATAAAATCTGTGAGTATCTCTCTACCCTTGCCTCTCTTTATTATTGCATCAGAATTTAACTGTTCTTAATTAGTTCTAAGAAAAGCACGAGCATCTTCTTTTGGTTGTCTTTTTACTATTGTTCTCGAACTTTATCGCTCTCAACGACTTCCAAGAAAAGAACTTATGATTTCAGTTTTACTCCGATCAAAGTTTTTCAGAACGAGTGTTTTAGCACTTACACTAATTCACACCCCCCCCCCCCCCCACTTAGTGCCAACTCGATCCTAACATGGCGTACCTCCGATTCTTCCAACCCAATGTCCAAACTTTGACTCCGGCCCAACGACAGATTCTTCTTTAATTGGTTTGCCTTTTTTGTTTATCTTTTTATAGTCGTAGTTAATCATGCATCACTTATCTCCAAAATACATATATTAGATAACAAATCCATCAATTGATTTTATCATCAAAATAAAAAATTTGACACTTGTAGTTGGCTTTGAACATTCTATGTGTATAATAAGTGCTTGGTGACATGATTATTTCCTATTTAAAGCAAAAAGGGAATAGAATTAATAATTTAATAAAAAATATGTAACTAGAAAAAAAAGAGAATAGAATAATGACATAGTATTCAGATGCTCAAAAAATCATAAAAATAGCAAAAATTAAAAAATAAAAAATAGAAAACCAGTAATATCCATAAGTATCCTATTCAAAGCTTTTATAAAAATTTGTGGCCATTTTAAATATCTATGCAATATACTATTTTTGAATTTTTCTCAATAAAAATTATCACCTATTAAAAAAAATTCTGAACCAAATTTTCTATATATATTGTTAACTTATTTAGAAGCTCAAATGTGTGAAAAAATATTGCATGAATGTCTTACCATTTTTCAGAAATAAAAAAGGAGAAAATAAAAAAGAACACATTATGTTTAAAATTTCATAAAAATATCAAAATAATCTCTAAAATGGAAAACCGGTGACACGTGTCTATGTGTCCTATTAAATAGATTTCTAAAATTTTGAGATTATTTTGAATAGTACATCTATTGAATATTAGTTTTGAATTTTCCTCAATAATTATGCATCACTTATTAGAAAAAATGTTTCTTTGGATCAAAATTTTTTACATATACTGTGTATCTCTTTAGAAGCTCAAATGTAAAAAAAATATTATATGGATAAGTTATATTTTATTAGAAATAAAATAAATAAGATAAAAATAACACATTGTTCTGGACAAATATTTTATTTGTAAAGAATGCCCAGAATATTAGCAGTAAAACAACAAATTTTCAGAACACTATTCAGAATAGTAAATATCAAGAGAACCTGAAACTCTAGCTACACAATAAACCAAAAATTTAAATTCCTATCAAATAATTTTATATAAATGAAAACATACCTTAAAAAAAATTTAAACTCTATGGCAAATAATGTGACTTGACGGAATAGAATCTCAAAGAGTCTGTCACACAAAGTCAATGATACTTGGAGGCTATGTAGTACTGCATAGATTACATTGATTGATACGTGTGAAAGATGGATATACAGCAGCATATGGTAAAAGCGTAGGTTCAAGTTAAATTATTTTTTTATGTAATTTAATCTTACGTGAAACAGATGTTCTACCAAAAAAGTCGAAGTCAGAGTTCTTTAAAAAAATTCATCCTTAGATCATTAGTATAGATGTTAACCACTTAAAGCATATATTTTGATCCGGTTCAATTCTTATAATATAATTCAATTAAAATAAAAAAGTCAAAAATTTATCTACCATGATTAATCATGCTAGAAGTCAAATTAAGATTATAAAAAGTATAAAATTGAGAGATAGAGGTGAATGAGAAGTTAACATTAAATGCAACAAATGTCCATCAATGAAGTAGAAACTATGTCTTCTCAATTATTTTGAGAATTGAACTTTATTTTCTTTTTGTGTTGGTTTTCTTGATCGTCCTTATAACTGATTTTGTTTTCCTATGATGCTTATGTTCTTATGTTTTGATCAGAAATATCCAAAAATATTTCACCTAAAATGGTTTCCTTTTTTTCATATCAAGGGTTTCTTTCATGGTCTGCTAGGATGATCTTAAAAATATTTGTAGGTTTAATTTATTACCTCTACGTTTTTATCAAATTATGAAATTTAGGTCTTTTCAAGATACCATATAATCATTTATCATATCGATAACTAGCCATTTTAATTAAAAATGGTAGAAGTGAAGAAAGAGAAACCATCTTAGAGCATGAAGATAAATGTGAAACTCCTTACAAAAGCCCCTTGTTCTATAAGAATGGACTAATTTCAACTTTCAAATTTTGGTAATGACCCCTTGTTCTATAAGAATGGACTAAATTCAATTTTCAAACTTTAGTAATGAATTCTTGGGTATTTTCTATTAGGGTTAAGATCTATCTCTATAATTTTGGTCATAGATCTTTTAAACTCTTATGATTAGCTCGTATCTAAAATAATCCTTATATTTTAAAAAATATACCATATAAGCTTATCTTGTCATTTTGAGTTGATAGATGTTAGAGTTTCCCTACGTGACATGCTAACTCATAATAAATTATTTATATAATAATATATAATTTAAATTAATATCTATTTTAGACCATATGATTTTGGTCGTGGACCTCTTAAGCCCTTATGATTTACTCATGTTTAAAATAATTTCTATATTTTTAAAAAGTTAGCATATAAGTCCCTCCCGTTAAGTTAGAGATATGAGAGGCCGAAGGTGGAGGTGAATGAGAGTTGGACCATCACATCATAGACACGATAGGTGAGGGAGCAAGAGAGGATAAAGTGAGAGGCGATGAAGACATAACACCCAAAAGGAGAAAGAGAGACCAAAAGACTAGAAGTGCCTAATGTCGAATAAGTCGATGCACATCAATCTTAGACAGGATCAGAACTCCTGAGCTCATCGTCAGCTTGGGAGAGGATATGTGCGTATGACGCTCTTCTAGGCAACAACGGTTCGGTGTTATTGCTGGTGGTCGCTTCCACGATGACGTCTCCTCTTGACATTCATGGTGATATCAATTTTTCTATAAAAAACTTAAATTATAAATATCATTATATTAATAATTTATTATGAGTCAACATGCCATATAAGTAGATTCTAACATCTGTTAACTAAGAGTTGATAAGAGAAAATTATATATTATAGTTTTATAAATATAGAGATTATTTTAGACACGAGTAAACCATAGAGCTTAAGAGGTCCACAATCAAAACCATAAAGGCTAAAATGGATCGTAACTTAAATTACATATGTCATTATATTAATAACTTAATATGTAAGTAAATTCTAATATTTGTTAACTCAAACTTATCGAGAGAGGCTTATATGTTACGTTTTTTAAAATGTAAAATTATTTTAGTCATGAGTAAGTCATAAAGAATTAAGAGGTCCATGACCAAAATCACATAGATTAAAATGAACCTTAATCTTTTTCTGTTATCATACTCATTTATATGGTGATAATTCATCTTTCTTTTAAATAAATATTTTTTTTATGATTAAACACCCTATAAGTTTTTTGAGCGAATTTACTATAAAAAACTCCTTTTTTTTGCTTTTTTAGGAAGACATGCCTCTTACTTTTATTTTTCTCAATGAGGCATCTTGTTTTAGATACTATCAAGAAAATTCTTCACTAGCCACAACTCATCAGCTTTGGAGATACCTTATAGATCTGTCAAGGATGCATTGGTTCAATTGAATGATTGTTATAGTATTTTCATTTGACTCGTTTATAATTTTTTCCAATAACATTACAATTTGTTAAGGTGGTGAAAACATTTTAAAATTATTAAAAAATATTATAAGTGATATTATATTATAATTTTTTATTATTATTGTTTATAGACTATTATGATGTTGGGAGATGGCCCAGATTCAGCCCATAATGGGCTTTAGTGAAGCCCACAGCCTAGAACCTCACTTATATTAACCTAAAACCTAGATTAGGTAGCTAGGGTTGAGATTAAGAAAGCAGCGGCGGCTGAAAACGTGGTAGAGAAAAAGCAGACTGCAGATTGACAGTAGAGGCCAGAAAATAAGATATCCAGGAAAGGGAAGAAGACAAGGCAGGAAAAAACTATTCTCAATCATTCAAATCTCAGGTTAGATCAGTTTGTAGTGGATTCTTACTGTGATCTCTTGGGAAGGTTTTGGATATTGTGCTTAGGATTATAGTCCTTGTATCCTTGTGATTCTCTTGTGGCTATTGCTTTAGGCATGGGCAAGAAGCCTTGAGATCTGTATATTCATTATTTTGATAGTGGATTTTCTCTGGCTTGTCCCGTGGTTTTTACCCTTCGAGTTGAAGGGGTTTTTCACGTAAATCTTGGTGTTCATCTGATTGTGATTTATATTTCATTCCGCTGTGCGTGAGGGTCTGCTAGTATTTGTTCATATACAAAGTTGATTCCTGTTTTATTCCCATCAACTGGTATCAGAGCAGGGTTTTGGTGGTATTTAATCTTTTGTATCTGAACATGGAGGCCGGTAATATTTCTCGCATGATTAGTTTAAACGGAAACAATTGGATGATATGGAAACCAAGAATGGAAGATCTCTTGTATTGCAAAGATTTGTATGGACCTTTGCAAGGAGATAGTGCAAAGCCCACATCTATGACAAATGATGAGTGGAAGAGGTTAGATCAAAAAACAGTTGGCTTTATTCGACAATGGCTAGATGATAGTGTCTTTCACCATGTTTCTACTGAATGTTCTGCATACTCTCTTTGGAAAAAGTTAGAAGGTCTTTATGAAAGAAAAACGGCTGGCAACAAAGCTTTTCTGATCAGAAAACTTGTGAACTTGAAATATAAAGAGGGTACTTCTATTCCTGAGCATTTAAATGAAATGCAGAGTATTACTAACCAGTTATCCTCTATGAAAATGCCTCTTGATGATGAGTTGCAGGCGTTGTTACTTCTCAGTTCTTTGCCAGAAAGTTGGGAGACACTAGTGGTTTCTCTCAGTAATTCGGCACCAGATGGTATTATCACCATGAGTCAAGTAACAAGCAGTTTGTTGAATGAGGAGTTAAGGAGAAAGAATTCAGCAACTTCTAAGATTGATTCACAAGCACTTGTCTCAAAGAACAGAGGAAGGTCAAAGTCAAAGGATAGAAGTGGTTCACGTGTGGGTAGAAGCAAGTCAAGGTCAAGGAAAGATATTGTTTGCTACAATTGTGGTGAGAAAGGACATTACAAGAATCAGTGCAAGCAACCTAAGAAGAAAAAGAAAAGGGGGAAAGAAGTGGAGCATACAGAGTCAAAAGATAATATTCCTCTAGTATATCAGGGTGATGGGGGAGATGTGCAGGAAGATGGTGCAGATCCAGATGTTGATCTACCTGCAGGACATGTTGAGCAAGAAGAAGAAAGAGAGCAAGTTCCCACAGAACCTCAGTTAAGAAGATCTTCTAGACAACGTCAACCTTCCAGAAGATACTCTACAGATGAGTATGTGATGTTTACTGATGCAGGTGAACCAGAGAGTTACAAGGAAGCAGTTGAAAGTGAGCAGAAAAAGAAGTGGTTTATTGCTATGCAGGAACAGATGGATTCTCTACAAAAGAACCACACATATGATTTGGTGCAACTACCAGAGGGAAGTAAGGCCTTGAAGAACAAATGGGTTTTCAGGTTGAAGACTCAAGAATATTGTTCTCAACCAAAGTATAAAGCTAGATTGGTTGTGAAAGGCTTTGGTCAAAAGAAAGGTATTGATTTTGAAGAAATTTTTTCTCCTTTTGTTAAAATGTCTTCTATCCGTGTTGCTCTTGGTATTGCTGCTAACCTAGACTTGGAGATTGAACAGTTAGATGTGAAAACAGCTTTCCTTCATGGTGATTTGGAGGAGGAAATTTATATGGAGCAACCAGAAGGCTTCAAAGTCAAAGGTAAAGAAAATATTATCTGCAAGTTGAAGAAGAGCTTGTATGGGCTGAAGCAAGCTCCAAGACAGTGGTATAAAAAGTTTGATTCATTTATGATTGAAAATAAATATAAAAGAATAGCTTCAGATCATTGTGTGTACATCAAACGGTTTGGTGAGGATTTTATTATTCTCTTACTTTATGTTGATGATATGCTTATCCTCGAAAAAGATATGTCTATGATTGGCAGGTTGAAGAAGGACCTGAGTGAATCTTTTGCAATGAAGGACATGGGGCTAGCAAAACAAATACTGGGCATGCAGATTTCTCGTGACAGAAGAAAGAGAAAGATTTGGTTGTCACAGGAGAAATACATTGAGAAGGTATTGGATAGGTTCAGTATGAGTAATGCAAAGCCAGTTGGTTCTCCTCTTGCAGGTCACTTCAAGTTGTGCTCAGAGCAGAGTCCGTCAAGTGATGAGGAGAAGGAGAAAATGCAAAAGGTTCCTTATGCTTCAGCAGTTGGAAGTTTAATGTACGCAATGGTATGTACGAGGCCGGACATCGCATATGCAGTGGGTGTTACTAGTAGATTTCTTGCAAATCCAGGTAAAGTGCATTGGGCAGCAGTGAAGTGGATTTTTAGATATCTCAGAGGAAGTTCTAAAGTTTGTTTAAGCTTTAGAGGTGGACCACCTGTATTGACAGGTTACACAGATGCAGATATGGCAAGAGATATTGACACAAGGAAGTCCACATCAGGTTTTGTACTTACTTTTGCAGGGGGAGCTGTGTCATGGCAGTCCATATTGCAAAGGTGTATTGCACTCTCCACCACAGAGGCAGAATATATTGCTGCTACAGAGGTTTGCAAAGAAATATTATGGATGAAAGAATTCTTACAAGAATTGGGGCTGAAACAGGAAAACTATGTGGTGTATTGTGACAGCCAGAGTGCCATCCATTTATGCAAGAACTCAACATTTCATTCCAAATCAAAGCATATAGATGTCAGATATCATTGGATCAGAAATGTGCTTGAAGAGAAGCAGTTACAGCTTCAGAAAATTCACACAGATGATAATGAGGCAGACATGTTGACAAAGGCTTTACCGAAAGAGAGACATGAGATGTGCCGACAGTTGGTCGGCATGGTTTCACATTAAGGAGTCATGAGACAGCCTCCCTTATGGGCTGAAGGGGGAGGTTGTTGGGCAGATGGCCCAGATTCAGCCCATAATGGGCTTTAGTGAAGCCCACAGCACAGAACCTCACTTATATTAACCTAAAACCTAGATTAGGTGGCTAGGGTTGAGATTAAGAGAGCAACGGCGGCTGAAAACGTGGTAGAGAAAAAGCAGACTGCAGATTGACAGTAGAGGCCAGAAAATAAGAGATCCAGGAAAAGAAAGAAGACAAGGCAGGAAAAGACTATTCTCAATCATTCAAATCTCAGGTTAGATCCGTTTGTAGTGGATTCTTACTGTGATCTCTTGGGAAGGTTTTGGATATTATGCTTAGGATTATAGTCCTTGTATCCCTATGATTCTCTTGTGGCTATTGCTTTGGGCTTGGGCAAGAAGCCTTGAGATCTGTATATTCATTATTTTGATAGTGGATTTTCTTTGGCTTGTCCCGTGGTTTTTACCCTTCGAGTTGAAGGGGTTTTCCACGTAAATCTTGGTGTTCATCTGATTGTGATTTCTGTTTCATTCCAATGTGCATGACGGTCTGCTAGTATTTGTTCATATACAAAGTTGATTCCTATTTTATTCCCATCATATGATATCATATTCTTAGGTTTACAAGTAGTTTGATTGAGGTTACGTGTTTTCCATTAATGTTATAATATTTTTTTTGGGCATTAAAAACATTATAAATATATCAATGTTATGTCTCTTTAGTTGTCAATATGGGCTCATTTGTATCATTATAATATTTTCAAGTAGATTTTATGATATTCTCGTTGCGGTGTCTGAAACAAGATAACACACTTGGATTCGATTATATGGACTTGATAGAGACTTTTCTGGTGCTTGCCTAGTAGACGCATCCCGCCTTCAAGTTTGTTGGGCAAGCATTTGCTGGTTCAGGCCCGTGTGCGTTAGCTCGCCCGCCTCGCGGTCTTCTCCGTACAGAGTGGGAGCTCGTCCGGATGAGCGGTGATTCAGGGCTCGGCTTGGAAGGTCGGCTATTGGAGTGGTGGAGCCCGGGTGAAGAGGGAGTAATCCAATTTGGGTCGGCAGCCAACTCCTGCAAGGAGGTCGGGTCGGGTAGGTTCCCGACGTGACCCCTCCGACGGTTAAGTTAGTTCAGTGGTTCGTTTTTGCGATCCCCTTGCCCCGTAGAGGTGCAGGAGCTTTTATAATGGTTGCTGTAGATTAATCATACATGATAACCTTACTGCCTTTATGGCTTACCATACCGCCGTACGCACCCACCACGCTTGTTGTCCTTGCAAGCAGGCATGCGTTTGCAGTTGGGGGGTGCCGACCTTACTTGTGTCAGGTCGGCTGTACGAGCACTGGCGCTCCCCGTATATCCGGCCGGTTACCTGCGTCGGGTCGGCCACGTCGGCGGGCCAGCTGTCCGAGGGTATGATGACTTAGCGGCCAGGTCAGCATTTGTCAAATCATTCTTCCCCCCCCCCCCGGGAAGACCTTCTCGAGGCGCCTGATGAGGATGTCGAAGATGAGGTCTTGCATTTAACCGCTGGTTCGAGATCGCCCTGAACTAGTCCCGAATGCGGACTTTGGGGATTTCGAATGGTGCGGTGGTTGATCTGACTGAGCAGGAGCTCAGGAATTGTAATGTAGCACGAGTAGATCCGACCGAGCGTGAGCTCGGGAATTACGACGTATCAAGAGTCGATCCGACCGAGCATGAGCTCGGGAACTGCATTGTAGCGAGAGTCGATCCGACCGAGCATGAGCTCGGGAATTGCATTGTAGCAAGAGTCGATCCGACCGAGCATGAGCTCGGGAATTGCATTGTAGCAAGAGTCGATCCGACCGGGCGTGAGCTCGGGAATTGCATTGTAGCAAGAGTCGATCCGACCGAGCATGAGCTCGGGAATTGCATTGTAGCAAGAGTCGATCCGACCGAGCGTGAGCTCGGGAATTGCAATGTAGGGCTTTCGCCAAGGGTGAAGTCGGGCGCAAATCCGGAGATTTGGCCGAGAGGGTTACCTTGGGCGCAAATCCGAAGTTTTGGCCGAGAAGGTTACCTCAGGCGCAAATCCGAAGTTTTGGCCGAGAAGGTGATCTCGGACGCAAATCCGGAGATTTGGCCGCGGTGGTGGCCTCGGGCGCAAATCTGAAGATCTGGCCGAGAAAGTGACCTCGGGCGCAAATCCGGAGATTTGGCCGAGAGGGTGATCTCGGGCGCAAATCCGGAGATTTGGCCGAGAGGGTTACCTCGGGCGCAAATCCGAAGATTTGGCCGAGAAGGTGATCTCGGGCGCAAATCCGAAGATTTGGCCGAGAAGGTGATATCGGGCGCAAATCCGGAGATTTGGCCGAGAGGGTTACCTCGGGCGCAAATCCGAAGATTTGGCCGAGAAGGTGATCTCAGGCGCAAAACTGGATATGCGCCTTTGCGACAATATTATACATATATGTATATATACAAATATATATATATATATATGTATTTTCCGCACTCTGCCTAGGGTTTCGGTCATAGTTATGGCGCATTTAATGCGCTGAGTGCTCTTTCGGGACGGCGGCGCTTCCTCTTACCTCGGGAAGCTGAAACGACTCCCTTGGGCTATAAGTTAGCTGCTGGGTTGGGCAGAGACCTCACTTGCTCATTTTGCCCTCTTCCTGCCTCCGTCTCGGACCACCATAGCCACCCTTCGCCCTTTCAGCTCGGCAACCCTTTTTAACAGGTCGCGATGACCTCGTCGGACTCCTCCACTTGTGTCAGGATCGTTTCTCCCTCGGGGTCGGGGGAGTCTAGTCATGGTGATCCCGAGGTTAGTTCCTCGGGAGCGTCTTTCGAGCCCCCGTCGCCTGTCGACGCGCGGGTTCAAAGGGACTTGGAGGTCATGATGTCAGATCATGACCTCGACTCGGCGGTGACTGAGGGGTCACTTGTCACGATTAGGGCACGGTACAGCATCCCGACTGAATACGGGTTGCATGTCCCAGAGCCGGGGCAACGTCCTTATAGCTTGGACGTCCCCGGCATGTGCATCTCGGTAGATGCCTTGGAAGCCGGTCTTCGATTTCCTTTGCACCCTCTAATTGAGGAGTGCCTGAAATGGTGGAGAATTTCTCCTAGCCAGGTAGCGCCCAACTCGTGGCGTTACCTCGTGGTTTTTTTGGGTGAGTGCCGAGGAGCTGGGATTATCCCGACTCGAGACTTGTTCATGGCATGTTTTCACCTGTGCAAGAGTCGGGGCGGTTACTACCTCACCGCCCGAGTTGGTTTTAGGGTTAGCGGGGCACCCTCCAGTAATAAAGGTTGGAAGTCCCGCTATCTTTACGTTAGTGGTCTGGGTTGGGGATTCGGGTTCAGCTGGTCGGCTCATCCGATCGACAACGCCCCCCCTTATCTGTCCGAGGAGGAGACCGTCCTGGTCGGCCGACTGAAGGGGATTCTCTCCTCTTCTCGTGCGATTAAGGAGATGACCGAGCTTGGCTCGCTGAGGCGGGTTTGAGTCCGGCCTCCAAGGGTACTAGCATTTTGCTTTGCTCAAGCTTCACTAATCTCTTACTGACCTGTAAGTTGTGATGCAGACCGGATGGATCTCGGGGAGCTTCGCGGGATGCCGAGAGTGGCTGGCGGAAGGGCCCCTCCGAGCCGCCCCACTCCGGCTCCCCCCCCCCCCCCCCCCCCCCCCCCCCCCCCGACTGAACGGGCCGACGTTGCGGGGAAACCACAAAAGAAGACGAAGGTGCTGTCGAGGAAGCACAAGTCCCAGGTCGGCGATGGTGGGTCCCACTCCCGCTCCAAGGGTAAGGAGCCTGCCGCATCGCCCGAGAGGCCGGAGGCACCCGCTGAGTCCGAAGAGGGGGCCGCTTCTCCTGTCCATGAGCGCCCGAGGTCCATGAAGGACCTCTTTAAGACAAAGGTCTACAAGGGCGACCAGGGCTATTATGCCCTGCTGATGTCTGACCTGGGGCATCAAGACCCCGAGAAGGAGCTACAGGCTCGGTGGGCGGGACTAAAAAACTCGACGAAGGTGTGGCACACTTCGTCGGCCGCCGAGGAATACGAAAGGGGGATTCTCCATCCCCAATTGGCGAGGGAGCTGTACACGCTTCCCTCGGAGGTTTTGATGTCCCGAGCCACCAAGGAGATTGTCTTGGTAAGTCTACCGACTTGTGCCTCCGTAGTGTAAGTTTATCTTCCTTTGTTTTTTTTTATTTTTTTTTTATTTTAAAGATTGTCCTTTCGTGCAGAGCCAGCACTTTCAAATGGCACTGGTCGACCGGGTCCATGATGCTGGTCGACTGATCACCTTCATGGACCATCGGGTCAAGCAGCTGCAAGAGGAGCTCGATGTCCTGAAATCTAAGGGCGGGCCCGAGGCGGTTGCCGAGGCCGAGGAACGGGCGTCCAGACTGAAGGAGGAGCTCGAGAAAACGAAGGCCGAAGGAGTCGAGGAGCTCCTCAGACACGAAGCCACGGAAAGAGAGCTACGGGGCCATCTGGGTGATGCCCAGCATCTGCTGAAAGAGGCACGTGCCAGGGCTCGGAGGATGGATGACGAGCAGCTGCAGTCCGTGAAGGACCTGGAGCATGCCCGAGCCGAGCTGCCAGGAAAGGTTGTTGCTGAGTACAAGGGGTCCCTCGGCTTCAAAGAGGGTCTGAAACGGATGGGGCGGGTTACTTATGAGTACGGGTATCGGGTGGCGCTGGCTCGCTTTCGTGCCCGGTACCTCGATGCCAACATTGAAGAAGATCCGTTCACTATTTACCCCGAGGATGACTCAGTGCCGATGGAGCGGCAACAGGATTTTGACGACTCGGCGCCTCCCGAGTCCTGACTGTGTTCTCCACTTGTTTTTTTTTTTTTTTTAAGCTTGTAGCTCGGGTCGGGTAGCCCTCATATTGGCCCTCGTCCTGTTTTGTATTTGTCCCGAGTTAATACAAGTCAAGATGTTTTGCTGACATGGTTGCATTTCAACTCGACATGAATGGTAATACAACCCAAGTCACTCTGCTGACATTGTCATGCGTAAAACTTTCACAAGTTTATGACGTGCCAGGTTCTTGGCAACACCCGTCCTTCCATGGTTGCTAGTGTATAAGTCCCGTCTCGGATAACATCTATGACTCGGTAGGGACCCTCCCAGTTCGGGGCCAGCTTGCCGCAGAACCGGGTCGGATCGCTGACCTCGGTCTTCCGGAGCACCAAGTCGCCCGACCTGACGTGTTGTGGGCGTACGCGTCGGTTGTAGATTCTTGCTACAGCTCTTCTGTAGGCCAATGCTCGGAGATGAGCATCGGCCCGTTTTTCCTCCAATAGGTCGAGGCTTCTACGGAGCTGCTGATCGGACTCCTCCTGATGTTGGGTTTGGACTCGAAGGGTCGGGAAAACCACCTCGGGAGGTAGTACGGCTTCAGTCCCGAATGCCAGGCTGTAAGGTGATTCCCCCGTCGGGGTTTTTGGAGTCGTTCTCAACGCCCATAGGACACTCGGGAGCTCCTCCACCCAAGAAGTCGTGGCGTTGGAGACCCTTTTCTTCAACCCTTCAAGAATGGCTCGGTTTGTTACCTCGGCGAGCCCGTTGGCTTGGGGATGGGCAACCGAACTGAACTTCAGTTGGATGCGATAGCTCTGGCAAAATGTTTTGAACTTTGCGTTATTGAACTGCGTGCCGTTGTCGGTGATGATCGCCCTCGGGAGGCCGAACCTGGTTATGATGTTCTTCCATATGAACCCTTCAACTTGTTTCTCGGTGATGGAGGCCAGCAGCTCGGCTTCGAGCCATTTGGTGAAATAGTCGACTCCGACTATCAGAAACCTTCTCTGTCCCGAGGCTGGGGGGAAGGGGCCGAGGAGGTCCATTCCCCATTGGGCGAAGGGCCAGGCGCAGTCGGCAGTCGTGAGTGGTACCATCGGTCTATGTTGGAGTCGGGCGTGCTTCTGGCATGGCTCGCAATTTCGAACGTAAGCTTGGGCATCCTTTCGTAGTGTAGGCCAATAGTAACCTTGCCTGAGGACCATGTGTGCCAAGGTGCGAGCACCGACATGGTCTCCACATATTCCCTCGTGGATCTCAGCTAAGGTAGTTTGCGCCTCGATCGGGTTCAAACAGCGAAGTAGGGGTCGGCTGAAGCCTCGCCGGTAGAGGCGGCCATCGATGATGCAGTACCATGATTCCATCCTTCTGATTCTTTGGGCAGCCGCCTTGTCTTCGGGAAGGACTCTCACTTGTTTGAAGCGGAGGATCTCGTCGGTCCAGCCTCCGTCTTCCTGATCAACAGTCATCGTAGTCGGGCCGATGGAGGGCCCGATGGTCCTTACCATTGCTCCGGTTGGTGTGTCAGTCGCGCGGGAGGAAGCTAACCTGGCCAAGGCATCTGCTTGCGCGTTTTCGCTGCGAGGTACCTTGGTGATGGTACACCTTCGAAATCGAGCGGTCATCCGTTGCACCTCGGCCAGGTATTTGACCATTGCTGCTTCCCGGGTCTCAAACGTGCCGTTAACTTGGCCAGCGACGAGTTGGGAGTCGGTGAATATCTCTATGTCTTCTGCTCCTAGCTCGGCTGCGACCTTAAGACCGAACAAGAGCGCTTCGTATTCGGCTTCATTGTTTGTAGCTCTGAATCCTAATCGCAAGGCATGTTCGTAGATGTGGCCGGAGGGGTCCTTGAGCACCAAGCCAACTCCTCCTCTTTCCGAGTTAGCAGAACCATCGATATGTAGAGTCCATCCAGGGATCGGGTTTTGCAGGACTTGTGGCGGTGTGAGCTCCGAGAGGAAATCCGCGAGCACTTGGCCTTTGATTGCCTTTCTTGGCTCGTATTCGATATCGAATTCCCCTAACTCTACCGACCACTTCAGCATCCGACCTGTGACATCAAATTTGGAAAGGATCTGGCACAAGGGTTGGTCGGTTATTACTTTGATGGGATGCGTCTGAAAATATGACCTCAGTTTTCTGGAGGCCAGGATCAGCGCCAAAGCTATCCTTTCTATGGGGGCATAGCGGAGCTCAGGCCCTGCCAGAACATGACTAGTGTAGTAGATCGGCCTTTCCCCGGCTTTATCAAGTGTTACCAGGACCGAGCTAACCGCCAGGTCGGTCGCAGCGAGGTATAAGCCGAGGGGCTCGCCATCCTTCACCGAGGCTAGTTGCGGCAGGTTCTCGATGTGACTCTTGAGTTGGCGGAAGGCCTCCTCGCATTCGGGGGTCCATTTGAAGTCTTTTGCCGACTTCAGTGCGCGAAAAAAGGTTGAACTCTTGTCTCCGGCTCGGGAAATGAAGCGGCTTAGGGCTGCTAACCTTCCCGTAAGTCGCTGTACCTCCTTTATAGTCCTAGGGGGCTGCATCTCCTGTATTGCTTTTATCTTGTCGGGATTGGCGTCGATTCCTCGTTGATGCACTATAAAGCCGAGGAACTTCCCGGATGTGATGCCGAAAGTACATTTCGCCGGATTGAGACGCATCTTGTATTTCCTCAGCGTGCGAAATGTCTCCTCCAGGTCAGAGAGGTGGGTCTCGGCATGTCGGCTTTTGACTATCATGTCGTCTACATATATTTCCATATTCCTTCCGACCTGGTCCTTGAACATACGATTCACGAGACGCTGGTAGGTCGCGCCGGCATTCTTCAATCCGAACGGCATCACCTTGTAGCAATATGTCCCATTGTGTGTGATAAAGGCCGTGCTTCTTTTGTCTCTCGGGGCCATTTGGATTTGGTTGTATCCTGAGAAGGCATCCATGAAGGAAAGCAGCTGATGTCCTGACGTGGCATCCACAAGTTGGTCGATGCGGGGAAGTGGGTAGCAGTCCTTCGGGCAAGCCCGATTGAGGTCAGTATAATCAACACACATCCGCCAATTTTCATTTGTTTTTTTGACAAGTACAACATTAGACAACCAGGTCGGGTATTTTACTTCTTCGATGAGATGTGCGGTCAACAGGCGAGTGACCTCGTCCTCTATGGCCTTCTGGCGATCCGGAGTGAATTTCCGCGGACGCTGCTTCACAGATCGGGCGTCGGGGGAGATGTTTAAGTAGTGTTGGGCAATCTCTGGGTCGACCCCTGGCATGTCGTTTGGGGTCCACGCGAAGACATCGTCGTTCTTCCTTAGGAAATCTATTGGCTGAACTTGTTGATTCTCCGCAAGCTCCGATCCGACCTTCACCAGCTTATCCATGCGGTTCTGGTCTAGTGATAGCTCGAGGACTTTTTTCGCGGAGTGGGTGTCTCGGGTGCTTTCTTCCGGACCTGGGGGCGTGGCGCCGAATGGTTCGGTTCTCGGTTTCTTGCACAGCGTTGTCGCCGTTAAGTAGCATTGCCTGGATTCCTTCGGGTCACTCCTGACCTCGCCGACCCCGGCTCGAGTCGGGAACTTCAAGATCCGGTGGTACGTTGACGCGACCGCCCTGAGCCGATTGAGGGTCGGGCGCCCGATGATGGCGTTGTACGCAGATGGGAGCTTGACCACCATGAATGATACCATCAGCGTCTTTGATCGCAGCTCCCCCCCGAACATGACAGGGATTGTGGTTGTTCCCATGGGGGAGATGGAATCCCCAGTGAACCCTGTCAAGGTAGATGTTAGGGGGGTGAGGTCTAGGTCGGTCAATCCTAACCGTTGAAAGGCATCACAATATAGGATGTCAGCCGAACTTCCCGTGTCGATCATGACCCTCTTGATGTAGGCGTTGGCCATGCGGATTGAGATTACCAGCGCGTCGTCGTGAGAGGAGGGCTCCTCGCCTTTCGACCTGAACGTGACGTCGAGGTCTTCATGATGTAGCGGCCTCTTTCCGGCCTCGGATCGCGCGTATGCTTTTCGCGCCGAGGAGTTATTGCCGCCTGATGCTGGGCCGCCGAAGATGACGTCGATCTGTTTTTCGACCGGGCCCTGCGGTCGGGGAGACAGATCTCGGGATGGCCGATCGTCCGAGAGAGGGGGTTGTTCGCGGACGTATCGCCGCAGGTGCCCGCACCGGATAAGGTCTTCAATCTGGTACTGAAGGTCACGGCATTCCTCGGTGTCATGACCATACTCTCAATGGAAGCGGCAGTACCTCCTCTTGTCGCACTGCTCGGGATGCGACTTCATCGGGCTTGGTGCCTTCAAGAGCCCCTTCTCCCGTATTTTGAAAAAGATCTCCGTTCAGGTTGAGTTGAGGGGAATCGGGGGAGGTCTGGCTGGCAGCAAGCCCGACCTATCCTCTCTTTTCTTCGGAGGTGGGGCTAGATGCCCACGAGACTGTTCCCCCCGAGGGCGTTTCGTCTCGTCCCGCTTGCCAGCTATCAGGGTCTCGGCCGCCACATATTGGTGCGCCCGTTGCAACATCTCGGGCAGAGTCGTTGGTGGTCGCTCGATCAGCGACCAAAAGAACCTTGACGGCTTCAGCCCCGTCAGAAATGCTTGGATGGCCAGGGACGGATGGAGGTCGGGAATGCCCTATACTTGTGATGTGAATCTTCCTACGAACTGGGAGAGGGGCTCGTCGCTCCCTTGGGCCATCCCGAGGAGCGAGGCTGTGGTAGGCCTCGGGCGTGCACTTGCCAAAAAGTTCGACTCGAACTCCCTTGCTAACACGTCAAATGACGGTATGGATGCGGGTTTGAGACGAGCATACCAGGTTCTGGCCGATCCCCTAAGGGTGGTCGGGAAGGCTCGACACATCAGTGCCTCCGAAGTGTCGTAAAGGGCCATTTGGGAGCGGAATGTGGCGACATGTTCCATCGGGTCGCCACTGCCATCATAGGGCTCGAGGGCTGGGAGCCTGAAGGTGGCTGGTAGGGGCTTGGACTGTATCTCGGGGGTGAACGGGGAGCCTCCTTTAGAGCTTTCCCCAGTCTCATCTTTCGATCTGAGGACTTCCTTCTGGACCTCGTCAAGTCGCTGATGGACTCGACGGACTTGTTCCCTCAAAGAGTCGGTAGAGTCAGTTGATAAAGTGTCGAGGTCAAGTTCAGTCGGTGCTGGATTATAAGAGCGACTTTGGGATCGGGTTGGCGTCGGGGTCGACGAAACTGAGACCCGAGGCGGTGGCTCCTCGGCGACCCGAGGCGGTGGCACCTCGGCGACCCGAGGTGATGGCGCCTCGGCGACTGGCGGGATTCCCCGGCTTGGGGCCGTCGGTGACTCCGTTTGCGGGGGTGCTGGTTGATGAGCCACCGAATGCGCCAACTGGGATAGGTATGGGATTATGGTCTGCATCATCCCCGCTAGTGCTTGGACCTGGTTGGTGAGGCCAAGGAAAGCCTCTACCGTGACCATGAGTGGCGCGGGGTTTGATGCGGGTGAGAGGAACCCCGGTTCGGTCATCATCCTCCAAAAATGGTTGGGAGTTGGCATGGCGGCCGTGACTTCCTCCGCTAGTCGAGGGTGGTCAGGTTCCGTCTGGCGCTCCGTGCCCGAATCCGTGAGTGGGCGTTCTGGCGACATGGGCCCTCCTTCTAGCGCCAAAAATGATAGAGACTTTTCTGGTGCTTGCCTAGTAGACGCGTCCCGCCTTCAAGTTTGTTGGGCAAGCATTTGCTGGTTCAGGCCCGTGTGCGCTAGCTCGCCCGCCTCGCGATCTTCTCCATACAGAGTGGGAGCTCGTCCGGATGAGCGGTGATTCAGGGCTCGGCTTGGAAGGTCGGCTATTGGAGTGGTGGAGCCCGGGTGAAGAGGGAGTAATCCAATTTGGGTCGACCGCCAACTCCTGCAAGGAGGTCGGGTCTGGTAGGTTCCCGACGTGACCCCTCCGACGGTTAAGTTAGTTCAGTGGTTCATTTTTGCGATCCCCCTGCCCCGTAGAGGTGCATGAGCTTTTATAATGGTTGTTGTAGATTAATCGTACCTGATAACCTTACTGCCTTTATGGCTTACCATACCGCTGTACGCACCCACCACGCTTGTTGTCCTTGCAAGCAGGCGTGCGTTTGCAGTTGGGGGGTGCCGACCTTACTTGTGTCAGGTCGACTGTACGAGCACTGGCGCTCCCAGTATATCCGGCCGGTTACCTGCGTCGGGTCGGCCACGTCGGCGGGCCAGCTGTCCGAGGGTGTGATGACTTAGCGGCCAGGTCAACATTTGTCATATCAGGACTGGTCCATAGGGTATCTCCAAAACTTATGATAAAACTATGGGGTTGGTGAGGTATATCTTCGGTTTTATTGGAAACATGAGTACTATTTGGAAAAATAAAAATAAAAAATATTTTTAAAAAAATCACCTAACTTCTTTTTGGGATCCTTAAAAATAATGTTATCACTATTTGATAGTGATAATATTTGATAGATTAGCTAGCAAGTCATGGGCTTATCTACAACTACAGTGAACGAGGAAGATGTGTTTTCTCGGTATAGCTAACCATGCGAAGAGAGGCATATATAATCCGTAAGAAAACACTGAAGAGGCAAAACAACAGAGGGGAAGTACACATTATGTGATTGTTTGGTCTAAAATCCTCCTATTTGTGTGCTGCCAATACAGACTGCCACCTGGAGCATTGGAGTCCCTTCCAAGTGATGCAACTGCGCTGTCCCAAGCAATCTTGTCACAGACAGGGTGGAAAGAAGGAATGGAAACAAAGAAGCAATAATGAAGAGATGAGAGTCCAATCAGTAGAAAGTGGAGAGGGAATTTTACTTGGTTGAATGATTAAGACGGGACAGATAAATCTAAAGCAGACGGTAATCTCACAACTTGGGCATGAATTCCATTTGACTAAACAAATGGAGGTGAGCATCACCGTTTCAACTCTGCTCGGGTTCTATCTGCCCAACTCTCCGAAAAATTCCCTCTCATGGAGCCCAAGAGTTCTGCCGAGTTGCTCCAAGAGGTGCCCAAGTTCCACCAGGCTATGGCCCTCCTACAGTCAGACAAGAGAGAACCCGCCGGAGCTTCCTCAGTAGCAGAAAATATCATCCTTTTTCCTTCCACAGATTCGGGCCGGAGGGAGTTGCAGGTGGTGCCGGCAGCGGCGGAGAAGGACGAGCAAAGGCGGCAGCTTGCGCCCAAGAGGAGTTCTTACAAGGATCGGCACACAAAAGTTGACGGCAGAGGGAGACGGATTAGGATGCCCGTCCTCTGCGCCGCCAGGGTCTTTCAGCTCACCCGAGAACTGGGTCACAAATCTGATGGGGAGACAATCCAGTGGCTCCTCCAGCAAGCGGAGCCCGCCATCATAGCCTCCACAGGCTCGGGCACCGTCCCGGCATCGGCCCTCGCCGCCTGTGGCCCCATGTCCCATTCGAGCGCCACTGTCCTTGCCGGGCTCCATCGGAAGCTTGATGAAGTGGATCAGGGAGCCGCCACAGCCGTGCGGCCTATCTGGGCCATGGTTGGGCGTTCTGGCGTCCCTCGGTTGCACCCTGGGTTATGGCCGCCGCCGCAAGTGGGTGGGTTTAACTCCGGATTACTGCATCCGACAGCGGCCGCCTCATCCAACAGCGGCAACGGATCGGTAGGCAGCTTCATGCAGAAGATGGGGCTGCATGGAATGGAATTGCCCAGCCCCAACATCGGCACGATGAGTTTTGCATCAATGTTTGGTGGGTATGGGCAACAACTGCCCGGACTGGAGCTCGGTCTCTCGCAAGATGGGCATATGGGGGTGTTGGATCCACAGGCCTCGCGTCAGTTCTATCAGCAGATGGCAACGGAGAGGGTGGGAGCCGGCGCTGATGGCAGTGGGCAATTGCAACAGCCACAGCAGCGACCGGCTCGTCAGGCTGAGGATGATTCACAAAGGTCAGAAGACTAGAAGGTTGGTTGGATTTCTTCTGTGTGACTTCCACAAAAAAGGCAGAGAAAGAGACAGAAATTACATTCTTTTGATGTCGTCGAGTGATGAGTAATTCGATCTATCTGCCCCTCCTTTCTCTGCAAACCTCACCAAGCTCAGGTAGCTTCGTCTCTGTTAGTTTGTTTTGGATGTCATTTATTGCCAGTCTTGGATGTTAATCCTATCGTACAATGTATGGAAAATGCAGGTGTATCATTACAGAGCTGTGTGTAGGTAAAGAGTTTTTGGCCATATATAATATAGGTAGCGATGTAGTTGTGATTGGCTTGTTCGTGCAAATAAAAATTTGGCATTCGTATATCTTTCTGTGCTTATTAAGCATTCTGAACAATTTCAATTTTTGGGAGGGTGCTATTTCTTCTTTCATATTGATGTTTTAACCTAATTTTCTGTTAGATTTGATATCTGTAAAACCATTCCGCTGTAATATACCTTTATTGACTGATTGTTAGAACAACTAGAAGCGTGTCTATTGCTCTTAGAACTTCTAGTAATTTTCTTCTTAAAATTTATGAATAGAACATATATGTTATTTTGCCATGCTGGGGGAAATGCAGAACGTTGAAGCTGATTGTAATTAATTAATAAAATCCAAGAAATCTTTTGCATGTGAAACATGGTGCCTTTTTTTTTTTTTTTCACCCATCTGCATAAAGTGCAAAAGTCATGCAATTAAGAATTAGGCTGCATACACAAATGTCGACAATCTTTCCCTCCATTGTCTACGGCTCAGCTGATTAGTCTAAATAATTGTTCTTTGTCATCGATCCAAATTGATGTTTCTTATTTGGATGGTCAATTTTTTTTGAATTGATGTTGGTTTCTCTTGATGAGTCATGATGAGACGTAGAAACTTCGTTGAACTGAGACCGGATGTGCAATATTTAGGATTATTAAATCTTTTGATGTAGATGAAGGTCAACGGTTTTGACTTTTGATTAACATGTCATCATATATTATTAAAATATTAGTAACATTAAGAGAAGATGAATTAGATCTTGTTAAATCTTGAAATTTTAATTGAGAAAGCAAGTATTAGAAACAAAATTAAGCAGCATGCAAGAATAATTGAGAAATGCAAGTTAGAGAGAGGCACATGATTTTTAATAGTTTGATCTTTTGAGCTATATCCACTTTTGATTCCGCTATTCTCTCGATCATCCTATTTCATTAACTATTTTTCTTCCAATAGAAATGAGATTTAATTTTCTTCTTTTATAACTATTTTTTTAATTTAAAAGATAATCTCACACTCAATCTTTTGTTGAATCTCATATTTTGATAATGAAATCAATTGATAGGTTATTGATCTATCATGTATTGTTAGAGTTGATTGATATAGAATTAACTACGAGAGAATATGACGATCAGAGGTTTGACCAAAGTCAAGTCCATGCATCGGCCCGAGGTTAAGACGATACGGTTGGGAACTTATTAGGAGTGCGTCGGGAGCTCGTCGAGGGTATCAAGAGTTTACCAGGACGACACAAGGGAGTTTGCCGGAAGAAGACCAAGACTCGCCGGAAGATTGTCGAAGGTAATAGAAAGGCTTGTCGGGAGTTGGGAAGGTCTTGAAGTGGATGTGTTGGTTATTATAATTGTAATTAATTAAATCATAGTTAGCATCGTGCATGTTTAACCATGACGGGAGAATGAGTTACAGATCATACATGACCTAGGATCAAACTTAGGCATCAGGCCAAAGTTTTGGACGATGTAGTGAAAACTCGTCGGGCGTTCGCTAGGACTTCACCAAAGGTATCGGAAAGATCGCTAGGAACACATCGGGATATCGCTAGAGGAAGACTGTGAGACTCATTGTTGGATATTCTGGAGGTTACCGGATTGCGGGAGTAAGGTCATAAGCTTGGTGGTCATATCTTGATTGTAATCTTTAAGTCGTAGGTTAAGATTGAGTCATAAATAAGTGTAATTTGTAAGGAATCCAAATCAACTCAAAGAGGCAATCGGGTCCACGATGAAGGTTTGGTTGAGCTCAGGTTGAACTTAATCAGTTGACAAAAGAATTAGTCAACATCAGGTTCAAGCTAGAATTAGTCAACATCAGTTTTCAAGTCAAGCACTTCCGAGAAATTTCACATTTTATTTTTGAGTCATTCACATGCTTTACTTGAATGAAAAGTTTTCAATTTTATTATCTTGCTTAAAATAAAAAGTTTCGTTAAAAAGAGAATTTACACTTGCACTAATTCACCCCTCGCTCTCTTAGTGTCAATTGATCCTAACAATTGGTATCAGAGTCACGTTTTTCTTATTTGGTTTAACACCTAAGAGAAATGGCTATTTTCGACATTAACGAGGGTCAATGCATCATAAGTCCTCATATGTTTAATGGGACAGACTATACATCTTAGAAAATATGAATACATATATTTTTGATTTCGATATATCTTGATTTGTGATGTATTGTTGAAAAAGATTTTTAGAAGTCATCCAACCCAACAAATGATTGGATTGGTTATGAAAAATATATGTTTTCATTGAATGCAAAGGCTTTGAATGATTTATATTATGCACTTGTTAAAAATGAATTTGATCGGGTTTCTTGTTTTGATTTGACTTTCAATATATGATATACATTAGAAATGACATATGAAAGCACAACTAATCTAAATGAATCATTAAATGAAAATACTTCTAAAAATGATTTTAAAGAACATCTTCCAAAGAACAAGAAGGAATTTGAACTGAGAACATATGACTCCTCGATTGAAATCTCGAGTGATAAGGAAATGAAACTGGATAAATTAATGAACATAAATCTTAAAAATTATCTAAAGATGGACAAAACCTTTTGCTATGAACGCAAGAAGTCGAGGAGCTCCAAAGATGAAATGCACAACCAAGAAGTGGAGAACCTCGCTCTTATGGCCATTGACGATGAGGTTAGTGATTCATTAAATATTTCTTTTTCAAAATTATTAAACATGTTCCATGATTTGTTTGGCGAGTCTATAAAACATAGCAAATCTTTTAAGTTGCTTAAAAATGAACATGATTTGTTAGTTGGTAAAGTTGATGAAATGCATGAGTTATTAACATCACATAATCCTGGTTCTAAATGTGAAATGCTAGACAACATTAAAGAAGAAAATATCATGCTTAAATCAACATTAGAAAATTTTAAAATTAAAAACAAATCCCTAAATATGATCCTTGCTAATAAGGGTCATATTAATAAAAAAAATGATATAGGCTTTGTTGAAAACATTCAACAAAAGCCAACTATCTTTGTAAAAGGACCTACCTTAAATGTGCCACCAAAAATGAAATATAATTCTTGTGAAAAATTAGGACATAAAACCTATAAATATTCATTCAAAAATTATAGTCCACATAAATTAATTTGGATTCCTAAAGGAACTATAAACAACTTTAAGGCATTAGAGAAAATGAGAAGAACATATCATGAATGACCCAAACTCAAATGAGTACCTAAATCAAAATCTCCCATAATATAAAGTTACCTCTTAACAAGGCTAGGAGCACTAAGTAATATTTTGAAAATAGATGCTCAAGGCATATGACTTGAGATCTAATACCCTTTAAAAGCTCACTAGCTTAAGTAGTAATAAGAAAATTATAGAAATTTAAATGAATGACAATAAATCTTTTGATGGTTCATAATTATACAATTAGTCTTGATGATGCATAACTAGAACCATAGAACCTTATTTATTGAAAAATATGTTAAAATTTATATAAATGAGATTTTGATGATAATTGAATAAAAGGTTCAAAATTATTAGCTTGGGTGTTGGTTTAAATGTAAAGACTATTGTTAAATGGTTCAAATATTGCCAAATCATATGGAATTATTGATTTAAATGTATGAAATGATTGATTTAAATGTTATATTGATTGAAATGCTATGATTGAATGATTGTGTTGAATGATAAAATTTTAGCATAGAACAATATAGAAAATGGAGAGAAAAATCATGCTTCATTGTCTAATATTTTTATAATTAAAAATATATTTAATTAGAATGAAATGAGCATGGTAACTCACTACACTAAGTCTAAAAATCATTAGAATTTAAATAAATCAAAGTTTTGGTTTAAACATATTTTATTATAATGATCTTGATAAAATTTTGTTTTTGACTTTAAATAATATTGTATTTTTAAATAAATTTCAAAAGAAGGACAATTATTCTTAAAAAAAAAATTTATCCTATTAATCCTTCAACAAGAGATAAAATAATACTACTATTGTTGAATCTCTTAAACTACAAAAATGAATTAAAGAACTTTAGCTACTGAAAAATAATCTATGATGCCTTCATTGAATTTTTGGAAAAGCGATTTTTGATGATGATTTGGATAAGTTTTCAAATGATTTTATTTAAAAAAGAGATCGATGAATTTATCCAACGTTATTGATATTTTTGATGATTTTATTATGATCTTGATAAGTTGAAAAATTATAACTTGAAATCTTTACATAAATCAAGTTCGTTTGAATAAGTTTATAAATGAATCATAAGTTTATCTATTTGGAACCACAACATAAATCTGAATAATGATCTTGATGATTTGAAATCACATAAATAAGTTGAGATCCTATATTTCCATATCTCATTTTGTAAAATCATATTTGTAACTTGATAATTTTCATGAATTAAGATTTTTCTTACAAAAATGATCTCCTAAAAATTTTTATTATCTAAGAGGAGATTTATTAAATTAAATTATATCTTTTGGTATTTATAGTGCCTTTTGATATTAATATCCTTCTTGACATAATTTATTTTATAACTCATAAATATGATAAGTTGAAAAGTAAATGAAATATGCATGATTTGATAATTTTACTTGAAAATACATAAAAAATACATAAGATGTCTTGATTACTTATATTCACAAACAAAAGGTGGGGCAAATTCATTAAATCATGTCTTTTAGATTTGAATTTTTATTTTTAATGACATAATACCTCTTATACTTGTGAGAGTAATTTGAACATGGATGTAAAGAAATTACACCATCATATTTCGTGACAATGACCAAAAAAGAAAAATAAAATTACCAATATAATTAAGAGAAAGTTGGATATGATAACATTGAATGAGGAATAATTGCTCAGAAGAAAATTAGAACTTTCTAAATGCATGCAAAATACTTTATTTACAATTTGAGCTCGATCTACTATCCTGTTTTTTTTTTTTTTGAATTCTTGATGCTTATTATCAAAATTTATATGAGATAATCCTTAAAATACATGATTTGATTGATTTGCTATAAGATGAACTAAATTATATGGGTATCTCTTGATTTTTTCTTAGATTTTGAAATTCACATCTATAAAATTTACATCTATAAAATTGAGTATTTTTGTGATATGATATTTTTCAATTCTCTATCTTGATTTTACCAATAACTAGCATTTCAAGAGACCAATAAGTCTATTAATTTTATTTTAAATATCTTTAAAGTGTTTTTGATGATTTTAAAATTGAATGAGTTCTTTACCTATATCATAATTTTGATTCCTCGAAATTATAACTTGAAATCTTTTATGAATCAAAATCTTGACAACTTGAGATTTATTATGCATAAATTAAGAGATTTTATTTGTTTCTCATATGATTTGTCTCTTGATATTCATAATTTATCTTCATGAATTGTATATCTCATCACCATGCTAATTTTTCTTAATATATTTTATGTGATGATTTAAAAATTGATGTTATGGGAAAAGTTTTGTACTATTATAACCATCTCTTCTTTTTGACAATGACAAAGGGGAGCAAAATTTATTAGCTTGTATGATATAAAATTGCTAACTTGAACATTACAAAAAAGCAAAAATTTGCTAACTTTCACTTCTCAAAAAAGAAGAAAGAATTCACTAGCTTGCATGTTCTAAAGTAATAAAAAATTTGTTAAATTGCTAAGCTATCATATATCAAAAACTTACTAATTGCACTTCTCCTTTTGTTGATGACAAAGGGGGAGAAGGTGTTATGATATGCAATCATGTATGATGATCATGCATATAATGATGATTTTAAAATCTACATGAAGATAATGATTTGTTATTGTTCGGATTTATTTGCTATATTTTCGTGAATTTTATATGAGAAATATTTGTTGAGCTCATAACCGAAATTTTATTTTAAAATCTTATATCTACAAGATTTAGGTTGAGAGTTAAGAATGTAAAATTAAGAAAATATATGAATTGCTAATCTAGATTTCATGAGATTAAGCTTTTTGAGATAATATTTTTCAAAACTTTCTCCATGTTATTTATCTTATTAATTACAAAAGGGAAGAAAATTTATATAATATTTTGCTATTTTGTGGATTTATTTGCTACGCTTGAAAAAATTATATGAGATGATTTAAATGCATGAGTAGCTCATAAATTTTTGAATCTCCTTGAATATCTTAGAGTTCTAAGCTTATTTTAAAAATTCACCTCTACAAAATTGAGAGCTATATTTAATGATGTTTTACAAATCCTCCCTAGTGTTCTTTCCTTCTTTTTCAAGAGGAAGAAAATTTTTTATGACTCATATCCTATCTTAAAAAAGGGGAGCAGGAACTTATGTGCTTAAAATCCTTAGCCATATATTTTACCTTTTTGTTGATGACAAAGGGGGAGAAATATATATTAATGACATATGATATTGAGAAATATACATTGATGACACAATGATATACATTGATGATACATGATATTGATGATATACATTGATAACATATGATATTAATGATATACGTTGATAACACATGATATTGATTATATACTTGGATATCTTGAATATGGATGCATAATCTTTGTAAAACTCATGATTCGATGACCTGATACAAATTTGTGTTGAAATTTGTTTGGAATGTTGATTGCTTAAAAATACTTAAAATTTAAGAGTGTGTAATTCTTTTAAATTTAAGTGGCATGTATTTAGGTGGAGTTATGATTAACTCCTATCATCATCAAAAAGGGGGAGATTGTTGAATCTTAGATTTTGATGATGAAATCAATTGATGGGTTTTTGATCTAACATGTATTGTTAGAGTTGATTGATGCAGGATTAACTACGTTTGAGATAATATGACAATTAGAGGTTTAGCCAAAGTCAAGTCCATGCATCGGGTCGGGGTTTGGACGATGCGGTTAGGAACTCGCCAGGAGTGTGTCGGGAGCTCGCCAAAGGTATCAAGAGTTTACTAGGATGACACAAGGGAGTTCGTCGGAAGAAGAACAAGACTTGTCAGAAGATTGTCGGGGGTAGCCGAAAGACTTGTCGGGAGTTGGAAAGGTCTTGAAGTGGATGTGTTGGCCATTATGATTGTAATTAATTAACTTATAGTTAGTATCATGCACGTTTAACAACGACTAGAGGAGTTACAGATTAGACATGGACCCAAGATCAAGTTTAAGCATCGGGCCAAAGTTTTGGACGATGTGGTGAAAGCTCGCTGGGCGTTCGCTAGAACTTCACCGAAGGTATCGGGAAGATCGTTAAGAACACGTCGGGAGATCGCTAGAGGAAGACAATGATACTCGCCGTTGGAGATTCTGGAGGTTGCCGGATTGCAGGAGTAAGGTCATAAGTTTGATGGTCATGTCTTGATTGTAATATTTAAGTCGTAGGTTAAGATTGAATCCCAAATGAGTGTGATTTGAAAGAAATCCAAATCAACTCAAAGAGGCAATCGGGTCCACTATGAGGGTTTGGTTGAGCTCAATTAGTTGACCAAAAAATTGGTCAACATCAAGTTCAAGTCGAAATTCAAAAAGCGGAGGGAACCACTTTTCCGGAGATTTCGACGGGTAAACCGCCAGCGAGCGATGGTTCAACTAGCACCGCCCAGGATTTTGGGCAGCTGTCAGTGGCTAAACCACCCGTACCCAGGAATTTAGGTATTTTTGGCGGTTGACCTGCCCAGGTCGACGGGTAAACTGCCCGTACCCGGATTTTTCGGGTGAGTTTGATTTTTGACTCCAAATTCTGAAGTCATTTGGGGCCTATAAATATCCCAAGTTTTCTTACATTCCATATAATAATTTTAGAAATTATATTTTGAGAAAATATTATGTGTGAATTGTAAGAAAAAGAAAAGGAGTAAGGGAGTGATCCAAGTGTGTAATCTTGTCTCCCTTGAAATTTTGTAAGGGTTTGATCTTCACCCAAAGGAGATCAATAGTGGACGCCAGTATGCCTCAACGAGGAGGACTCGGGAAGTGGACATAGGTTAAGGTAGAGGCCGAACCATTATAAATTATAAGTGTTCTTTACTTGTTTTATTTACTATTTATAATTACCAAATTTTTAATTGTGTTCAACAAAATATCAAGTGACGCTTCCATTTTTATTTACTCATTGAAAGCAAGGTTTCAAGTCAAGCACTTCCAAGAAACTTTTTTTTTTTTTTTTTGAATCATTCACTTACTTTACTTGAATGAAAAACTTCTGATTTTCTTATCTTACTTAAAGCGAAAAGTTTCGTTAAAAAGATAATTTATACTTGCACTAATTCACCCTCATACTCTTAGTATCAATTGATCCTAACATCTTAAAAAAAAAAACAAGAGTTATAATGCATTTCAAACTCAATGATGAATAAATACTACCAACCAAGCACAGAAAAATCGTTTACACCTTATTATAATTCAGAAAATGATGTCTATTTTAGAATGTTATGATAATATTTAGAATGCAAGACATTGTCAAATATAATAAAATAATTTGGTATTACATGGAAGAAGTTGTTTACACCTTTTAGGAAGATCAGACAGGCTGGGACATCCAAATATTATAATAGACTCTTGATAAGTAGCCTAATTAGATTTGGGATTCATGATAAAAGCATCATCAATTCTTTTTCTCAATATCTAAGATATCACAATTCAACAAGAAATATAATGTCTTAAAATATAGGTGGAGGATTATCAATTTCATCAATATATATATGTTATTATAAAACATTCTAACTAATATTAATATAGGGTAAATTGGTTTCACTAATTTGGAGAATAAAAAGTACATCTAAAACAATAGTCTCTAAATCATCCTATTCTTCTAGATTAATATACATTTTTTGTGAATTAATCTAGACTTAAACTTCGAGCAGCTTTAACATATTTATGGGTATCAAATAGAGTTGAATCAAATGTTCCATCTAGTATCCTCCTTTTTTTTCTGTTTTTTTGTATGTCCGTCAAAATTATCTATTCTTAATCCTAAGAAAAGACTTCCACTGTAAAGAGAATGAGTAAAAGAAAAAGAGACAGACGTATTTCACCACTGCTGTGAAATATTTTATTTAAAAACCTAATAAAAGTGATATGATTAAACGAGGGATGAAAAAATAAATGTATTTTCTCCGACGCGCATGAAATATATTATCTGGAAACCTCAGAAAGTATGATCAAATGAGGCAATAAAAGAGAACTACTATAAGGCAACCGTGGTATAATTCAAATTAGGGATGCAAATAGAAATATGTTTTTCTCCGACTGGTATGAAATATAGTATCTGAAAACCTCGGAAAGTATGTTGGAAGCCCTACCTCGAAGACCATAGCATGGTCTTATCCAAGATCTCGAACTCCTGGAAAACTGCAAGAGGGAAAGAAATAGAAAGTGTTCAGCCTCCCTTTAAATAAATTATTCTATAAGGAGAAGCCAGAGCAAGTCCTCTAAAACATGTCACGGAATATGTTTGGCAGAAACTTATAAAGGATGAAGACATTAATCAAATCACGGAACAACAAAATTTTGCGAATGTGTCACTACATATTATAGGAAAACAAACGGATAGGATTGAAAATTTGACATCGCTAGCGGTCGCCATTCCCTACCGCAGCCTTGATCTCCTCTTCTTCATTTGTCGCTGCCAACCGTTGCTGCAAACCTCTGCTGCCATCTCATTGCCACTCCCACTGCAGCCGCTATAAACTGCCGCTGCCATCTCCTCTTTCGCTGCCACTCTTCCCCTTGTCGCAATCGTCGTCAGTCGCTGCTACCACCCACCACTGTCTCTACTGCTGCCTCCTCTGCCTTCTCACCTACTCCAATAATTACAGTCGCAGCCCTCGTCGGCCACCAGTCGTTGTCATCTCCTCCTCTCGCTGCCCAGCCACCATCTTCCTCACCTTCCTCCCTTGTTGCTCGCACCAAGCCATATCTCTACAGCCTCCTTCTTCCTCCTCGGCCATTGCCGCTGCCACCAGCTGCTATCTCCTCCCCTCGCTGACCAGCAGTCATCTTCCTCCCCACTGCCACTCTTCCCCTTGCCACTGCCCCCCTTTTCCACCTTCCTCATTGATAAAACCCTAGGCTTCTTCTTCCTCGACTCCATCCGAGATCTGTGGCCCCAGCCTACCCCGTCGACCGTCACTATCCCTCCTCGATTGCCGACCCCTTCTGCCTTGCTGATCCCACCGCCTGCTGCTGCTGCCACCCGCCGGCCATTGCTGTCCCTCCTCGGCCACTGCTCCACTTGTGCATAATCATCGATCCCTTGCTTCACATCGCCACCGCCCTCTCCTTCGACCTCCTCTGCTTTCTCCCCTACCTCCTTTGTTGTTTTCCCTATGCAGTAGCCATTGCCCTACTTGCCACTGCTGCCTTCCTCCTCCTCAATCGTAGCCTTATCCTACCGTCGCCCTGGCTGTTGCAGCCTCAATGATCTTATCTTAGCAGCAATCATCGATGGATGCGAGATTTGATGCTTTCGAAGCCAACATTGATAATAGATTGCAAGAACTCTTCAGCGAATTCCAAAGAAGTTTATCGGAGAACCCCAACAAATCTCAGCATGTTGAAAGTTCCAGTCTCAAAGGAAACAAATCTAAAAAATATGATCAAGGGTAAGATACAGGATACCCACACATGGAGCTTCCCAGATGGGAGGATGGTGACCCAATCGGTTAGATCTCACATGCTGAAAAGTTTTTTCAGTTTCACAGGACTCCAGAGGAATCCATGGTGGAGGAATCCATGTAATCAAGTGGTATGATTTGTACGAGACTTATCACGGAGTCCCTTCGTGGGGACAGTTCAAGAGAGAGCTCCTGATTCACTTCAGACCATTGGAGTACAAGAACATTAATGGACAACTTACCAAAATCCGCTAGACTTCTACAGTATAGGAATACCAGAGCAGATTCGAGCGCCTCTTGAACCAAACTAAAGATTGGTTCGAGATACAATTGGTGAAAAAATTTATTGAGGGACTTAATCCTAAGATTCAGTGCGAAGTTAAGCTCGCTATCCCTGCACCATGTAGCTGTATTATTCACTAGTGTACTTGAAGGAAAAATCATTATGGACACTCGCCTAAATAGAAGCTTGAATAGACATAACTTCAAGATGGACAACATAGACAATCGTAAACAAGAGCAACTTCTAACGGTTGAGCCAATTAAATAGAAAACAAAAACCGACAATGTGGAGCCCGAATATGAAGGTCGTGATAAACTTCTGACGATTGAACCAACTAAGGAGGAATCAAAAATTGATAATGTGGAGTCCGATCATAAAGGATGTGCCAAATCTGAAAATAAGATTGCTAATGGGCAAATCCTAATTTATGATAACATGTGCTCAAAGGTAAAAAAACTACTTGTTAATTTCTTTTTTATGCCCTAAGAAGACTTCGAAGTGGTGATTCTCAAAAGAAGACATGGTACTACCACTGGCCATCAGATGAAAAAGATTTTTCAAAAGACTACAATAGCAATTGCACGAGAAGACCAAACTATTGTTTACACAAAGTGGAGACCCTATTTAACCGATCAAAGAATTATGATGCATGACAAATATTGAAGTGCTCCCAAAATCTGATACTGCTCAGCCATAAGGACAAAGCTAATTTGAAGTGAGCGGATCTGTTAAGACCCTAGCTAAGTCAGGCCTATCTATCGTAATTAATTCAAGCTGAATCATATTAGTCTATTCAGTTGGAGTCAGTTATGGGTCGGGTGAGCTCAATCATGTCAGTTATGAGTTGGTTAGAGTTGGTTTTTATCTTCGGTAAGGATGGAGTCAGTTTTTATTTTCAGTTAGGAGTTTCTATCAATTAGTTAAGAGTCCAAGTTTAGTAGACTATGAGTCCAAGCCAAGAGGGACTCTTGGCAGAGCCCTATAAATAATACTGTAAACTCTTTATAAATAATCAATAAAGAAGTATTAGTTTTAGCCAAAAGATAAAACCCTAGGAGGCAGATCCCCTCGAAGTGATCTAGGAGGCTCGATCCCCTCGAAGAGATCGATTATCCCTCTTTTCTACCTTCTTCCTCATTGATAGAACCCTAGGTTTCTAACATAACATTTTTGCTGATCTTTCCTGGAGCTCTTATCTAGTAAGTCATCGAGGGTTTTGAGTGGAGGTAGGTGGGGCTGTCGACTTGCTTGTTGCTGGTTGGTTTATGCTTTTAATTTTGTCCATGTTGAGCTTTTCTTCATGTATGCAAGCAAATGATATGACAGCCATCATGGTACGGGGTTGGCGGGCCTTAACTTCACACTGAATCTCGAGATTGAGTTCTTCAATAAATGTTTATAGTAGTTGCTTTTCGAACTAATCTCATATTTGATTTGAGAGACGTTCAAATCTGCTCTGGTACTCCTGTATGGTGGAAGTCTAGTGGATTTTGGCGAGTTGTCCATCTATGTTCTCGTACTCTGATGGTTCGAAGTGAATCAGAAGCTCACTTTTGAATTTCTCCCACAAGGGTTCTCCGTGAGTGTGTTCATACTAATCAAACCACTGGATCTCATCTCCTTCAAGTTGAATAGAGGCTATCTCCACCTTGGATGGAGTCTTGTGAAAATGAAACAAATTTTTAGGACATGAGATCCAACCGATTGGATCCCTATCTTTCCATTTGAGAAACTCCACCCTCATGTGTGGGTATCCTGTATCCTGCCCATGATCACACTTTTCATATAGACTCCCCTTGAGATTAGAGCTTTCACCATGTTGAGTTTCATTGGGGCTCTCTGATCGACTTTTTCTGAATTCGCGGAGTTCTTGCAATCTATCTTTTATGCGAGTCTCGAAGGCTTTAAACCTTGTGTCTAGTGCATTAGTTATAGCCATCGTGTAGGATTGTAGATTAGTGATATTCAATTTGTTTTTCTACTGTCGAGTCAGGGGCATGAGTTTGCGATGTAGATGTAGTAGGACTTGGCCGCAACAAGATTACCGGCGTGGGGATAACCAATCTGTCGATGGTAGTAGAGGAAGATGCAGGGGAGGAAATGGGCAGCGGTGACAAACAGTGGGGGAGCATCGACGCTGCTAGTGCAAGTGGAGAAGAAGCCAATAGCAATAGCGATGATGGCTACATGGGCTGCAGGGGGAGATGGGGAAGAGCAACGGCCGTGATGGTGGTGTCAGGCGAGGAAAGAAGAAGGGTAGCAGCGCTGGCATCTCGGTTGTGGCTGTAGGCAACGAATAGGCGATGAGGGTTGGCAACAAAGGAGGAAGCAGGAATGGGCAGCAACAACGAGAGTTGCGGTAGGAGAGGACAACGGTAGCATGGGTTACTGACGGCTGATGGGATGGGAAGCCACAAGAAGCAGAGGAGAAGCAGATGAATAGCGGCGGAAACAGTGGATGGAAGTAGGATGAGGAAGAGCGGCTGGCAAGCGACGAGGAAAAAGTTGAGGGCGACGACCGAGGGCTAGAAAACTATGATGATGGCCCCTTCTTTGCTTGAGCAAGTAGTCGGTGAGGGCGACCAAGGCTACGACTGGCAGAGGAAGAGGGGGGGAGCGGTAAGGGTCCGATGATTGGTGGATATGTGCGGGTGGGTTGCGACAACGGATCTCTAATAGAGTTAAGAGGAAGCAAGGTGCAGTTGGATGCGATAGCAGTGAAGGAAGAAGGGTGAGGAAGTAGAGACAACAGTGGGAAGCAGAGGGAAGCGAAGGGGCAGCAGGAACGAAGCAGCTCATGGTCAGCAGTTGAGGACTTGCGACGGTGTTCCATTCTTGATTGAAAGGATAGTGGTGGCGAGGAAGAGTGGCAGATGGCGGCCAGTGGCAGCGGGGAAGAGTGGCAGACGATGACCAGCGATGGGTGGAGAGATGCTAGCATCGGGAGTAGCGCTGATGGTGGCAGGGGTCGATAGCGTGGGGCTACGGTGGCTGTGAAAAGGAGGATAGTAGCAATGAGGCACTATAGATTAAGATGACAACAGGGATGGTAGTGACAAAGGAGCATCGAGCGACGTGACTTAGTGCAGGTGGTGAGGAAGGCAGCAGCATAGGGTCGGCGGTTGGTAGCGACGGTAAACGATGGGCGCTGAAGAGGAGGGGAGGAAGATGGCGACTGGGCAGCAGTAGTGGCTGGGGAGGAAGAAGGGACAACAAAGATGGCAACAGTGACAACGCTGTTGTGCGTGGCTATAGGCTGGGGGTTGGGAGGTAGATTCGACTATAGTGGGAGATGGCAGGGAAGAGACAACGACAATGACAACATGAAGATGGCTGCAATCTAGGGTTAGATAGCAGCGATGACAACAACAAGATATGGAAGACGACGATGATGATGATGATGGCGACGATGGTGTAGATGGCGATAGCGATTGCAGATGGCAAGGGGAGCTGTTGGTGAATCACAGCAGGAACGTCGATGATCGCTACTCTGATACCAAGTGATAGGAACCATAGGTTTTATTGAAGAGAATGAAGGATAAATGATCACTTCGAGGAGATCGGGCTTCCTTGATCACTTCGAGGGGATCTACCTCCTTAATCTCTATAGGGGATCAGCCCTCCTAGGGTTTTGCCTATTGGCTATATTATAACTTCTTTATTGGTTGCTTAAAATAAGAGTTATAATATTATTTATAGTGTTTTACCAAGAGTCCCTCTAGACTTGGACTCAGAGTCCCACTAAACTTGGACTCTTAGCTAATTGATAAACTCCTAATTGAAAATCATAATCGACTCCATCCTAATTCAAGATAATAACAAACTCCAACCATCTCATAACTGACTCGATTGGGTTCATCCAACCTATAACTGACTCTGATTGAATAGACCAACATGACTCAACTCGAATTAATTATGAACCATTAGACCCGACCCTAGTAGGGTCCTAACACATAAGTCCAATAGACTATTTATATTTGCAAAAACATGAGATACACTACTCAACTATCCTGTAAGTTTTAATAATTGAGTTGTATTAATTTTTTATTATTATTTGATTCACTTATACATGGCAGCTAGGGTGTGAACAACTTTGGATTAATTAGAAATATATCAACCAAAGGGCAAGCTAGTAGCCCTGAAAATATTCGGGAGGAGACTCTCGTTGGTAAAAAGGCATTCATATAAAAAGATCAAAGATATGTAGTGATTAATAAGTTAACATAGTTAGTGGAGAGATAACCTAGATAATTAAAGTAGTTATTGGCCCAAGGATAAGAGGCAATGCCGACAGTAGCATGAGGATAATGATGTTATAGAAGTAATAAGTGAGAGGCTTTAAAAAAAATGATCCACTAATTTTTGAAGATGATACAGATCCATTAATGGCTAGAGAGTAGACAAGAAATATTGAGAAATTTTTTACAATTTGAAGATGATACAGATCCATTAATAGCTAGAGAGTAGACAAGAAATATTGAGAATTTTTTTAAGTATGTAAGGATTCCAAATGAAAATAAAGTTATTAATGTAACTTATATAGTACAAAAAGATACTTGTCGCTAGTGGGATTCAAGAAAGGGGGACTGTAAAAGTTAAACAAATGACTTGGAAAAGATTCGTAGAGATCTTTTACTAAAAGTATTTCAGTACAGCTTACCGATCAACCAAAATTGTATAATTTGTTAACCTCAAACAAGAAGGAAAATCCATGATAGATTGCATCAAAAAGTTTAAGGAGTTAGCCATATTTATGCCCCACATGATTAGCACTAATGTCTTTAGGGTTGATCAATTTCTAAAAGGACTCAGAGTATAAATTTATCAAGATACGAAGATGATAATGAATACCCTGGATATTCCTTATTCTTCAGTAGATATTAAAGCCTTATAGATAGAGGAGGCTGAGCAAAGAATTTTTTAGGTTCAACAAATGTGCCACAACCATGATATGCTAAGGAAGGGTATTATTTTTTATAATAAGTCTTCGTAATAGATTCTCAAGTAGAAAAAAAAAATGACACTTAGGTCAAGGACTGCAAAAGGACAATACAAATGGTGTACACAAGAAAAAATGTATTAGACTTCCCAATCTCAATTTCTTATGTGCAAAGACTCACTTGTCTTGAATATGAAAAGTATCATATGGGGGAATGCATTAAAGATAAAGGATTATATTTTTAAATTAAAAAGTCAAAATATTTAGCAAGGAACTATATAAAGATCTCATATAAAAAAGTACCGAGCAAAGTCTTTATGATGACTAAGACAAAAATAGAGGCTAGCCCATCAGTAATCTCAGGTAAGATATTTATTTATGATAATTTATTATATATATTAATTAATTCTAACACCATGCATTCTTTTGTATCATTAGCTTATGTGGAGAAATTAGGCAAATCATCTAAAATACTAGATGTGATGTATTGCATAGCTGTTTCATTAGGGGATATAATGTATTCAAGTCAAAGATTAAGGTCTTGTCCAATTAAGTTTACTGATAAAGAATCAATTATAGATGATAATATTGAATATACAAGATTTTGATATTATATTGGGCATAGATTAATTATTTAAATATCATGCATTCATTGACTGCAACAAAAAGAAGTCTAAGGTCAATACAGTTTATATTTATTGGTTCTAAATAAAAGACATCAATTTTTTATCTCAACAATAAAAGCAATGAGACTTTTAAATAGGGGATGCATAGGATATCTAGCAAATGTGATTGAGACTATGGTATAACATAAGATTAAGCCAAAGGATGTACCAATTGTGAGTGAATTCCTTTAAATATTTTCAAAGGACCTCTCTAGATTATCGCTAGTTTGGGAGATTCAATTTGTCATCAATTTAATAAGGGACATTGAACCTATTTCCAAAGCACCTTATAGAATAACTCTAGTAGAACTTAAGGAGTTAAATAGGCAATTGCATGAGCTCCTTGATAAAGGGTTCATTTGCCCTATCTTTTCACCATAGGAAGAACGAGTCCTTTTTGTATAGAAAAAAGATGAGACAAAACGATTGTGCATAGACTATAAATAGTTGAATAAGGTGACTATTAAGAACGGATACCCACTCTCTATATTTGATAATTTATTTGATAAATTATAGGATGTATTAGTATTCTTTAAAATTGATTTGAGATGAGTATCATCAATTGAAAATCAAGGAAGAGGACATTCCCAAAATCACCTTTAGGACTAGATATAAACACTTTAAATTTCATTTGGTTTAACAAATACACCAACCGTCTATATAAACTTAATAAACATGATATTCAAGGAGTATCTAGACATATTTATAATAATTTTTATTAATAACATTTTGATAGACTCATATTTTTAGAAGGAACATGCATAACATTTAAGAACAACTTTAAGCATCTTAAAGGAAAAGCAATTATATGCAAAGTTTAATAAATATGAATTTTGGCTAGAGAAGATAACTTTTGTTAGGCATAAAGTATCTAAGAAAGGCATCTCAATAGATCTAGCTAAGGTGGAATCAATTAGTAATTGACCTAGGCTAACTACTATAATGGAGGTAAGGAGTTTTATGGGATAATAGGTTATTACAATTATTTTGTCGAAGGATTCTTTAAGACAGCATCACCTATTTGTTAGGACCCCAACTGAGTTGGGTCCTAGTCAATTGAGTCGAATCCTTAGATTGGGTCTTGTTGGCCAACCTAGACCTGACATTAGGTCAGATACGAGAAGATTTGAGTCTATTGTAATAAATCAACCCAAATCCTAGTAGGGTTAGGATTCGACTGAATTGGAGTCTGATTAGGAGTCAGAGTTGGATATGGGTCAGACTCAATTGAGTCATGAATGTAATAAACCCTAATCTAGCCACTACCCCTACTAAAGAAGTGGTTGGCTAGGGTTAGGGAGGAGTCCTTATGGGATGGGAGTCTCATAGCTGCCTCCTCATCTTAAGAGAGGCCAATTAGGGCAAGAGGGAGAGAGTTCTACTTAGCTTGAACTCTCTCTAGGGTGGAATAAAAATAAAATTAGGAGTTGGAGATCCCTATAGAGTTCCAAGGAGGCCGATCTCCTATAGACCAACAACATATAAACCTCCCTCTAATCCTAGCCATTCTTCGCTGTCAAAAAAATTAACAAAAGAAGAGCTATGCGATAGATCAGCGAAGAGCCTTTGTTGGCATTGAAACGAACTTTAGAGCCACAACCATCGTTGCAAAAAGGGGGAGCTTTCCATGATAAAATCTATTGAAGAATCTGAAGAGGAGGTCCAGGAACCTGAGGAGGAGAACACAAAGGAAGACCTACAGCCAACCGATTGCATGACTCATGCTTTAGCCGTTCATGTAAACCCACAAGCAGCAAAAGTTGAAGAACTTCTTAAACAACTAACCAATCACTGTTCTCATTGACACCGGGAGCACTAAGAACTTCATGAACAACAAGGTTGTTATTCGAATGGCCTTATATATCAAGGATTGCAGCAGGTTTGATGTTAAGGTTACCAACGGACGAATTTTAAAGTGTGACTAGGTGGCCGCGGGTGAAACTATTGCTGTAGGACCAGGAGATAATTATAAATTTCTTCCTCATCCTGTTCGATGATTATGATTTCATGCTTAGCATTGAATGGTTGATGACACTAGGTGATGTTCCATAGAATTTTTTTCAAATTAATCATGAAAATTTTCAGCCATGAGAAACAGGTGATCCTACTTAGGAAACACGAGAGCAACGTGATGATGGTTTCAACGTAGCGAATGGAGAAAGTCTTGCATAAAGTGAATAGCAGCTTCCTAATACAACTCCAGTAGCAACATATGAGGGAGTCGACAAAAATTGAAGACCCAAACCTTCTCCAATCGATTGCTGAATTTTCAGATGTCTTCGTCGAATTGCATAGCTTACCTTCTACCCAATGGCACGACCATAGAATTCTGATTCTACCAGGCACACCAATAGCAAACACTCGACCATATCATTATCCTCATATCCAGAAAGATGAAATAGAGAGGATTGACAATGAGATGCTTGAAATAGGGGTCATCCAGCCAAGTTGCAACCCCTACTCTTCGCCGGTGCTAGCATTACCCGACTTCAACAAAGTATTTGTGATTAAAGTATCGGGAGCTCGAATTTATGTTATCCACAAACAAGATGGCCAACCCCTAAAATGCACTGTGGCTCTCCCTACACTTCATATGATGCTTCTGATATGTAAAGGTATACTAATTACTACTGAAATTGAAGTTTAGCATGATACAAGTCAACAACACGAAGGAGAGATGAAAATAGGCTTAGTAAAATTATAGCTCCTATCCACCTCAGACTCCGAACAAGCTCACACCACTGGGGACCTTATCCAAGGGCAGCCTTTATTCCAAAAGAAGGTTCAGTTACTATTAAAGAACAACCAAGTGGCAGCCCATGTAAGAAAGAAACAACTCCCTAACAAATACCGGAGTAGAAATTTTTTTGCTATTTAAGATCAAGTTTCCCTTCATCTTTAGCCCTACTAGTAGGAAATTCGAGCTTCAAGGAAGTGGTCCTCTTGCTACTTTGGCCTTGTAAAATTGAATATCACAATGGAGCCGTGACTTATGGATTTGATCGGTGCACCAAAATATAATTAATCCTCTAAGTATTTCACCATAAATGGAAGTTTAGAGAGGACGACTCAGCCTAGATCCATCCACCTGACATCCCGACTAATGAGGAGGTTCAAGTTCAGCTAATAATTATATGAGATTGCAGGATCATGATACACCACCATCCAGATACTACTACCACTAATGGAGAGATACAAGATAATGCTGGACCGTCAGACCGGTGGTGTGCTTACCGTAGAAACCATGAGGAAGCTTCAAAAAGAATTATAGACCAGGACCCAAAGATCATGGAGCCTCAGCCTCGAGGACAAGGCTGATTTGAAGAGGGTGGGTCTGTTAGGACCCCAGTTGAGTTGGGTCTTAGTTGATTGAGTCGAGTCCTGAGATTGTGCCTTGTTAGCCAACCTAGACCTAACATTAGGTCAGTTAGGAGAAGATTTGTGTCTATTGTAATAAATCAGCCCAAATCCTAGTAGGGTTAGGATTCGGCTGAACTAGAATCTGATTAGGAGTCGGAGTTAGATACGGGTCAGAGTCAATTGAGTCATGAATATAATAAACCATAATCTAGCTGCCACCCCTAGTAAATAAGTGGTTGGCTAGGGTTAGGGAGGAGTCCTTATGGGATGAGAGTCTCTTAACCACCTCCTCCTCTTAAGAGATGCCGACTAGTGCAAGAAGGGGAGAGTTCCACTTAGCTTGGACTCTCTCTAGGGTAGAATAAGAATAAAATTAGGAGTTGAAGATCCCTATAGAGTTCCAAGGAGGCTGATCCCCTATAAAGATCACCCCAAACTTAGAATCTACAAGGGTTCTAAAACTATTACCCAATTAATAAGAAAGAATATTTAATCCAATTGGACTAAGACTTGTGAAAATAGTTTCCAAAAACTAAAACCATTTGGGTTAGGATGATCTATGGTGTATAGTGATGAAATAGTTTAGGGTGTATTTTGAAGTAAAATGATAGAGTTATAACTTATGCCTCAAGACAATTAAAATATTATGAGAACAACTATCCAACAACTGATGTAAAATTGACAATGATGATTACCTTAAAAATTTGATGACATTTTATTTTTGAGGAGAAATATAAAATATACATTCATCATAAGCGTTTAAAATATTTTTTTACTTAAAAGGATCTGAATATGAGGTAGAGGAGATGGTTTAAGTTATCAAAAGATTATATTTGTACGATCAATTATAATCATAGAAAACAAATATATTTGCTAATGTAGCGAGTAAATTGTCAACCAATGTAGTTACTTTATCAATAGTTCAAAGATCTCTCCATATAAAAATATAAAAATTTAAAACTTAAATATGAGATAATCCTTAAAAGTTTAATTAGGAGATGTGCTATCATTGCAACCAACTTTTTTGAAAAAAATTAAAGATTTATAGGTCAAAGAATTTAATTTAAACCGATTAAATTTTGAGATTGAAGCAGAGAAAAGAAAAGATTTTTATATTGATGGAGGGGTAATCAAATTTTAGGTTAGATGTATACAAGAAGAGCTTGGCATAAAATAAGAAATCTTAACAGATACACTTATCCTTATACTCGATGCATCCTAGAACAACCTAGCTGTACATAGAACCTGGTGACTAGGAATGAAAGGAGATGTGATCCAATTTTTTTAGGAGTGTCTCACATGTAAACAAATCAAAATAGAATATTAGAAGCTAGCAGGTACCTTGAGACCATTATAAATACTCCCATGAAAATAAGACTAACAAAGGACATGATAAAATTTGATTCATTATGGATAGATTGACTAAAATAATCAATTTCCTACCTATTTGTGCTAATTATTTCATGGGTCAACATGCTCAATTATATACCGAGGATATAATTAGACTCTATGATGTGCCAATGTCCATTGTATCAAATAGAGACTCCAGATTCACATTAGGATTTTGGAGAAGTTTACATAAGGTACTAGGGACAAAGTTAGTTTTTAGCACTAATTTTCATCCTCAAATAGCTTATGTCATAGACTTTAAGGGATCATGGAGTAAATAATTGATAGAGTTTGCCTATAATAACAATTACCAAGCAATTATTGGGATGGAACCATTTGAGACATTATAGATTGAAGGCATATATCACCGATTCATTAGGATGAGATGGGTGAAAAAAAATTATTTGGAGCTAGATTTGGTGAGAGAATTGATAGAAGCAACGAAAAATATTTTGCAAGGGATGAATGTAGCACAAAGCAAAGAAAAAATTTTATATCGATAACAGGAGGAGACTTTTGAAATTTGAGATAGGCGATAAAATATTCTTAAATATGACACTAGTGTAAAGAGTTAGTGGTGGACATATGAAATTTGAGAAAAAAGGCAAGCTAAGTTCTAGATATATAGGACCATATGAAATTATTGATAAAATTAGTGGTGGCTTATAGACTAGCCTTACCTCCTATATTAACAAAGGTGTATGATGTATTCTATGTATCAATATTGAGGAAGTATATTTTAGATCCTTTTTATGTCTTGGAAGAACAATCAAAAGAATTAGATAAAAATTTAATGAGGAACGAACTAATATTGATTTTTAATGAAAAAAAATGACTTCATAATAAGAAGATCAATTTAGTTAAAGTGCTATAGAGGAATCAAGTAACAAAGAAAGTAACTTGAAAAGAGAAGAAGAGATACGAGAGAAATATTTAAAGTTATTCAAGTAAGAAATTTCGAGGATGAAATTTTTATTAGGAGAGGAGGATTTAAGTGCTCGAGGCTCACACACAGAGCTATAATTAACATGTTAATAGAAACACAAATAATATATATATATATATATATATATATATATATATATATATAATGCCTACTTAGTAATATGATTTTGTGATGTCCATGCTTTATAATTATGATAAATGATATACTCATATTTCAGCTTTTAAGATTGAAGTACTTGTTTTTTAAAAAATATTATGTTTAATATTCTACAAAAATATTGATTGAGCATGCGTAAGCATGAATATTTATATTAAGTATAGCCCAACAAGTTAAAGTATAATACCCGACTTGAATATGTGGTTAAGTTATGATAATAAGCATGCATATAATGACTACAAGTGGTCATTGAATTTTAATCAGCTTTAAGTGACTCTGAAGGCTTAAATAAGTTTGACCATGATTAACATAAGGAATTTGAGTTTTAAACATTATATATATGAGGATCATAAGTTACTTAGCCATGAATGGAGTAATAAAAAATTAAATGAAGTTACAAATCAGAGAAGAGTATTATACTAAAAATATTAAGATACAAAAGTGAGATTAAAGTATGAGCTTAAACAAAAAATATCATTACTATCAAACCAAATTAGACTTAATTGACGTTAGTGTAACCTTATAATTATTTTAGCAAAATAAGAAAAAAAACTAGAAATAAGGCTAATAGACCTCAAGATAACCTTGTAAGCATCTCTACCTTATTTAAACCTTCTCCACTTTACCAACCTAATAAACTATGACATTAAACTATGACATTTTCACTTTTTCTGTAGCTATTTTCTTAGCTTTTATTATGGAGCCTCGGAAATCCTATCTCTAAAGAAGATTAAGGTAATAAAAACTAAATTCTTCCCTTGATATAAGGTTTCAGTTTTATAAATTATACACTTTTTTTTTGCTACTTTTGAGTCACCTAAATTTTGAATTTATTTTTTGTTTTGAGATATATTTTGTATAAATCTTATGATTCTAAGGCCTCTAGTATACCTTTAATATGAGATTGTTACATATAGTTATTACTATCCCAATTTAAGGTACTAAGAATCTCCCGTTGTTTGAAAAGAGGTTTTAACCCTCTTGGATATATGATTAGGCTCTATCCTTATCATATCTTTTAAAAATTCTTTTAAAGTTCTGTGAGGTTTCGAAATGAGTGAATACCATCTCTTTGCATCAAGATATAAGGTTGTTAAATTCAGACAGTCCGAACCCAGTTTTAACATATCAGAATAGGTGTTGGTAGTGGAATTATAAGGGTAGTTTAGCCTCCAAATGATTCTATTTTAAGATAAAATTTGGAATGTATTTAGTTTCATATGTCTCCTATTTTCTACAAAATTAAATAATAATTTAAGATCATTTGATTAGTTAGAATTATGAAGCAAAATTTTTTCATAGAATTGTACAATAGTTTGATTAATACTTACTAGTTCATTTGGTTATAGAGGGAATTATTGAAAAATTGGTTATAAAATTTAGATAAATTCTTAAGTTGAGTATAATCTATTTTATAAGGGATGTTTTTAAATTTTTCTATAAATTATTACTATGAATTATTATAAATCAATAATTCAAGAAGAAGGGTTCTTAATTAAAGTGCCTTATAACTCTAGAAACATGGTCTTTCATTAATATCTTTGTTGTTGAGTTCAATCAAGTATAAGTTTAATTCACTATAAAATAGTAGTCGAATAAATTATCATATAAATAATATATTTTGAAAATAATGCTTCTACGGATATGATCATCATGAGTTAAATATAAATATATATATTTTGTAAGCATAAAAATATATAAATTATAATAAAAATATCTTGTATATATGCATATATGATAACGTATTTTCTATGATGTCCAATGTGGGAATACAAATATATGTATTTATAACATGTGTATGTATATATTATAATGATGTATGTAAGAGTATACACATATAGTATGACGTGAAGTGTGGAAGTGCGTGCACACACACATATATATCAAATTATTTGATGTTAAATTTTAACTCTTTATTTTATATATACTATGTTGTAGGGTTTGGTCACAACTTGGATTGATGAGCTAACTATCATGATAGCCTCCGTTTGGCTCAATCATTGTCCAAAATGCTCGAGTAGGGAATTACTAGTAGTACACTCATCAACCCTTATAAGACATTCATATTTTTTCACTTTTCCCATGTGCGACTAAGGGGTGTAACCCTTTCCTACTCGGGTTCCCTTATCATGCCCGAATACTAGGTCGGCTCTGATACCAAATGTCACGACCCGAGTTGATGAGCTAACTATCATGTTAGCTGTTGTTTGACCCAACCACTGGCCAAAAATGCTCGAGCCAGGAGTTACCGGTAGTACATTCATCAACCCTTATAAGGCATTCATATGTTCCCACTTTTCCAATGTAGGACTAAGGGGTGTACTATTGGTAACTCCCATCTCGAGCATTTTGGCCAATTGTTGGACCAAACTGAAGCTATCAAGATAGTTAGCTCATCAACCGAGTCATGACATTTGGTCTCAGAGCCGACCTAGTATTCAATATGTGCGGTCTGCTGCTCATGATTCTCCCTCTGGAGAACCAAGACATATCCCTCCTAGATATCTGTTTTGTTGGAGCAACTTTCCTCGTTGCATTCTTCCCTTTGGAAGTTTTAGATACCACCATCCCCTTGGACTACTCTGTCTTACTGAACAATCTGTGCATTGTTCTACCCCCATAAATGTACTTACAAGATTGTGACTCTTAGCCAATACAGCCCTCGTTGTACCCTTCAAAGCATAGCAACATGCTGAACTTGTTGCATAGTTCAGTCTCATATGGACGTATCCTTTCCATGCCGAAGAGAAAATTTTAATGCTCCATGGCGTTGAGATCTGATACCCTTGGGATGGCCATGAAAACACCATCATACACATACAAGCCCTTGCATGAGTATCGAATTCTTAGAGTTAGCAATTCCCCTCACCTCTGTGAGCTTTGCACAACTCTTTCGATCGTTGCATAACACATCTCACTTTGCACGGTCTCATCTTTTATTAAGCACCCCGCTTGTCTTGAGCATCATCAAGTTTGGTTGCCAACGTCGAGCCATAGCTCAAACTCAACCATCTCAACCTTTATGCGCTATGCATCCTTTCTAGCTTGCTTGTCCTCGTGGTGCCTCTCGTGCAAAGGGTTGGTCATTCCTCTGAATGCCAATCAAGGATGCCTACTCCTCTGAGTGACTCCTTTCCTTACATCTCGATGTTCGTTTCTCCAAAATGATCGTGCATGCTAGATGCCCTCCACGCAGCCCAACTAGGTCCCCCACATTTGCATGGCAAGTGTTTTTGCATGTGCTTGTCCCGCTATGATACCAAAATATCACGGACTTAGCTGGTTTTGCCTAAGTCGTGCGACACCCTTACATGTCCATCCACAAAGGTCAGCCTCCCTAAAACCTCCTAGGGTCCCTTAGGACATACAAAAGAGAAAACGGGTTAGAAGAAGCATTTCCCATGGGATCCACAAGCAATCACTTTAAAAAATACTTTATATAGCTAATACAAATTACAACCATGGACTTTACAAGCTCTAAACGGTTGCACACAAAGGATTAAGGTCCATTATAGATCGAGGTCTCCACAAGTGTCCACATGACATGACTCTTATTTACAAGCCAAAATTGACCATAAAAGTTAATCAAACTAGGGTTGTCAAACCTACTACAAGCCCGCTACTTGCTGTACAAAGCATGTATAAACACTGAAAAACACTGACAAACATGAGCATTACGTCGAACACCTTGTTTATATTTTTGTCTGTGACAATATGGGGAGCTATTACTTGGCCTAGCATGGCTGCTCTTGGTTTGTAGCAAGTGGCCATAGAGAGCCTCTTTTGGGGCTCTTGGCCAAGGCTCTAAGCAGCCTTCAGCCAAGCCTTAGGGCAACAACAGTTGTGCCCTTTTTTTCTCCCCTTTTACGTTAACAATTTTGGATCAAAAGGCCTCTCTATAACACCTCTCAATAGTGAGAAAGAGTGCTGCCAAGATCTAAGAATTATAACAAAATTGTAATACGTTACATAGAAAATAATCTAGACGATTTCTAACAACACACACAACTAATATGCCAATCATCACACGATGAACCTAGCTCTGATATCATTATTGGGAAACCTTATCACAAGAATCACATGCATAGTGAAAAATAAACTAAAAATGTCACCCACATAGGTCCCTTAAAACCTATAAAAGAGAAAACAGATTAGAGAAAGCATTTCCCATGAGATTTACGAGCAACCACTTCAGCAAAAACTTTATATAGCTAGTACAAATTACAACAATAGACATTACAAACTCTGAATGGTCACACACAAAGGATCAAGGTCCATTATAGATCAAAGTCCCCATAAGTGTCCACATGATACAACTCTCATTTATAAACCGAAACTGACTATGAAAGCTAACCAAACTAGGGCTGTCAAGCTTACTGCTAGCCTACTACTTGTACAAAGTATGAACAAAACCCGAAGGACACGGACATACATTAACATTACATTGAGCAACATCTTTATATTTCTGTTTGTGACATTCTCCCCCACTTATTCCTTTGACGTCCTCATCGAAGCCACTGTAGACATTGCATCTCCTCACCTTTTGTTGAATCTTCAATCTTCTGATCTGGTTGAAAAATGCCACTTGGCTCCCATCTGCTCTCTATCACTATTGTTGCTTAGTCAAACTCTGATCCACCATGCTGCTTTAACTCACTAATGACTGACTTTGGTATGGCGTCGGCTGAGTTGTGTTGATCCTTGTTGATTCTTGCCGACCCTCCTGATAAAGGAAAAGACCTTCCTTTACAAAATTTGCCCATCAAATCTTATTCAATGAAGTTGTCACTTTCAAGTAGGTTTGCATCACTTCCGCTTTTGATTGGCATTCTGTTAGGAAATGAAGTGGACAACCTACTCTTAGTAGCACCGATCACCAATTGTGAGGATTTGACAACTATTGTCTTCCATTAGGTTTCTTCGAAGGGTCTTGGAACTTATGCAGAGCTCCTCTATAAGATAAATAAGAGAACTAGGGTACTCGGTTTTGCTCATTCTCTTAAGAGTTGAGAAGGCAAAGTTACTTGACTTCGCTTGCCTCCTCGATGTTGTACTTCATGTATCGAGCTGGTTACTAGTCTTCGTCCGCTCTTTGCTCATACTTTTGAAACACTTGAAGTGTTTGCACTCCTTGTGTTGAGTTAGCTACTATGATTCGCCTTCTCTCTACCATTGAACTTCAGTAATGCAAGAAATTTTGCCTGAAGATGGTAAAATTTTACCATAACTTGGAGCAAGTCTTTGATAGTTTTGGTCACCTTTGGGATTATATCATCTTCTCCATCATCTTTGCCACCTAATCCTTTGAGTATAAATGGAACAACACCATATACTGCCTACTTCATTCCTTGGCCGAGCACTCATGCATCAACTTAAAGTCCTCCATTTTTAGTTATCTTGAGAAGCCTGTTGACACCAGTCTTGTAAAGTTCTCTGACCTTCAGCCTTGTCCTAGTACTTGGAGTTTGCCTTTGCTTTCTCCATCTCCTTGGCTCCTTTCATGACCAACGCTCTCCATCCATGAGAGCAAGGGATCGATGACTCTACGAAAGTCCCGCCTTTGTGGTACCATGGCATTGCTAAGCCCATGACCCTACTATCTGTTGTCTTACATCTATATCTCTTTCTTTGGATCAGTAGATCCACCTCTATAGCAATGTGGCACTCCTCTGAGTCCACCTCCTTTTTGATTGACGCTTTGCTTTTGGGTAGCTGAGCCCCTTTAGACTCGTTGTCACTTCCTTGCCCCTATCGATTACCTATTTCAACACCTCTATGTTCTCTAAGCAGTTCCCCTTAGTCGATGGAAAGACAGACTATAACTCTCAAGTATGGCCTTTGCAATCCTATTATAGGGCTCACACCAATTTTGTTCTCCTTAGCTTCCTTGGTAGCAACGTTTACTTACTCAACCTTGTCCTTTGACTTGTCGGACTCCCTTAAGCGAATATAAGCACTAAAGCACTCCAACTCTCCAGCAGCTCTAATCATACCTCTGTATGATCAAGTCTCCCCATGGGACTCACTAGTACTTGTACTCAGAATTCTCCCTCTGTGGTATACAGCCCCCAGATGCTGATGACCAAGGCCTTTATCCAATATAAGATTTAATGCACATTAGAAGACTCGCCTCTGTGATACCATATCATTCAATCATTGAATCTATAGCCCTTCTTGCCATTATATTATACACCGAAGTGAAGCTCCCAATAAATAGTTCTTGATCATTCCTCTGCATGATCATGTCACCCACGAGACTTCTCCCGCGTGTATTGTATTGCCACGAATTATTCCACCACGATCCGCTGCACCATGTCACCTCATAGTGATATCTTCAATGCATTCAAATTATTGTGGGATGAACTCAGACTACGATCTCTCTATGTGTAGCCTCTGCCAATACATCGTAGGGCCTCCATCACCTCCAATTATATTCGCTCTTTTGACAATTTAACTTCGCCCACCCATTCTTGGGTCACACTCAGAAGAAGCATCGCTAGGATAGTCTGTCGCTTAGTAGCTCTCGAGTCCCCAGACTTACTAAAATTGGGCACCATTGTTTGGATCATAGACCTCTATCCCCCACTAGCACAATCTTTCACTGCGCACCACTTTCTTCATGACAATTCGAATGGCAGCACTATGACGTATTCTTCAAGAGTACCCGCCTCTGCGTCCTCTTGCACTGTGCTAAGACCTTCTGATCCCAACTTTGCCTCCGTAAGTTGAATCACCCTAGTTCCTCCATCAAACACATCTCTGGGACAAGGTGCATCTGTTTCGAAGCTCCCTTCGTCTTTGGCACCATGCAAGATAAGTCTGCCCTATCAGAATGAAGAACCCATAGAATGACATGATCCCACTCTTGCCTCTATAAGAGTTCATGTCCTTAACCTCTGTCTAAGGAAAGCTTCATGCTTTCGCTTCATGTTCCATCTTCTATGTCGACTCTCTTCATACGACTTTGATACTTAACCAAGTTTAACCAAAGTTACTATGCTCCTTGATTTATATTGAGTTAATGGTGGCCCTCATGCCCACCATTCCATGGGTCAACACTCCATTGAGTCTAATTTCCACATTGACTCTTCGTGTGATGTTGCCATGGATTGCTCCCCAACTTGATCTTGCAATACAATGACTCCTCACTGCTTGCTTGGCCCGTTGAGCATTGTGAAAATATTGTCTTGAGGTACTCTTCCTCAACATATGGGATCCATTGCATATGATTCTCCCTTTGGAGAACCAGGACCTATCCCTCTTGGATATCTGTCCTGTTGGAGTAACTTCCCTCTTTGCATTCTTTTCTGGAAGTTTTAGAGACTACCATCCCCTTGGACTACTCCGTCTTGCTGAACAGACTGCGTATTGTTCTGCCCTCACAAACGCACTTGCTAGATTGTGACTCTTTGCCAATAGAGCCCTTGCTACACCCTTCAAGGCCTAATAACATACTGAACTTATTGCACGCTTCAACCTCCGATGGACATATTCTTCCCATGCTGAAGAGAAAGTTTCAATGCTCTATGGCACCGAGTTTTGGTTCCCTTGGGATGGCCACAAACACTTCATCATTTGTATACAAGCCCTTGCATGAGTACTGAATTCTTTGAGTTAGCAATTCCCCTCACCTCTGTGAGCTTTGCATAACTCTTTCAGTCGTTGTGCAATACATCCCACTTTACATGGTCTCATCTTTTACCAAGCGCCCTGCTTGCCTTGAGCACCATTAAGTTTGGTTGCCAACGTCGAGACGTAGCACAAACTAAGCCATCCTAAACCTTTGTGCGCTATGCATTATTCCTAGCTTGCTTGTCCTTATGGTGCCTCTCACGCAAAGGGTTAGCCATTCCTCTAAATGCCAATCATGGATGCTCGCTCCTATGAGTGACTCCTTTCCCTATATCTCAATATCTGTTTCCCCCAAATGGTCAAGAGTGCTGGCTACCCTCCACACAACCCAGCTAGGGCCCCCACGTTTGCATGACAAATATTTTTGTATGTGTTTGTCCCGCTCTGATACCAAATGTCATAAAGTTAGCTGGTTTTGCCTAAGTTATGCGGCACCATCGCATGTCCATCTACAAAAGTCAACCTCCCCGAAACCTCCTATGGTCCCTGAAGACCTACAAAAGAAAAAATGGGTTAGAGAAAGTATTTCCTACGAGATCCACAAGTAACCATTTCAGCAAATACTTTATATAGGCAGTGCAAATTACAACCATAGATCAAAGTCCATTACAGATCGAAGTCCCCACAAGTATCCACATGACACAACTCTCATTTTCAAACCTAACATGGTCATGAAAGCTAACTAAACTAGGGTTGCCAAGCTTACTGCTAGCCCACTACTTGTTGTACAAAGTATAAACAAAACCCGAAAGACACAGATATACATAAACATTACATTGAGCACCCTCTTTATATTTTTGTCCGTGACAATATGCATCAAAGGGTTGCACCTTCTCTAAGAAGGGCCTACCCTTCTTGCTATCTACACACCCTAGATAGGGGTTGTTGGCTAAGGAGGAGAGGGAGGGAGGAGAATAGGTGGAGGCAGTCATAGAGATCTCTAGCTTATGAGCCCTATGGCCCCTTCTAATTTATAGAGGTGCATGACAGCTTAACCCTAATGGATCCTGTCCTATTGGATATTAAATCTCTATCCAACTACCAAAGCCTCTTAGATTAGTAGATCTCTATCCAATAATCTTTTTTTTTTCTCTTATTGGATATCATCCATAGGATCCAATAAAATAAGGATTTATTGGAGATCTAATAAAATAAGGGCTCTGCAGATATCTCATATCCGACCTCTACTCCGCAAAATATCTACTATATATATGTGACCATCTAGGCCATGAGTTGCATCTATCATGAGTCCTTCTAACTCAGAACTCTTTTTACTTAGTAAATTATTATCCCATAACAATTCACTCAACTCATCGACTTTGAATATATTAGGCCACTATACCATAGTCCCTAGACAGTACGGGAGAATCTTATCTATTGGACCTGTCTTTCCTCAGTTATCATATATCTATAGTCACTCATTCATCTAATATCTCATAAATCATATATCCGATATTGTACTATCAGGTTTTATACGGAATCCATCCAAGTCTTGCTTTAATTAGATTCTCTCGGAGAACTCTCTCAATCCGAACGATCCTGACGAAGGATTTGCTTGAGTGAGAACATATTGTATATTCCTCTCATGATACCGAGAGTGGATAATCCTCTATTGATACTCAATTACATTCGTAAAGTTGACTACCAATCCTGATAATTGGTTGTGCCAAATCTAAAATTTTAGACCTGCAAGTCTGACATTAAAGAAATGAATACTCAAATAAGACATCCTTGGTGTCCTAAGTCTAAGTACAAGACATACAAGTGGTACTATGGAATCGCTTTCTAACGTCATATTTTATTAACCATCCAGCATTTTATAAGCAGATCAATTAGTGAACTCATTCTCCAATGAGTACTTGGACTGTACCCTTAGTGTCCTCACATGAGCGTTTTTTAGACTAGTCACCTCTAACATATAGACAGGTATATAATACATCGATCTGTCTAGTTATCTCGATGCCCTTCTCGAGTAACTTATGAATGAGATTATTTGGGATCTATATTTAAAGAAAAATTGGTCTCATTATTATGATCTCATCATAATCTAATTTTCATTGCACAGATCTAAAAATATCACAATATACACAGAGTAGATAATATATATAATATAAAAAATATCAACAATAATAATTATATGAAAATATTATGGAGTGTGTCATATGTATCATCACTCACGTGATTGACTTGCAGGACACATGTTACTAGCAAATCATTAGTGACACTTGGGTAAATTCATTTGGTACATAATTTTGACCCCCTCTATACCTACAATAATAAGGGAATTGAGTATTGTAGATATATAATTTATAGTAAAACTATAAAATTATATTATATGTGTACATATGATATAATAAATTAACAAAACATGTAACTCTACAATTGAGACAGTTGAATCCCATACCACTTGACGACAAAGGCAGAGGCATTGTTATCTACTACATAAAGTACTTATCATCCAAGCAAAGGCAAGAAGCTCAGTTATCGAGTGGAGTAATAGCCGACCAAGTAGGCAATTCACGTCGTTAACATGTGTGCAACTCCTTAATGTAACATCCTTCCTTCCTTTGACTCCTAAACAGTGATTCTAATGCATCTGAGCTTAAAAACATAGCCTTTCTCTTTCAGTCTCCATCTCTCCTCATCCCTTGCCGTGCCAGTCTTGCTTTAACCTACGTGTGTCTACTCCTAACACTCCTGCTAGCAGGTCAATTCCAATCCAATAGTAGAGTCGCATGAGGAGAACATTATCGCTTTCAATCCCATGCCAACAAGAATCTCTAGGCACTCTCCCAAGATTCCTTGAAGTTTCCCTCAAAACAACTAAGTAGAAAATCAAGAACTTCGTGAAACATTGTAGATTAATGCAACCAAGAACTTCAATTTTATGTGCATATATTATAATAAAGAATATGGTATGGATGATTGTTTCAACATTAAATAACATTCGATCAATAGAAGATAGGCACCAACATATACAACCAACCCATTAAGAAATAGGTACCATGAAATACTCAATAAGGAGAACATAAGTATTTCTATATGAGAACAATAGAATAACAACCTAGAGAATTACACAATCACTATATTCATAAGACTAAAAAGCATATTCCACTACTATGAATCACTACTAGAAAGAATTATTGACCACCTTACTTAACTTAATTCCCTATGAACTCAAAGCAAAGGCATTAACTTCTTAACTTTGAAATGAAGGAATAGAAGTGGGAACAAAGGAGCTCGATTGATAGGTTACATGTGCATCTAATGAAGCTCTACCAGTGAGTTATAGGAGGAAGGATTAGCTGTCTAAACTCTTCGCAGGTCAGATTGTTAGTTGAAAGAGAAGGGAGAGGTGTGATCTTCGCAGGTCAGATTGTTAGTTGAAAGAGAAGGGAGGGGTGTAATTGAGCTCTAAAGATGGAGGGAGGAAGGAAGAGATAGGGTATATGTAATTCAACTCAAACCTAAAGTTATGGGAGGGAGGAAAGTAATCAGAAGTGTATCAACAGTTGGACCGGATACCGTAAGATAAGACCATAGTAAGGGAAGCAATGAAATATACAAAATCTTCTTCGTGAGGTCGGTGTTCTCTTAAAGGGATGAGTAATCAGTTAGGTTACATATATTATCTCATATGTCCCTCATTTAAATAGAATATCATATAAGTACTTATACCAACATCTAATTCATAAAGTAGGCACTCTCTTTATACATTTTGATTCTTCCCTTAGCACTATTGTGGGGTGAATGAAATCCATGTCATGTCTTTCTTGAGAATTTCTTCATTGTACAGACAAGCAAAAGCGCCTGCATCGAAACTATAGGGCTAATCATGAAAGCATGGATGATGTTGGGTAGAGTGATCCAATTCCAGAATTTAATGAATTCGGTACCTAAAACTAGGATAAAAAGAAGATGGACAACATGATCTACCTCTATCTTAAGTTGTCTTAAGTCACCCTTCTTTTCCTGAAACCTTACCAATAGCCATGCGAACCTATCTGATTATTATAAGAATTATCATACAACTACCAATACCTTTATAACATAAAGAATATTGGTACCCCAAGTCAAAAAAACTGATTGACCAGAAACCTATTACTATAGATCGAGGCAAGCCAATATACGTTTTCTTTTTTATTGACTCGCATCCTATACTGGACGATCGGAAAGAGGCACCCAATACTATTGAGTAATAATTCTATTCGATGACTAAGCAGATAATATAATGTTTTTGAGTAAGCATTATGTAGTTTGATTACTCAAGTACATACTAGGAGAGAAATACTCAGAAGAGCAAGAATAATGGTATTCATATAAGTGACATATAATATAAATTATGAACAAAACTTCCTAATTAAATTATAATGTACATATGTACATATTCTATAATTTAGTAACAAAATATCTTACTAAAAAAAAATCATATAAGTTCAATATTCTAAATAAAGTAACTAAACATGTCACTCTTTCTTTAGTTTATATGTTTAGGGAGTGCCCTTCGGGTGCATCCTTAGCACTGGGGATAATGATTCAATGATGTGTTGCTTATAAGTGCTCTATAAATTAATCACATAAGTGATGATACATATGACACATTACACGATTTTTTCATTTATTATTGACATATTCTTACTTTATGTTACTTCTTGCATATATTGTGATGTGTTAGGATCAATTCTAAGAGGAGAAGTGGGGGGGGGGGGGGGGGGGTGAATTGGTGCAAGTGTTGAAATCTTGGTTTGAAGAAAATTTTATTTGAAGTAAAATCGAAAACTTATATGAGCAATTAAACTATGAATAATGCTAAGTTAGTATCTTGCTTAAAGAAAACTTGAGTAGAAATAGATAAACTCAAAAAGTAAAATTAGAAGGCTCACAGTTTATAGTGGTTCAACCAAAACTTTGCCTACTTCCACTTTTTGGAGTCCTCCTTCATGAGGCACGTCGGTGTCCACTAATAACCTTCTTCGGTGAAGATCAAACCCTTACACTTCTCACTATCTCCTTTTCACAGGTTCAGGAGAGGAATCTTATACGTATTTCACTTATAACTCACAAGGGAGATTCTCAAGACTTTTATAAGGATTATAACACTTTCTTGCTCATCCATTGTCCCTTTTCTTTTTCATGCACACTTTTAGCACACTTTTCTTCTCATTTTTCTTGCCAAATTTCTTGCTATCAGTGCAAGAAAACTTGGGGTATTAATAGACCCCAATTGGTTTAGAAAATAGAGCCAAATATTCAAATGTATCCAGAAAATCTGAGTACAGGCAATACTATAGCCGGCGTCAATGGTACTACTATCAAAAGCTGGCCTAAAAATAGGATGGCAATGGTACAATCACCGACCTGGGCAGTACAATCGTAGAACTACCGTTAGGAATCCCATAAAGGTGTTTTCTACACTTTTCTATTTCTGATTTGTACCTTCAATTGACCCCTTCTAAGTCAACCAAATGAGCTTAACCCAAACCTAAAAGTAGACCCGGTTTGTCTCTCTTGAGTTAATTTAGATTCTTTCTAAACTTAACTCAATTAGGACTTAGAATTAACTAAGACTCACTAATTATAATCATACAAGACCATCAAGTTCAACAATCGACCTAACCCCTAGTAATCTGGCAACTTCCAACAATCTTCTGACGAGTCTTACGGTCTTCTTGCGACGATCTCCTGACATGTTCTTAGCGAGCTTCCTGATTCATTTGGCGAACTCTTAGCGAACTCTTGGTAAGCTCCCATTACATCATCCGAACCTTGGCCTGATGCTCGAACTTGATTCTGGCCCAACATCTAGTTGTAACTCATTTTCTCCGTTGTAGTTAATCTTGCATTATTTTCGCTAATATAAATTTTAGATCAACAAACCATCAATTGATTTCATCATCAAAATTTAAGATTTAACAATCTTTCTCTTTTTTATGATGACAACCAATTGATAATGGGAGTTAACCTTTACTCCCCCTATGTCTATGCCATCATTCAAATAAAGTAAGCTTAAATTCAAGAGAACCAAACACTCTTGAATTCAAGTATCATGATATAATATTTCAAACAATTTTCATTTGCAACATTATATTCATTTATCAATTTCAGAAATGATATAACATCAATTTCAAATATTTTGACTTTTAAGTATCAATCATCAAATCATCAAAGATTTTCCAAATATACAACATTACATTTAAATTCATGCATCAATCATACATTAATTTTAAATTCTCCCTCTTAAGTCATCAATCATTTCTCCTCTTTATTTATCAATAAAAAGAGAAATACCCATATTGTCATTTTTCTTATATGTATCATCAATATGTCATTTCTCCCCCTTTGTCATCAACAAAAAGGTGAAATGTTGAACAAATAATTTCAAGGCACATCCTCTGATAGGTAGCACTGAGGATGTGCCTTGAAATTTTATAAAATTTCTCTAAAATTTTATAAATGTTGACCATCCTATGATACGTAGTGCATAAATTTCTCTAATATAAAGTAATGTCAGTGCATCCTCTGATAGGTAGTGATAAGTAATGTTGACCATCAAGTTCAACATTAAGGCACTTACTACTATAAAGTAATGTCGTTTGGATTAAAGAACGTCAATGCTACCTATCAAAGGATGGTCAACCAGCTGTTCAAGGATTAGCTCGATAGAAACATGGAGGCATATGTAGAAGACATGATGGTCAAAAGCAGGCACACTCAGGTGCACCTCGCAAACCTAGCCGAGACATTCTAGACCCTCAAAAAATTTGGGATAAAGCTCAACCCCTCCAAGTGCGTCTTCGGTGTGGCATCCGAAAACTTCCTCGGCTTTATTGTCCACCAGTGAGGAATAGATGTAAATCCCGAGAAGGTTAGAGCAGTCATTGACATGCAACCTCCTCAGACAGTCAAAGAGGTCCAGTGGCTAGTCGGAAGGTTGGTCGTGAAATGATGATTTATATCTTGGGCAGGCGACAAGAGTTATCCCACTCTTCAAGCGCTAAAGGAGAACAAAGATTTTAGCTAGGGCCTTGAGTGCGAGCAGGCTTTCTAGGAGCTCGAAGACCACTTCGCCCGTCTACCCCAAATGTCTTCGGTCAGCCCTAGCGACCAGCTTGAGCTATATCTTATTGCTTTAGAACACATCGTCACCTCAGTCCTAGTCAAACTCGATGGGAACAAGCTGCTGCCCATGTACTACTCCAGCCACATCCTCTATGGCCCCGAAGAATGATATCCCTCGATTGAGAAGCTCGCATTCACCTTCGTAGCTATGACCATACTTCTAGGCCCACACGATCAAGGTAGTGACCGACCAACTACTGCAACAAATTCTTTCTAAGTTTGACGTCGTAGGAAGGATGCTCAAATGGTCGGTGGAGCTCAGTGAATTCGACCTGATATACGCCCCGAGAACGGCTATCAAGGCTTAGGCGATCGCTGACTTCACTTTGGAACTAACGATTCTCGGACCCGGACGAGAGGGGCTGGGATAGTCTTAAAGGATCCCTTCGGGCAAGCTTGGGGCACGCACTCTAACTTGCTACCAACATCGAGGCAGAGTATGAAGTGTTATTGTTCGTTCTACGCTTGGAGATCGATCTATAAGCCGAGCATCTTAAAGTATTTGTTGGGAAACCTCAGTGGGAGCATCACATGCGCAGCGGAAATCAAAACAAAATACCGATTTCCTACGCAAATCAAATCATCGTGCAAAAGATTGGGGGTCGCGAGAAAAACTATAAAAATAAAAAAAAAATCACGATGTGTGAGAGATTGATTTTATCTAGGGAGATCGTATATCCTTGTATTCCAGATCCGGATGGAGAAGATGAAGGAGGTCAAACGTCCTCCTCTCTAGCGGTATTCACACGATAGATCTCTGTAGCGAAACTCCTCCAATCTGATCTTGCAACTCTTGCTCAGAGGGAGGGAGGAGAATAGGAGATGGTGGCTAAAGCTGCAGCCTATCAACCATGAGTCTCCCCTCCTATTTATAGAGAGCCACCAAAACCCTAGGGCTCTTTCCTTAGTGGGTATTGGATCTCCATCCAATAACCTACTAACCTTGTATTTTTGGATCTCTATCCAATAATCTTCTTAGGCCTATAATTGGGGCTTAATCAAGGAGCCTATCAACATAGGGTCTCATATAATGAGAATAGGGGCTAATTGGATATTCATCCAATCCTCTATTCGTTGAAGCATCCACCATATGTGTGTGGCCTGTAGGCCCGATACCGAGCTGACCGTGAGTCACTCCCATCAGAACTTCTTCTGATATAGTGAATTATTATCCCCATAATAATTCACTCGACTCATCGACTATGGACGTACTAGGCCATAACACCATAGTCCCCAGACGGTACAAAGAGGATCAAATCCATCAGACTTGTCTGTCCACAATTACTATGTATCTATAATCCCTCATCCAAATAATATCCCAGAGATCATATATTGGACATGGTACTATCAGGTCACATACGAAATCAGTTTGTCTTGCTCTATTCTGATTCTACCGGAGAACTCCTCTTTCAATCCGAATGACCCTGGTCAGGGATTTGTCTGAGCAAGCATATATAGAATATTTCTCTCGTGATACCGAGAGTTGATGATCCTCTATTGATACTCAATTGCCTTCGTAAGGTTGGCTACCAATCCCAATAACCAATTGTACCAGATTTGGAACTTTCAAAATCTATAAGTCTGGCGTCAAAGAAAGGAGTACTCATACAAGGCATCCTTGGTGTCTCAAGTCTAAGGACCAGGTACATAATTGGGACTATGGAATCGTTGTTTGACATTAGGTATCATTAACCATACAGCATTCCATAAGCGGATCAATCAGTAAACTCATTCTCTAGTGAGCACCTACACTATATCCTTAGTGTCTCCACACAAGTGGCTATGAGACCAGCCGCCTCCATCATATGGACGGGTATATAGTACATCGATCTATCTGGTTATCTCAATGTCCCTCTTGAGTAACCTATGACCGGGATTATTTAGGATCTGTGTTTAAAGGTGAATCGATCTAATTATCGTGATCTCATCACGATACGATTCCCATTGCACAGAACCAAGGACATCACAATATATATGTAACAAATAATATAATGTGAGAATATGCCAATATTAATCATAAGCAAAAAGATCACACAGCGTGTCACACATGTCATCACTTACGTGATTGGCTTGCAGGGCACTTGTAACTAGCAGTATTCACCGACTCCTAGCTGGTTGTAGATCAGGTTGGTAGAGGGTTAGAGGCTCGAGAGCCTAACATAGCGAGATACCTAGTTGAGGCACGCTGCCTCGTCGACATGTTCAAGTACTTTGTCATCTTCTAGATCCCTCGTACCAAGAATTCTCGGGCTGACGCGTTAGCAAAGTCGACATCCACCGAGACCCCGAGTGGCGAGCCATCAGGAATTGCCAGCCTCCACCAGCCAACAATCTCCGCGATTGAGATGGCCATAATGGTCACCAACCCAGATTAGCAGGAGGAGATACTATGCTACAAGAAGAACGTGACCCTCTCGACCGAAAAAGTGGTTGCCCACCGAGTCAAAAGGGTTGAGGCGTGGTACACATCATCAACGGATGCCTCTATCAAAGGGCATTCAACCAGCCCCTACTACAGTGCCTATCGAAAGATGAAGTCGACATGGTGCTCACCGATGTTCATGAGGGGATATGCGGCGAGCACATCGAGGGACACACCCTGACCTTCAAGGTCCTTCACCTCGGGTATTATTGGCTAACCATGCGGGCCGATGCAGTCGCCTACACTCAAAACAGCGTGCAATGTCAAAAGCATACGCACATTCCTCACTAGCCTGCCCTCCCATTTTCCCCGACCAACTACGCTTGGCCTTTCATGTAGTGGGGGATGGACCTCCTTGGCCCGTACCCCCTAGCCTCAGGACAACGAAGGTTTTTGATCGTCATGGTAGATTATTTTACTAAGTGGGAACAGATTGAAGGTTTCGTCTGGAAGAACATCATCACGAGGTTCGATATCCCAAAAACCATAGTCACAAACAATAAGACGCAGTTCAACAATTCTAAGTTCAGGATTTATGTCAAAGCTATCGGATACAACTGAAGTTCAGCTCGGTCGCCCACCCTAAGGCTAATGGGCCAACCGAGGTAACCAACAGAAGCATACTCAAGGGGCTAAAGAGAAGGGTGATTGAAGCCCAAACCACCTGGGTCAACAAGCTCCCAAGTATCCTATGGGCCCTACGGACAACCCCGAAGACACCGACGAGGGAGTCACCTTACAATTTGACCTTTGGTACCGAGGTCGTCCTACCGCCCGAGGTGGTATTCCCGACCTTGAGGGTTGAAAGCTTCACCCCCGAAGCGTCAGAAGTAGGCCATTGGGAGAACTTGGATTTTATCGAGGAGCTCGGTGCTAAAGCGCACCTAAGAACACTTCATTATCAAAAACCGATTGCCCGACTTCATAATTAGAAGGTCCAACCCCGACCAATCGAAGATGGTGACTTGGTCCTCAAAAAAGCTAAAGTCAGCTATCTCGGGCACTCCCGTGGGAAACTCGCCCTGAGATGGGAGGGACCATACCACGTCATTCAGAATATCCAGGCGAGGACTTATACCCTAGCAACAATGGACGACACAACCCTCGCTTGGACCTGGCACATATCAAACTTAAAGAAATTCTATGTCTAGCAGTGGACGAACTCAGAATGAATCGGGTTAGTTTGGATGATCGAATGAAAAGCTCCATGAGGAAACAAAAAATCTTTCATTAATAAAAAAAAGTTACATGGACAACCGGGCAACCGATAACAAACTTCAATGCCCGACAAAAAACATTATAGGACCAGAATCACTTCTCAGGGGAAATGCTTCGTCGAAGGGCTGGCAAAGATCCATCTTCACATTGCCATCCTCCGGACACGACGAATGGGTTCTCTTCGACTGTCGCTTTTGGATGCTTGCCTCGGAAGCGTTCGAGCGCCACCCGGTACCCGAACTCATAGCTGATTCACCCCATTTTCTTAAGCCCTGACTTAAACCACCGAGAAGCCTTATAGGCAATTAACGCCTTTAGACCTTTGGCCTTTAGTTTTGCCTCAAGGAGGGCTACTGCCTCGGTCAGCGACAACACATCTTCCTCTAATCGGGCCCGACCGTCCCGGGCCCCTTGCACACTAGCATGCATGGTATCGACCTCTTGCTCAAGGTCCTTGTGCAGACGTTTGGAGGACTCCAATTCGGCCCTCAGTTGGTCAATGTTGGCTTGTAGCTCCTTGGCCCCCTATTCCGTAGCTGCAACTACTTCCGACATAGCCCCAAACTTCAGCTCTTTGTTGGCGGCTCGGGGCACCGTAATCCTCTCATGTTGCATGCGCACCATCCACCTTGCGTCATGGACCCGATCAATGAGGGCGCTTACGAAGTGAAGTCCCAGCCAAGAGGAGGAAAAAGGGCGGAACTAAAGGTCAAGGAAGCACAAAACAAAGAAGGGGAGAAAATCGACATACCTAGACGACCGACTTGGCGGCCCGATCCATCAGCTCCTATGAGGAGCACTCGTATAGTTGCTTCGCCATAATAGAGTGGACGGTCCCCCATAGGTACTTGGTTGCTAATGGGCCCTTGGTCCACACGTGGTCCGACTCGAAGAGCGATGACCACGTGGCACCAACAGCTCGTTGCCTTCGGCCTGAGGCGACTTCGACATGTGGGCGACGAAATATCAATCGGGCCTCGCCCTGCCATCGACTTCACATAACTCCCGAATGGAGTAGTCGTGCTCTTGAACCTCCTCGGTCTCTGTCGACTCCTTCCCTTTTTCGGTTAGAGCCTTCGTGAAGCTCCCGGTGGCACCCACCAGTTGCCCGGATATTGCCACTCTACTCTTCTTTAGTGCTTTATCCTCCCCGACCCCTTGGCGTTTCTCAACCACTTGGGGAGGAGGCTCCACGATTGGCGGTGGGGGAACGACGATCATCGACAGAGCCACAGACCCACTCCCAACACCATTGGCCGACTTCATCTTTCCTAGGTTAAACATTTCTACAAAGAAAAAGTACAATTAGGGCAAGGAACCCAATACGTAAGATAAAAGGGGTAGACATACCTCGAGGGGCAGAACTGAGTCCCACCTCAGCTAACCATGGCTCATTCATGTCTCTCGCGCACCTGGAAGAATAGAGGATCCCCCGGAGAATCTCGACCAGTTCGGACTCATCGTCCGAAAGGATGGGGGCTGAGTTATTCACTGTCCGAGATGTCCACTCGGTTGGGAGGCTCCAATCTTGACCATAGGAAATGAAAAAGAAATGCGCCTTCTAGCCTTTGTTGGCTGCTAGATATGCATAAAAAACCCTCAATGCGCTTTGTGCAAAACTTTTTCCATTTGTTGCGACGAAACGATGGAAATTTGGCTCCCACGCTTGCCTCGTAACGTGACCTGTCTCCCTTTGCAAAAAAATTTCATGATTAATTTAAAAAAATTTCAGGAGATATCACCTAGTGTTGTGAGCCATTTGATCCCGAGTACGGCTTCATAATCATCAATGGGTAGGACGAAGAAATCAGCTACCACTTCTTGGTCTTGGAGGAGTAGTTTCACCCGCGGGCACCGTTGGTCGCAATTAAAGATTCGACCGTCGATGACTTTTACGTCAAACTTGTTGCAACCTTTGATTTGAAGCGTCAAACGTGCATCAACCTTACTATTGAGGAAGTTATTGGTGCTACCCATGTCGATGAGAACCGTGATGGGTTGCTATTTTAGAAGTCCTCCAACTTTCATCATCTGCGGGTTGGAATAGCCAGCCAATGTGCGCACTGCGTAGTTGGCCGGTGGGGACTCTTTCTCCATGGCTTCTTCTTTACGTTCAAGGGCTTTTTTAGATGTTTCATTGTCCTCATCCTCCGTTGGTTCAATCATGAGGAGCTGACCCTTTTTGCAGTGATGTTCGCGGCTCCACGGTTCGTTGCAATGCCAACACAACTCCTTGGTCGATCGTTCGTAAAGCTCGTCTCTTGTCAACTTTTTTGGTGCCGGGGCTTAGATGGCAGTAGAGGGGACAGTAGGCCTCGGCATGACTGGTCGGGGAGCGACCCTTGTCCTTCGTACCTCGTGGTCCAATTGTTCTTCTTGGATATGCGCAAAGGAAATCGTCGCCATAAGAGTGTACGATTGCCGCACCTTTACTTCTCCTCGGATCTCCGGCTTTAGGCCCTCGATAAAAGTACCTAAAAGTTATTTCTCAGGCCAATTCTCAGTTTGGTTAAATAAACGCTCAAACCTTATTTGGTATTCTTGTATTGTAGAGGTTTGACGAATCTTTGCCAATTGTCCATCGATGTTGTTGAAATCGATTGGTCTGAAGCGGTCTAATAGTCCTTCCTTGAATCACTGCCAAGAGAGTCCTCCATGGGTGTGCTTAAACCAATTAAACCACTGACTTGCATCTCCCTCGAGGTGTATGGCAGCGATCTCCACCCGTGTTGCATCGACGGTTCGATAGAACCGAAAATAATACTCCGCGTGCGAGATCCATCCGATCGGGTCTCCTTCTTCCCATCTTGGGAAGTCAACCCTCATGCATGGATTGTTAGGATCAGAGATGATGTGTCTATGCTCTTGAGGATCATCTCGCTGATCTGAAGTCTCTCCATGGTGTGACTTCCTCAGGCTTGATGGTCGGCCTATGCTGAATTCGGCGAATAAGGATCACATCTTCTCTTCCATGCGGTTTTCAAAGGCTTCAAGCTTTGCATCGATAGCCTCCTCCGATGCCATAGTATATGCCTTAAGATCTGTAATATTGAGATCTTTTTTTTGTTGTCAGGTTAGTGGCATGGAAATTTTAGAGAAGGGGGTGGCCGGTTGGAAGGTGGATCGGTTTGGGTGGAAGTAGGCTACGGTTTAGGGCAGATTTGGGCTTGCAGTTTTGTGGAGTTTAGGCTACAAATTGGTGTGGTTTTAGGGCTGTGATAGCAGTAGATTAAGGTTAGGAAAATAGGTTTTAGATCTGGGATAAATGGCAGCAAAGGTAGGTGTCTCGGTAAGGAAAGTTTTCTAAAAAGATAAGTGGATCGATAAGGAAGTAGGCTGATTTAGGTGGCTGATCTGGGGGCTGTTTGGATTCGGTTTAGGGTAGGGTTTTAAAGGGTTTTTGGTAAGGATGGTAGGGTTTGGTGATGAGAAAAGGAGAGTCCAAAATCCCACAAAAAATAGCACTCCAATCTGATAGAATTCGGTGAAAAGAAGTGATGCGATGTGCTGTCCTGCTGAACCGGTTTTTGCGTCGGAGAAACGCTGATTTCTCAATGTAAATTCCAGGGGAAAGTTTAAGGAAATTATACAGAAACCCTTGGTTTAGATGTTGTCAATATCAGTAGAAATTTTGATGAAATTTTGGCAGCATAACAGTAGGGAAATAGAGCAAAAGATGCAAGGCAGATTCCTTCGTGGTAAAATTCCAGAACTGCATGATGGTGAAAGATCATACAAGAAAACCGATTCCAGAAGGAGTTTTTTCATGAAATCAAATCCAGATGAAAGCCAACTTAATCTTGAGAATTGTGTAAAAATTTTAGCCAAAAAGGATGAACAAAAGTTTGGTTTTCAAGAGGCCAATCGACGGAAGGCAGATTCTCCGTCGTAAAATTTCAGCACTGTGCGACGAAGAATCACAGCACTATAAGTTCGGATCCAGAAGGAGTTTTTTTACGAGATTAGTCTTAGATGAAAGCTAAGATGATTAGATCTCCATATCAAATGCAGGGGGCAGCGGCAGATTGATTTGATCTACTGTTGGGGTGGAAGGTGGAGGCGCATGTCGTAGCAATTGTTGGAATTGCTTGGGAAGGTGGAGATGTGGATGACGGCTACAGGGGCAGCAAGATCGCTGCTCTGATACCAGATGATAGACCCCAGATGGAGCTCTATAGATTTTGATCCTTGAGGGGGATCAAGCCTTGGAACGCTGTAGGGGTTCCTCCCTCCTAGATTTGGCACAAGGCTGAAATAAAATTGATAATTGCTTCGTTTCAAAGAGGGGGGCGGCTACATCTTAAATAGGGATCAAAGTCCTAGCCCAAGGGGGCACTTATCTAGGTGAAATTACCCTTTTGCCCCTCCTATAGCTATCCTACCTTAATAGGAACAAGGGGCGGCTAGGTTGGCTCTATAGCCGACCTAAGCAGGGGGAAACCCTGGCCGACTTGCCCAATAAGGGGGGCAGCGACTTCTAAGCCCTAAGGGCTAATCTAAACTCTAGCCATACTCCTTTATAAGATAGGAGTGATTTTATTACAATCTAGCAGTGTTTTATTGACTACTTCTAGGAAGATTAGGACTCAACCCTACTGGAGTCCTATCATAAGCCGTCAAGGTCGAGTCGACATTAAAGCATGACCGCATCATCACTAGAGCTTCCACCCTAGGGTCATTTGGGGCCACGCCCCCAGATGACGGATGAGCAACGGTCGACCTAGAATCCTCGGAGGTATGACCTAATGCTTGAGACTCACAGGCCGAGATTTCGATCGGACGTGAAGACTTGGAGGATGCAGAAGACATCCCGACCTGCTCGAGAGAGAATCAGGGGAGGAAAGATCAGGGCAGAGGGCCAGGACTGAAGGTGCAGTCAGAGATGGAGACAGGGAAGATGGTCAGAGTTATGGAAGATGGCTGACAAAAAGCAAAGTGACAGAATAAGACGGTAGTAGAAGGCGACCACACTAACACGGGGTAGATTTATAATCGAGCCCTATCATAGTTTGGTGCTTCATCTACCCAAAATGTGCTTTGGACATCGTGCACTACGAGAAGATGCACAAGCCAGATAGGGCATACGTGGTGCGCCCTGCCATGCGGCACTCCCCGAAAGGTCCAGACGGGCAGGCAAATCATCATCAACTTTGATCAAATCTTGGCGCCAAGAGGCATACTGCCTAACGTCCTCAACCGCCCGATGTGATAGAAGGCCCAACACGGGTAGAGTCCCATAACGCAGCTCCTCATACCTTTGTAAAATAAGGGCATTTAGTCTCAATTAGCACCCAGCGGGCTTTCAGTCCCAACCAGCACCAACAAGCTTTCAGTCTTGACCATCTAGCTACAACGGGCTTTCAGTCCTGACTAGCTCCAACGGGCTTTCAGTCCCGACTAGCACCTAACAGGTTTTCAGTCCTGACCAATTTTTAAGGGTTTCCAATCCTGAGTAGCATCCCAAGGGCTTCAAGCCTGACCCGCTTCAAGTATATTTTTAGTCCCAACCAGTGCCCAGAAAGCTTTCAGCCTTGCCCAATGACAGTTGATCCCAACCGATCACGTTAACCTCGCATTGGCCAATCTGTGCCAGTTGCCATTCAACAAAACTTCACATGGCTCCACGAACAACCCCCATACCAAATCTTCGAGCCAAAAGGATCCTTTCCCTCGGTTCCCCTTTTTCTCTTTTCTTAGGGGACCCCGGGAAAGCCTCTTTTGTGGGGGGGGGGGGGGGGGGGGGGGGAGGGAATGATAGGGAGAATAATAGACTGCCATGTCACACACATGTACTCTACCAACCTAGCATGGGCAGAACCAACCTGGAGCTGGTATGACTGACCTGACGCAAGGGTGGTTGATCTGGCGCAAGCGTGGGCGACCGTCGCAACATCAGCAGAGACCTAGCATACAACGTCATCTGCCACTGTGCAGTCTTGATTAGCTCCTCGGGACCATGGGGGTCGTACGACAGCACTGCAAAGAGAACATGCAACATGCTCGGTCATAGTATGACACGCCGTTGATAGACACTCACGACATTAAATACCCTAGCTGAGGTGCTGTAAGCATGAAAGATGAAGGTATGGCTAGCCATCAATAAACATGTATAAAAGCCTCCCCGAAAAGAGAGGGAAGGAGAAGAACTCCCATTCCTTCAGAGAAAAAGTAAAATTCGTCTGGGACCTTCAGGGACTGGGTCGTTCTCGTGAGGAGTGCTAACTTAGCCATCGGAGGGACCTAGTTGGGTGACATCTCCCCTGACACAGGCCTTTTTGCAAGAGTTCCAAGCCAACCAGGCGGGGAAGGCGACCCCCGAGGCCGCTGCATCATGGATTCGACAATCACCTCCAGTTTCCCCGAGCTCCGAATTCCACTGAGTCGATCCTGCACTTACAGGTCGAACCGCATCATGCTGACTCCTCGACCATAACAAAATATCCAGCAATAATTTGTTACTTATGGTTCCATTCCCAATGAATTTTCTTTTGTTGTTGTCTTCGAAGGTGACAACTCCTTCATTTAGGCTAGTGAGCTTAGAAAAGTAAGTTGGATCTCCGGTCATGTGGCTTAAGCATCTACTATCATTGTACCATTTGGTGCTGCTAGCCTTAGTTTGGAGACAAACCTACAAAAATGGTGGTTTTAATTTAGGTATCCATTTTACATTGGGTCTCTCATGAAGAGCTCTACCTAATTTAATTAGTAGTTTTTGGTTGTTTATGGTTCCTTTAGGAACCTAAATTAATTTATATGCATTATATTTTCTAAATGAATACTTATAAGCTATATGTCCTAATCTATCACAAAAGTTACATTTAATTTTTGGTGACAGGTTTAGAATGGGCCATCTAACGAAGATGACTGCTTTTGTTGGGTATTGCCCACAAAGCCTATACCTTCTTTCCTATGAACATGACCCTTATTTGTAAGGATCATGTTTAAGGATTTATTCCCTATTTTATACAATATTTTCCTTTCTAAGTTCCTCTAAAGTTTCACATTTGGTGCATGAACTATATGATGGTGATACTTTATGTATTTCTTCAAGTTTACTAACTAGTGAATCATGCTCTTTCTTAAGTAGTTTATAAGACTTGCTAATTTTTCTAGATTCATCATAAAGCTTATGAAAAATATTTAGTAATTCAGTAAAAGAGATGTTAGAAGACTCACTTACCTCATCATGGATGGCCATGAGAGCATAGTAGGCAACCTCTTCCTTGATGTGGTCTTCTTTATCCGATAAGATTGAGTCATCCCAAGTTGCCGAGAGAGCCTTCTTCTTGTATGATGCCTTCTTCTTCAATTGTGGACACTCACTTTTGAAATGCCTTGGCTTCTTGCATTCAAAATATTATGTTATCCTTTTTTTATTTATTTTATTTTTATGATTTTTGTTCCTTTTATAATTTTTTTAATTTTTCTCATCAATAACGCAATGTCATTGTCCTCATTACTCGAGGTTTCACTCGATGAGTCATATGTAGTTCTCAGTGCCAAGTCCTTCCTGTTCTTTGAAAAGTGTTCATCTTTAGTTCTCAGTGCTAAGTCCTTGTTCTTTGGAAGAGGTTCTTTAAGTTCATCAAAGCTTTACAACTCAGTTCATAAGTCATGAGTGATCCAATAAATTCTTCAAGAGAAAAATTATTTAAATCTTTAGCTTCTTGAGTTGCAGTTACTTTAGGATATGAACTTTTTGGAAGAGATCTTAATATCTTGTTAACAAGTTCAAAATTAGACCATTGACAACATCAATGAACCGGGTGTACATGTCTCCAATGGTCTCACTTTGTTTTATTCGAAACAATTCATAATTATACACTAAAAGATTAATTTTAGACTCTTTGACTCGACTAGTGTCTTCATATGTGATTTCAAGTGTGTGCCAAATATCGTGAGCAGTTTAACAAATAGAAACCAGATTAAACTCATTATGAAAAAGCCTTATTTTTTAAATCATTCCATTTGTTCATTGGTTTAGAAGACTTTTCGAAGCCATTCTCAATGATATACCATAAATCAAAATCCATAGAAAATAAAAAAATAAGCATCATTATTTTTCAATAAGTATAATCTGTCCCATTGAACATGGGAGGACGTGCAATGGAATATCCCTTGTTCATGCCAAATGAAGTCATTTAATCACTTGGGTATTAGTCCAATAAGTAGAACCTCACTCTGATACCAATTGTTAGGATCAATTGGCACTAAGAGGGAGCGTGGATTGAATTAGTGCAAGTGCTGAAATCTAGGTTTAAAGAAAATTTTGTTTGAAGTAAAATAAAAAATCTGAAGCATTTCATTTAAGTTGAATACCTAAACAATTAAACTATGAACAATGCTAAGTTAATATCTTGCTTAAAGAAAACTTGAGTAGAAATAGATAAACTCAAAAAGTAAAGTTAGAAGGCCCACAGTTTATAGTGGTTCGGTCAAAACTTGGCCTACGTGCACTTTTCGAAGTCCTCCTCCTTGAGGCTCGTCGGTGTCCACCAATGACCATCTTCGGGTGAAGTTCAAACCCTTATACTTCTCACTGTCTCTTTTTTATAGATTCAGGAGAGGAACCTTACAAGTATTTCACTTACAACTTACAAGGGAGATTCTCAAGCCTTTTATAAGGATTACAATACTTTCTTGCTCACTCCCTGGCCCCCTTTCTTTTTCTTGCATACTTTTAGCACACTTTTATTCTCAATTTTCTTGTCAAATTTCTTACTATCAATGTAAGAAACTAGGGTATTTATAAACTCTAATTGGCTTTAGAAAATAGAGCAAAAAATTCAAATGTATCAGGAAAATTTGAGTACAGGCAGTACTACCACCGACGCCGATGGTACTACCGCCAAAAGCTGCCCTGAAAATAGGGCGACAGCGATACAACCACTGACCTAGGCGGTACAACCACCACCCATCGATGATACTATTGTTGAAAGCTGCCTTGAAAATAGGACGATAGTGGTACAACCATCGACCTAGGCTGTACAACCGTCGCCCATCAGCAATACTACCATCGAGAATCCTGGAAAGGTATTTTCTACACTTTTCTATTCACGACTTGTACTTTCAATTGACCCCTTTCGGGGTCAGCCAAATGAGCTCAAGCTGAGCTCAACCTAAACCCAAAAGTGGACCCGGTTTGCCTCACTTAAGTTAATTTAGATTCCTTCTAAACTTAACTCAATTAGAACTAAAAATTAACAATGACTCACTGATTACAACCGTACAAGACCATAAAGTTCAATAATCGACCTAACCCCCAACAATTCGGTAACCTCTGGTAATCTTTCGATGAGTCTTACGGTCTTCTTACGGTGATCTTCCAATATGTTCCCAGTGAACTTCTCGATCCCTTCGGCGAACTCCTAGTGAGCTCCCACTACATTGTCCGAACCTTGGCCCAACATCTGGTTGTAACTCATTTTCTCTATCGTAGTTAAACCTGCATTACTTTCTCTAATACACATGTTAGATCAATAAACCATCAATTGATTTCATCATCAAAATCTGAGATTCAATATGATGTCCTTGGATCTATACAATGAGAATCATATCATGATAATGAGATCGATACGAACATAGACCCTAAATAATCATGGTCATAGGTTACTCGAGAGGGACATTGAGATACTCAGACAAACTAGTGTACTGTATTCCCGTCCATATGATGGAGGCGACTGATCTTATAGCTGCTCGTGTGGGGACACTAAGGGTACGAATAAGTGCTCATTGGAGAATGAGTTCACTGATTAATCTGCTTATGAAATGCTGGATGATTAATGATACCTAACGTCAGACAGTGATTTCATAGTCCCAATTGTGTGTCTGGTCCTAGACTTGAGACACAAAAGGATGTCTTGTTTAAGTACTCATTTCTTTTATGTTAAACTTACAGGTCTAGAAAGTTCAAGATATGGTACAACCAATTATTGGAATTGGTAGCCAACCTTACGAAGGTACTTGATTGTCAATTCATCCACTCTTGGTATTATGAGAGGAATATCTTGTGTGTTATCACTCAGACAAATCCTTATCTAGAGTCGTTCGGTTTAAGGGAGGAGTTTTCAGGGAGAATCTGATTAGAGCGAGGCTCGGATGGTATGTGGTCTGACAGTACCATGCCCAATATATCACCCATGGCAGGTTACAGCTAAGAATGTTGGCTGCAAGGAACACATGGGGACTGCGGTTTCCTAGTCTCCCAAGGTTGCCCTAAGGCTAGGGACTCCTAGTCACAAAGGTGCCCCGAGCGACTAGGGTTTCATAGCTGCATAAGGGATCTCTTTCCCGCCATATAGGGCACCTTATGATAGGGTATCCAAAGATTCCAGAAATATAATTAATTAAATAGTTTAATTAATTATTATTTATCTAATAGTCTTACATGATGATGTGTACATATGATGTATGATGTGAACAGATGATCATGGATCATGTGATGTGATGTGTGTATATGTGATTATTATTATTATTGAAGCCTGCAAGCTTTCGTTTTTTTTATTTATTGTTGGGCCTGCATGCTTGTGATTATGTTATAGTTATATGAAGAGGCACAATAGGAGCATGGAGGTGCCAACGGGACCCACGACACTAAGACAAGCAATCGCGATGGTGCTGCACCGAGGTGTCGACGAAATCGATGATGACAAGATGGATGATCATAGGGCATGGAGATATGCCGATATACACATAGATCCTATTATGAGTTATTGAACCCACTGGCTCCGGCTTGATCACATTAGATGATGGTTCATGCTCATCCGATATGATATGTATATGTGATATGTGATTGACCTACTATATATATATATATATTGCATATGATTGTTCGAACCCTTGCAGATTCTAATCTTGGGTTGATCTCTATAAGGGATCGACCTCCTTGGAAGTCTATAGGGGTTCCTACCTCATTGGTTTCTGTACATAGGCTAAAAAATAATTGATCTATTGATGATGAAAAGAGGCTTATTACAAGGTTATTTATAGGTCTTCTAAACCCTAACTCCTAATATGATTCCTACTTCAAGACTCCTACTCCTAACAACTCCTAATGCAACTCTAAGTAGCAATCTCCAAACTAATCCTAATCCTATTCTAACTTAACCCCTCCTCAACCAACCCCTCTTTAACTAGGATAAGGGGTGGTTAATTAGGGTAAAATACATCTTACTCTCCCCTCAAAATATCTTCATCCGACTAATCCTAACCTAGTTGGCCTCCTCTCTTCTTTAATAGGGGTTGACTAGATAGAATTTATATAAATGCCCTTAGAATTTATATGTTTGCCATCTTTCATGGAACTAAATTAGGACTCCCCTAGCTAGTCCTAATAGACCGCCCTCTTCAAATCAACCTTGTCCTCAAGGTTGAGCTCCATGTCTCTAGGTCGTGATCTGCATTCCACATGAGGATCCCTCATGGCCATATAGTAGGCACATCCTACTCCTAGGGTCCAGCATCAGTAGTAGTGACTAGATGGTGATGTGTCGTGATCCCGTGATCTGATGTAATCATCAGCTGAACCTAGGCATCCTTATCGACTTGGGTGCCGGGTGAATAAGTCGGGGCCGAGTTATCCTCTCTAAACTTTCATTTACGATGAGATTCCTAGAGGATGAATTGTAATTTTGAATTAGTGCGCAAGTCCGATCCATAATTTATGGCTCCAATGTGATATCTAATTTTGTAGGGTCCAAAGAAACTAGGAGACCACTTCTGTGAGGCTCGAGTCTTCATAAATTCCTACTGGTAGGGATGGATATGGAGAAAGACTCGATCTGTAATAACAAACTTCATTATACTTTGGCGTTTGTCAAGCAATTGTTTCTTTCTTGTGCGGGCTGGCTTGTGGTTGTTCTTTAATGATAGTCAGGCCTTTCTCTGTGATGATAACTACCTTCTAGTAAAGTCCATTATAAGGTGAGCTCGATCTGAGTTTGGAGGGAGCAGAAGTTGTAATTTTACTTTCATCTCCTCTTAGTGTTATTGTCCTGTATCATACCAAGCCACAAATTAAGCAAAGGTTAGCATTCACATGTCGTTGATTGGTAGCTTTAGGTGATTGGAGTGAGGGCTTTGCTGATGTAGGCTAGGGGTTGGTCATCTTGTATGTGGATAACATAATTTCTAGCTCCCGATGCATCAATAATAAACACTTTGTCGAAGTTGGGGAAAACTAGCACCAGTGAAGAGTAGGGGCTGCAACTTGGTTGAATGACCTCTATTTCAACATCTCATCTTTAGTCCTCTCTATTTCAGCTTTCTGGAGGTGAGGATAATGATATGGCCAAGAGTTTGCTATTGGTTTGCTTGGGAGTATCAGAATTAAGTGGTCATGCCAGCTGTTAGAAAGCAGGCTGCGTAGTTCGACGAAAATATCTAAAAATTTAGCAAACAATTTGATAGGCTTCTAATAGGGTTAAGTCCTAATCACCCTAGAAGTAGTCAATAAAAACCTTGTGGGATTATAATAAAACCTCACATATCCACTTCTATCCTATAAAGAAGTATGACTAGGGTTTAGATTGGGACCTTAGGGCTTAGTGGCCGCCACCTCCTTTACAGGGCTGGTCGGTCAGGGTTTTCCTCAGCTAGGTCGGCTATAGGAGGGCAAATGAGTAATTTTACTTTGGCAAGCACCCCATGGGTTAGGGTTTAGAACCCTATATAATGATGTAGCCGCCACCTCTCTTTTATCAAGCAAGATAAATCTATAATTCAGCCATATGACTGACTACTAGGAGGGAGGAACCCCTTTAGTATTTCAAGGGTTGATCCCCCTCAAAGATCAAAATCTATAGAGCTCTTTCTTGGGTTCTATCATAATTGGAGTACGTTTGAGTCTTCAAATTTTGTTGGCTCCCCTATAGAGTGCTGCTAAAGTTGCATCAGAAAGCCGTTGTTTCCTTTGTTCGAAACTTCTCCGTTTGTTGCGTGCAAGTCATCGTTACATCGCTCCCACATTTCTCATGTAGGATCTCTTGTTTCTCATGGCCGAAAAATTTCATAATAAATTTAGAAAAATTCCAAGGAACATCACCTAATGTAGTCAGCCATTTGATATCGAGCATGGCCTCATAATCATCAAGAGGAAGGTCAAAGAAATCAGCAAGTATCTCTTGGTCCTATCGCAATAATTTCACCCGCGATTATCTTTCGTCGCACTTCAAAATTTGGCCATCGGTGACTTCAACATCTAACCTGCTGCAATCTTCATTTTAGAGCATTAATTAGGTAGCAACCTTATTGTTCATAAAGTTGTTGATGCTCGTGGTGTCAATAAGAACGGTGATCGGTTGTTGCTTCAAAAGTCCTCCCACTTTCATCGTTTGTGGGTTCGCATAGCCGACAAGAGTATGCATCGTAAAATCAACCTGCTACTGTTCTACATCTGCAACCTCTTCCTCATGCTTTGGACCTCCTCCTCCACGTCTTCAAGAGGTTCAATCAGTAGGAGGCATCCCTTTTTGTAGCGATGATCACGGCCCCATGGTTTGTTGCAAAGCCAAGAAAGACCCTTTGTCGATTGGTCGTGTAGTTCTTCTCTTGTTATTTTTTTTTTGACAGTAAAGGATGGCTGGAAGTAGAAGGAGGTTCATATACCATGAGTCTAGGAGTGGTTCTCATCCTCCCAGCATCTTGTTTGAGTCATTCTTCTTAGATTTGGGTGAAAGAGATTGTAGCCTTCACGGTGCTGGGCTACCGCGCTTTAATCTCTCCTTTAATTTTTGGCTTTAGTCATTCGATGAATGTCCTTAATAATTATTTGTAAGACCAATCATGAGCAAGGTAAGATAATTCCTCATACTTGGTCTAGTATTCTTGGATCGTGGAGGTTTTTCAGATCTTGGCAAGTTACTCGTTGATATTCTCGTACTTGGTCAGCCCAAAGCGGTTCAGCAGCGTATACTTGAATTGTATTCACATCGGAGCCCCATAGTTGTATTCAAGCCAATTATACCATTGTATAGCATCTCCTTCAAGGTGGATGACAGTGGTGTCCACCATGGAATCCTCCGGTGTTTGGTGATGACGGAAGTAACATTCGATGCATGAAATCCATCTCGTCGAGTCTCCTTCTTCCCATCGAGGGAAGTCCACCTTCATATACGACTGCATCATATCAGTGGCTCGTACTTCCTTTTTGAGAGGTCTCTCTGAACTTGCACTTTGCTAGAATTTTGTTGGGCTCGGAGATCGACCCAATCCGAATTCAATGAATAAGGCACGCAATCTATCCTCCACACGTGATTCAAACGCCTCCAACTTGGCATTGATTGAACCTTGAGATGTCATTGCATGTGCCTCTAGATCTAGGATGTCAATATCCTTCTCCTGATGTTGGGTTAGTGATATGAAACGGTTGGGTGGATTGATGGCCAAAAGAGGTGGTGGATCAAGGGTAGATGACTGCGGTTTTAGGTTGAATGGTTGCTATTTTTTTGTTGCTATTGGGGTTGTGATTTAGGGCTGTTGTAGGGATCATATAAGGGGGGTATAATGGCTGAGGCTTAAGGTTAGAGGGGTGGCTTAGGGTTGTTGTTGATGGCAACAACTAGTTTGGTAGGGATTAGTGGCCAAAAGGATGATGGATCAAGGTTATAGTTTAGGGTTGATAGGTTACGGTTTAGGTTGCTGTTGGTGCTATGGTTTGAGGATGCTGTAGATAATACAAAAGATTTTTGTGGCAGTGGTTTGAGGTTGGGAAGAAAGGTTTAGGGTTGCTGTTGGGGGTAGCTACTGGTTTGGCAGGTTCAGTAGCTACAGAAGATAAGGATTGGTGGAAGCTTCGGTGACTGCGGAAGATTGCTGTTTGGGCTACAGTTTGGATTATCTATGGAGATCGAAAAAAGGCTACAATAGCTGCATCTTAAAGCTAGAGGGATTCTCTAAAAACGCTGTGGGTGGCAGCAATAATTTTGGTAAGGATCAGATATGGGTGTAGTAAAAAAACACCGAAAGGTAGTGCTGCAGAATTCTACGTCAATAGGCTGCGAAAGATCATTATTTTGGGCTGTGGTTATGAGTGCTGTTTGGGTTATGAAAATAAGTTATGATGGTTGCATCTTAAGGCTAATGGGATGCCCTAAAGACATCTTGGGTGGTGGAAGCAAGATAGTTTTAGGATTGTTAGGATCAATTGGCACTAAGAGAGGGAGGGTGTGGGTGGGGTGGTGGTGGGTGGGTGGGGGAGAGGGGGTGAATTAGTGCAAGTGTAAATTTTCAGTTTAGAAGAAAACTTTTCGATTTAACTAAGATAAGGAATACGAAGCTTTTTGTTCTTAGTGAAACAAGTGAGTGATTAAAAGAAAGTTCCTAAGTTAATAACTAAACCGAAAAGATGAGCAGCGTTTGAAGGAAAGAACTTATCGTGAAAACTTTACTTTCAAAGAGTTGAGTTAAATCAGAAGCGTCAATACAAAAATATGTAAGCAATGAAAGCAAAGAAACACTCACAATTTTTATAGTGGTTCGGCGCCAACGGCCTACGTCCACTCCCGAGTCCTCCTTCTTGATGCACACTGGCATCCACTACCGATCTTCTTTGGGTGAAGACCAAACCTTTACACTTTGCTTGCAAGGGAGACAAGATTACACTCGTTGATCATTCCCTTACCTTTTTTTTCTTTTTCTTACAATTCTTAAATAATATTTTATCAGAATATAATCCCCAAAAATTATTGTATTGAATGTAAGAAAACTTAGGGTATTTATAGGTCTCAAATTGGTTTCAAAACCAGAGCCAAAATCCAACCATATCCAGAAAAATCCAGGTATGGGTAGTTCACCCGTCGGCCTAGGCGGGTCAACCGCCGAAAGTACTCAGATTCCTGGGTACGGGCGTTTTAGCTGCCCAGCCCGGGTGGCTCAACCGTTGATAACCGCTCGGAATCTTGGGTACGGTGGTACAATCGCCGCTTACTAGCGATTTACTTGTCGAAATCTCCACAAAAGTGGTTCCCTCCACTTTTTGAATTCTGGCTTGAACCTGATGTTAACCAATTCTTTGGTCAACTAATTGAGCTCAATCAATCCTCATAGAAGACCCGATTGCCTCTTTAAGTTGATTTTCAAATCACACTCAAATCAGATTCACTCTTAACCTACGACTTGAAGATTATAATCAAACATGACCACCAAGCTTAATGATCTCACTCCCGTATTCCGGCAACCTTCGGAATCCCTAGCGACGAGTCTCATGGTCTTCCTCCGGCGATCTCTCGACGTGTTCCTAATGAGCTTCCTGGTCCCTTCAGCGAATCTTTTAACGAACTCCCAGCGAGCTCCCACCGCATTGTCCAATCCTTCACCCGATGCCTAAGCTTGATCCTGGGTCCATGTCTGATCTGTAACTCCTCTTGTCCTGGTTAAACCTGCATGATGCTAACTACGACTTAATTAATTTCAATCATAATAGCCACAAGTCCACTTCAAGACCTTCCTAACTCCCAACAAGCCTTTCGGCTATCCCCGATAATATTCTGACGAATCTTGGTCTTTTTCTGGCAAACTCCCTTGTGCCATCCAAGCAAGGTCCCGATACTCTCGGCAAGCTTCCGACGCACTGCTGATGATTTTCCAATCGCACCGTTCGAACCTCAGCCTAATGCATGGACTTGACTCTGGCCAAACCTGATTGTCACATTCTCTCTGTTATAGTTAATCCTGCATCAATCAACTTCTAACAATCCATGTTAGATCAATAACCCATCAAAATCTGAGATTCACCAATCTCTCCATTTTTTATGATGACAATCAATTGATGACAGGAATTAATCCTAACTCCCTCTAAATTCATGCCACTTAAATTTAAGAGAATATCATACTCTTAAATTTAAGCAATCAAAATTGTATGTAAATTTCAACACAAATTTGCATATCCAAGATATCAAATCATGACTAAAAATGAATTATGCACTCATATCCATATCCAAGATATATCAATCCATATCCATATCAATGTATATCATTAATATCATGTGTCATCAATGTATATTTCTTCCCCTTTGTCATCGACAAAAATATGAAATATTGGGCTTAGAATTTTAAGGCACAAGAGTTTTTGCTCCCCCTTTGTAAAAATACGACATCAGTCATAAAGAATTCTTTTTTCTCTTGTGAACAAGAAGGAAAGAAAATAAGGGAGGATTTATAAAACATCATTATATATAGCTTTCAATTTATAGAGATGAATTTCGAAAATAAGCTCAAGGATCCAAGATATTCAAGAAGATTCAAGAATTTAGGAGCTACTCATGCATGTAAAAACATCTCATGTAATTTCAATCAAGGGTTGCAAATAAATTTGTAGGGTAACATCATGCAAATTTTCTCCCCTTTTTGTTTTTGTAAACAATAAGATAAAAACATGGAGAATGTTTTCAAAAACATTATTACAAAAGGCTTAATATCATAAAATCTAGATTATCAATTTATATATTTTTATGATTTAGTATTTTTAACTCTCAACCTCAATCTTGTAGATATAAGATTTTAAAAATTTTGAATATGAGCTCAACAAATCCATCTTATATAAATTTCAAGAAAACGTAACAAATAAAGCCAGTGAGTTCTTTCTTCTCTTTTGAGAAGTGCAAACTAGCAATTTTTTGCTTCTTTGTAATATTCAAGCTAGCAATTTACATCATGCAAGCAAACAAGTTTTGCTCTCCCTTAATAATTTTCTTGTCAAAGAATTTTCTTCCATTTCTTTGAATAATAAATAAGAAACAAGGGAGTGGGGTGAGAGATATTGTATCACAAAAATAGGGCTCAATCTTTTAAATGTAAATTCCAAAATCTAAGAATTGATATCTACCCATGTATTTTAATTCATTTAAATCAAGAGTAGCACATCAAATGATTCATCAAAGATTTAATATCAAAGACTTATTTCAAACATCATAGAAGTTTATGCTCATTTGTAAACATTCATCAAGATTCATGAAACAAGAATAATCTTTTAAAACTATCTTATAACAAAAATTTGAATCCTTTTCTTATGTTCATTTTAATTAGAGTGATTTTGAAAGTGAGCTCTAAAATCAAAGAAATCCAAGAAGAATTAAGAGCCACTCATGCATTTAAATTGTGTGATTTTCTAACATAAATAGCAAATCATGTATTTTTGTAGATCACCTTTCATTTATATTTTGATAATAAGTATCAAAAATTCCAAAAGAAAACATGATAGCTTAAATTGTTAATCAAGAATTTTGCATGCATATTTTGATAAGAAGTGTAATTTATAAAATCCAAGAAATCCAAAGGGAAATATGATAATACATCAAGCTCAAATTATGAAATATGCATTTCGCATGTATTTAGAAAATTCTAAATTTTCTTCTAAGCACATTGTTTCTCATTCAAGGTTATCATATCCAATTCTCTTCTAATCATATTAAGAATTTTATCTCCTCCTTTGTTAATGTCAAAGAGAAATATGATTGCATAATTTCTTTTTAACATCCATATTCAAATTATGCCAAAAAGTAAAAGATCATATCATTAAAGATAAAATCAAATTTTTGAATATCAAAAGACATGATTTCGTTTAATAAGTTTCTTTCCCCCTTTCTGGAAATAATAACAATGAGTCTTAGAGGTTTATCTTAATTCATCCAAGATAAATCTTTTTAATAAAATAGAAAAATGATCTTGATAAATTTTTTAATTATAATTGTTAAGATCATAAATCTCTTTTTTATTAAAAAGTAAAAATCGTAGAGCTTAAACATGATTCCCTAAAGGATAAAATCAAGGAATCAAGGAAATTGTTCATAATAAAATAAATCTTATATAATTTTCAACTTATCACAAATTTGGTGATAAGTTATGTCATTCATGAGTTTTTAAAATAAATCATGTCAAGATAGATATGAATATCAAAAGATATTCATGAATATTAAAGACATGATTTAATTTAATAAATCTCCTCTTAGATGATAAAATAGAATCTTAAGAGATCAAAGAAGAGTCTTTATTCATAAAGATATCATATTGTATATATCAAGATAATGAGTTAATTTCAAGGAAGAAAAAGCAGAAGATCTTGATTTATATATATGAAACTTTAAGTTTTCAAGAATATGGTTCATAAGAAGATTTTCAAGTAATAGATCTGAAGAGACAAATTATGATCCATTCATATGACTTTCTTTGAACGAATTTATATAAGGATTTCAAAGTGTAATTTTTTTTCACTTGTCAAGATTATGATAAAATCATCAAAATATAAATAATGTTGGATAGATTCATCAATCTCATTTTAAAATAAAATCATTTGTAAACTTATCGAAAATCATCAACAAAAATCGCTTTTCTAAAAGTTCGATGAAGGCATCATGGATTGTTTTTCAATAGCTAAAGTTTTCTAATCCATTTTTGTAGTTTAAGAGATTCAACAATAATAGTATTATTTTATCTCTTATTGAAGGATTAATAGGATAAATTTTTTTTCAAGAATAATTGTCCTTCTTTTGAAATACATTTCAAGAACGCAATGTCATTTAAAGTCAAAAACAAAATTTCATTATTGCAATAAAATATTTTCAAACAAAAACTTTGACTTATTTCAATTCCAATGAATTTTAGACTTAGTGTAGTGAGTTATCATGCTCATTTTATTCTCATTAAATATATTTTTAATTTATAAAAATACTAGACAATGAAGTATAATTTTTTTCTCCCTTTTCTATATTGTACTATGCTAAAATTCTATCATTCAACATAATCATTCAATCATAGCATTTCAATTAATGTAACATTTAAATCAATCATTCCATAGACTTTGTCAATATTTGAATCATTTAACAATAGTCTTTACATTTAAACAAGCCAATGTTTTTAGCATTCACTCAAAATCTCATTTTTGAAAGTTTCAATATAAATATATTTTTCAATAATTAAGGTTCTTTGGTTCTAATATATTTTCATACTTGTATACTCTAGCTATGCATCATCAATATTAATGATGAACCATTAAAAGATTTATTACCATAATTTTAATTCCAATAATTTTCTTATTACTACTTAGACTTGTAAACTTGAAGGAATGTTAGATCTCAAGTAATATGACTTGAGCATCTAATTTTAAAATATTTTTATTGCTCCTAGCCTTGTTACGAAATAACTTTATATTAAGGGAGGTTTTGATTTAGGTACCCATTTAATATTGGGTCCTTCATGACATGTTCTTCCCATTTTCTCTAATGGCGTAAGATTACTTATGGTTCATTTAGGAACCCAAACTAACTTGTGAAGACTATAATTTTTAAATGGACATTTGTAAGCCATATGTTCTAATCTTTCACAAAAATTACACTTGATTCTTGGTGGTACATTTAAGGTTGGTCCTTTAACAAAAATGGTTGGCTTTAGTTGAATATTACCAATAAAGCCTATGTCATTTTTTCTATTAAAATGACCCTTATTGGCAAGGATCATATTCAATGATTTATTTCTAATTTTAAAATTTTCTAACGTCGTCTTAAGCATGATATTTTCTTCTTTAATGTTGTCTAGCATTTCGTATTTATAACTAAGATTATGTGATGCTAATAACTCATGCATTTCATCAACTTTACCAACTAAAAAATCATGTTCATTTTTAAGCAACTTAAAAGATTTGCTAAGTTTTCTAAACTCATCAAACAAATCATGGAACATGTTTAATAATTTCGAAAAAAAATGCTTAATGAATCACTAACCTCATCGTCGATGGTCATAAGAGCGAGGTTCTCCACTTCTTGGTTGTGCATTTTATCTGTAGAGCTCCTCAGCTTCTTGTGTTCATAGCAAGAGATTTTGTCCATCTTTAAAACATTTTATCTGTAGAGCTCATCGACTTCTTACGTTCATAGCAAGAGGTTTTGTGCATTTTTATGGTTCATGTTGATTAATTTTTTCGGTTCATTTGTCAAATATTCAAAGTCCTCATCACTCAAGATTTCACTCGAGGAGTCATATGTTCTCAGTTCAAATTCCTTCATATTCTTTGGAAGGTATTCTTCAAGTTTATTTTTGTAAGATATTTTATTAATTTATTCATTTATATTAATTGTGCTTTCATATGTGATTTCTAATGCATGCCATATATCGAAAGCCGAACCAAAACAAAAAATCTGATCATATTCATTTTTATTAAGTGCACAATATAAGGCATTCGTAGCTTTTACGTTTAAAGAGAAAGTCTTCTCCAAATCATTCCAATTATTCATTGGAAGAGAAGACTTTTTAAATCCATTTTCAATAATAGTTTATAAATCAAGGTCTAAAGAAAGCAAAAAAACTCTCATCCGAGTTTACCAATAAGTGTAGTCCATCCCATTGAATATCGGAGGATGAAAGATAGCCCTCTTGAAAGCCAATAAGAGCCATTTCTCTTGGGTGTTAAACCAAATGAGAAAAACCGAGGCTTTGATACGAATTGTTTGGATTGTTAGGATCAATTGTCACTAAGAGGGAGGGGGGGGCGGGGGGGTGAATTAGTGCAAGTATAAATTTTTAGTTTAGTAAAAAAATTTTGATTAAACCAAGATAGGAAATCAAAATCTTTTCGTTCTTAGTTAAACGAGTGAGTGATTAAAAGAAAGCTGCTAAGTTAATAAGCAAACCAAAAAGATAAGCAACATTTGAAGAAAAGAACTTATCGTGAAAACTTTGCTTTCAAAGAGTTGAGTTAAATCAGAAGCGTCAATACAAAAATATGTAAGCAATGAAAGCAAGGAAACACTCACAAATTTTATAATGGTTCGGCGCCAATGGCTTACGTCCACTCCCGAGTCCTCCTTCTTGAGGCATATTGATGTCCACTACCGATCATCTATGGGTGAAGACCAAACCCTTACACTTTGCTTACAAGGGAGACAAGATTACACTATTTGATTACTCTCTTACCCCTTTCTTTTTCTTACAATTCTCACATAATATTTTTTCAGAATATAATCCCCAAAAATTATTATATTGAATGTAAGAAAACTTGGGATATTTATAGGCCCCAAATTGGCTTCAAAATCAGAGTCAAAATCTAATCGTATCCGAAAAAATCTGGGTATGGGCAGTTCACCCATCGGCCTGGGTGGGTCAACCGCCAAAAGTGCCCAGATTCTTGGGTGTGAGCGGTTCAGCTGCTTAGCCAGGGCAGCTCAGCCGCTGATAGCCGCCCGGAATCTTAGGTACGACGGTACAACCGTCATACCTGCCAAAATCTCCACAAAAGTGGTTCCCTCTACTTTTCGAATTCCAACTTGAACATGATGTTGACCAATTCTTTGGTCAACTAATTGAGCTCAAACTGAGCTCAATCAAACCCCATAGTGGACTCGATTGCCTATTTGAGTTGATTTCCAAATCACACTCAAATCAGACTCACTCTTAACCTACGACTTGAAGATTACAATCAAACATGACCACGAAGCTTATTGACCTCACTCCCGTATTCTGGCAACATTTGGAATCTCTAGAAGTGAGTCTCGCAGTCTTCCTCCAGCGATCTACTGGTGTGTTCTTAGCTAGCTTCCTGATCCCTTCGGTGAATCTCTTAGGGAACTCCGGGTGAGCTTCCACCGCATTGTCCAATCCTTGGCCCGATGCCTAAGCTTGATCCTGGGTCCATGTCTGATCTGTAACTCCTTCTCCCATCATGTTTAAACTTGCATGATGCTATCTATAACTTAATTAATTCAATCATAATTGCCACAAGTCCACTTCAAGACCTCCCCAACTCCCGGCAAGCCTTTCGGCTACCCCCGACAATCTTCCAGCGAGTCTCGGTCTTCTTCTGGCGATCTCCCTTGTGCCATCCTAGCAAGCTCTTGATACCCTCGGCAAGCTTCTGACGCACTCCTGGTGATTTCCCAACCGCACCGTCCGAACCCCAGCCCAATGCATGGACTTGACTCTGGCCAAACCTGATTGTCACATTCTCTCTGTCGTAGTTAATCCTGTATCAATCAACTTCTAACAATCCATATTAAATTAATAACCTATCAATTGATTTCATCATAAAAATCTGAGATTCAACAGATAGTTGGGTTTTGGTGGGTTAAGGAGAAGAAGAAAGACAAAGGTGCAGTAGCAAATTTTTCGTTAAAAAAATTCCAATAGTGAAGACGTAATTTTTTCCAAAAATTCTCAATGAAAATTCAAGTGAAACTCAAAGGGAATCTATTGTCAAGGAAGAGGTAATGTTGTCAAAATTTTAGTGGAAAGAAATGATAGCAAAAATTTTAGCTAAAATTTTTACAAAATCAAAGATTGTAAGGTGTTGCTGCAGAATTTTTTCAGCGAAAGATTTTAATAGTATAGTCAAAAAAATTTCTAGTAGTCCAAATTCTACAATAGCACTACGAATAAAAATCCACTAGCAAGGGAAAGATAATACTAGCAAGGGAAAGATCAAAGATTGCGAGAAGGTGCTGTAGTAGAATTTTTATTCGTTGTAAGATTTAAGTAGTATAAACAAAATTTTTTCTAGTAGTTCAAAACAAGGATTCAAGCAAAACTCAAAGAGAATATGTTGGTAAGGGAAAGGTGATGCTAACAAAAATTTCATGGAAGGAAACAATAGCAAGAGGTTTTGCAAAATCAAAGATCACGAAGAAGTACGTTAGTAGAATTTTACGTCTAAAGTGCAACAGTTGGACATAAAAGATCAGCAGGTTATATTGATAATTTTGCAACAAAACTAAAGTGAAATATGAAGATAGGAAGTTCTAAAGCCATCGTAAAAATTTTGTAGAAATTTGATAAGTAAAAATGCAGCAACAAATCAAATAATTAAGGGTCTGCGGTTGAAATTCTGCAGCATAACTTTCATCGTAAAGATGGAAACTTTGCGACAAAAAGTTTATGCAGCAAATAGGAACAAATTTTTTTGATTTTTTGAGTAGGGATAACTAAATTGCACTAGCAGTAAGGTAGGAAACCAGAACCTATTGCAATTCATGGGGAGATTAAAAGGATAATCTGCGGTAGTGGAGATGATGACGGAATTTGGTGACAAAATTTGGTGACGATCTTCAAGCAATTGTGGGAATTGCTTTAGACAACTAATGGGGGTTGATGGATGGCTGTGGAAGCGTAGCAAGACGCCAAGAACGCTGCTATGCTACCAAGTGTTAGAACCCTTGTGGATTCTAAGCTTGGGTTGATCTCTATAGGGGATTGGCCTCCTTGGAACTCTATAGGGGTTCCTCTCTCCTTGGTTTTCTGCACATAGGCTAAAAAATAATTGATCTATTGATAATGAAAAGAGGTTTACTATAAGGGTATTTATAGGCCTTCTAAACCCTAACTCCTAATATGATTCCTACTTCAAGACTCCTACTCCTAACAACTCCTAATGCAACTCTAAGTAGCAGCCTCCAAACTAATCCTAATCCTATTCTAACTTAACACCTCCTCAAGCAACCCCTCTTTAACTAGGATAAGGGGTGGTTAATTAGGGTGACATGTATCTTACCTCCCCTCAAAATATCTTCCTCCAACTAATCGTAACCTAGTCGGCCTCCTCTCTTTTTTAATATGGGTCGGTTAGATAGGATTTATATGAATGCCCTTAGAATTTATATGTTTGCCCTCTTTCATGAAACTAAATTAGGACTCCCCTAGCTAGAGTCCTAACAATGATGTAGATATATATTAAATATGTATGCGTGTGACAAGACATATTAGGGGACCATAACAAAACCCCCTCCTATGATAATATTAGGTCGATGAACGTGAGGTAATTATATTGACCCACGTGGCCTTCCATCATTATAGGAAGAAATTAAATCCCACATTGGTTAAGTTGGTCGAGTCCCTCGAGGGCATATCATCAAATCAAACTCATCTTATGACGATGGTGATGACTTAACTGAATATCATGGTTGGTCGAGTGGTTGAGACCATGATGGTTCAAAGGCCGAACATGATGGGAATCACAAGGAGTTGTTATTGGCAAGAGTTGCCTACTTTTTTGGGCTTATTGTGATCGATCGAGTCCCTCCAGATTACATTAAGATACCGATCGGATCTTGATCCCCACTAGAAGTCTACCAGAGACTTTCGTTTCATGTACCGAGGGTGTCGTGTGATTCGTCAAAAAAATAGTGAGAGTAGATTAAGATAGAAGTTTGTTTCTTAATTATTACTTTTCTGTAAAATCTACATATTATTCATTTATGCTATATCTTGTTTAAGATAAACATGTCGCCTACAAACCCCCTATGTGGCATACTTGATGCCAACCACCTCACTAGTCCAAACTATATAGACTGGCTTCATAATTTAAGAAATATTCTCACGACGGAGAAAATTGCATGTCTTTGACACGATTTTGCCCACACTAGAGGAAGGGGCAAGTGAGGATGATATCACTCACTATATAAATTATATAAATAATTCCACTTTGGCTAAGTGCTATATTTTGGACTCTATAACTCTTGAGCTACATAGGTAATATGAGAGTATGGATGCCAATTTTATCCTTCTTCATCTTCACTAGCTGTTTGAGGAACATGAAATAACTCAACAATATGAGATGTCCAAGAGTCTCTTCCGAGCCTAATGATAAAGGAGATATTGGTTTAAAACCATGTCCTATGGTTGATAGAGTGGATTAAGAAACTCACAAGTCTAGGAATGATCCTAAAGGATAACTTGTGTGTTCATCTTATACTTCAGTTCCTACCAAATTATTTTTCTCAATTCATTATGAACTTTAATATGAACAAGTTTGAGATGACTCTCCCTTTGCTCATCAATATATTGAGGGAAGTTAAGAGCACCATCAAGAAAGAGAAGTCAGTTCTCTATATTGATGAGCCCACGAAGAAAAGTAAGACTGATAAGTTCCTTAAGAAAGGCAAGGGCATGGGCAAACTAGGCAAGGCAATGTTGCCAAAAAAGACATAGCAAAGGACAAAGGCCAGTGCTTCCACTACGGTAAAGATGAACAATGAAAGAGGAACTGCAAAGAGTATCTTGTAGAGAAGGCAAAACAGAAGCTTGGAGAAGCTTTAGGTACATTTATGATCAATCTTCAATTGTTAGATTTTTATGATAACACATAGGTATCAGATATTGGGAGTGTATAACATCTATAATTTATTACAAGTTCTTACAAGGCCTAGAAGACTGACGAGAGGCGAGATGGATCTCAAGATGGGCAATGGACCAAGAGTTGTTACAAATGCTGTTGGTGAGGTCATCCTACATTTGCCTGGTGGAGCTACTATTCCATTAGATGAATGTTATTATATTTTCTCTATTATCAAAAATATTTTTTCCATTTCATGTTTGATAATTATGGGGTATAAATTAATTTTTGAGAACAATGGTTGTTCATTGATTTTGGATGATAAGATATGATGGTTAAAGGTGCCATGTTAGCCAAAATCACGTGAGTGATGACACGTGTGACATGCTACATAGTCTTTTTACATTATTATTTTTTGTATATTATCATATTATATTATCTGTTATATATATATTGTAATGTATTTGTTAGGATCAATTGGCATTAAGAGGAGGGGGGGGGGGGGGGGGGGGGGGGGTTGAATTAATGCGAGTATAGATTTTCCTTTTCGATGAAACCAAAGTATGAAATCTTAAGCTTTTAGTCTTTGGTAAAAAATGAATAACTATTTTAATAAAAGTTGCTAAATTGATACGTAAACCCAAAAGATAAGTAACGTGAATATTTTACTTTCAAAGAACGAGTTAAATCTGAAGTGTCAATACAAGAAAATGTAAGCTATTTGAAAGCAAGAAAACAACTCACGATTTTATAGTGGTTTGGCGCCAAAGGCCTACGTCCACTTCCGAGTCCCCCTTCTTGAGGCACACCGACATCCACTACCAATCTTCTTTGGGTGAAGATCAAACCCTTTAACTTGCTTACAAGAGAGACTTAAGAAGTTACTATTTCTAAGCTCTCTCCTTTCCCTTTTCTTTTTTCTTACAAATCACATACTTTCTTTTTGCACAGAATTTAATTGCCTAAAAGAGTTATCTTTGAATGTAATAATACTTGGGTATTTATAGACCCCAAGTGGCTTTAGATTTTTAGAGCAAAAAATCAAACATACCCAAAAAAATCAAATACGGGCAGTTTACCCATCGTCAACCACTGGCTACCGCCCGTAATATGTCGTACGAGTGGTTCACCCGCCATCTGGGCGGTTTACTCGCTAACACCTGTTAGCCGTCACCCGAATTTTGTGGTACGGGCGGTCCAGCCGCCGCTCACCGATGGTTTACCCACTGACACCTGCTGGCCGCCTCTTGGATTCTGTAGTATGGGCGATCCAACCATCGCTCACCGTTGGTTTACCCGTCAAAATTTCCGTAAAAGTGGTTCCCTCCACTTTTCGAATTTCAGCTTGACTTTTAGGTTGACCAAACTCTTTGGTCAACTGATTGAGCTCAACCTGGCTCAACCAAACCCAATAGTGGATCTGATCCATGTTTTTCAATACGTGTAATCCGTCCCATTGAACATGGGTGGATGTGAAATAGAATATCCCTCATTCATACCAAAATAAAATAAGTCATTTACTCAAGTGTTAATCCAAAGAGTAACAACCTTGCACTATACCAATTGTTAGGTTCAATTGGCACTAAAAGGCGGGGGGGGGGGGGGGGGGGGGGGGGGGGGGGGGGGGGTGGCGCGAGTTAGTGCGAGTATAGATTTTCATTTTAAGTGAAATCCTTTTCGATTAAACCAAAGTATGAAATTCGAAGCTTTTAGTCTTTGGTAAAAAAATGTATAAGTGTTTTAATGAAAGTTGCTAAATTGATAAGTAAACCCGAAAGATAAGCAACGTGAATATTTTACTTTCAAAGAACGAGTTAAATCCAAAGCATCAATACAAGAAATCCTATGTAAATTTCAACATGAGTAATTTTTTTATTAATAATAACTTGGGTTTTTTAGTTCTAGTCTTAGCATGCTCTAGCTATGCATTATCAATCATGGGTATAATAAGATAAATACAAATGAGTAAATCATTTTCAAGTGGAGTCATTACTACGAGATATTTTTCAACCAAAATCCAATGATTTTTCTATCTTGAATGATTCTATCATGTTATCAAGAAAATTTTCTTTTAAAGAAGGCTGATTTCATATATGATTTTTAGGTTAAAAAAATAACATAAATCATCAACACAAGTTAATACACATCAATACAATAATCATCATCAAAATCATTCTTTCATACATATAACTTTTATTTAACTACACTTTCTTCTTTCTAATTCTAGCATGCTCTAGCTATGCATCATTAGGATTAATTATATAATGATGAACTATTTTAAATAAAAGGATTTGTTATAATAGAAACAATGATCATTAAGCTTCAAATATCTTAATTTAAATAATTATTTTTGTTATTGTTACGTAGGCTAATGAGCTTTGAAAGAGTATTAGATCTCAAGTTTTGAGCATCTACTTTCAAAACATTACTTAGTGCTCCTAGCCTTATTAGGAAACAACTTTATATTATGGGAGGTTTTGATTTAGGTACCCATTTAACATTGGGTCCTTCGTGACATGTTCTTCCCATTTAAACTAATGGCTTAAGGTTGTTTATGGTTCCTTTAGGAATCCAAATTAATTTATGTGGACTATAATTTCTAAATGAACATTTATAGGTATTATGCTCTAATTTTTTACAAGAATTATATTTAACTCTTGGTCGCACGTTCAATGTAGGTCCTCTTACAAATATGGTTGGCTTTTGTCGAATATTTCCAACAAAACCTATGCCATGTCTATTATTGATATGACCCTTATTGGCAAGGATCATATTTAAAGATTTATTCCCTATCTCAAATTTCTCTAATTTAGTTTTAAGCATATAATTCTCTATTTTAACATTATCTAGCATATCTCATTTTAAACATAGTTTAGGTGAAGCTAAGGAGTCATGCATTTCATCAAGTCTTTTTACTATCAAATCATGATCAACTTAAAGCAGTTTAAAAGACTTGCTAAGTCTTCTAAACTCATTAAATAAATCATTAAACTTGCTTGATAATTCTAAAAATAAAAAATTTAAAGATTCACTAACCTCATCTTCAAATGCCATTAAGGCATAGTTAGCCACCTCTTCTTTGGATTGGTCTTCATCCTCGGAGGAACTTGAATCATCCCAAGTGGCGGAGAGTACCTTCTTTTTTAGCATCAGTTTCTTCTTCAGTTGAGGACATTCACTTTTGAAGTGTCCCGGTTTTTTGCATTCATAGCAAATTATGTTGTCCTTCTTTGGTTCCTTTTTGTTTTTAAGGTTTTTGTTTCTTTTTATAAATTTTTAAATTTTTCTTGACAGAAGTACAATGTCATGGTCCTCATCACTCGAGGTTTCACTCGATGAGTCATTCATTATTCGAAGTGCTACATCCTTCATATTCTTTGGAAGGGGTTCATCAAGCTCATCATGAGCTTTGCAGTTTAGTTCACAAGTCATAAGAGAGCCCATCAGTTCTTCAAGAGGCAGGTTATTTAAATCTTTGGCCTCTTGAATAGTGGTTATTTTAGGATCCCAATTTTTAGACAAAGATCGTAAAATCTTACTCACAAGTTCAAAATTCAAAAAATATTTTTCAAGTGCTTTAAGTCCATTGATGACATCCGTAAATCGAGTGTACATATCTCCAATAGACTCACTTGGTTTCATTCGAAATAACTCATAGTTATGAACTGGAATATTTATCTTTGATTCTTTTACTCTACTAGTCCCCTCGTGTGTGATTTCAAGTGTGTGTCAAATATCGAAAATCGATTCGTAAACGGAAATATGATTAAACTCCTTTTTATAAAGTGCACAAAACATGGCATTCATAGCCTTTGCATTTAGAGAAAAATTCTTTCTTTCCCAATCATTTAATTCATTCATTGTTTTGGAAGATTTTTCAAATCCATTCTCAACTATATTCTATAAATCAAAGTACAAAGAGATGAGGAAAATACGCATCCGTGTTTTCCAATATGTGTAATCCGCTCCATTGAACATGGGTGGACGTGAAATAGAATGTCCCTCATTCATGTCAAAACAAGTCATTTACTCAAGTAGGTGTTAATCCAAAGAGTAATAACATTGCTCTGATACCAATTGTTAGGATCAATTAACACTAAGGGGGGGGGGGGGGGGGTTGAATTAGTGCGAGTATAGATTTTCGTTTTACGTGAAATCCTTTTCGATTAAACCAAAGTATGAAATCCGAAGCTTTTAGTCTTTAGTAAAAAATGAACAAGTGTTTTAATGAAAGTTGCTAAATTGATAAGTAAACCCGAAAGATAAGCAACGTGAATATTTTACTTTCAAAGAACGAGTTAAATCTGAAGCATCAATACAAGAAAATGTAAGCTATTTGAAAGCAAGAAAACAACTCACGATTTTATAGTGGTTTAGCGCCAAAGGTGTACGTCCACTTCCGAGTCCTCCTTCTTGAGGCACACCAGCATCCACTACCAATCTTCTTTGGGTGAAGATCAAACCCTTACACTTGCTTACAAGGGAGACTTAAGAAGTTGATATTTCTAAGCTCTCTCCCTTCCCTTTTCTTTTTTCTTACAAATCACACACACTTCCTTTTTGCATAGAATTTAATTGCCGAAAAGAGTTATATTTGACTGTAAGAATACTTGGGTATTTATAGACCCCAAGTGGCTTTAGATTTTTGGAGCCAAAAATTAAACATACCCTGAAAAATGGGGTACGAGCGATTTACCCACCGTTCTGGGCGGTTTACCCATCGTCAGCCGTTGGCCGCCACCCGTAATCTGTGGTACGGGCGGTTCACCTGCTATTTACGAAGTTTACCCACCGACACCTGTTGGTCGTCACCCGAATTCTATGGTACGAGTGGTCCAGTCGCGCTTACCGGTAATTTACCCGTCGACACTTGCTGGTCGTCGCCTGAATTTTATGGTACGGGCGGTCCAATTATCGCTCACCGACGGTTTACCCGTCAAAATTTTCACAAGTGTGGTTCCCTCCACTTTTCGAATTCCAGCTTGACTTTTACATTGACCAGCTCTTTGGTCAATTGATTGAGCTCAACCTGAGCTCAACCAAACCCAGTAGTGGATCCGGTTGCCTCATTGAGTGGATTCCTTCCAAATCCAACTCAATTAGGACTCTAACTTCTAACTATGACTCAATGATTACAACACTTAATGACCAATTAAGCCTAATTAAGACCTAACTCCCACATACTCCGCCAACCTCAGGCAATCTTGCGGCACGTCCTCTAGTCTTCTTCCTAGCAATCTCCCTTCGTGTTTCCCGCGAGCTTTCTGATTCCTTCGGCGAATCTCCTAGTGAACTTTCGATGAGAACCCATCATATCGTCCGAACTTGGCCCGATGCCTAGGCTTTATCTAGCTTGGCCCATCATCTGGTTGTACCTTCATTGATCTTGTCATAGTTAGACCTGCATGATGCTAATTATGACTTAATTAAATATAATCATAATTGCTAAAATATCCATTACAAGACCATCCCGACTCCCAGCAAGCTTTTCGGCTACCGCCGATAATCTTTCGGCGAGTCTCGATCTTCTTTTGGCGAACTCCTTTGCGCCATCTTGGCATACTCCCGATACCCTCGGTGAGCTTCCGACACACTCCGGCGAGTTCCCAAACGCATCGACTCGATGCATGAACTTAACCTTAGCCAACCCTAATTGTAATAATCTTTCTATAATAATTAATTCTACATCAATCAATTCTAACAATCTTGTTAGATCAATAATCCATTAATTGATTTCATCATCAAAATCTAAGATTCAACGGTCCTTGGTTCTGTGCAATGGGAATAGAATCGTGATGAGATCACGATAATGAGACTGATTCATCCTTAAACATAAATCATAAATAATCCTGGTCATAGGTTACTCGAGAGTGACATCGTGATAATTGGACAGACCAATATTATATATACATGTTTATATGATGGAGGTGGCAGAAAGAGTTAGGGTATACAAAACTCTGGTGACTGGTATATAGAACATAAGTGTTTTGTACATAGTTCGAGATCTTACCTAGGACACACAGATATCACCGGTGACCTGAGGCCATGGTATGTTTGGTTAAGTCCCTCAAGAGCATATCATCTAATCAGACTCATCTAATAACGATGGTGATGACTTAACTGAACATCATAGTTGGTCGAGAGGTTAAGACCATGATGGTTCTGAGGTAGAATTAGATCGGAATCACAAGGAATTGTGATTGGCAAGAGTTGTCTATCTTTTTGGGCTTAGTGTGATTGGTCAAGTCCCTCGTGGTTACACTAAGACCCCGATTGAATCTAATCCCCACTAGAAGTATGTCGAAGACTTCTATTTCACATGTCAAGGGTGTCGCATAATTCACCAAGAAAATAGTGGGAACAAATTAAGATATAAATTAGTATCTTAACTAATTTTATACAAAATATGCATATTATTAAATCATGCTACATCTTGTTTGTTAGAAACATGTCACTTGTAAACCCCCTACATGTCATACTTGATGTCAACTTCCTCCCTGGTCCAAACTACACGGAGTAGCTCCATAATTTAAGAATTGTTCTCATGATGGAGAAAATTGTGTATGTTCTTGACATGACTCTGCAGAAAAAAGAGAAGCCAATTCTCTATATTGGTGAGACCAAGAAGAAAAAGAAAGGTTGATAAGTCTATTAAAAAGGGCAATGGCTATGGTAGATCGGGTAAGGCAAAAGTTGTCAAGAAAGACCCGATAAAGGACATAGGCCAATGCTTCCACTATAGCAAAGACGAGCACTAGAAGAGGAACTGCAAGGATTACCTTGCAGATTAGGTAAAACTAAAGCTTGGAGGAGCTTCAGATATATTCATGATCAGTCTCCATTTGTCATATTATAATGATAACACATGGGTATTAGATATCACTAACTTATTCGAACTCTCCTTTTAGTGGAACTAGAGAGTTATTGGAACTCATTTATAGTGATGTATGTGGTCATATGTCAACTCATGCTATAGGCAGTTACTCCTATTTCATTACATTCACTGATGATTTCTCTAGGTATGAACACATGTACTTGATGAAGAATAAGTCCAAGGCTTTCGAGAAATTCATGGAATATAAAAATGAAGTAGAGAACCAGATTGAAAAGAGTATTAAGACTTCGATCGGATATAAGAGGAGTACTTGAGTACAGGGTTCACCCATTTCCTCAAGGACCAAGAGGTTCTGTCCCAATGAACACCTCCTTATACACCTCAGATCAATGGTGTATCAGAAAGGAGGAATCACACACTATTAGACATGGTACGGTCCATGATAAGTTTCACCGACTTACCTATCTTATTTTGGGGATACATCCTAAAGAGTGTAGCTTACCTTCTGAACAGAGTTTCATCTAGATTGATAGTATCTATAATATATGAGATATGAAAAGGGAAAAAGCCTGATTTTATGGTTGTTAAGATTTTAGGCTACCTACCCATGTTAGAATACATAGCCCGACAAGTTGGATTCAAGGATTGAATGGTTCAAATTTATGGGATACCCTAAGGAAACTTGTGGGTATTATTTCTATCATCCCAAAGACTAGAAGGTCTTTGTTCCCAAGAGAGCTGTGTTCCTTGAGAAGGAATACGTTCTTGGTGGAAACAATAAGAGTGAGATAGAGTTAAGCAAGGTTGGAGAACCTAGCTCAAGCACCATTTCAAAGTTTGAGTATATTCTGGTACCTAGCACATATGCTCCGACTTTGTATAGGTCTAGTAGAGTGTCGCACTCTCCTAAAAGAAATATGAGACATATTAGTAGAGACGACACTAAGGATGGTGAACCTCAAACCTATGAGAAGGCTATTATGAGTATAAACTTTGAAAAGTGACAAGAAGCTATGAATTCTGAGATAGATTTCATGTACTCTAATAAACTTTAGAACCTTGCAGATGTACTTGAGGGTACATATTTGATGAGACAATCAGATCTTATGAGTTTGTTAAGAATGAAGATGAGCCTTATGTGTATATGAAGGTAAGTGGGAGCGCTATCACCTTCTTAGTGCCATATATGGATGACATCCAAATCATTGGGAATGATGTAGGAATGTTCTCCATAGTTAAGACTTGGCTATCTAGAAAATTCTTTATGAAAGACTTAGGGGAAGCATCCTTTATTTTGGGGATTTGAATCTATAGATATAGATCCAAGAGGATACTTGGCTTGTTCCAGTCCAAGTACAAAAATACCATCGTCAAAAGGTTTGGCATAGAAAATCCAAGAAAGGTCTCATACCGATAAGATATTCCAATCACTTTGCAAGAGTATGTCCCCAAAGACTCCTGTAAAAAGGACAGACATGGATAGGATACCCTATGCCTTCGCGATAGGGTCTATCATGTATGTTATGCTATGTATCAGGCCTGATATAGTGCATGCTCTGACTATCACGAGCAGGTATCATATGGATCTAGGTTTGGAACACTGGAAGGTATTAAAGTGTATCCTTAAGTACTTGAGAATGACTAAGGATCTTTTACTAGTATATAGAGGAGGTAGCCTCTAGGATGAGGGCTAAACGAACTTGAGTTTCCAGTCCAAAACTCAAATCTTTTACTGCCATAATTTTCCATAAAGTTTTTAACAACATAACCTCTCCTTTACCAGTGGATCCCCCTTGAGTTTTACTCAAATCCTTGTTTTGAATTGCTGAAAAAAAATTGCATCTATATTGCTGAAATTTTTTTGATGAAAAAATCTGCTACTATGCCTTTGTCTTTCTTCTTCTCTAAACCCACCAAACCCTAACCATTTTGCTGCCACCAACTATGAAATCTTTAGGGCACCACTCTAGCCTTATGACGATGCTATCTTAACCTGTTTCCAAAACCCAAGCAGCACCCAAAATAGCGACCTATCATAGCCTATCGACGCAGAATTCTACAACACTACCTTTTGGTATTTTTTGCTGCACTCATATATGATCCTTACCGAAATTGTTGTTGCCACCCAAGTGATCTTTAGGGCACCCCTCTAGCCTTAAGATGCAGCTATTGTAGCTCATTTCCATAATCCACACCCAACCCTAACAACCCCAAGAAAACCATAGCCCAAATAGCACCCTAAAACTACAACCTTGATCCATCACCCATTTGGGCACCAATCCCTACCAAACTGGTTACTGCCATCAACAGCAACCCTAAGCCACCCCTCTGGCCTTAAGATGCATCTATTATAACCTATTTCCAGAATCTGTAGCCATCCCAAATAGTATCAGTAACTACAGCAAACAACAGTCTACCGTAGTCTTTCACCTTGAACCATCTACCCTTTTCGGAAACCAATCTATCAAACCAATCCATACCAGTGATCTACGGCAAGAGAAGCACCTTATCACAATAAATTTGGAGTTTAACATCATGTCATCAAGAGATATAATCAATGTCAAGTTTGAGTCGTTTGAATCATGCATGGAGGATAGATTGCGTGCCTTATTCGTCGAATTCGGATTGGGCCGATCTTCGAGCCCAACAAAATTCCAATAAGGTGCAAGTTCAGAGAGGCATCCCAAAAAGAAAGTATGAGCCACTGATATGATGCAGCCATGCATGAGGGTGGACTTCCCTCGATGGGAAGAAGGAGACATGACGGGATGGATTTAATGCGCCAAACATTACTTCCACTATTACCGAACATCGGAGGATTCCATGGTGGATACCACTGTCATCCACCTCAATGGAGATGCAATTCAATGGCACAATTGTCTTGAATACACCCATGGGGCTCCGACATGGATACAATTCAAGAACGCACTATTGAACCGCTTTGGGCCGACCAAGTACAAGAATATCAACGGATAACTTGCCAAAATCTGATAAACCTCCACGATCCAAGAATACTAGACTAGGTTTGAGGAATTATCTTACTTTGCTCATGATTAGTCTGACAGACAATTATTAGGGATGTTCATTGAAGAACTCAAGCTGAAAATTAAAGGAGAGATTAAAGTGCGACAGCCCCGCACCGTGAAGGCTGCAATCTCTTTCGCCTAAATCCAAAAGAAACGGTTGAACCAAGATGCTCAAAGGATGAGAACCACTCCTAGAGTAGCAGCATATAAGCCTCCCTCTGCTCCCAACCATTCATCACAACTAAAAAAATTGACGAGAGAAGAGCTACGCGACATATTGGTGAAGGGTCTTTGTTGGCATTGCAATGAACTTTGGAGCCACAACCATCACTACAAAAAAGGGAAGCTTTACATGATAAAATCTATTGAAGAATCTAAAGAAGAGGTCGAGGAACCTGAGGAGGAGAACATGAAGGAGGACCCACAGCCGTTCGATTGCTCGACTCACACTTCAATCGGCCATGCGAACCCGTAAGCTGCAAAAGTTGAAGAATCCTTTAAGCAGCAACCTGTCACCATCCTCACCAACAATCTTATGAATGGCAATGGAGAACAAGTGACCTAATGTGAGAAATATGGGAGCGATGTAATGACGATCTCGACATAGCGCTTGTAGAAGCTTGTTGAAGTTTCAGGCACCTTTACCGAATCGAGCCGACTACTTCCTACCAAGCTATACGATCTTCCTATACTGATCTTGTAGGAGAAACCACTAGCACATATTCGACCAGATTGTTGTTCACATCCTAAGAGGGCCGAAGCTAAAAGGATCGTCTAGGATATGCAGGAGACACAAATAATTCGGCCACGACCTTCCGTTGCAATGACGCTTTATCTCCAAAAGCTTTGCCTCTTTGTCTACAGGTATAAACTCTTCCTAAAGTACCACATCCAACCAAACCAGCTATGGCTTCTGAAGTAGCGCTCCCAAATCTCGGGCTACTTACATGACTTCTCCAAGGAGTGGACCATTATGCTCAAAGTCTTCCCTAATGATGACCACCGATCCATGGCCCACGATCGCAAGAAGATTGAATCCCTCCAGCGACTATACCCGTATGGAATTTGTAAACCAAAACTTACTGGATGTAGATCAAAATTTTGAATGAACGGGAGGGAGGCATCCACATGTCCACCATCTATAGGATCCTCATAGTCACGACGCCATCTATATCAGTGCTAGCATTACCCGATCGTGGCTATGTACTTAAACTCATAGTCTTAAGGCTAGTGGGGTGGCTTAAGGTTGTTATTGATAGCAGCAACTAGTTTGGTAGGGATTGGTGACCAAAAGTGTGATGGATCAAGGTTGCGATTTTAGGGTGCTGTTTGAGTTGTGATTTTTTGGGGAATGTTAGGGTTGGTTGTGGATTATGGAAATAGGCTATGATGGCTACATCTTAAGGCTAGAGGGATGCCCTAAAGATGTCTTGGGTGGTGGCGGCAAGATCGTTAGGGTTTGATAGGTTAAGGAGAAGAAGAAAGACAATGGTGCAGCAACAAATTTTTCGTCGAAAACATTCTAGTAGAAAAGATGCAATTTTTCCCAGCAATTCACAACAAAGATTCGAGTAATACTCAAGGGGAATCTACTGGTAAGGGAGAGCTAATACTGTCAAAAAATTCATGAAAAATTATGGTAGTAAAAGATTCAGCAAGATCAAAGATTATGAGAAGGTGCTACAGTAGAATTTTTTCATCGAAAGATTTCAGCAGTATATATGAGATTTTTTTTCCAGCAATTTGAAACAAGGATTTAAGTAAAACTCAAGGAGAATCTACTGGTAAGGGAAAGGTAATTGATACAACCCCAGAAGGAGCTATATAGATTTTGATCCATCTTTAGAACGCTATAGGTGTTCCTCCCTCCTAGACTTGGTATAAGGCTGAAATAAAATTGATAATTGCTTGATTCAAGAGGGGGGGGGGGGGGCGGCTACATCTTTAAATAGGGATCAAAACCATAGCCTAAGGGGGGTACTTACCTAAGTAAAATTATTCCTTTGCCCCTCCTATAGCCAACCTACCTTAATAGGAACAAGAGGCGGCTAAGTGGCTCTATAGCCGACCTAAGCAGGGGGAAACCCTAGCTGACCAACCCAGTAAGGGGTGTGGCGGCTACTAAGCCCTAAGGGCTAATCTAGACCCTAGCCATACTCCTTTATAAGATAGGAGTGACTTTATTACAATCTAACAAGATTTTATTGACAAGTACTAAGATGATTAGGACTCATCCCTGCTGGAGTCCTATCAGTAATGCTAACAAAAATTTTATGGACGAAAACGACAGCAAAAGTTTCAGCAAAATCAAAGATTATAAAAAGGTACTACAGTAGATTTTTATATCTGAAGTGCAGCAGCTTGGACGTGAAAGATCAGCAGGTTATATTGATAATTTTTCAACGAAACCAAAGGGAAGTCCAAAGTTAGGAAGTGCTAAAGCCGTCATAAAAATTTCGTAGAGATTTGGTCATAAAAATATAGTAGCAAGATCAATTAGGTAAGGTTATGCAGCTGAAATTCTGCAGCGTAACTTTCATTATAGAGATGGGAACTTTACGATGAAAAGTTTGTTTAGCAAATAGGAACAAATTTTTTTAGATTTTTTGAATAGGGATAACTAAATTGCAGCAGTAGTAAGGTAAGAAACCATAACCTATTACAATTCATGGGGAGATCAATGGATGATCTACAGTAATGGAGATGACGGCATAATTTGGTGATGATCTTCAAGCAATTGTGGGAATTACTTTGGATGGCTATGGGAGGTTGATGGATGGCTATGGAAGGGCAGCGAGACTTCAAGAACGTTACTATGATACCAAGTGTTAGAACCCTTGTAGATTCTAAGCTTGGGTTGATCTCTACAGGGGATCGGCCTCCTTGGAACACTATAGGGGTTCCTCCCTCCTTGGTTTTTCTGTACTATGGTTGAAACATAATTGATCTATTGATGATGAAAAGAGGGGATAATATAAGCTATTTATAGGGCTTCTAAACCCTAACTCCTAATAGAACCCATACTCAAGACTCCTACTTCTAACAACTCCAACTCCAACTCTAAGAAGCAACTCCTACTTCTAACAACTCGAACTCTAACTCTAAGAAGCAAATCCTACTCCAAGTAAACTAAGACTCTAACTCCTAATTTAACTCCTAATCAACTCTTGAGAGAGTCCTAATTGAATGGAGCTCTTCCCCTCATCAAAGTGGGTAGCCAATTGGGTTGGTTACAAGCTTGACTTAGTTAACTCCAACCCTTATCCAACTCTGACTCCTAACCAGGTCTAGTTCAACCAAATCCTAATTCTACTAGGATTAGGGCTAATTTATTTTAATGCACTCAAATCTCTTTCTAGCCAACCTAATGTCAGGTCTAGGTTGGCCAACAAGGCTCAATTTAAGGACTTGACTAAATCGATTAGGACCCGACTCAGCTAGGGTCCTAACACATGTGTACTTAATAAAGTACAAGTCCAAGGCGTTCAAGAAATTCAGGAAGTACAAGAATGAAGTGAAAGACTAAACTAGAAATAGTATTAAGACTCTTTAATTGGATTGAGAAGGAGAGTACTTGAGTAAGAGTTCACCAATTTCCTAAGGGACTATGGGATTTTATCCCAACGGACACCTACTTATACACCTCAGCTCAATGGTGTATCAGAAAGGAGGAAATTACATATTGTTAGACATGGTGCGATCCATGATAAGTTTCACCGACCTACTCATCTCATTCTGGGGATATGCCTTAGAGACTACAGCTTACCTTCTGAACAGAGCTTCATCTCAGTTGGTAGTGTCTACACCATTTGAGATATGAAAATGGAAGAAGTCTGATCTTAAGGTTGTCTATATTTGAGGCTTCTCTACCCATATTAGAAGACACAACCCCGTTAAGTTGGAATCAAGGATGGAGCGATGCAAGTTCGTGGGATATCACAAAGAACCTTAGGGGTATTATTTTCATTATCCCGAGAATCAGAAGGTTTTTGTTGCCAAGAGGGCTGTGTTCTTTGAGAATGAACACATTCTTGGTGGAAACAGTGGGAGTATGATAGAGTTGAGCGAGATTGGGGAACCTTTCTCAAGCACCATTTCGGAGATCGAGTCTGTTCAGGTACACAGCACAAAAGTTTCAACTTTGCATAGGTCTGGCAAAGTATCACACCCTCCTTAAAGATATGTGAGACATAACAGTGAAGATGACACTCAGGATTTCGATCCTCAGACCTACAAGGAGGCTATTATGAGTAAAGACTCTCAGAAATTGAAAGAAGCCATGAATTCTGAGATGGATTCCATATACTCCAATAAGGTTCGAAACCTTATGGATACACCTGAGAGTATTGTACCCATCAGCTACAAATAGATCTTCAAGAAGGAGATCAGAGAAGATAAAAAGGTAGAGACTTATAAGGCAAGGCTAGGAGCCAAAGGATACCGTCAAAGGAAAGGAGTTGACTATGATGAAACCTTCTCACCTGTAGCCATGCTAAACTCCATCAGAATTTGTTTGGCTATTACATCATACTATGACTCTGAGATCTAGCAGAGGGATGTCAAAATCATATTCCTCAATGGCAACCTCGAGGAGGAGATGTATATGATATAACCGAAGGGATTCGTATCTAAGGAGAGTGCAAATAAGGTGTACAAGTTGCTTAGGTCTATCTATGGACTAAAGCAAGCTTCCCGAAGTTAGAACATAAGATTTGATGAGGCAATCATATCTTAAGACTTCATTAAGAATGAATATGAGCCTTGTGTGTATAGGAAGGTAATTAGGAGCTCGATTACCTTCTTAGTATTGCATGTGGATGATATCATAATCATTGGGAATGATGTAGGAATGCTATCCACAGTTAAGGCTTGGCCATCCAAAAATTTCTCCATGAAGGACTTAAAGGAAACATCCTACATTTTGCAAACTTAGATCTATAGAGATAGATCCAAGAGGATGCTTGACTTGTCACAATCTAATTACATAGACTCCATTGTCAAAAGGTTTGGCATGAAAAATTTCAAGAGATATCTCATACTAATGAGACATGGAATATCACTTTCTAGGAGTGTGTCCCCATAGACACCTAACGAAAGGGCAGACATGAATAGGATATCCTATTCCTCAACAATATGATCTATCATATATGTTATGCTATATACTAGGCCTGATATAGCATATGCTCTGAGTGTCACAAGTATCAGGTAGATCCAAGTTTGGTACATTGGAAGATAGTAAAGTACATCCTTAAGTACTTGAGAATGACTAAAGATCTTTTACTAGTATATGGAGGAGGTAGTCGCCAAGTTGAGGGCTACATGGACTCGAGTTTATAGTTCGAGATCGATGATAGCAAGTTGAACTCAAGGTATGCCTTCACCATGAATGGAGGAGCAGTAAGCTGTAAGAATTTCAAGCAAGATACTATTGCTGACTCGACCATAGAGGTAGAGTATATTGCTATGACAGAAGCAACAAACAAAGGGTTCCGAATAAAGAAGTTCATCATGGATTTGGGAGTCGTACAAAGCAACGAGGAGTCGATTCCCATATACTACGACACCAATTGGGTGATAGCTCTAGCAAGGGGACCCAGGTCTCATCGAAAGTGTTATGAGGAGGTTCCAACTGATTAGAAAGATCGTGGCACATAGAGATATAGCAACGAAAAGAGTTTCATCCGAAGGTAACATTACAGATCCACTAACGAAGTCATTGTCGCATATTGTTTTGGAGCGTCACAAGGGTCTAATGGGGATTAGAAACATAGGTGATTAGCTTTAGGTCAATTGGGAGATTGCTGGTTACAAGTGCCTTGCAAGCCAATCACATGAGCGATGGTACGTGTGACACACTACGCGATCTTTTTGCTTATTATTATCATTGGCATATGCTCACTTTATGTTACCTATTGTATATATTATGATGTCCTTTGATCTATACAATAGAAATCAGATAGTGATGAGATCACGATAATCAGATCGATTCACCTTTAAACATAAACTCTAAATAATCTTAGTCATAAGTTACTTAAGAAGGACATCGAGATAATTGGATAGACCGGTATACTGTATTTTCGTCTATATGATGGAGATGGCGAGTCTCATAGCAGCTCACGTGGAGGTACTAAGGGTATGGTACATATGCTTATTGGAGAATAAATTCACTAATTGATTCATTTATAGAATGCTGGATAGTTAATGATACTTAACATTAGACAACGATTTCGTAGTCTCAGTTGTGTGTCTGGTCCCTAGACTTAAGACACTAAGGATGCTTTATTTGAGTACTCCTTTTCTTGACATCAGACTTACAGGTCTAGAAAGTTTTGACTCTGGTATGATCAATTATTAGATTGGTAGTCAACCTTATGAATGTAATTGAGTGTCAATAAAGGACCATCCACTCTCGGTATCACGAGAGAAATATCCTGTGTGTTATCTCATACAAATCCCTAGTCAAGATCGTTCATTGATAGAGGAGTTCTACGGGAGACTCTGAGTAAAGCGAGACTCAGATGGATTATGTATATGGCCTGACAGTACCATGCCCAATATATGATCTCCGGGATATTAGATGAATGAGGGACTATAGATACATAGTAACTTAGAATAAATAGATCCAATGGATTAGATCCCCTGTACTATCTAGGGACAATGGCTTAGTGGCCTAGTATGTCCAAAGTCAATGAGTTGAGTAAATTGTTATGGGATAACAATTCACTAAGTTAGAAGGAGTTTTAATTGGTGGAACTCACGGTCAGCTTGGTATTGGGCCTCTAGGGTCACAAACATATGGTGGATGATTATAGTGAGTAGAGAATTGGAGATGAGTTATCCAATAAGCTCCTATTGTCATTGGATCAGACCCAACATCAGTGGACTCTTTGCATAAGACCCAATTAGAAGCAAATTGAGATTATTGGATAGAGATCCAATAATCCAAGAGATGAGAATAATTGGATAGAGATCCAATATCCACTAAGGTATAATCCATTAGGGTTTTGGGGATCTCAATAAATACGAGGGAGGGGCGACTAACAAAGTTGACATATTGCATCTTTAGCCGCCCCCTCCTATTCTTCTCCCTCCCATCTCTTCTCAGTTGACCACCCCTTTTCTTGTTATGAGAATGTTAGGATCAATTGGCACTAAAAAGAGGGTGGGGGTGGGGGGTGGGGGGGTGAATTAGTGCAAGTGTAAATTTTTAATTTAGATAAAAAAATTTTGATTAAACCAAGATAGGCAATCTGAAGCTTTTCGTTCTTAGTGAAACGAGTGAGTGATTGAAAAAAAGTTATTAAATAGACCAGAAAGATAAGCAACGTTTGAAGGAAAGAACTTATCGTGGAAACTTTGCTTTCAAGGAGTTGAGTTTAAATCGGAAGCGTCAATACAAAAATATGTAAGCAATGAAAGCAAGAAAACACTCACAATTTTTATAGTGGTTCGGCGCTAGTGGCCTACGTCCACTCCCGAGTCCTCCTTCTTGAGGTACACCGGCATCCACTATCGATCTTCTTTGGGTGAAGACCAAACCCTTACACTTTGCTTATAAGGGAGACTTGAGAAAATTTCTAACTCTAAGCTCTCTCCCTTCCCTTTTCTTTTTCTTACAAATCACACAAGTTTTTCATAGAATTTTTTCCCCTAAAAGTGTTGTCTAAAACTTGTTGCTAAATGCAAGAAAACTTGGGGTATTTATAGACCCTAGATGGCTTCAGAAATTGGAGCCAAAAACCAAACATACATAGAAAAAATCGGGTACGGCCAGTTTACCTACCGATCTGAGCGGCTCAGTCGCCTGAACATCATGGTACCAACGGTTTACCCGCCGGCTTTGGGTGGGTCAACCGTCGAAAGTACCCAGATTCCTAGGTACGGATCGTTCAACCGCCCAGCCTGGGTGGGTCAGCCACCCACTAGGGTTCCCTCCACATTTTAAATTTTGGCTTGAACATGATGTTGACCAATCCTCTAGTCAACCAATTGAGCTCAACCTGAGCTCAATCAAACCCCAATAGTGGACCCGGGTGCCTTATTGAGTTGATTTGGATTTCATCCAAACCCAACTCAGTTAGGACTCACTTCTAACTATGACTCAACAATTACAACGCTTAAAGACCACAAGCTTAAACTAAGACCCAACTTCCGCTAATCCGGTAACCTCCGACATTCTTGCAGTAAGTCATCTGGTCTTCTTGCGGTGATCTCCTGGCGTTCTCCCAGCAAGCTTTCTGATCCCTTCGGCGAATCTCCTAGCGAACTCCCGACGAGGTCCCACTATATCATCCAAACCCAGCCCGATGCCTAAGCTTGATCTTGGCCCATTATCTGGTTGTAACTTCACTGCTCCTGTTATAGTTAGTCCTACATTATGCTAATTATGACTTAATTAAATACAATCATAATTATCAAACATCCATTACAAGACCATCCCAACTCCTGGCAAGCTTTTCAGCTACCCCCGATAATCTTCTGGCGAGTCTCGATATTCTTCTGACGAACAACCTTGCACTATCCTAGCAAACTCCCGATACCCTCGGCGAGCTCTCGACGCACTCCTGGTGAGTTCCCAACCCATCAACTAGATGCATGGACTTGACCTTGGGCAATCATGATTGTAATAATCTTTCTATCATAATTATTCTTGCATCAATCAATTTCTAACAATCCATGTTAGATCAATAACCCATTAATTGATTTCATCATCAAAATCTGAGATTTAATAGAGAGGACAGCTAAGAAGAAAGGCATTCTTCTGTGTTCGCTACAAGGTGGTGCGTAAAAGCTACGAAGAAGGTGCACAAAAGTTATGAGCTTTTGGGCGGGGCACGGGGGGGGCGGGGGTTAGTTAGTGCTAATTCAAAATTTACGTCGATTTAAGTATTCATTCAAGAAAGCTAGAATCTGAAAAGAGTTTAAACTTAAAAGAATTTGTAGGACGATAATGATTAAGTAAAACAATATACAAAGGCAAGTAAACAATAGAGAGGAGAAGAGAAGGCACACCAATATATAGTAGTTCGGTCTCGTGACCTATATCCACTCCTGATTCCTCCTCTATTGAGGTCATCGACTTCCACTATTGATCTTTCTTCAATGGGTAAAGATCAATTGCCCTTTTACAGCTCTATTGTCCTTCTACAAGTTCAGGAGATAACCTTTACAATTCTCTCAGCTCTCCCTTAAACAAAAACTACACAAGAAGAAATGAGGGGGAGCTCTCAAAGAATTACAATAGCGTTTTCAGAAGTTTTTTGCTCTTAATTCTTGCATCCTCAAGCAAGAATAAGTGGGGTATTTATAGGCCCAAATGGCTTCAAGAATGGAGCTAAAATTCTTAAGACTGTCTTCTAGGAGATTGTGTCTTCTTTGAGACTGTGCTTTCTCGGAGACTGTCTTCTAGGAGACTGTATCTTCTAGGAGACTATTTTTCTTGAAGAATGCATTTTCTTGGAGATTATCTTCTTGGAGACTGTCTTTTAGGATAATGTGTTGTCTTGGAGACTGTATCTTCTCGAAGATTATCTTCAAAAATCGTGCCTTATATAACATTGGGTTACTAAAATAACATTTCTAATAAATTTAAATTAGCCCTAATTAAGCCCTAGTGGCCTTTTAATTTAGTTGGTTATGTTACATCCAAAGCCAACTCAATTAAAACTCTAAACTACTTCGATCTAAATAAATTATTATGAAGTGTTAATCGTGTTGTCTGGCATGTCATTTGTTCATCCAAACCCTTGGTGCATCAAGCTCTTCTTAGGCGTATTGCTCGATCCATCAGCATGTTGACTCCTGCAACATCTGATCTTGACGTAATGTTCGATTTTTAGCCCAATGCCAATTCTTTGACTCTGGCCCAACCTTTGATTTCCTACTTCAATCATTTTGCATTTTTATGATAGAAGATTGTCCTGCATCACTTTCTTGTGTTAGGAAACCAAGCAGGAGCATCACAGCGGAAGATTAAAACAAAACAGGTTTCCCATATAGATCAAATCGTCATGCAAAAGATTGGATCGTGAGAAAAATTACAAAATCAAAAAACTACATCGTGTAAGAGATTATTTACCTAGAGAGATCATATATCTCTATTTTTCCAGATCTAGATAGTGAGGATGAAGAAGGTCAAGTGTCCTCTCTAGCGGTATCCACACCATGGATCATTGTAGCGATACTCCTCCAATCGCAGCCCCAAGACTCACAACTCTTCTTATCTTCTCCCAACGAACTTGAAGAAGATCCTCTATCTTCTTTGCTACCCTCTCACACTTGAAAGGGGTTGGTCGGCTGAGAAGGTTAGGGAGAGGAGAAAAATAGGAGAGGGCGGCCAAAGATGCAACCTATCATCTATGTGCCGCCCCTACCCCCTATTTATTGAGAGCCGCCAAAAACCCTAGTGCATCCTACCTTAGTGGGTTTTGGATCTCTATCCAATTACCCACTAACCTTGGATTATTGGATCTCCATCTAATAATCTCCTTTGGCCTCTAATTGGGCCTCATACAGAGAGTCCATCAGTGTAGAGTCTCATCTAATGAGAATAATGGCTAATTGGATCTCTATCCAATCCTCTATTCGCTGAAGCATCCACCATATGTGTGTGATCCTCTAGGCCCGATATCGAGCTGGTCGTGAGTCACTCTCATCAGAACTCCTTCTGATATAGTGAATTATTATCCCCATAATAATTCACTTGACTTATCGACTATGGACGTACTAAGCCACTGTTTCATAGTGATAGAACCCCTGAACGAGCTCTATATAATTTGATCTTTGAGGGGGATCAATCCTTGGAATGCTATAAGGGTTCCTCCCTCCTAGGGTCGGCCAACAAGGCTGAAATAGAATAGATCTTGCTTAATTGAAAGAGGAGTAGACTACATGCTTATATAGGGCTTTAAAACCTAGCCCAAGGGGGGTGCTGCCTAACTAAAATTATCCCCTTGCCCCTCCTATAATCGACCTGCCTTAATAGGGATAGGCGACAGCCTAATTGGCTACATACCCGACTCTAGTAGATAGAAACCCTGGTCAACCAACCCAGTAAGGGGGGCGACGGCCACTAAGCCCTAAGGCGCAAAACTAAACCCTAGCCACACTTCTTTATAAGATAGAGGTGACTAGGTGGGGTTTTTATTATAATTTTATAGAGTTTTATTGACTCTAATAGGGTAGTAGGACCCAACCCTACTATGGTCCTATCAAGCTCGCCTACTTTGAATCAGTCTTGTCCTCAAGGCTGAGGGTCCATGAACTCTAGGAATCGGGTCTTTAGCTCCTCATAAGATTCTCATGTGGCATCTTCGGATGGTAAGTTGTTTCATTTTACTAATACTTCAGTTGAGGGGCGTTGATGGCGCATCACAATCCTCCGATCAATTATGGCTTGTGGTTGAGCTTGAATCTCACCGTCGTTTATAGTGTTCGGCAACTGGATCTGGGTTGACTCATGCTCTCCCAGTTTGGGCTTTAGCAAGGATACATGGAAGACGAGATGGATCTTAGCATCTTCCGGTAGCTTTAATCTATATGCCACGGCCCCAATACGCTACAAAATCTGATATAGTCTATAAAATCGATGAGATAGCTTAATCGATGCTCTAGTGTTGATTGACAGCTGCTTGTATGGTTGTAGGCAAAGGTAGACCCTATCTCCTACTAAAAATTTATGCTCACTTCAATGAGTGTTAGCTTGTTGCTTCATGAGAGCTTGGGCGATAGTTACTGTTAGGAAACCTCAACGGGAGCATCACATACGCAGTGGAAATCAAAATAAAATAGGTTTCCCATGCAGATCAAATCATCATGCAAAGATTAAGATGCGAGAAAGCCTAAAAAATCAGAAAAACCACATCATGTGAGAGATTATTTTACCTAAGGAGATTGTATAACCCTGTATTCTAGATGTGGATGGAGAGGATAAAGGAAATCAAGCATCTTCCTCTCTAGCGGTATCCACATGATGGATCTCTATAGCGAATCTCCTCCAATCTGATCTTACAACTCTTGCGCAAAGGGAGGGAGGAGAATAGGAGAGGGAGGCCAAGGCTGCATGCAGTCTATCAACCATGAGTCTCCCCTCATATTTATAGATAACCACCAAAAACCCTAGGGCTCATACCTTAGTGAGTATTGGATCTTTATCCAATAATTCCCTTAGGCCTCTAATTAGGCCTTAAGTAAGGAGCTCATCAGTATAGGGTCTCATCTAATGAGAATATGGGCTAATTGAATCTCCATCCAATCCTCTATTTGCTGAAGCATCCACCATATATGTGTGACCCTGTAGACCCGATACTAAACTGGTCGTGAGTCGCTCCCATCAGAACTCCTTCTGATATAGTGAATTATTATCTCCATAATAATTCACTCAACTCATCGATTATGGACGCATTAGGCCACTACGCCGTAGTTCTAAGATGGTACAAGGGGATCAAATCCATCAGACCTATCTGTCCAAAATTATCGTGTATCTATAATCCCTCATCCAACTAATATCCTAGAGATCGTATATTGGACATGGTACTGTCAAGTCATATACGAAATCAGTTTATCTTGCTATAATCAGATTCTACCGGAGAACTCTTTCTCTCTCAGTCCGAATGACCCTGGCCAGGGATTTGTCTGACCATGCACATATAGGATATTTCTCTCACAATATCGAGAGTGGATGATCCTTTATTGACACTCAATTGCCTTCGTAAGGTTGGCTACTAATCCCGATAATCAGTTGTACCAGATCTGAAACTTTTCAAACTGTAAGTCTAGCGTCAAAGAAAGGAGTACTCATACAAGGCATCCTTAGTGTCTCAAGTCTAAGGACCAGATACACAATTGGGACTATGGAATCACTATATGACATTAGGTATCATTAATCATATAGCACTCCATAAGCGGATCAATTAATGAACTCATTCTCCAATGAGCACCTGTACTATATCCTTAGTGTCTCAACATAAGTGGTTATGGGACCAGCCGCCTCTATCATATGGACAGGTATATAGTACATCAGTCCGTCGGTTATCTCGATGTCCCTCTCAAGTAACCTATGACCGAGATTATTTAGGATCTGTGTTTAAAGGTGAATTGATCACAATATCGTGATCTCATCACGATCTGATTCCCATTGAACAAAACCAAGGACATCACAATATATATACAACAGATAATATAATGTGAGAATATATTAATATTAATAATAAGCTAAAGATCACGTAGCGTATCACACGTGTCATCACTCACATAATTGGCTTACAAGGCACCTGTAACCAACAATCTCCCACTTGACCTAAAGCCAAGCACCTATGTGTCTGATCCATATCAGACCCCTATGACTCTCAAATAGAAACTTTGCCAGCGGCTTCGTTAGTGGATCTGCAATATTATCTTTGGATCAAACTCTTTCCATTGCTATATCTTTATGGATCATAATCGCTCTAATATGTTGGAACCTCCTTAGAACAATTCTAATGAGACCTGGGTTTCCTTGCTAGAGCTATCGCCCTATCGCTGTCACAGTATATGGGAATAAACTCCACGTTGCTTGGTACAACTTCTAAATCCCTGATGAACTTCTTCATCCACACCCCTTCATTTGCTGCTTCTGCTATAATAATGTATTGTCTCTATGGCCGAGTCAGCAGTAGTATTTTGCTTGGAACTCTTCCAGCTTATTGCTCCTCCATTTATGGTGAAAACATACCTTGTGTTCGACTTGTTATCATCAATATCAGACTGAAAACTCGAGTCCATTCAGCCCTCAACCTGGAGGGTACCTCCTCCATATACCAGTAAAAGATCCTTAGTCCTTCTCAAGTACTTAAGGATGCATTTACTGCCTTCTAGTGTTACAAACATGGATACGCCTGATACCTGCTCATGACACTTAGAGTGTGCATTATATCAGGCCTGGTACAAAGCATAGTATACATGATAGACCCTATCACTGAGGCATAGGGTATCCTATCTATGTCTGTTATTTCTTAATGAGTCTTTAGGGACATACTCCTAGAAAGTGATATTTCATGTCTCATTGGTATGAGACCTCTCTTGGATTTCTCCGTGCCAAACTTTTTGACAATGGAGTCTATGTACCTGGCTTGGGATAAGTCAAGCATCCTCTTGGATCTATCTCTATAGGTCCAGATCCTCAAAATGTAGGATGCTTCCCTTAACTCTTACATGGAGAAGTTTCTGGATAGCCAAACCTTTACTGTGGAGAACATTCCTACATCATTCCCAATGATTAGGATGTCATCCACATACAGCACCAAGAAGGTGATAGCGCTCCCACTTACTTTTCTATACACACAAGACTCATCTTCGTTCTTAAGGAAGTCATAAGATCAGATCGCCTCATCAAATCTTATGTTCCAACTTCGGGAAGCTTGCGTCAATCTATAAATGGATCTAAGCAATCTGCACACTTTTTCTAGACTCTCTTTCGATACGAATTCCTCTGGCTGTATCATATATACCTCCTCCTTGAGGTTGCCATTAAGGAATATCTTTTCACATTCATCTACTAGATCTCATAGTCATAGTGTGTTGGAATGGCCAAAAGAATTCTAATGGATTTAAGCATGGCTACAAGTGAAAATGTTTCGTCATAGTCAACTCATTATCTTTGACGATATCTTTTAGCTACCAGCCTTTCCTTATAGGTCTCCACCTTTCCATATATTATTATCTTCTTCTTGAAGATTCACTTGCACCCAATGGGTACAATACCCTCAGGTGCATCCCTAAGGTTCCAAACCTTGTTAGAGTATATGAAATCTATCTCAGAATTCATTGTTTCTTGCCACTTCCTGGAGTCTATACTCATAATAGCCTCCTCGTAGGTCTAAGGATCAGCATCCTGAGAGTCCTCTCTACTGATATGTTCCACATATCTTTCAGGAGGGTGAGATACTCTGCCAAACTTATATAAAGTTAGAACTTGTGTGCTAAATACCTGAATAGACTCAGACTATAGAATGGTTCTTGAGCTAGATTCTCCAACCTCCCTCAACTTTATCTCACTCCTGATGTTTCCACCAAGAATGTGTTCCTTCTCAAAGAATTTTACTCTTTTGGCAACAAAGACCTTTCGATCCTCAAGATGATAGAAATAACACCCTAAAGTCTCCTTAGGATATCCCACAAATGTGTAACATTTTGTCCTTGATTGTAACTTACCGGAGTTGTGTCTTCTAACATGGGCAAGACAGCCCCAAATCTTAACCATCTTAAGATCGAGCTTCCTTCCTTTCCATATCTCATATGGTGTAGACACTACTAACTTTGATGGAACTCTGTTCAGAAGGTAAGCTGTAGTCTCTAGGGCGTATCCCTAGAATGAGACGGGTAGGTCAGCGAAACTTATCATAGATCGCACCATGTCTAACAGTATGTGATTCCTCCTTTTTGATACACCATTGTGCTGACGTGTATAAGAAGGTGTTCATTGGGATAGAATCTCATTGTCCTTGAGGAAATGGGTGAACTCCATACTCAAGTACTCTCATCCTCGATATGATCAAAGAGTCTTAATACTCTTTCCAATCTGGTTCGCAACTTCATTCTTATATTCCTTGAATTTCTCAAAGGTCTCGGACTTATACTTCATCAAATACATGTGTCCATACCTAGAGAAATTATCAACGAATTTAATGAAGTATGAGTAACCACATATTGCCTGAGTCGACATGGGACCACATACATCACTATTAACGAGTTATAATAACTCAGTGGCTCTCTCTTTAGTTCCACTAAAAAGGAGAGTTGGTCATCTTCCCATGAAAGCAAGGTTCGTAAGTTGCATCTGACTCATAGTCAAATGAATCTAGGTATCCATCTTTCAGCAACTTTTGAATCATTCTCTCATATATATGACCTAGCTTACAATGTCATAGGTATACTTTGTTCACCTCATCACTTTTCCTCTTAGACGCATTTATATTCATGATATGTGGAGAAGTGTCTAACACATAAGCTATTTATCAAGGTCCCTCTAGTGATGATCTCATCATCCATAATTATTAAACAACTATTGTTCTCAAAAACTAATTTGTATCCGCTAATTATCAAATAAGAGATGGAAATAATATTTTTGATAATAAATGGAACAAAATAGCATGCATCTAATGTAATAATAGCTCCACCAAGCAGATGTAGGGTGACCTCCCCAACAGCAACTGTAGCAACTCTTGCTCCATTACCCATCTTGAGGTCCATCTCGCCTCTGGCCAATCTCCTAGGTCTTGCCAGAACCTGCAACTAATTATAAATATGATAAGCACTTCCAGTATCCAATACCCACGTGTTATCATGAAAATCTGATAAGTGGAGAATGATCATGAATATACCTAAAACTTTTCCAAGCTTCTATTTCGCCTTATCTACAAGGTAGTCCTTAAAGTTCCTCTTTCAATGCCTATCTTAGCCACAATGAAAGCACTATCTTTTATCCTTTGCAGGTCTTTCTTGGCAACCTTTGCCTTACCCGATCTTTCTTTACCCTTACCCTTCTTAAGGGTCGGCCTTCCTTTTCTTTTTGGTCTCACCAATATAGAGAACTGGGTTCTCCTTCTTGATGGCACTCTCAACTTCCCTCAATATATTGAGGAGCTCAGGTAGAGTCACCTAAAGTTTGCTCAGGTAGAGTCACCTTAGGAGATAAAGAAGGATAGAATCTGCATCCATGCTCTCATGTTGCCTCTGTAACTCAGGAGTCATGGAGGCCAACATGTAACATTTTGCCAACGTGAAATCATCTATATACTTTATATAGCGAGTGATCTTATCCTTGCTTGCCCCTTCTTCCGGCGTGGGCATAATTGTATCAAGGATGTATGCGATTTTCTCCGCAGTGAGAATAATTTTTAAATTACGGAGCCAATCTGTGTAGTTTGGACCAGTGAGGCGATTAACATCAAGTATGCCACGCAAGGGGTTTATAAGCAACATATTTCTAACAAACAAGATATAGCATAAATAAATAACATGTAAATTTTACAGAAAAATACTAATTAAGATATGGACTTTTATCTTAATATACTCCCATTATTTTCCTAGCGAATCACATGACACCCTCGACACATGAGACGGAAGTCTCCGACAGACTCCTAGTGGGGATCGGGATCCAATCGGCATCTTAGTGCAACCTCGAGGGACTCGACCAATTACACTAAGCCCGAAAGGTAGACAACTCTTGTTAATCACAACTCCTTGTAATTCTCGTCATGTTCGGCCTTCGAATCATCATAGTCTCGACTGCTCGACCAACCGTGAAGTTCAGTTAAGTCATCATCATTGTTACAAGATGAGTATGATTCGATGGATATGCTCTCGATTGTTCAACCAAGTCATACCATGTCCTCAGGTCACCGGTGACATCTATATGTCATAGGCAAGAACTCGATCATGTAGATAGGTGAGCCTTGAGTGACTCGACCAACTCAACCTATATCGTGATTCAGTTTCTTCCTATAACGATGGAAGGCTACGTGGGTCAATCTTATTGCCTCATGCTTACCGACTTAATATTATTATAGGAGGGGTTTTCATTTTATATCAGTCTCCTAATATGTCATGTCATATATATATATATAATATATCTACATCGCATGCAAATATATATATATACATATATCTAGTAGGTGTATAACACATCACATATGCAAGCCACATCGGATAATATGAGTCGTCACCTAATATGATTAAGCCCGAGCCAATAGGCTAATCACTCACAATAGGATCTATGTATGCATCGGTGCATCTTCATGCCCTATGATTGTTGATCTCGTCATCATCGGTTCCGTCGGATCCTCGTCGCATCACCATGCATCATGATCTTCCGCCACGGCATCGTGGGTCTCGCTGTCACCTCCACGCTCCCGTTGCTCCTCTTTATGTAATTACAAATAATCACAGGCATGCAGGCCCAACAATAAATAAGAAAAATATAGGCTTATCGACCATAATAATAATAATAATAATCATCATCATCATCATCATAATTACACACATCACAACACATGGCTCATGATCATCCAGCCACATCATACATCACATCACATGTAGGATTACTAGATATATAATAATTAATTAACCTATTTAATTAATTATTTTTTTAGAAATCAGGATATACTCAGAATTTCCAGAATTATCAAGGGTATTTTCATAATTTTGGATAGGAGGATAGTCCTTAGAATTTTTAGAATTATTGAGGGTGTTTTCGATATTCTGTGCACAGGATAGACCCTAGAATTTCTCAAATTCCAAGGGATAGTATCATCCTTTTCTCAAAAGGATGCCCTAGCCCTCTTCTCTCACCCTCACTATACCGTCATCGCCGCCCCTGCACAGGCAGTGGCTACCCTTGCCCGTCGGCAGTCGCCCTGCCAAGGGGCGGCCACCCCTGCGGGAGCCGTGCTGTAAGTGGCTATGCCCGTGGGTGGTTGTCGCCCCTGTGGGCTAGCCATAGCCAGCCGTGCCCACGGGCGGCTGCTGCCCCTACGGTTGTTGTCTCTGCAGGCATCCAGCCGCTCCCTTGTAGGGATCTTTGGCCGTAGCCGGCTGCCCCTGTAGCCCACCTGGCCGTGGGTGGTCGCTCCTTCAAGGGTCCTAGCCATGGCCGACCACCCCTGCAATGGGTTTGGCCATGGCTGGCCACCCCTCCTCGCTGCCTTCACTACAAAAACGCAGCAAGAACGCATAGAATGATTTTACATGATTTAATCTTATCATACGTAGTTTAAAATCAATCTTTCTCATGAAAACCTTGGCTTTGATACCACTGCTGGGAAACCTCAATGGGAGCATCATATGCGCAGTGAAAATAAAAACAAAATAGGTTTCCCATGTAGATCAAATCGTCGTGCAAAGATTGGGTCACGAGAAAGCCATAAAAATTGAAAAAACTGCATCATGTGAGATATTGTTTTACCTAGGGAGATCGTATATCCCTGTGTTCTATATCTGGATGGAGAGGATGAAGGAAGTCAAGTGTCTTCCTCTCTAGCGGTATCCACATGATGGATCTATGCAGTGAATATCCTCTAATCTGATCTTACAACTGTTGCAAAGAGGGAGCAAAGAGAATAGGAGGGGGAGGAGGCCAAGGCTGCAGCCTATCAACCATGAGTCTCCCCTCATATTTATAGAGAGCCACAAAAAACCATAGGGCTCCTGCCTTAATGGGTATTGGATCTTTATCCAATTACCCACTGACCTTATATTATTGGATCTCTATATAATAATCTCCTGAGGCCTCTAATTGGGCCTTTAGCAAGGATCACATCAACATAGTGTCTCATCTAATGAGAATAGGAGCTAATTGGATCTTCATCCAATCCTATATTCGTTGAAGCATCCACCATATGTGTGTGACCCTCTAGGCCTGATACCTAGCTGGTCGTGAGTCGCTCCCATCAGATCTCCTTTTGATATAGTGAATTATTATCTCCATAATAATTCACTCGACTCATCGACTATGGACGTACTAGGCCAGTACGCCATAGTCCCCAAACGGTATAGGGGAATCAAATCCATCAGACCTTATCCATAGTTGTGTATCCATAATCTCTCATCCAACTAATATCCTAAAGACCGTATATTGGACATGGTACTGTCAAGTCACATACGGAATCAATTTATCTTTCTATAATCGGATTCTACCATGGAACTCTTTCTCTCTCAATCCTAATGACCCTGGCTAAGGATTTATTTAAGCAAGCATATATGAAATATTCCTCTCGCGATACCGAGAGTGAATGATCCTTTATTGACACTCAATTGACTTCGTAAGGTTGGCTACCAATCCGGATAACTAGTTATACCAAATCTAGAACTTTCCAAACCTGTAAGTCTAGCGTCAAAGAAAGTACTTATACAAGACATCCTTGGTGTCTCAAGTCTAAGGACCAGATACACAACTGGGACTATGGAATCGCTATCTGACATTAGGTATCATTAACAATATAACATTCCATAAGCGGATCAATCGGTGGACTCATTCTCCAATGAGCACCTGTATTATATCCTTAGTCTCTCCACACAAGTGGCTATAAGACCTATCACCTCCATCATTTGGACGGGTATATAGTACACCGGTCTACCCGATTATCTCGATGTCCCTCTCGAGTAACCTATGATCGGGATTATTTAGGATCTGTGTTTAAAGGTGAATTGATCTCATTATCATGATCTCATCATAATCTGATTCCCATTACATAAAACTAAGTACATCACAATATAGATGTAACATATAATATAATATAAGAATATGCCAATATTAATCACAAGCAAAAAGATCATGCAACGTGTCACACGTGCAATCACTCACATGATTAGCTTGCAGGACACCTATAACCACCTGTTAAGTTGTCCTTCAACAGCCATAGAAGTTTGTCAGTTAAGTTTTGGTCGACTTGATCTACTTTGGCCGCACCAATTACATATTTAGGTATTATAGGGGGCGGTCGGCCATACAATGCTTCATAGGGGGTACATTTGGTTGATGAATGATGGTTGTGTTGTACCACTATTCGGCCCAAGGAAACCACTTTGTCCACACTTTTGGCTGGTAATTGGTGAAGCACCATAGATAAGTTCGAGGCATCTGTTTACCACTTCTATTTGGTTGTCCGACTGCGGATGATATGCTGTGCTCATCTTGAGTTGGGTGACCTATAATTGAAAGAGTTTGGTCCAAAATTTGCTTGTAAACACCCTGTCATAGTCACTCACAATCGACCTTAGTAATATTTTCCATAAAGATTTGAGCGATACTTGCAACGGTATAAGGATATCTCATAGCACAAAAATGAGCATATTTGGCTAAACGATCTACCACCATAAATATCATGCTTTTACCTTGAGATGGTGGCAACCCTTCAATGAAGTCCATTGAGATGTCAATCCATGCCGATTCCGGTATAGGTAGTGGTTGTAGTTTTCCCGGACTTGCCACCATTTCACCTTTTTGCCACTGGCATACATCACATTTAGATACATAATTATAAATTAATCTTTTCATGCCTCTCCAAAAGATTTTTAGCTTCACCCACTTGTATGTTCTCAAAAATCTAGAGTGCCCTGCTGAAGGTGAAGAGTGCATCTCATACAAAATAATTTTGATGCAAGGGGAAGAAGGAATAATCACAATTCGACTCTTATAGCGTAGGTCCCTTGAATCCCAAGTGTAGTGACCCATGGAACCCAGATTCTTCTCCAACTTTTCTATGATGCCTAGGGTCTCTGGGTTGTTCTTTCATTCCTCCCTAATATCGTTGAGGAAGTCGGTGGAGGGAAGGGGGATGGCTGAAATTTTGGCTTGTCTCGGTAGCCGAGATAGAGCATATGCAACAACATTCTCTTTCCCCTTTCAATAAATAATTTCATAATCAAAACCAAGGAGTTTAGTTACCCATCATTGTTGCTTCGGGGAAGATATTTTCTATTCCAAGAAGTATTTGTGACTCCGTCAGTCAGTCTTAATTTGGAAGCGTCGGTTGATTAGGAAGGGTCTCTAGTTCGTGATAGCGTGTACCATAGCAAATATTTCTTTATCATACATGGATATTTTAAGGTGGGAGGGAGGCAAAGCCTTGCTGGTGTAGGCGAAGGGTCAGCCATCTTGCATTATGATAGCCCCAATTCCAACTCCGGACGTCTCAACCTCAATTATAAAGGGGCGACTGAAATCGGGTAGCGCTAGAACCAGCGTCATCGTCATGGCTATCTTGAGTCATTCAAAGGTCGTGGAAGCTTTATCCGACCATAAGAAGGAATCTTTCATCGATAGGGACGTGAGTGGGGCACTGATCTTGCCATAATCTTTCACGAAGTGTTCGGTAGTAGCCCGTGAGTCCAAGGAAGCAGCATAGCGATTTTATATTCATAAGTCTCGACCATCCTTGCATCACTTTAATCTTTGTCAGGTCTACTACCACTCCATCCTCTGATATAATATGCCCTAGGTACTCCACTTTACATTGTAAGAAGCTGCACTTTGATTGTTTAACATAAGGGTATTCTCCCGAAGAATCGTTAGAACAATTTGTAAGTGCTAAAAATGCATATCAAGTGTAGGGCTACAAATAAGGATGTCATCAGAAAATACCATCACAAACTTACGTAGAAACCTCTTGAAAATATCGTTCATCAAGCTTTGAAAAGTGGAAGGAGCATTCGTAAGTCTGAAGGACATTACCAAAAATTCATAGTGGCCATTATGTATGCGGAATAATATTTTCGGAATATCTTCAGCGTATACCCGAATCTGGTGGTACCCAGAATGGAGATCCAATTTAGCAAACACTTGGGCTCCTTTCAGTTCATCCAAGAGCTCATCTACTACTGATATAAGATATTTGTCTTTGACGGTGATGGTGTTTAAAGCCCAGTAATCAACGCACATCTGTCACATACCATCCTTCTTCCGCACTAGCAACACTGGCGATGAGTAAGGGCTGCAGCTTGGTCGAATTATTCCAGTGTCGAGCATCTCCTTAATGATATTCTCAATCTCATCCTTATGCAAGTGAGGATAGTGGTATGGTCTTAGGTTTGCTAGAGGTTTGACCAACAGTATAGGAATGCGGTGGTCATGCGACCGGTTAGTGGGAAGCCCAAGCAGCTCCATGAAAATATCTGCGAATTCATCCAGAAATAGGGCAAGCTTAGTATCTGAAATTTGCATATTCTCCTCCTTTGATGGCTATTAGATATGTGTCAAAAATCCACCATATGTCTTGTGTAGCACCTTCTCCATCCGCTGTATCAAAACGGTGGAGATATGGCTCCCGCACTTGCCTCGCAAGGTGACCTGTTTCCCCTTACGATAAAACTTCATAATTAACTTAGAGAAATTCTTGGAGATGTCACCTAATATCGTGAGCCATTCTATCCCAAGCACAACTTCATAGTCATCGATGGATAGGAGGAAGAAGTCAGCTACCACTTTGTGATCTTGTAGGAGCAATTTTACCCACGGGCACCATTGGTCGCAATTGAGGACTCGATCGTCGACAACCTTTACATCGAACTTGTTGCAACCTTCGATTTGAAGCACCATACGTGTAGCAACTTTGCTATTGAGTAACTTATTTGTGCTGCCCATATCTATAAGAACGGTGATGGATTGCTATTTAAGGAGTCCTCCAACTTTCATCGTCTGTGGGTTGGAGTAATCGGCCAATGCATGCACTACATAGTCGGCTGATTGGGGCTCTTCCTCCATGTGTTCATCATTAGGTTCGAGGCTTTCTTCAGATGGTTCGATGTCCTCATCCTCTACTAGTTCAATCATGAGGATGATAGGACTCCAGCAGGGTTGAGTAATCATTTTAGTAGAAGTCAATAAAAACTCTGCTAGATTATAATAAAGCATCTCCTATCTTATAAAGGAGTATGGCTACGGTTTGGATTATCCCTTAGGGCTTAATAGCTGCCACCCCCCTTACTGGGCAAGTCGGCCAGGGTTTCCCCCTACTTAGGTCGGCTATAGAGCCAACCTAGTCGCCCCTTGTTCCTATTAAGGCAGGATAACTATAGGAGGGGCAAAAGGATAATTCTACTTAGGAAAGTACCCCCTTAGGCTAGGGTTTTGATCTCTATTTAAGATGTAGCTACCCCCCTCTTTTAATCAAGCAATTATCATCTTCAATTCAGCCTTTGTGCCAAGTCTAGGAGGGAGGAACCCCTACGTTCCAAGGGTTGATCCCCCTCAGTGATCAAAATATATAGGGCTCCTTCTGGAGTCTTATCATATGGTATCAGAGCTGTGTTCCTGCTGCCCTATAGCCATTTCAATCACCTCCACCTTCCCAAGCAATTCCCATAATTACTACGACACGCGCCTCTACCTTCCACCCCAATAGCATATCAAATCAGTGTGTCGTTGCCCCCTAAGTTTGATATGGAATTCTGGTATATTTTTATAACCCACACCTCTTCAATACTGCAAAATCCTTCATATTATATGTGGGAGAAGTTTTCCAAAGTTTCCTTGCTGCAAATTTTTACCGTCACAAATGTTATCATCGTTGCGAAGGCGAAACACTGCAGAAATTTTTAGCTGATTGTTGCTACTTGAAACTAAACTTTTGTTTATTCTTTCTAGCCACAAATTTTATGAAATTCTCAAGATCAAGTTGGCTTTCATTTGGATTTTATTTCACAAAACAACTTCTTCTGGAACCAGTTTTCTTGTACAATCTTTCACCATCACGCAGTTCTGGAATTTTACAATGAAGGAATCTACCTTGCATCTTTTCCCTATTTCCCTACCGGTATGCTGCCAAAATTTCATCAAAGTCTCTACTGGTATTGACAACATCCAAACCAAGGATTTCTACATAATTTCCTTAAACTTTCCTTTGGAATTTATGTTGAGAAGTCATCGTTTCTCCAACGTAAAAACCGGTTCAGCAGGACGGCATATCGCAGCACTTCTTTTCATCGAATTCTATCAGATTTGAGTGCTATTTTTTTGTGGGATTTTGGAATCTCTTTTCCTCATCTCCAAACCCTACCATCCTCACTAAAAACTTTTCCAAATATTACCCTAAACCGAATCCAATCAGCTCCCCAAATCAGCCTATTCCTATCCAAACCAATTCACCTTCCAACCGGCCACCCCCTTTCCCAAAACTCTCACGCCACTAACCCGACAACAAAAAAAAGATCTTAATATTACAGATCTAGAGGCATACACCATGCATCATAGGAGGCCATCAACATCATGTTTGAAGCCTTTGAAAGCCGCATGGAGGAGAAGATGCGATCCTTATTCGTCGAATTCAGCATAGGCCGACCATCAAGCCCGAGGAAGTCACACCATGGATAGACTTCAGATCGGTAAGATGATCCTCAAGAGCATGGACACATCACCTCTGATCCCAATAATCTATGCATGAAGGTTGTCTTCCCAAGATGGGAAGAAGTAGACCCAATCGGATGGATCTCGCGCGTGGAGCGCTATTTTTGGTTCTACCGAACCGCCGATGCCACACGGGTGAAGATCGCTGCCATACACCTCGAGGGAGATGCTATTCAGTGGTTTAATTGGTTTGAACATACCCATGGAGGACTCTCTTGGCAGCGGTTCAAGGAAGGGCTTCTAAATCGCTTCGGTCCGACCGATTTCGGCAACATCGATGGACAATTGGCAAAGATTCGTCAAACCTCTTCAATACAAGATTACCAAACAAGGTTTGAGCATTTATCTAACCAAACTGAAGATTAGTCTGAGAAACAACTTTTAGGTACTTTCATTGAGGGCCTAAAATCGGAAATCTGAGGAGAAGTAAAAGCACGGCAACCGTACACTCTTATGACGGTAATTTTCTTCGTGCATATCTAGGAAGAACGATTGAACCATGAGGCACAAAGGACAAGGGTCGCTCCCTGACCAGCCATGCCGAGGCCTACTGCCCCCACTACTACCATCCGAGCCCCCGCACCAAAAAAATTGACAAGAGACGAGCTTCACGAACGATCGGCCAAAGGATTATGTCGGCATTGTGACGAACCATGGAGCCGCAAACATCACTGCAAAAAGGGCCGGCTCCTCATGATTGAACTAGTGGAGGATGAGGACAGTGACCCATCTAAAGAAGGCCTTGAACCCAAAGAGGAAACCACGGAGGAAGAGCCCCAATCGGCCGACTATGTAGTGCATGCGTAGGTCGGCTATTCCAACCCATAGACGATGAAAGTTGGAGGACTTCTAAAGTAGCAACCTATCACTATTCTCATCGACACTGGTAGCACAAATAACTTCCTCAACAATAAGGTTGCTGCATGTTTAGCACTTCAAATCGAAGGTTGCAACAAGTTTGACGTAAAGGTCGCTGACGGTCGAATCCTCAATTGCGACCAACGATGCCCGCGGGTGAAGCTACTCCTCCAAGACCAAGAAGTGGTAGCTGATTTCTTCCTCCTACCCATCGATGATTATGAAGCCATACTTGGGATCGAATGACTCACAACGCTAGGTGATATCTCTTGGAATTTTTCTAAATTAATTATGAAATTTTATTGCAAAGGGAGACAGGTCACATTGTAAGGCAAGCGCAGGAGCCATATCTCCACCGTTTCGACGCAACGGATCGAGAAAGTTTTGCACAAAGCGCATGGGGGATTTTTGATGCATATCTAGCAGCCATCTAAGGGCGAGAATATACAAATTTCAGATCCTAGCGCTGCCTGATTTCAGTCGCACCTTCATGATCGAGGCCGACACATCCGGAGTTGGGGTTGGAGCTATTCTAATGAAGATGGCTGACCTCTCGCTTATACCAGCAAGGCTTTGTCTCCCTCACACTTGAAAATGTCAGTATTTGATAAAGAAATATTTGCCATTGTACACACCGTCACAAAGTGGAGACCAACCTGATCGGTCGACGCTTCAAGATTAAGACTGACCACCAAAGTCTTAAGTATTTCCTGGAGTAGAAAATATCTTCCCCGGAGCAACAACATTGGGTAACTAAACTTCTCGATTTTGATTATGAAATTACTTATCGAAAAAGAAAAGAGAATGTTGTTGCATATGCTCTATCTCGGCTCCTGGGGCAAGCCAAAATTTCAGCCATCTCCCTTCCCACCACTGACTTCCTCGAACACATTATGGATTTATGGATCCTCAGCCTTGAGGACAAGGCTGATTCTGAGAGGGCGGACTTGATAGGACTCCAACAGGGTTGAGTCCTAATCATTTCAGTATAAGTCAATAAAAACTCTGCTAGATTATAATAAAGTCTCTCATATCTTATAAAGGAGTATGGCTAGGGTTTGGATTAGCCCTTAGGGCTTACTAGCTGTCAGCCCCCTTACTGGGTAAGTCGGCTAGGGTTTCCCCCTGCTTAGGTCGGCTATAGAGCCAACATAGTGACCCCTTGTTCCTATTAAGACAGGATAGCTATAGGAGGGGCAAAAGGATAATTTCACTTAGATACGCTCCCCCTTAGGGTAAGGTTTTGATCCCTATTTAAGATGTAGCTGCCTACCTCTTTTAATTAAGCAATTATCATCTCTAATTCAGCCTTTGTACCGAGTCTAGGAGGGAGGAACCCCTATAGCGTTCCAAGGATTGATCCCCCTCAGTGATCAAAATCTATGAGGCTCCTTCTAGGGTCTTATCAGAGGAGCCATCCTTTTTTGCAACGATGTTCTCGGCTCTATGGTTTATCGTAGTGCTAACACAACCCCTTGGCAGATCATTCCCGAAGCTCGTCTATTGTCAATTTTTTTGGTACAGGGACTCGAATGGTAGAAGAGGGAGCTGAAGGCTTTGGCATGGTTGGTTGGGGAGCGACCCTTGTCCTTCATGCTTCGTGGTTTAGTCATTCCTCTTGGATTCTTACAAATGAAATCATCGCCATAAGAGTGTACGGTTGTCGCACGTTTACTTCTCCTTGAATCTCCGACTGTAGGCCCTCAATAAAAGTCCCTAAAAGTTATTTTTTAGACCAATCTACAATTTGGGTAGATAAACGTTCAAACCTTGTTTGGTATTCTTGTATTGTAGAGGTTTGCCAAATCTTCGTCAATTGTCCATCAATATTGTCATAATCGGTTGGTCCAAAGTGATTCAATAATCCTTCCTTCAATTGCCACCAAGAGAGACCTCCATGGGTGTGCTCAAACCAATTGAACCATTGAATAGTGTCTTCTTCGAGGTGGATGGCAGCAATCTCTATGATAGAACCCCAGAAGGAGCTCTATAGATTTTGATCTTTGAGGGGGATCCACCCCTGAAAGACTATAGGGGTTCCTCCCTCGTAGTAGTCGACTATATGGCTAAATTATAGATTGATCTTGCTTAATGAAAAGAGATAAAGGCTACAAGCTTATATATGGCTTAAAACCCTAGCCCTAGGGGGGTGCTTCCTAAATGAATTCCCTCTTTTGCCTCTCCTATGGCTGTCATGCCTAAATAAAGGGGGCGACGGCTTAAGTGGCTGCACAAGCCACGCTCCTCTGTTAGAAACCCTAGCCGACTAGCCCAGTAAGGAGGGTGGTAGCTAGGAAGCCCTAAGGCCCCAAAATAAACCATAACCACACTTCTTTATAGGATAGAAGTGACTAGATGTGGTTTTATTACAATCTCACAGAGTTCTTATTAATTACTTCTATGGTGATTAAGACTCAACCCTGCTGGAGTCCTATCAAGCTCACCCTCTTTGAATTAGTCTTGTCCTTAAGGTTGAGGATCCAAAAACTCAGGGAACTCGGTCTTCAGCTCCTCATATAATTCTCATGCTATCATCAACTAAACTTTGGCCTTCTCATCAGCTTGGGTGGCAGTTAGAAGGATTTGGGCTGAGTCGTCTTCTTTAAATTTTCATTTGAGGTGAGATACCCGGAGGATCAACTATAATTTTGATCTAGTGTGTGGATATGATCTCTAGGTTATGGCCCTAATGTGATCCTCATGTTTGCAAGGCCCAAAGAAATAGGGAGACTACTAGTTATAGGTGCCCTGCAAGTCAATCACATGAGTGATGGCACATGTGACACATTGCATGATATTTTTTCTTATGATTAATATTGGCATATTCTTACATTATATTATCTGTTGCATATATATATTGTGATATCCTTCGTTTTATGCAATGGGAATCGGATCGTGATCAGATCACGATAATGAGATCGATTCATCTTTAAACACAGATCCTAAATAATCTCGGTCATAGGTTACTCGAGAGGGACATCGAGATAAATGGACAGATCGGCATACTATATACTCATCTATATGATGGAGGCGGCTGGTCTCATAGCCACTTATATTGAGACACTAAGGATATAATACAGGTGCTCATTGGAGAATGAGTTCACTGATTGATCCGCTTTTGGAATGTCGTATGGTTGATGATACATAATGTCAAACAGTAATTCCATAGTTTCAGTTGTGTATCTGGTCCTTCGACTTGAGACACCAAGGATGCTTTGTATGAGTACTCCTTTCTTTGATGCCATACTTATAGGTTTGGAAAGTTCCAGATCTAGTATAGCTGGTTATCGAGATTGGTAGCCAACTTTACGAAGGCAATTGAGTATCAATATATGATCATCCACTCTTGGTATCGCGAGAGAAATATCTCGTATGTGCTTACTCAGACAAATCCCTAGCCAGGGTCATTCGGATTGAGAGAGAAAGAGTTCTCCGATAGAATCCGATTAGAGCAAGACAAACGGATTCTGTATATGACCTGACAGTACCATATCCAATATATGGTCTCTGGGATATTAGTTGGATGAGGGATTATAGATACATGATAATTATGGACAGATAGTAATTATGGACATATAATCGAATCAGACTCATCTTGTAATGATGGTAATGACTTAACTGAACATTATGGTTGGTCTAGTCCCTCGAGACCATGATGATTTAGAGGTTGAACATGACGGGAATTTTTAGGAGTTGTGATTTGCAAGAGTTGCCTACATTTTGGGCTTAGTGTAATTGGTCGAGTCCCTTGAGGTTGCACTAAGATGTCGATTGGATCCCGATCCCCACTAGGAGTCTACCGGAGACTTTCGTCTCATGTGTTGAGGATGTCGCGTGATTCGCTAGGAAAATAGTGGGAGAACATTAAGATAAAAGTCCATATATTAATTAGTATTTTCTGTAAAATCTACATGTTATTTATTTTTGCTATATCTTGTTTTGTCAAAAACATGTTGCTCACAAACCCCCTGCGTGGCATACTTGATGCCAATCGCCTCACTGGTCCAAACTATACAAATTGGCTCTGTAATTTAAGAATTATTCTCACTGCAAAAAAAATCGCATACATCCTTGATACAATTGTGCCCACGCCAGAAGAAGGGACAAGCGAGGATGAGATCACTCGCTATGTGAAGTATATAGATGATTCCACGTTGGCAAAATGCTACATGTTGGCCTCCATGACTCTTGAGTTACAGAGGCAACATGAGAACATGGATGCAGATTCTATCCTTCTTCATCTCCGCCAGCTGTTTGAGAAACAGGGAAGAACTCAAAAATATGAGACATCTAAGAGACTCTTCTAAGCTAGGATGACAGAAGGGACATCGGTTGAGAACCATGTCCTAAAGATGACAGAGTGGATCGAGAAACTCACAAGTCTAGGAATAGTCCTAGAGGATAACATGTGCATTGATCTTATACTTCAGTCTCTACCAAATACCTTTTTTTCCTTCATCATGAATTTTAACATGAGCAAGTTTGAGGTGACTCTCCCTGAGCTCCTTAATATGTTGAGGGAAGATGACAGTGCCATCAAGAAGGAGAAGCCAATTTTATATATTAGTTAGACCAAAAAGAAAAGGAAGGCGAGCAAGACCCTTAAGAAGGGCAAGGGCAAATAAAGATCGGGTAAGGCAAAGGTTGCCAAGAAAGACCTGACAAAGGATAAAGTACAATGCCTCCACTACGGCCAAGACGGGCATTGGAAGAGGAACTATAAGGACTACCTTGCAGAGAAGGTGAAACAAAAGCTTAGAGAAGCTTCATGTATCTTCATGATTAGTCTTCACTTGTCAGATTTTCATGATAACACATGGGTATTGGATACCGAGAGTACTTATCATATCTGTAATTTGTTGCAGGTTCTAGCAAGACCTAGGAGATTGGCCAGAGGCGAGATAGACCTCAAGATGGGCAATGGAGCAAGAGTTGCTGCAATTGATGTTGGGGAGATCATCCTACATCTGCCTCGTGGAGCTATTATTGCATTAGATGCATGCTATTTTGTTCCTTCCATTATCAAAATCATTATTTTCATCTCTTGTTTAACAATTAGTGGATATAATTAGTTTTTGAGAACAATAGTTGTTCAATAATTATGGATGGTGAGATCATCACTAGAGAGACCCTTATAAATGGCTTATATATGTTAGATACTTCTCCACACATCATGAATATAAATATGTTTAAGAGGAAAAGAGATGAGGTGAATAATGCATACCTTTGGCATTGTAGGCTAAGTTATGTACATGAGGGAAGGATTCAAAAGTTGTTGAAAGATGGATACCTAGATCCCTTTGACTATGAGTCATATGCAACTTGTGAACCTAGCCTTCGTGGGAAGATGACCAACTCTCTTTTTAGTGGAACTAGAGAGAGAGACAATGAGTTATTGGAACTCAAACATAGTGATGTATGTGGTCTCATATTGACTTAGACTATAGGTGGTTACTCATATTTCATTATGTTCACTAATGATTTCTCTAGGTATGGACACGTGTACTTGATGAAGTACAAATCTGAGAACTTTAAGAAATTCGGAGAATATAATAATGAGGTGGAGAACCAAATTGGAAAGAGTATTAAAACTCTTCGATCAGATCGAGGAGGAGAGTACTTGAGTATGAAGTTTACCCATTTTCTCAGGGATAATGAGATTCTATCCCAGTGAACACCTACTTATACACCTCAGCTTAATGGTGTATCAGAAAGAAAAAATCGCACGCTGTTAAACATGGTGCGGTCCATGATGAGTTTTGCTGACATATCCGTCTCATTCTGAGGGTACACCCTAGAGACCACAGCTTACCTTCTGAATAGAGTTCCATCAAAGTCGGTAGTGTCTACACCATATGAGAATGGAAAGGAAAAAAGTTCTATCCTAAAATAGTTAATATTTGGGGCTGTCCTGCCCATGTTAGAAAGCATAACCTCGATAAGTTGGAATCAAGGACGGAATGGTGTACGTTTGTGGGATACCCTAAGAAGACTTTGGGGTATTATTTCTATCATCCTGAGGACCAAAAGGTCTTTGTTACCAAGAGAGCTGTGTTCCTTGAGAAGGAACACATTCTTGGTAGAAACAATGGGAGTGAGATAGAATTGAGCGAGATTGGGGAATCTAGCTCAAGCACCATTCCAGAGCCCGAGTCTATTCAGGTACCTAACACACAAATTCTAACTTTGCGTAGGTTTAGCAGAGTACCTCACCCTTCTGAAAGATATGTAGGATATATCAGTGGAGATGACTCTTAGGATGTTGATCCTCAGACCTACGAGGAGGCTATTATGAGTATAGACTCCGGGAAGTGGCAAGAAACCATGAATTCTGAGATAGATCTCATGTACTCTAATAAGGTTTGAAACCTTGTGGATGCACCTTAGGGTATCGTTCTCATCGATCGCAAGTGGATCTTCAAAAAGAAGATCGGAGTAGATGGAAAGGTAGAGACCTATAAGGCAAGGCTAGTGCTAAAAGATATTGTCAAAGACAAGGAGTTGACTATGACGAAACCTTTTCACCTATAGCCATGCTTAAGTTCATTAGAATTCTTTTGGCTATTGCAGCACACTATGACTATGAGTACTGGCAGATGGATGTCAAAATGATATTCCTCAATGGCAATCTCGAGGAAGATGTGTATATGATACAGCTAGAGGGATTCGTATCCAAAGAGAGTCCAGACAAAGTGTGCAGGTTGCTCTAGTCCATTTATGGAATAAAGCAAGCTTTCCAAAGTTGGAACATAAGATTTGATGAGACGATCAGATCTTATGACTTCATTAAGAACGAAGATGAAACTTGTGTGTACAGGAAGGTAAATGGGAGTGTTATCACCTTCTTGGTGTTGTATATGGATGACATCCTAATCATTATGAGATGTAGGAATGCTATCTATGGTAAAGACTTTGCTATCCGGTAACTTCTCCATGAAGAATTTAGGGGAAGCATCCTATATTTTAGGGATCCAGATCTATATAGATAGATCTAAGAGGATGCTTGGCTTGTGTCACTCTAGGTACATAGACTCCATTGTCAAAAGGTTTGGTATGGAGAATTTCAAGAGGGGTCTCATACCAATGAGACATGGAATATCACTTTCTAGGAGTATGTTCCTAAAGTCTCCTGAAGAAAGGGCAGACATGGATAAGATACCTTATGCCTTAGTGATATAGGGTTATCATGTATGTTATGCTATGTACCAGGCCTGAGATAGCATATCCTCTGAGTGTGACGAGAAGGTATCAAGCAGATCCAGGTTTAGAATATTAGAAGGCAGTGAAGTGTATCCTTAAGTATTTAAGAAGGACTAATGATCTTTTGCTGGTATATAGAGGAGGTAGCCTCCAGGCTGAGGGCTACACGGACTCAAGTTTCCAGTCCGACATTGATGATAACAAGTCAAACTCAGGGTATATTTTCACCATAAATGGAGGAGAAGTAAGCTGGAAGAGTTCCAAGCAAGTACTACTACTGACTCGACCATAGAGGTAGAATACATTGCTGCAGCAGAAGCAACAAAAGAAGGGGTATGGATGAAGAAGTTCATCGGGATATGGGAGTCGTACCAAGCAATGTGGAGCTGATTCTTATATATTGTGACAGCGATAGGGTGATAGCTCTAGTGAACCCAGGTCTCATCAGAATTATTCTGAGGAGGTTCCATTTGATTAGAGTGATCATGACCCATAAAGATATAGCAATGAAAAGAGTTTCATCTGAAGATAACATTGCAGATCCACTAACGAAGCCGTTGGCTCAGATTATATTTGAGCGTCACAGGGGTCTGATGAGGATTAGACACAGAGGTGATTGGCTTTAGGACAAGTGAGAGATTGCTAGTTACAGGTGCCCTGCAAGCCAATCACGTGAGTGATGGCACATGTGACACACTGCATGATCTTTTTACTTATGATTAATATTGGTATATTCTCATATTATATTATCTGTTGCATATATATATTGTGATATCATTGGTTCTGTGCAATGGGAATCGGATCGTGATGAGATCATGATAATGAGGTTGATTCACCTTTAAACTCAGATCCTAAATAATCTCGATTATATGTTACTCAAGAAGGACATCGAGATAACTGGACAAACTGGTGTACTATATACCCGTCCATATGATGGAGGCGACTGGTCTTATAGCCACTTGTGTGAAGACACTAAGGAAATAATACAGGTGCTCATTGGAGAATCAATTCATTGATTGATCCACTAACGGAATGCTGTATAGTTGATGATACATAATGTCAGACAACGATTCCATAGTTTCAGTTATTTATCTGGTCCTTTGACTTAAGACACCAACGATGCCTTGTATGAGTACCCCTTTCTTTGACGCTAGACTTACATGTTTGGAAAGTTCTAAATCTAGTACAACTAGTTATCGAGATTGGTAGCCAACCTTACAAAGGTAATTGAGTGTCAATAGAGGATCAACGACTCTCGGTATCATGAGAGGAATATCCCATATGTGCTTGCTTAGTTAAATCCCTGGCCAGGGTCATTCGGACTGAGAGAGAAAGAATTCTCCGGTAGAATCTGATTAGAGCAAGACAAACTGATTCTATATGTGACCTAATAGTACCATGTCCAATATATGGTCTTTGGGATATTAGTTAGATGAGTGATTATAGATACATGGTAACTGTGGATAGACAAATCTCATGGATTTGATCCCTCCTGTACCATATAGGGACTATGGTGTAGTGGCCTAGTACGTCCATAGTCGATAAGTCAAGTAAATTATTATAGGGATAATAATTCACTATATCAGAAAGAGTTTTTATAGGAGCGACTCACGGCCAGCTCTGTATCGGGCCTAGAGGGTCACACACATATGGTGGATGCTTCAGCGAATAGAGGATTGGATAGAGATCCAATTAGCCCCTATTCTCATTAGATGACTCTATGCTGATGGGCTCCTTGCTTAAGGCCCAATTAGAGGCCTAAGGAGATTATTGGATAGAGATCCAATAATACAAGGTTAGTTGGTTATTGGATGGAGATCCAATACCCACTAAGGCAGGAGCCCTACGATTTTTGGTGGCTCTCTATAAATAGGAGGAGAGACTCATGGTTGATAGGCTACAGCTTTGGCCTCTCCCTCCTATTCTCCTCCCTCTGTGCAAGAGTTACGAGATCCGATTTAAGGAGTTTCGTTATAGAGATCCATTGTGTGGATACCACTAGAGAGGAGGACGCTTAACCTCCTTTATCCTCTCCATCCGGATCTAGAAATACAGGGATATACGTGATTGGCTTTAGGTCAAGTGGGAGATTGCTAGTTATAGGTGCGTTGCAAGCCAATCACGTGAGTGATGGCACATGTGATACACTACATGATCCTTTTGCTTATGATTAATATTGGCATATTATCATATTATATTATCTGTTGCATATATATATTGTGATGTCCTTGGTTCTGAGCAATGGGGATCGAATCATGATGAGATCACGATAATGAGGTTCATTCACCCTTAAACTCAGATCCTAAATAATCTCGGTCATAAGTTACTCAAGAGGGACATTGAGATAACCGGACAAACCGGTGTACTATATACTCATCCATATGATGGAGGCGGCTGGTCTTATAGCCACTTATGTGGAGACACTAAGGATATAGTACAGGTGCTCATTGGAGAATTAGTTCACTGATTGATCCACTTACGGAATGTTGTACAGTTGATGATACCTAATGTCAAACAACGATTCCATAGTTTCAGTTGTGTATCTAGTCCTTTGACTTAAGACACCAATGATGCCTTGTATGAGTACCCCTTTCTTTGACGCCAGACTTATAGGTTTGAAAAGTTCCAAATCTAGTACAACTGGTTATCGAGATTGACAGCCAACCTTATGAAGGTAATTGAGTGTCAATAGAGGATCGTCCACTCTCGGTATCATGAGAGGAATATCCCATATGTGCTTGCTCAGACAAATCCCTGGCCAGGGTCATTCGGATTGAGAGAGAAAGAGTTCTCCGGTAGAATCTTATTAGAGCAAGATAAACTAATTCCGTATGTGACCTAATAGTACCATGTCTAATATATGGTCTTTGGGATATGGGATATTAGTTAGATGAGGGATTATAGATACATGGTAACTGTGGATAGACAGATCTCATGGATTTGATCCCCCATATACCGTCTAGGGACTATGGCGTAGTGGCCTAGTACGTCCATAGTCGATAAGTCAAATAAATTATTATATGGATAATAATTCACTATATCAGAATGAGTTCTGATGGGAGCGACTCACAGCCAGCTCTGTATCGGGCCGAAAGGGTCACACACATATGGTGGATGCTTCAGCGAATAGAGGATTAGATAGAGATTCAATTAGCCCATATTCTCATTAGATGAGACTCTATGCTGATGGGCTCCTTGCTTAAGGCCTAATTAGAGGCCTAAGGAGATTATTGGATAGAGATCCAATAATACAAGGTTAATAGGTTATTAGATGGAGATCCAATACCCACTAAGGCAGGAGCCCTACAGTTTTTGGTGGCTCTCTATAAATAGGAGGGGAGACTAATGGTTGATAGGCTATAGCTTTGGCCTCTGCCTCCTATTCTCCTCCCTCAGTGCAAGAGTTGCGAGATCAGATTTAAGGAGTTTTGTTACAGAGATCCATCGTGTGGATACCGCTAGAGAGGTGGACGCTTGACCTCCTTCATCCTCTCCATCTAGATTTGGAAATACAGGGATTTACGATCTCCCTAAGTAACCAATCTCTCACACATGATTCAGTTTTTCGGTTTTGCATTTTTTTCTCACGACCCCAATCTTTTGCACGACGATTTGATTTACGTGGGAAACCAATTTTTTTTTATTTTTGCTACGCATGTGATACACCCGCTGAGGTTTCCCAATAGAGACCACTTCCTTAAGGCTCGAGTTTCCTTCTGATCCGGTTGGAGTTGTAGGAAAACATGATCTTCAATTTTTCGTCCATTTTGTAGTTTGTCGGGATGTCATTTTTTCTTTGCATGTGCTACCATGTGGTTAGTCTTTAGTAATAGCCAATCTTTCTTCTAGAATAGCGACTGCCCTATGGTATGGTTCAGGATGATGAGAGCCCAATTTAGCGTGAGCATGGATTGTAATTCTTTTGGGCTTACTCCTCTTTCGTGCCATGGACCTGTATCCAGCCAAATTTTAAATTTAGTAGCAATGAGTATCCCCTTTAAAAACCTCCTGTGGAGTGTGGAGGAAGCCTCGTTGCGAATTAGGAGTCGACCATCTTGCATAAGGGTGACGCCGATCCCATGTCTGGATGTGTCTGCTCTAATCATAAACATTTGGCCATAACTTAGTAGGGACAACATCGTGGTCATGAGGGCTATAGTTCTACTCGACCAAGGTGGTGCATCTTTCTTCATAGTGAGAAGAATGATGTTTTGTTGAGATCTACTAACGGTCCTTCTCTTATTCTGATTTTGCCATTGGAGGGGCTCAATTTTTTTGCGATCTTGGGCCATAGATCGAAGGTCATCATCAAGGAGGTCTTTGAGCATCATTGTCCGATCCTAAGGAAAGTCATGGAAGTCACCTGAGATCTGGAAGTATAGCATCAGCAACCATGGTGAGTTCGACGGGATGTAACACTTCAAAAGTAACTTATCCCTAGTGAAAAGAATGTAGGGATGTGTCATAGCGGGAAATAAGCACGGTCGAACAATCTATGTCTCTATCATGTCTTGGGTGACCCTTGTATCTTTGATCTTCTGTGGGCAACAATATGGCCTAGTATCAGATGGTGGTAATTTCAGCCAGTTTCGCATAGGGGAATCGGACATCTTGACAAGAGGTAGTAGGCTCGGTTTGGTGGAGACTCCTAAAATTTCAGTAAGCTGTGGGGGAGGGTTCTTATCTTTAATCTCCTTTGGCTTCATCTCCTGAAACTCTTGAATTTGGATCGAGAAGCCGCTGAATTCTTCTTTTGGTACCCCCTCTAAGTGTTGTGTTGTGGTTGTAGTCGTTAGGCTCCCTCGTAGGACCACCTATTTTTCTTTGCTGAAAAATTTCATGGTTAGCTTCAAAAAATTCCAGAAAATATCTCTAATCATGGACAATCAATCAATACTGAGCACTATATCAAAATCATTGAGAGGGAGAAGGAAAAAATCAGCAACTACGTCTTACACCAGTAGGATCAGTTTTACCCGCGGGCACTTCTGGTTGCATTTCAGAATTTGGCCGTTAGCTACCTTGGCTTCGAATCCACTATAATCTTCTTTTTGGAGCATTAATGGGCAACAACCTTACTACTCATGAAGTTGTGTGTGCTCCCAGCATCGATGAGGACGATGACGGACTACTGCTCAAGAAACCCTTCAATCTTCAATTTTTGTAGGTTGGTGTAGCCGGCTAAGGTAGGGACCATGCAGGTGCCGGTTATGGTGTATCCTTCTCCTTTGGCTCGAGAGTCATATCTTCAAGTTTGGGTTCTTCAGTGGGCACAATCATTAGTGGTGTCTCTTATTTACATTGGTGTTCTAGGCTCCACAGTTTATCACAATACCCACATAGGCCCTTTCCCGATCCATCATGAAGGTCTTCTCTTGTTAATTTCTTCAGTTGAGGGGGTTGGCTGACAGTAGGAGGATGTGAAAGCTTTGGTGTCGTTTGTCGGGGAGTGACCCTAGTCCTCCAGGCTTCATAGTTTAATCGCTCCTCTTGATGTCGCGCAAAGGAGATGGCTGCCTTAAGTGTGTACGGCTATTGCGCTTTAACTTCATCCTGAATCTCCGGCTTCAAGCCCTCAATAAAAGTCCTCAATATCTGCTTTTTAAACCAATCATAAGTTTGATTAGATAACCTTTCAAACATGTTTTGGTACTCTTGGATGGTGGAGGTTTAACAGATCATCACTAGTTCTTCGTCAAGGTTCTTGTAATTATGATAGGACTATAGCAGGGTTGAGTCATAATCTCCGGCTTCAGGCCCTCAATAAAAGTCCTCAATATCTGCTTTTCAAACTAATCATAAGTTTGATTAGATAACCTTTCAAACATGTTTTGGTACTCTTGGATGGTGAAGGTTTGACGGATCATCACTAGTTCTTCGTCGAGGTTCTTGTAATTGTGATAGGACGACAGCAGGGTTGAGTCCTAATCTCCCTACAAGTAGTCAATAAAACCTTGTGAGATTTTAATAAAACCCCACCTACCCACTTCTATCCTATAAAGAAGTATGGGTTTAGATTGGGGCCTTAGGGCTTAGAGGCTGCCACCCCCTTTACTGGGCTAGTCGGCCAAGGTTTCCCCCTACTTAAGTCGGTTATAGAGCCAACCTAGCTGCGACCTGTTCCTACTTAGGCAGGTCAGCTATAGAAGAGGCAAAGGGATAATTTTACTTAGACAAGCACTCCATAGGCTAGGGTTTAGAACCCTATATAATGATGTAGCCGCCCCCTCTCTTTTATCAAGCAATTATCAACTTTTATTCAACCTTGTGTCGAGTCTAAGAGGGAGGAACCCCGACAGCGTTCCAAGGGTTGATCCTCCTTAAGGGTCAAAATCTATAGAGCTCCTTCTATTGTTCTATTATCTGGTATCAGAGCCGCGTTCTTGCTGCCATGTAGCCATCTTTGTCGCCTCTACCTTCCCCAATTCCAACAATTGCTTTTGACATTGCTTCCACCGTCGCCCACCAAGCTGCAGATCCATCAATCTATTGTTGTCCTCTGCGTCAACATCTAGAAATCTGGTATATTTTTATCACCCATGCCTCTTCAATACTACAAGATCTTTTACCTTTCATGAAAAAATTTCCCGACACAAACGTTATCGTTGTTGCGAAGGTGAAACGCTGTAGAAATTTTCAGCCGCCTATTTGCCTCTTGAAACTGGTTTATTTCTTCTCCTTTTTTGTCGTAATTTTTATACAATTCCATAAATCAACTTAGCTTTCATTTAAAATGATTTCTGGAAAAAATTCCTTCTGGAACTGGTTTTATTGTGCCTTCTTTCATCATCACGTAGTGCTGGAATTTTATGATGAAGGATCTGTCTTCCATCTTTTGCCTATTTTCCTACCGTTACGCTGCCAAAATTTTGTCAAAATTTTTACTGGTATTGACCACATCTGAACCGAGGGTTTCTACATATTTTTCTTGAATTTTCCTCTAAAATTTACGTCAAGAATTCATCATTTCTTCGACATAAAATCTGTTCAGCAGGACAACGCATCGTAGCACCTTTCTTCATCGAATTCTATCGGATTTAAGTGTTATCTTTTGTGGGATTTCATACTCTCTTCCTCTCATCTGCAAACCCTACCATCCTCACCAAAACCCTTCCAAACTGCACCCTAAACTGATCCCAAATAGCCACCCAAATCAGCCCTAAACCATAGCCTACTCCCATCTAAACCAATCCACTCATCCAACTGGCCATCCCCACTCCAAAAATTCTCATGCCACTAACCCGACAAAAAAAGAAAGATCTCAATATTACAGATCTAGAGGCATACACCATGGCATCAGAGGAGGGTATCAACGCCAAGTTCGAAGCCTTTGAAAGCCGCATGGAGGAGAAGATCCGATCCATTTTCGTCGAATTCAGGATAGGCCGACCATCAAGTCCGAGGAAGTCATAGCATGGAGAGACTTTAGATCGGCAAGACGATCCTCAAGAGTATGGACACATCATCCCTGATCAGAATAATCCATGCATGAAGGTGGAATTCCCAAGATGGGAAGGAGATCCGATCGGATGGATCTCACGCGCGGAACGTTATTTTCGATTCTACCAAACTGTTGATGCTACACAGGTGGAGATTGCTACCATCCACCTCGAGAGAGATATTATTTAGTGGTTCAATTGGTTTGAGCACACCCATGGAGGACTCTCTTGGCAGTGATTCAAGGAAGGACTACTAAACCGCTTCGGACTAATCGATTTCGCCAACATCGACAGACAATTGGCAAAGATTCATCAAACCTCTACAATACAAGAATACCAAACAAGGTTTGAATGTTTATCTAACCAAACTATGGATTGGTCTGAGAAATAACTTTTAGGGACTTTTATTGAGGGCCTAAAGCTGGAGATTCAAGGAGAAGTAAAGGCGCGGCAACCGTACACTCTTATGGTGGCGATTTCCTATGCGCGTATCCAAGAAGAACGATTGAACCATGAGGTACGAAGGACAAGGGTCACTCCCCGACCAGCCATGTTAAGGCCTAGAGCCCCCTCTACTGTCATCCAAGCCCCTGCACCAAAGAAATTAACAAGAGACAAGCTTCGTAAACGTTTGGCCAAGGGGTTGTGTTAGCACTGCGATGAACCATGGAGCCGAGAACTTCACTGCAAAAAGGGTCGGCTCCTCATGATTGAACTAGTGGAGGATGAGGACAGTGAACCATCTGAAGAAGGCCTCGAACTTGAAGAGGAAGCCACAGAGGAAGACCCCAACCGGCCAACTACGCAATGCACGTATTGGCTGGCTACTCTAACCCGCGGACAATGAAAGTTGGAGGACTTCTAAAACAGCAACCCATCACTATTCTCATTGATACGGGTAGCACAAATAACTTCCTCAACAGTAAGGTTGCTACTGGTTATAGGTGCCCTACAAGCCAGTCCCGTGAGTGATGGCACGTGTGACACGCTGTGTGATCTTTTTGCTTATGATTAATATTGACATATTCTCATATTATCTGTTATATATATATTGTGATGTCCTTGGTTCTGTGCAATGGGAGTCAAATCGTGATGAGATCACGATAATAAGATTGATTTACCTTTAAACACAGATCCTAAATAATCCCGGTCATAGGTTACTTAAGAGGGACATTGAGATAACCGAATAGATCAGTGTACTATATACCCGTCCATATGATGGAGGCGACTGGTCTCATAGCCACTTGTGTGGAGACACTAAGGATATAGTGCAGGTGCTCATTGGAGAATGAGTTCGCTGATTGATCCGCTTATGAAATGTTGTATAGTTAATGATACCTAATGTCAGACAGCGATTCCATAGTCCCAGTTGTGTATCTGGTCCATAGAGTTGAGACACCAAGGATGCCTTGTATGAGTACTCCTTTCTTTGACGCTAGACTTACAAGTTTGGAAAGTTTCAGATCTTGTACAACTAGTTATCGGGATTGGTAGCCAACCTTACGAAGGTAATTGAGTGTCAATAGAGGATCATCTACTCTCATATGTGCTTGCTCAGACAAATCTGATATCTAATATATCATGAGAGGATTCTGTATCGTGTAGAATCGTTCTATGCGTTCTTGTTGCGTTTTCGCAGCGAAGGCAGCGAGGAGGAGGGGCAGCCAACCACAGACAGCCCCCATGCAGGGTCGGCCACCCACGGCCAGGCCACGGCCAAGGCCAGCCCGCAAGGGGCGGTCGCCGGAAGGGCAGCAGCCTGCAGGGGCGGCGCCTACGGGCACGGCGGGCTATGGCCAACCCGTAAGGGCGGCAGCCGCCCGCAGCGCGACGCCCGCAAAGGGGCAGGCTGCAGGGCGGCGCGCCCAAGTGGCAGCCGCCAGCGGGCAACCCCGCAAGGGGCTGCCCACGGCACGCCTGCAAGGGGAGCTACCGCCCGCGGCAAGATTGCAACTACAAGAAGTACCAAACTAGTTATACATATTGGTTCAATAAACAGAAATGCATGCTCTCCAAAATCTGAAACTTGGAGGTGTCACAAGGATCAAGATTTGGTCAATTGCTTTGGTATTCACATTTTATGTTTTAACTTTTCATCAGTTGCCTTGGTTTATGTTGAGTAATTTAACTTGAAATCACTAAGATAATATGTTGATATTATCTTGTATTGTTTTGTTAATGTTGACAAATATGATGACACTATGATATGGTTCAAGTTGTTTTACTCTATTTCAAGTAATATGGTGGAAATTATTGCCTTGTATGTATGGTATGTAGATACATTTATGCGTTACAGCATGTAAATATTTTTATTTTTAAAATATAATCTCTTGTAGAGTGGAGCATTACATATGAATATCTGTAAAGGAAGATGCTTGTTTTCTGTGTTTCTGTGCTTGTTGATATATTTGTTTGTATGCCTTTTGTGTAATCAAAAGCTTAAATACTTTTAACCTTTATTTTAATCCTGTCCCTCTAAATTTTGAAAATTCTGAGGACTATCCTCATGTACAGAATTCCAAAAATGCCCTCAATAATTCTAGAAATTTTGAGGACTATCTCTCATCCAGAATTATGAAAATACCCTCAACAATTCTAGAAATTACAAGGACTATCCTCTCATCCAGAATTATGAAAATACCCAAGAATTCTAGAAATTTCGATGACTATCCTCTCATCCAGAATTATGAAAATGCCCTTGACAATTCTAGAAATTTCGAGCATGTCTTGATTTCAAAAAAAATAATTAATTAAATAGTTTAATTAATTATTATATATATCTAGTAATCTTATATATGATGTGATGTACATGTAATGTATAATGTGGATGGATAATCATGAGCCATGTGTTGTGATGTGTGTAATTGTGATTATTATTATTATTGGGGCTTGCGAGCCTACGTTTTTCTCATTTATTGTTGAGCCTGCATGCTTATGATTATTTATAATTACATGAAGAGGCACAGCGGGAGCGTGGAAGTTACAACGGGGCCCACGATGCCGTTGTGGGAGATCACGACGCATGGTGATACGACGACCCGACGAAACCGATGATGACGAGATCAACAATCATAGGGCATGGAGATATGCCAATGCACACATAGATCTTATTGTGAGTGATTAGGCCCATTGGCTTGGGCTTAATCATATTAGGTGATGGCTCATGATCATCCGGTGTAGCTTGCATATGTGATGTGTTATACACCAACTAGATATATGTATATATATTTGCATGCGATGTAGATATATATTAACTATGTATGTGTGTGACATAACATATTAGGAGACCGATACGAAACAAAAACCCCTCCTACGATAATATTAAGTCGGTAAGCATGAGGCAATAAGATTAACCCATGTGGCCTTCCATCGTTATAGGAAGAAATTGAATCACGACATAGGTTAAGTTGGTCAAGTCCCTCGAGGCTCACCTATCTACGTGATCGAGATCTTGCCTACAACATAGAGATCTCACCAGTGACCTGAGGACATGATATGCTTGGTCGAGTCCCTCGAGGGTATATCATCGAATCAGACTCATTTTGTAATGATGGTGATGACTTAACTGAACGTCATGGTTTGTCGAGTCCCTCGTGACTATGATGATTCAGAGGCCGAACATGACGGGAATCACAAGGAGTTGTGATTGCCAAGAGTTACCTACCTTTTGGATTTAGTGTAATTGGTTGAGTCCCTCGAGGTTGCACTAAGATGCCAATTGGATCCTAATCCCTACTAGGAATCTGCCGGAGACTTCCGTCTCACGTGTCGAGGGTGTCGTGTGATTCGCTAAGAAGATAGTGGGAGTACATTAAAATAGAAGTTCATATCTTAACTAGTATTTTATATAAAATCTGTATGTTATTTAATTTATGTTATATCTTGCTTGTCACTTGCAAAACCCCTATGTGGCATACTTGATGCCAACTGTCTCATTAGTCCAAAAAGCTCCGTAATTTGAGAATTATTCTCACGGAAGAGAAAATCATATAAGTTCTTAACATGATTGTGCCCATGCTAGAGGAAAGGATAAGCGAGGATGAGATCGCTCGCTTTGTGAAGTATATGTCCTAGAGGATAACCTGTGTATTGATCTTATACTTCAGTCCCTACAAGATTCATTTTCACAGTTCATTATTAACTTTAATATGAACAAGTTTGAGGTGACTCTCCCTGAGCTCCTCAATATGTTGAGGGAAGCTGAGAGTGTCATCAAGAAGGAGAAGCCAGTTATCTATATTGAAGAGACTAAAAAGAAAAGGAAGGCCAGCAAGATCCTTAAGAAGGGCAAGGGCAAAGAAATACCAGGTGAGGCAAAGGTTGCCAAGAGAGACCCGACAAGAGACAAAGGACAGTGCTTCCACTACGGCCAAGATGGGCATAGAAGATGAATTGTAAGGACTACCTTGTAGATAAGGTGAAACAGAAGCTTAGAGAAGCTTCAGGTATATTCATGATCAGTCTTCACTTGTCAGATTTTCATGATAACACATGGGTATTGGATACCGGGAGTGTTTATCATATATGCAATTCATTGCAGATTCTGGTAAGACCTACGAGATTGGTTAGAGGTGAGATGGACCTCAAGATGGGCAATGGAATAAGAGTTGCTGTAGTTGCTGTTGGAGAGGTCACCCTACATCTGCCTGGTGGAGCTATTATTGCATTAGATGCATGTTATTTTTATTCCCTCTAATATCAAAAACATTATTTCTATCTCTTGTTTGACAATTAGTGAATATAAATTAGTTTTTAAGAATAACAGTTATTCAATAATTATGGATGATGAGATCATCACTAGAGGGACCCTTATAAATGGCTTATATGTGTTAGACACTTCTCCACATATCATGAATATATATATATGTATAAGAGAAAAAGAGATGAGGTGAATAATGCATACCTATGACATTGTAGGCTAGGTCATATACATGAGGGAAGGATTCAAAAGTTACTGAAAGATGGATACTTAGATCCATTTGACTATGAGACATACGCAACTTGTGAACCTTACCTTCGTGGGAAGATGACCAACTCTCCTTTTAGTGGAACTTGAGAGAGAGCCACCGAGTTATTGGAACTCATACATAGTGATGTATGTGGCCCCATGTTGACTCAGGCTATAGGTGGTTACTCATACTTCATTACATTCACTAATGATTTCTCTAGGTATGGACACGTATACTTAATGAAGTACAAATCTGAGGCCTTTGAGAAATTCAGGAAATATAAGAATGAAGTAGAGAACCAAATTAGAAAGAGTATTAAGACTCTTCGATCAGATCGAGGAGGAGAGTACTTGAGTACGGAGTTCACCCATTTCCTCAAGGACAATGGGATTCTATCCCTTTGGACACCTCTTTATACACCTCAGCTCAATGGTGTATCAGAAAGGAGGAATCACACGCTGTTAGACATGGTGCGGTCCATAATGAGTTTCGCTGACCTACCCGTTTCATTCTGGGGGTACGCCCTTGAGACTGCAGCTTACCTTCTGAACAGAGTTCCATCAAAGTCGGTAGTGTCTACATCATATGAGATATGAAAAGGAAAGAAGCCCGATCTTAAGATTATTAAGATTTGGGGCTGTCCTGCCCACGTTAGAAGACACAACCCCAATAAGTTAGAATCAAGGACAGAATGGTGCACATTCGTGGGATACCCAAAGAAAACTTGTGGGTATTATTTCTATCATCCCGAGGACCGAAAGATCTTTGTTGCCAAGAGAGCTGTGTTCCTTGAGAAGGAACACATTCTTGGTGGAAACAGTGGGAGTGAGATAGAATTGAGCGAGGTTGGAGAACCTAGCTCAAGCACCATTCCAGAGCCCGAGTCTGTTCGGGTACCTAACACACAAGTTCCAACTTTACGTGGGTCTAGTAGAGTATATCACCCTCCTGAAAGATATGTAGGACATATCAGTGGAGATGACTCTAAGGATGTTAAATCTCAGACCTATGAGGAGGCTATTATGAGTATAGACTCCGGGAAGTGGCAAGAAGCCATGAATTCTAAGATGGATTCCATGTATTTTAACAAGGTTGAAACGTTGTGGATGCACCTGAGGGTATTGTACCCATCGGCTGTAAATGAATCTTCAAGAAGAAGATCGGAGTGGATGAAAAGGTAGAGACCTATAAAGCAAGGCTGGTAGCTAAAGGATATCGTCAAAGATAAGGAGTTGACTATGATGAAACCTCTTCACCTATAGTCATGCTTAAGTCCATTAGAATTATTTTGGCCATTGCAGCACACTATGACTATGAGATCTGGCAGATGGATGTCAAAACGGCATTCCTCAATGGCAACCTCGAAGAAGATATGTATATGATACAGCTAGAGGGATTCGTATCCAAAAAGAGTCTAGATAAAGTGTGCAGGTTGCTTAGATCCATTTATGGATTGAGGCAAGCTTCCCGAAGTTGGAACATAAGATTTGATGAGGTGATAAGATCTTATAACTTCGTTAAAAGCGAAGATGAGCCTTGTGTGTACAGGAAGGTAAGTGGAAACGCTATCACCTTCTTGGTGCGATATGTGGATAACATCCTAATCATTGGGAATGATGTAGGAATGCTCTCCATAATAAAGGCTTAGCTATCTAGAAATTTCTTCATGAAAGACTTAGGGCAAGCATCCTATATTTTGGGGATCCGAATTTATAGAGATAGATCCAAAAAGATGCTTAGCTTGTCCCAGTCTAGTACATAGACTCCATTGTCAAAAGGTTTGGCATGAAAAATTTCAAGAGATGTCTCATACTGATGAGACTTGGAATATCACTTTCTAGGAGTATATCCCCAAAGACTCTTGAAGAAAGGGCATACATGAATAAGATACATTATGCCTCAGTGATAGGGTTTATCATGTATGCGATACTATGTACTAGGCCTAATATAGCACATGCTCTGAGTGTCACAAGCATATATCAGACAGATCTAGGTTTAGAACACTGGAAGGCTACCTCCTCCATGTATCAGAATGACTAAGGATCTTTTACTGGTATATGAAGGAGGTAGCCTCCAGGTTGAGGGCTACATGGACTTGAGTTTTAAGTCCAACATTGATGATAGCAAGTCAAATTCAGGGTATATTTTCACCTTGAATAGAGGAGTAAGCTGGAAGAGTTCCAACCAAGATACTACTGTTGACTCGACCACAGAGGCGGAATACATTGCTGTAGTAGAAGCAGCAAGACGAAAGGGTGTGGATGAAGAAGTTCATCAAGGATTTGGGAGTCATACCAAGCGTGGAGCTGACTCCCATATATTGTGACAGCAATAGGGCGATAACTCTAACAAAGGAACTCAGGTCTCAACAGAATTGTTCTGAGGAGGTTCCATCTGATTAGAGCGATCATGACCCAAAAAGATATAGCAATGGAAATAGTTTCATCCAAAGATAACATTGCAGATCCACTAATGAAGCCACTAGCTCAGATTATATTTGAGCGTCACAAGGGTCTAATGGGGATCAGACACATAGGTGGTTGATTGACTTTTGGTCAAGTGGGAGCTGGTTACAAGTGCCCTACAAGCCAATCATGTGAGTGATGGCACGTGTGACATGTTGTGTGATCTTTTTGCTTATAATTAATATTGACATATAAGAACATTATCTATTACATATATATTGTGATGTCCTTGGTTCTATGCAATGAGAGTCAAATCGTGATGAGATCATGATAATGAGATCGATTTACCTTTAAACACATATCCTAAATAATTTCGGTCATAGGTTACTTAAGAGAGACATTGAGATAACCGGACAGATCGATGTACTATATACTCGTCCATATGATGGAGGCGGCTGGTCTCATAGCCACTTGTGTGGAGACACTAAGGATATAGTACAGGTGCTCATTGGAGAATGAGTTCACTGATTGATCCACTTATGAAATGATGTATGGTTAATGATACCTAATGTCAGACAGTGATTCCATAGTCCCAGTTGTGTATCTGGTCCTTAGACTTGAGACACCAAGGATGCCTTATATGAGTACTCCTTTCTTGAATGTCAGACTTACAGGTTTGGAAAGTTTTAGATCTGGTACAACTGGTTATCAGGATTGGTAGCCAACCTTACGAAGACAATTGAGTGTCAATAGAGGATCATCCACTCTCGGTATCATGAGAGGAATATCTCATATGTGCTTGCTCAGACAAATCCCTGGCCAGGGTCATTCGGATTGAGAGAGAAAGAGTTCTCCGAGAGAATCCGATTAGAACGAGACTATGATGGATTTTGTATGTGGCCTGATAGTACCATGTCCAATATACGATCTCTGGGATATTAGATGGATGAGGGATTATTGATACACGATAACTGTGGATAGACAGGTCCGATGGATTTGATCCCCCCTGTACCGTCTGGGGACTACGGCGTAGTTGCCTAGTACGTTCATAGTCGATGAGTTGAGTGAATTATTATGGGGATAATAATTCACTATATCAGGAAGAGTTCTGATGAAAGTGACTCACGGCCAGCTCGGTATCGGGCCTAGAGGGTCACACACATATGGTGGATGCTTCGACGAATAGAGGATTGAATGGAGATCCAATTAGCCTATATTCTCATTAGATGGACATAGTTGAGCTCTTTGAACGCCATCACTATCAAAGATAAATATCCTATACTAGTCATAGATGAGCTCTTGGATGAATTAAAAGGAGCTCGAGTCTTCGCAAAATTGGATCTCCATTATGGCGACTACCAGATTCGGTTATGCACTGAAGATGCCCCGAGAACTGTATTCCGCACACATAATAGCCACTATGAGTTTTTGGTAATGCCTTTCAGACTTACAAATGCTCCTTCCACTTTTCAAAGCCTGATAAATGACATCTTCCGGAGTTTTCTACGTAAGTTCGTGTTAATATTTTTTAATGATATTCTCATTTATAGCCCAATGCTTGATATGCATTTTTAGCACTTGCGAACTATTCTAGTGATTCTTCGGGAGAACACCCTTTATGTTAAATAGTCAAAGTCTAGCTTTTTATAACGTAAAGTGGAGTATCTAGGGCACATTTTATCATAGGATGGAGTGGTGGTAGACCCGATGAAGATCGAGGCAATGCAAGGATGGCTGAGACCTACAAACATAAAATCGCTGTGCGGCTTCCTTGGACTCACCAGCTACTACCGAAAATTCATGAAAGATTATGGCAAGATTAGTGCCCCATTCACATCCCTACTGAAGAAAGACTCCTTGTGGTCGGATAAATCCTCCGTAGTGTTTGAAGGACTCAAGGCAGCTATGACGACGACACCGGTCCTAGCGCTGCCCGATTTTAGCCGCACCTTCATGATTGAGGCCGACGCATTAGGAGTTGGAATTGGAGCTATTCTAATACAAGATGGCCGACCCCTTACTTAAACCAAGTAAAGCTTTATCTCCCTCACATCTCAAAATGTCTATGTATGATAAATAAATGATTGCCATCGTACACGCCGTCACGAAGTGGAGACCCTACCTAATCAGCCGACGATTCCATATTAAGATTGACCACCAAAGCCTTAAATATTTTTTGGAGCAAAAAATATCATCCCTGGAACAGCAATGATGGGTAACCAAACTTCTTAGCTTTGATTATCAAATTATTTATCGAAAGAGGAAAGAGATTGTTGTTGCAGATGCTCTATCATTGGTACCGGGATAAGCCAAAATTTTAGCCATCTCCCTTCCTTCCTCCAACTTCCTCAAAGACATTAGGGAGGAATGAAAGAATGCCTCAGAGACCCGAGACATCATAAAAAAATTAGAGAAGGATCCGGATTCCATAGGTCACTACACATGGGATTCGAAGGACTTACATTACAAAGATCGATTGTTGTCGTTCCTTCTTCCCCTTACATTCAAGTTATTTTACATCAAATGCACTCTTCACCTTCGGTAGGGCACTCTGGATTTCTGAGAACTTATAAAGGGTGAAACAAATCTTCTTTTGGAAGGGCATGAAATAATAAATTTATGCCAGCAGTAGAAAGGTGAAACGGTGGTAAATCCAGGCAAACTACAACTACTACCTATACTGGACTCAGCATGGACTAACATCTCCATGGATTTTATCGAAGGGTTGCCGTCATCTCAAGGTAAAAGAATGATTTTTGTGGTGATAGATCGTCTAACTAAATATGCTCATTTTTGTGCTGTGAGGCATCCTTATACCGCTGCCAGCATTGCTCAACGTTTTATGAAAAATATTATAAAATTACATGGTATGCCAAGGTCGATTGTGAGCAACTGTTACAGGATGTTTACAAGTAAATTTTGGACTGAGCTCTTCCAACTACAAGGCACCCAACTGAAGATGAGTATAGCCTACTATCCACAGACGTACGGCCAAACAGAACTAATTAGCAGATGCCTCGAGACTTACTTACGGTGCTTCACCAGTGATCGACCCAAAGAGTGGACAAGGTGGCTTCCTTGAGCCTAATGGTGGTACAATATAAATTATCATTCACCAACCAAATGTACCCCTTATGAGATAATGTATGGCCGACTGCCCCCTGTAATATCAAAATATGTAATTGGTACTGCCAAAGTAGATCGGGTCGACCAAAATTTAATTGACACCTATGGAAGGACAACCTAACTGCCGCTCAAGCTCGCATGAAGCAATAAGTAGATACTCACCGGAGCGAAAGAGAATTTTCAGTAGGAGATTGGGTCTACCTTCGCCTACAACTGTACAAGCAACTATCAATCAACACCAGAGCATTGATGAAGCGATCTCCACAATTCTATGGACCATATCAGATTGTGGAGCATATTGAGGCCATGGCATACAAATTAAAACTTCCATATGACGCTAGGATTCATCCCGTCTTCCACATATCCTTACTAAAGCCAACATTGGGAGAACGAGAGCTGGCACAGACTCAACAGCCGAACACTACAACTGATAGTGAAATCCAAGCCCAACCTGAAGCTATATTTGATCGAAGAATTGTGATGCGGTGACGATGCCCTTCAACTGAAGTACTTGTGAAGTGGAATAACTTACCATCTGAATATGCAACATGGGAGTTGCATGAGGAGCTGAAGACCCGGTTCCCAGAGTTTATGGACCCTCAGCCTTGAGGACAAAGCTGATTCTAAGTCGGCAGGCTTGATAGGACTCCAGCAGGGTTGAGTGTTAATCTCCCTAGAAGTAGTCAATAAAACTCTGTGAGATTATAATAAAACCCCACCTAGCCACTTTTATCCTATAAAGAAGTATTATTAGGGTTTAGATTGGGGCCTTAGGGCTTAGTGGTCGTCGCCACCTTTACTGGGCTAGTCGGCCAGGGTTTCCACCTGCTTAGGTCGGCTATAGAGCCAACCTAGCCACCACCTGTTCCTACTTATGTAGGTCGACTATAGAACGGGGCAAAGAGATAATTTTACTTAGGTAAGCACCCCATAGGTAAGGGTTTAAAACCCTATATAATGATGTAACTGCCCCCTCTCTTTTATTAAGTAATTATCAACTTTTATTTAGCCTTGTATCGAATTTAGGAGGGAGGAACCCCTACAACGTTCCAAGGGTTGATCCCCCTCAAGGGTCAAAATCTATAAAGCTCCTTCTAGGATCCTATCAAATTGATTGGTGCTGAAGGTTTATATACTTTTGGTTAGGATGTGGCTCTCATACTCTGAGCATCTTAATTGAGGTGCCCTTCTTGAATTTGTACAAAGGAGATCGATGATGTCGAGGTGTAGGGCTACTGTGTCTTATCCTTGCTTTCTATCTCCGATGGGTTCTTTTTACAAACTAAATTCGCACCACGTTGCGATCTTATTGGGCTTGGTGATTGGCCCAATCTAAACTCCTCGAAGAGAGTGCATAATTTAGCATCCATACTATCATAGATAATAATGTAAACAAGGTCTTCGATGAAATGCTCATGTTTGTCTGTGTCCTTCGATTTGTGTACATACCTTGTACAGTAAGTAGCGGGCTTGCAGTAGGCTTAGCAGCCCTAGTTTGGTTTGCTTTGTGATCGATTTTGGTTTGTAAATATGAGTGTGTCTTGTAGGTACTTGTGGGGACTACGGTCTGTAATGGACCATTATCCTTTGTGTGTAATCTTTCTGATTTTGTATTGTCCATGGGTGTAATTTGTATCTGGCTTTATAAAGTATTTGCTTGAGCAGTTGCTTGTGGATCCTGTTGGAATTGCTTCTTATGCCTCGTTTTCTCTTTTGTAAGTCTAAGGGACCCTAGGAGATCTCAGGGAAGGCTAACCTTTGCAGACGAACACGTATGGGTGTCATACGGCTTAGGCAAAATTAGTTAAGCCCGTAACAATACATATCTCAAAAGCCTCTAATTTGGCCTCGAATAAGCCCACCGATTATGACGTTAGGATCATCAACCTGTCAAATAAATCGATTGAAGAGTGTAGCTACAATCTTCAGGTTGAAGGCAGCAAATGGTAGCAATATCGAGACTGCGGTGGTGAAGTCTCCAAGTGGAGGATGGTAGCCAAGGGTAGCAGCAGTGATGGAAGAAGAAGATGGCAACAGTAACGTCGACTGCGGTTCTACAGTGATGCTGCAATGTCGTCGAGGCTGTGATTTTTTAGGTGGCTGATATATGTCAGAAGATGGTAGCCGAGAGGTCTGAGTCAGAAGGTAGTAGTGATGGTGGATGAAGAAGAGGGCAGCAGCTACGTCAGTTGCAACTGCACTGTGACTTCATGGCTGCAGGTGGCATTGGTTGCAGCAAGGGTGTGGTTGCAATAGGAGGAAGACGGGGCAACAGTGTGCGCGGCTATTACGGAGGAGGGCAGCAGTGGTATGGAGCAAGAGACCGCTGCTGGTCATGTTTAATTCATTGTTGGTCGTGATCAAGATAGTTGGTAGCGAAAGATTGCAGTAGGCTGCGATGTAGATAGATTGCAGCGAAAGATCGCTGCTAGTAGCTTTTTGCCACAAACGATCGTTGTTGGCTGCGATCAAGGAGGATGGCAGCCATAGGTCACTATTGGTAATGTTGCGTAGCGAGGGATCACTACTGGATGTGATCAAGTTGCTGCTGGTTGCGATCAAGGTAGATAGCAGCGAGAGATGCGTGCTACGATTGAAGGGATAAGGGAGATTGGGTGGCTATTTTGGGTGCGATTTGGGGCTATAATTTTGTGGAGTTTTGGCTGCGATTTGGTGTGGTTTTAGGGTTGTGATAGTAGTGGATGAAGGTTAGGAAAAGAGTTTTAGATCTGAGATAGATTGCAGTAGAAGTTTGATAGCGATCAGTGGGGGTATGTTGTGAATAGGTGCTGATTGTAGAATTCTACGGTTTTAGGCTGTTTTATGGCTGATTTGGGTATGGTTTTGGCTATGTATGGTTTGGTAGGGTTTTAGGGCTGTGACGGTAGAGGGTGAAGGTTAGGGAAAGATTGTTTTAGATCTGGAAGAGATGGCAGTGAAGGTTTGATAGAATTTGACGATGTTTGCTGCAGTGTCTGCTGCCTTGTAGAAATAGAATTATCGTCGAAGAAACAATAGTTTCTCAATGAAAATTCCAGCCAAAAATTATGAAATTTGGGGCTATGGTGGTAGGGGATGAAGATGAGGATAAGAGAGTTTAAAATCTCGAAAAGAAGCGGCAAAAATCTAATAAGATTCGACGAAAGATCACTGCGTACATGGAGTTCTGTCGAATAGAATTTGCACCGGAGAATTAATGAATTCTCGACGTAAATTCCAGAAGAAAATCCAAGGAAAATATATAGAAATTTGTCATAAAACCTCGGTTCAGATGTGGGTAATATCAGCAAATAAGTTTGACAAAATTTTGGCAGCGTAATGGTAGGAAAGTGGATGAAAAGTCGGAAGGTAAATTCTTTGTCATAAAATTCCAGCAATGCGCGATGAGGAATTGCAACACTATAAGTCTAGTTTTAGAAGGAAGTTTTTCTAGAGATCAATCTTAGATGAAAGCTAAGATGATCTATGAATTTGTGTAAAAGTTTCAGCCAAAAAGGACAAGCAAAAGTTTGGTTTCAAGAAGCAACAATCGGTTGAAATTTTTCTATAGCGTTTCCCCTTCGCAACGATGATAACGTTTGCGATGGTAGAATTTTTTAGCAAGGAAAATATGGAAAAACTTCTCCAACATGTAAGGCAAAGGAATAGTTGTAGCAAATAGGCATGGGTGATAAAAATATACCAGATCTCCAATTTCAAACGCAGGGGGCAACCGCATATTGATTCAATCTGCGGCTTGGGGATGACGATGGAGGCGTGTGTTGCAGCAATTATGGGAATTGCTTGAAAGGGTGGGGGTGGCAAAGATGGTATCAAGGGTAGCAGGAACATTGCTCTGATACCGATACCAGATGATAGAACCCTAGAAGGAGCTCTATAGATTTTACTCTTTGAGGGGGATCAACCCTTGGAACACTTTAGGGGTTCCTCCATCCTAGTAGTCGGCCATATGGCTGAATTGTAGATTGATCTTGCTTAATAAAAAGAGGTGGATGCTACAAGCTTATATAGGGCTCAAAACCCTAGCCCTAGAGGGGTGCTTCCTAAGTGAATTCTCCCCTTTGAGCCTCCTATAGCTGTCATGCCTAAATAAAGGGGGGGGGGGGGGGGGGGGGGGGGGCGGCCTAAGTGGCTGCACAAGCCATGCCCCTCTGCTAGAAACCCTAGCCGACTAGCCCAGAAAGGGGGGGTGGCGGCTAGGAAGCCCTATGTCCCCAAAATAAACTCTAGTCACACTTCTTTATAGGATAGAAGTGAGTAGATGGAGTTTTATTACAATCTCACAGGGTTCTTATTAATTACTTCTAGGATGATTAGGACTCAACCCTGCTGGAGTCCTATCACTCCACCATGGTAGCGTCGACGGTTAGGTAGAACCAAAAATAGAACTCCACGCGTAAGATCCATCCGATTGGGTCTCCTTCCCATCTAGGGAAGTATACCTTCATGCATGGATTACATGGATCAATGATGGTGCAACCTCGCTCTTGGGAATCATCTTTTTGATCTGAGGTTTCTCCTTACTATAATTTCTTTGGGCTCGGTGGTCGGCCCATGCTGAATTCGACGAAGAGGGACCGAATCTTCTCATCTATACGGTTCTCAAAGGCTTCGAACTTAGCATTAATAGCCTCTTCAGATGCCATGGTATAGGCCTCTAGATCTGTGATGTTGAGATCTTTCTTTTGTTATCGGGTTAAAGGCATGAGAAGTTTTGGGGAAGCGGTGGCCGGTTGGATATGTGGATCGGTGGAGATAGGGGCTACGTTTAGGGATGTTTTAGGAGGCTGATTGGGATCAGTTTAGGGTGCGATTTAGTAGGGTTCTTGGATGGTGATGGTAGCGTTTGAGGATGAGAAGAAGAGAGTCCAAAAAACTGAAAGAGATAGCACTCAAATCTAATGGAATTCAATGAAGAAAGTGTTGTGTATGTGTTGTCCCGCGAAACAAAATTTACGTCAAAGAAATAGTGAATTCTCGACGTAAATTCCAGAGGAAAACCCGAGGAGAAATTGTACAAATTTGTCAACACATCCTCGATTCAGTTATGGCCAATATCAGCAAATAGGTTCAACAAAATTTTGGTAGTGTAACGTTAGGAAAATAGATGGAAAGATGGAAGGCAGATTCTTCGTCGTAAAATTCCAGCAATACACGACGAGGAATTATAGCTCAATAAAACTAGTTTCAGAGAGGATTTTTTCCAGAGATCGATCTTAGATGAGAGCTAAGATGATCTGTGAAATCATATAAAAGTTTCAGCCAAAATAGAGGAGCAATAAACTAGTTTCAAGAAGCAACAATGCGGCTGAAAATTTTTGTAGTGTTTCTCCTTCGCAACAATGATCATGTTTGTGACGGTGGAATTTTGCAGCAAAGAAATTATGAAATAGCTTCTTCAATATATAAGGAAAAGGGATTGCAGTAGCAAATAGGCGTGGGTGATGAGATTATACCAGATTTCTAGTTTAAACACAGGGGGGCAGTAGCATATTGATTTGATCTACGGCTTGGGGTGGAAGATGGAGGCACGTGTTGCAGCAATTATGGGCATTGCTTGGAAGGGTGGAGGTGGCAGAGATGGCAGTAGGGGCAACAGGAATGCGACTCTGATACCAAATGATAGAACTCCTGAAAGAGTTCTATAGAATTTGATCTTTGAGGGGGATTAACCCTTAGAACACTATAGGGTTCCTCCCTCCTAGGGTCGGCCAACAAGGCTGAAATAGAATAGATATTGCTTGATTGAAAGAGGAAGAGGCTACATGCTTATATAGGGCTCTAAACCCTACCCCAAGGGGGGTGCTACCTAAGTAAAATTATCCCCTTGCCCCTCTTATGGCCAACCAGCCTTAATAGGGATAGGCGGTGGCCTAGTTGGCTACATAGCTGACTCTAGCAAATGGAAACCCTGGCTGACCAACTTAGTAAGAGGGGCGACGGCCACTAAGCCCTAAGGACCTAAACTAAACCCTAGCCACAATTCTTTATAAGATAGAGGTGACTAGGTGGGGTTTTTATTACAATTTTATAGAGTTTTATTGACTCTACTATGGTGAGTAGGACCCAACCTTGCTAGGGTCCTATCACATAGTCTCAGACAATACAAGGGGATCGAATCCATCGGACCTTTTTATCCATAATTATAATGTATTTATAGCTCCTCATCTAATTAATATCCCAGAGATCATATATTGGTCAGGCTATATATGGAATCCATCCGAGTCTTACTCTAATCGGATTCTCCCAGAGATCTCCTTTCTCAATCCGAATGACCCTGGCTAGGGACTTGTCTAAGCAAGCACATGGGATATCCCTCTCACAATACCGAGAGTGGATGATCCTCTATTGACACTCAATTGCCTTCGTAAGGTTAGCTACCAATCTCGATAACCCACTATACTAGATCTGAAACTTTCTAAACCTGTAAGTCCGGTGTCAAAGAAAGGAGTACTCAAACTAGGCATCCTTTATGTCTCAAGTTTAAGGACCAGATACACAATTGAGACTATAGAATCATTGTCTGACATTATGAATCATTAACCATATAGCATTCCATAAGCGGATCAACCAGTGAACTTATTCTCCAATGAGCACATGTATTGTATCCTTAGTGTCTTCACACAAGTGGCTATGAGACCAACCACCTCCATCATATGGACGGGTATATAGTACATATATAGTACACTGGTCTATCCGATTATCTTGATGTCCCTCTCAAGTAACTTATGACCGGGATTATTTAGGATCTATGTTTAAAGGTGAATCAATCTCATTATCGTGATCTCATCATGATCTGATTCACATTGCATAAAACTTAGGACATCACAATATATATATGTGCAATAGATAATAATAATGTGAGAATATGCCAATAATAACCATAAGCAAAAATAATCATGCAGTGTGTCACATGTTCCATCACTCATGTAATTGGCTTGTAGGACACCTGTAACCAGCAATCTCCCACTTAATTTAAAGTCAATCACCTATGTGTATGATCACATCAAACACCTATGATGCTCAAATACAATCTGAGCCAGTGGCTTCTTCAATAGATCTGCAATGTTATCTTTGGATAGAACTCTTTCCATTGCTATATCTTTACAAGCTATAATCTCTTTAATCAGATGGAACCTTCTTAGAACGTTCTTAGACTTCTGATGAGACATAGGTTCCTTCACTTGAGTGATCACCCTGTTGTTGTCGCAGTATATAGGAATCGGCTCTACACTACTTGGTACGACTCCCGGATCTCTAATGAACGTTTTCATCCACACCTCTTCCTTTGTTGCTTTGGCTGCAGTAATATACTATGCTTCTATGGTCGAGTCAGTAGTAGTATTTTACTTGCAACTCTTCCAGCTTACTGGTCCTCCGTTCAGGGTGAAAATATGCCTTGAGTTTAACTTGCTATCATCAACGTCATATTGGAAACTCAAGTCTGTATAGCCCTCAACCTGGAGGCTTCCTTCTTGATAGAACCTTAGAGGAATTCTAACACAGATTGATCTTTTGAAGGGGGATCAACCCTTGGAACGTTGTAAGGGTTCCTCCCTCCTAGGTAGTCAGTCGGCCACAAGTCTGAAAGAAAATTAATCTCTTGCTTGATTAAAGAGTGGTGGAGACTACATGCTCATATAGGACTCCAAACCCTAACCTTAGAGAGACTCCTCCCCTAAGTCAAATTCTCCTTTTACCCCTCTACCCTAGTTGACTTACCAAATAAGGGGCCGGTGGCTAGGAGGCTGTAATTCCTCAAATGATCCCTCCTCAAACCCTAGCCGACCTACACAATAAGGGGGGGCGACAGCTAGGAAGCCCTAAGGCTCTAAGACTCCTTCCCTAAAACCCTAGCCGATCTGCTTTATTTGATAGCAGGTGGCTAGGTGGGTGTTTATTATAATCTTTCAGAGTTTTATTAATTGCTACTTGATTGATTAGGATCAAACCTTGCTAAGGTCCTATCAGACTCGTTCTCTTCAAATCAGCCTTATCCTCAAGGCTGAGTTCCATGTCTCTAGGTCCAACATCAACAATAGTGACTGGACGGTGATGTATCTTGATCTTATGATCTCACGCGATCATTAGCTGAACTTGGTCCTCCTCATATGCTTGGGTGTCGATTGGATGGATCTGGGCTAAGTCGTCCCTTTTAAACTTCTATTTGAGATGGGATGCCTAGAGGATCAGCTGTATTTTTTATTTGGTGTGTAGATTTATCTCCAGGTTACAGTTCCAATGTGATCCCTAATTTTATAGGCCTAAAGAAATAGGAAGACCAATTCCTTGATACTCGAGTTTCCTGTTGAAAGGGCTGGAGGTGTAGGAGAACTCGATCTTCAAATTTTTTCCATTCTAGAGTTGTCAGGAGATTATTTCTTCCTTACATGGGCTGCCACGTGATTGATCTTTAGTAGTAAGTCTTCTTCTGGAATGGTGGCTGCCTTCTAATATGGTTTTTTCTAATGTGAGGACCCTAGCTAAGTTGGGTCCTAGTTGATTGAGTCGAGTCCTAGTCGATTAAGTCAAGTCCTTAAATTAGGCCTTGTTGGCAAACCTAAACCTAACATTAGGTTAGATAAGAGAAGATTTGAGTCTATTATAATAAATCAGCCCAAATCCTAGTAGGGTTAGGATTCGACTGAACTGGAGTCCGATTAGAGTCGGAGATGGATTTGGGTTAGAGTCAATTGAGTCATGAATGTAATAAACCCTAATCTAGCTGCCATCCCCTAGAAAAAAAATGGTTGGCTAGGGTTAGGGAGGAATCCTTATGGGATGAGAGTCTCCTGGCCACCTCCTCCTCTTAAGATAGACCAGGTAGAGCAAGAGTGGGAGAGTCCCACTTAGCTTGGACTCTCTCTAGGGCGGAATAAGAATAAAATTAGGAGTTGGAGACCCCTATAGCCACCAGCCACATCATGGTTAGGAGTTGGCTAGGGGTTAGGAGTTGAGGGGAAGAGGAGTCTTGGTTTACTTGGAGTAGAAGTTGATTAGAAGTTGGAGTTTATTAGAGTATGAGTCCTATTAGGAGTTAGGGTTTAGAAGCCCTATAAATAGCTTATATCTCCCCTCTTTTCATCATCAATAGATCAATTTCTTTTTAGCTTTTGTGCAAAAAATCAAGGAGGGAGGAACCCATATAGAGTTCCAAGGAGGTCAATCCCCTACAGAGATCACCCCAAGCTTAGAATCTGCAAAGGTTCTAACACTTGGTATCATAGCAACGTTCTTGGTGTCTCGTTCCCCTTCCACAACCATCCATTATCCCTCCATAGTTGCCCAAACAATTCCCACATTTGCTTAAAGATCGTCATCGAATTTCGCTGTCATCTCCTTTACCGCAGATCATCCTTTGATCTCCAGCGAATTGCAATAGGTTCTGGTTTCCTACCTTACTGCTACTGTAATTTAGTTATTTTTATTCTAAAAAACCCAAAAAAATTGTTCCTATCTTGTTGCATAAACTTTTCATCGTAAAGTTTCCAAATCTATGACGAAAGTTGTGCTGCCGAATTTCAACCGTATAGCATTGCTTATTTGATCTTGCTGCTATAATTTTTCTATCCAATCTTCCACAAGTTTTTTATAAATAGCTTTAACACTTTTTAATGGCAGATTTTCTTTTAGTTTTGTGAAAGAATTCTCAATATAAACTGCTGATCTTTTACGTTCAAACTGCTACATTTTAGACATAAAAATTTGCCGTAGTACCTTCCCGTGATCTTTGATCTTGCCAAATTATTTGCTGCCATTTTCTTCCATGAAATTTTTAATGGCATTACCTCTTCCTTATCAGTGGATTCCCTTTAAGTTTTACTTGAATCCCTATTTTGAATTGCTAGGAAAAATTGCATCTATACTAATAAAAAAAATTTGATGAAAAAATATGCTACTGTGCCTTTGTCTTTCTTCTTCTCTAAACTCACCAAACTCTAACCATCTTGCTACCACCAACCATGATGTCTTTAGGGCACCCCTCTAGCCTTAAGTTGCAGCTGTCATAACCTATTTTCATAACTCTAACAGCATCCAAAACCGTAGCACTAACAGCAACCTAAACTATAAGCTATCAATCCTAAACTGCAACCTTGATCTATCACCCTTTCGGCCACCCATCCCTACAAAACTGGTTGCTACCATCAATAGCAACCCTAAGCCATCCCTCTAACCCTAAACCTCTATCACAAAACCCCCCTTACAGCCTCTACAATAACCCCAAATAGCAGCATCAACAACACCCTCTTTGCCAAAAAATTTTGCTACACTACCTTCGATACTACTTGCTGCATCCACACTCGATCCCTACCAAATCCATTGTTGCCATCAATAGTAACCCTAACACATTCTTTTAACCTTAAACCTCGGCTATTATACCCTCTATATGATGTTAGGATCAATTGGCACTAAGAGGAGGAGGAGGAGGGGGGGGGGGGGGGGGGGGGGGGAGGGGAGGGGGTGGAGTGGGCGTTATTTGAATTAGTGCAAGTGTAAATTGATCTTTGAATTGTAATGTCATTTAATGATATTACTATTATACCCTCTATATGATGTTTGAATTAGTGCAAGTGTAAATTTATTTTTTAATGAAAACTTTTCGTTTGAAGCAATATAAGAAAATCGAAAGCTTTTCGTTCAAGTGAGTAATTCAATCTTGTAGAGAAATGCTAAGCTACATGCTTAAAGATGACAAGAAAGAACAAGCAAATCTGAATAAAAAGAAGCAATGTCATAATGGAAATGCTTGATTTCGAAGCCTTGCTTTCAAAAATAAATAATGTCGGAAGCGTCTTTTGGTATTTTATTGAAAATAATTAAGAACATGATTAAAAAATTATGAGAATGAAAATCATATTTTTTCTATGAACTAATTAGAAGAAATATAAAGAAGTAAACAAAATAAGCAAAAAGAACTCACAACATATAGTGGTTCGGCCTCAAACTTGGCCTACGTCCACTTCCCAAGTCCTCCTCCTTGAGGCACACCGACGTCCAATATCGATCTCCTTTGGGTGAAGATCAAACTCATGCAACCTTTCAGCTTACAAGGGAGACAAGATTACAACACTTGGATCACTCCCTTACCCATTTTCTTTTCTTTACATTCACACAAGTTTTTCACAGAATTTTAATTCCAAAAATTATTATATCAAATGCAAGAAAACTTGAGATATTTATAGGCCCCATATGACTTCAGAATTTGGAGCCAAAATTCAAACATATTCAGAAAATCCGGGTACAGACGGTTCACCTGCCGGCGCGGATGGTGCCATCGTCAAAAGCACCTTAAAAATATGGTACATGCAGTTCAACCATCGACCTAGGTGGTTCAGCCACCGTCAGTCGCTCGAAAACCTGGGCAGTGGCGGTGCAACCATCGCTCATCGGTGGTTCAACCGTCAGGAATCTTAGAAAAGTGATTCCCTTTACTTTTCCATTCCTAACTATAACCATCAGTTGACTAGTTCCCTAATCAACTAAATGAGCTCGACCTGAGCTCAATCCAATCCTATAGTCGACCCGGTTGCCTCTTTGAGTTGATTTGTATTCTTTCCAAATCACACTCAATTCGGACTCCCACCGCATCGTCCAAACCTTGGCCCGATGCCTAAGCTTAATCCTGAGTCCATGGCTGGTCTATAACTCCTTTTCACCATCATGGTTAAACCTTAACAATGCTAACTATGACTTAATTAATTACAATCATGACCAACAAATCCACTTAAAAACCTTCCCAACTCTCGGTAAGCTTTTCGACTACCCCCGATAATCTTCCGGAGAGTCTTAGTCTTCTTCCGGTGAACTCCCTTGCACCATCCTGGCAAACTCCCGATATTCTCGACGAGCTCTCGATACACTCCAAGCGAGTTTTCAACTGCATCATCCTCACTCTGGCCCGATACTTGGACTTGACTTTGGTCAATCCTCTTATTGTAATCTGTCGTAGTTAATCATGCATCAATCAATTTTAACAACCTTGTTAGATCAATAACCCATCAATTGATTTCATCATCAAAATATGAGATTCAACAATCTTCCCTTTTTCATGATGACTAGAGTTAATCCTAACTCCCCCTACATCCATGCCACAATAAAGAAAACTTAAATTCAAGAGAATCACACACTCTTGAATTCAAGTATCTTGAGGCAATCAATATTCCAAGCAAATAAATTATGTATCAATATCCAACTATGTGCATCAATATCCATGTGTCATCAATATCCATTTCTCCCCCTTTATAATCAACAAAAACGTGAAATATATAGCTAACGATTTCAAAGCATATAATGACATTACTCTCCCTTAGTAAAATAGAATATGCATTATAGGATTTTCATCCCCTTTGTGAATAATGAGGAGAGAAACAAGGGAGGAGTTGTGAAAGCATTACATCATTAAGAAGAGCTCTTAATAAATTTTAAAAAGAATATTAAGATAAGCTCAAAAGTCCAAGTTGAAACTATTTTAATCACATCATAAGCAATATATCATATCATCATAATAAAATCATGAGTATTGCATGCATCATTCCAAATCATCATGTATATTTTCAAAATGATCATGCATGATCATCATACATGATTTCACATCAGCATACCTTCTCCCCCTTTGTTATCAACAAAAAGGAGAAGTGCAATTATCAAGTTTTTGAGATATGAAAGCTTAGCAATTTAGCAAAATTTTCATCACTTTCGAACATGCAAGCTAGTGAGTTCTTTCTTCTCTTTTGAGAAGTGCAAGATAGCAAATTTGTGCTTCCTTTGCAATGTTCAAGCTAGTATTTTTACATCATGCAAGCTAATAAGTTGGCAAGTGTTACTTCTCTTAGTTTTTTCTTTTTTTTTTGAGAATGTGAGGTTAAGTTTTGCTTCTCTTGAGATTTGCAAGATAGCTCTTCTTGCTTCTCTTTTGAGATGAACAAGCTAGCAAGTTTTTCTCTCCCTTTGTCACTGTAAAAAAGAAGGGATGGTTACAATAGTGCAAAACTTTTCCAATTACATCATTTTTCAAATCATCACATGAAATATATCAAGAAAAATTAACATGGTGATGAGATATGCAATTCATAAAGACAAATCGTGAATATCAAGAGACAAATCATAGGAGAAACAAATAAAATATCTTGATTCATGTATAGAAAATCTTAAGTTGTCAAGATCATGATTTATATAAAAATCTCTTTTTAAATAATTCGAGAACACATAATAAGATATTTTGATTCATAAAAGATTTCAAGTTATAATTTTGAGGAATCAAAATCACAATATAGGTAAAAACTCATTCAATTTCAAATAATTAAAATCACCAAAATCACTTTCAAGAGATTCAAAATGAAATAAATAGACTTATTTATTTTGCTAAATTTTCATCACTTTAAAATGCTAGTGATTTCGTTTCTCCCCTTTGTCATTGTAAATAAAAAAGAAGAAAAAGGGAAATAATACATAACAAAACTTCAAGTCATAAATTATCAAGATGTCAAGTAACATATAATGGTTTATTAGGATATGTCTTCTTTTTAGTGAATAGCCAAAGGAATCGTAGGAGTACAAAGAATGAAAAATCTTGACTCATAATAAATCTTAATTTATAAATATCAAGGAATCAATATTATAATTTGGATAAAAATTTATTCAAATTCAAATCATGAAAATTACTTTCATAGTTCAAGAGATTCATAAAAAACAATATAATTGATTCATTAATCTCTTTTGAAAAATTTATAAGATAGAGAAATTTTCAAAAAAAAATGTATTCCCTTTTTATTTCATACAAATATGCCTTTGTCTTTTAAGCTAAATAAAAACATGCATCATCATTTAAAACTAAAAAAGAACTTTCATGCATAATTTCGAAATATAAACTCATTAAGCATGATCACTATACATCATTAAAACATCAAGTATGGTTTCATTGAACATAAAATATCTTCAATCAAAATCAAAAAGCAATAGGAAAATCATCAAGATATACATTATTGTTTCTTAAAAGCATACATAAGATTTATCTTAAGCATTAGATTTAAGTCTAACATTTTGTTCCTTTATCATAAAACATGCACTTTTCATGATCAATTTTCAAAATCACTAGAAAGAAAAGCATGATCCCCTTTTTATAATGTTTTATACTCAAATTCTATCATTCAACAATATTCATTTAATCATGCAACCCATATTTCAAGTTACTTCTTCAACATCATCAAGGTCATTACAATAACTCATTAAAATGTTAAAACATCTTTAAACAAAAAATTCAACCAATCTCAATTCCAACATTTAGACGAGTCTAACTATTTACATATAGTGCAAGGAGTTGACAAACTCATTTCAAATTTTTTATTTATTTCAAGTCTCAATTCAAGAATGATCTAATATTCAATCATGCAATATATTTCAAGTCCATCTAATATAACATTCAAATCAACATTAAACATATTTTAAAAAATCATAGTTTATTTAGAAAGATCTTTAGTCATAACCATGAAAAAAAAACTTTAGACTCATATAAAAAGGTTTTTGTTTAGATAAATATCTTTGGGAGTCAAGAGGGTTGTTTTATATATATAATACCTTTCAAATCATAGAAACTAATATATCATCAACAAAAACTCATTTTTATAAACATAAATATTTTTTATTAACAATAACTAAGGTTCCTTAGTTCTAGTTTATTTTCATACTAATATGCTCTAACTAGGTGTTATCAATCAAGGTTATGATAAGATAAATCCAAATGAGTAAATCACTTTCAAGTGGAGTCATTACTAGAGATATTCTTCAACCAAAATCTAATGATCTTTTTATGTTAGAAGATTCTATCATGTCATCAAGAAGTTTCTCCTTTAAAGAAAAATAATTTTGTATATGACTTTTAAGTTCAAATTCAATATTTGGTCATTTAATCTCAAGACAACGTATATAAATACAAGCATACAAATCAATACATTAATCATCATCAAAATCTCCCTTTCATGTTCATAATTTTTCATTGAAGATAGCTAATCTTTCTTCTTTCTAATTTTAGCATGGAACGAAAGGGTTACACACCATCATAATAAAGATTCATTTTTATTTTTAATAATTTATCTTGTTAGTATTTAGGCTAGTGAGCTGTTAGATTTCAAGTTATATGTCTTGAGCATCTAAAACATTATTTAGTACTCATAGCTTTGTTATGAGACAAAATTATAAAAAAGATTTAGGTACCCATTTTACATTGGATCCTTCATAAAGAACTTTATCTTTCTTTTCTAATTATTTTTTGTTGTGTGAAGTTCCCTTGGAAACCCAAACTAATTGGCGTTGACTACATTTTCTAAATAGACATTTGTTTGCCTTATGTCCTAATTTTTTACAAAAATTACATTTGATTATTGGTGGTAAATTTAAGGTAGGTTCTTTTACAAAAAATGGTTGGCTTTTGTTGAATGTTACCAACAAAGCCTATATCATTTCTTCAATTAATATGATCCTTATTGGCAAGGATCATATTTAAGGATTTGTTTCCAATTTCAACTTTTTCTAATGTTGTCTTAAGCATGATATTTTCTTCTTTAACATTTTCCTGCATTTCACATTTAGAATAAGGTTATGTGATACTAATAAATCATGCATTTCATTAAATTTACCAACAAATAGTGTTCATTGTTAAGCATCTTATAAGATTTGTTAATTTTTCTAAACTCATTAAATAATTCATGAAATATATTTAATAATACCAAAAAAATTCTTAATAAATCACTAACCTCATCTTGTATTGTCATTAGAGCGTAGTTAGCAATTTCTTATTTGGATTGGTCTTCTTCATCTGATGAGCTTGAGTCATCCCAAGTTGTCGAAAGTATTTTTTTCTTATGCGACACCTTCTTCTTCAATTGAAGACATTCTTTTTTAAAATGTCCTAATTTTTTGCATTCATAGCATATGACATTATCCTTCTTCGATTTATTTTTATTTTTATAGTTCTTGTTCTTTTTCATAATTTTTTTAAACTTTCTAGACAATAGTGCAATATCATGATCCTTATCACTCGAGGTTTCACTCGATGAGTCATTTATCATTCAAAGTCTACATCCTTCCTGTTCTTTAGAAGGGATTCATCAAGCTCTTCATGAGCTTTATAATTTAGTTCATAAGTCATTAATGATCCAATGAGTTCTTCAAGAGGTAAGTTATTTAAATCTTAGGCCTCTTGTAAAGCGATTACTTTAGGATCCCAATTTTTAGAAAGAGATCTTAAAATTTTACAAACAAGTTCAAAATTATAAAAAGATTTTCCAAGAGCTTTAAGTCCATTGACGACATCCGTAAAATTGGTGTACATGCCTCCAATAGACTTACTTAGTTTCATTCGGAACAACTCATAATTATGAACTAAAATATTAATTTTAGATTCTTTTACAATACTAGTCCCCTCGTGTGTGCTTTCTAGTGTGTGCCAAATATTAAAAGCCAATTCACAGATAGAAATATGATTAAACTTATTTTTGTCAAGAGCACAAAATAAGGTATTCATAGCCTTTGCATTCAAAGAAAAATTCTTCCTTTCCAAATCATTTCAATCATTCATTGGTTTGGAAGATTTTTCAAATTCATTCTCTACAATGTTCCATAAATCAAGGTCCAAAGAAATAAGAAAAATATGCATCCTTGTTTTCCAATACGTGTAATTCATCCCATTGAACATGGGAGAACGTAAAATGGAATATCACTCATTCATGCCAAACAAAGTCATTTACTCAAGTGGGTGTTTAGTCCAAAGAGTAAGACCTTGCTCTGACACCAATTGTTAGGATCAATTGGTACTAAGAGAGGAGGGGGGGAATTAGTGCAAGCGTAAATTGATCTTTTAACTAAAACTTTTTGTTTGAAGCAAGATAAGAAAATCGAAAGCTTTTTGTTCAAGTGAGTAATTCAATCTTAAAGACGTCTCAAGAAATAACAAGCAAATTCGAATAAAAAGATAAACAACATCGTAAGGAAAATGCTTAATTTCGAAGCCTTGCTTTCAAAAGTAAATAATGTCGGAAGCATCTTTTAAAACAATTAAGAACCCGATTGAAAAATCGTGAGGATGAAGATCATATTTTTTATAAACTAATTTGAAGCAATATAAAGAAGTAAACAAGATAAGCAAAAAAAACTCAAAACTTATAGTGGTTCGGCCTCAACCTTGGCCTAGGTCCACTTCCCGTGTCCTCCTCCTTGAGGCACACCAGCGTCCACTATCAATCTCCTTTGAGTGAAGACCAAACCCTTACAACCTTTCAACTTACAAGAGAGATAAGATTACAACACTTGGATCACTCCCTTACTCCTTTTCTTTTCTTTACAATTCACACAAGTTTTTCACAGAATTTTAATCCCAAAAATTATTATATCAAATGCAAGAAAACTTGGGGTAACTATAGGCCCCAAATGGCTTTAGAATTTAGAGCCAAAATTCAAACGTATCCAAAAAATCTGAGTACAGGCAGTTCACCCACCGGCGCTAGTGGTGCTACCGCCGAAAGCACCCTGAAAATAGGGTACGGGCGGTTCAGCGATCGACCTGGGCGGTTCAGTCCCCAAAAACCTAGGCGACGATGGTACAACCGTCGCTCACTGGTAGTTCAACCGTCGAGAATCCTAGAAAAGTGATTCCCTTTATTTTTCTAATCTCGACTTGAACCATCAATTGACGGCTTCCCTGGACAATTAAATGAGCTTGACCTGAGCTTAATCGAACCCCATAGTCGATCGGGTTGCCTCTTTGAGTTGATTTGGATTCCTTCCAAATCACACTTAATTCAGACTCAAACTTAACCTATGACTTTAAGGATTACAACCATACATAACCACCAAGCTTAACTAACAACCTCACTCCTGCAATCCGGCAACCTCCGACATTCCCTGTAGCGAGTCTCATGGTCTTCCTCCGGTGATCTCCCAGTATGTTCCTAGCGATGTTCCCGATACCTTCGGTGAAGTCTTAGCGAACTCCCGACGAGTTCCCATCACATCGTCCAAACCTTAGCCCGATGTATAAGCTTGATCCTGGGTCCATGTCTGATCTGTAATGTATTGTCACCATCGTGGTTAAACTGTAACGATGCTAACTACGACTTAATTAATTACAATCATGACCAACAAATCCACTTGAAAATCTTCCCAACTCCTAGCAAGCTTTTCAGCTACCCCCAACAATCTTCTAGTGAGTCTTGGTCTTCTTTCGGTGAACTCCCTTGTGCCATCCTGGCAAACTCTTGATACCCTTGGCGAGCTCCTGATATACGCCAGGTGAATTCCCAACCGCATCATCCTTACTCCAGCCATATGCCTGGACTTGACTTTGGCCAATCATCTGATTATAATTTGTCATGGTTAATCCTACATCAATCAATTCTAACAACCTTATTAGATCAATAACTCATCAATTGGTTTCATCATCAAAATCCGAGATTCAACATATGACCCCTACAACAGCCCTAAATCACAACCCCAACAGTAACAAAGAAACAGTAACCTGTCAGCCCCAAACCATAGCCATCTACCCATGATCCACCGTCCCTTTCAGCCACCAATCCACCCAACCATTTCATACTATTGACCCCACAGTAGGAGAAGGATATTGACATCTCATATTTGGATGCACATGCAATGGCATCTGAAGGTTCAATCGATGCCAAGTATGAGGCGTTTGAATCACGCATGGTGGATAAATTACGTGCCTTATTCACCAAATTTGGATTAGGCTGATCTTCGAGCCCAACAAAATTCCAACAATGTGCAATTTCAGAGAGGCCACCCAAGAAGGAAGTATGAGCCACTGATATGATGCAGCCACGTATGAGGGTGGACTTTCCTCGATGAAAAGGAGTTCCGATGGATGGATTTCACACGCCGAACATTACTTCCACTATTACCGAACACCGGAGGATTCCATGGTGGACACCGCTATCATCCACCTCGAAGAAGATGTAATTCAGTGGTACAATCGGCTTGAATACAACCATGGGGCTCCGACGTGGATACAATTCAAGAAAGCACTGGTGAACCACTTTGGGCCGACCAAATACGAGAATATCAACGAACAACTTGCCAAGATCCGACAAACCTCCATGATCTAAGAATATCATACCAGGTTTGAGGAATTATCTTACCTTACTCGTGATTGGTCTAACAAATAATTATTAGGGACATTTATTGAAGGACTCAAGCTGGAAATTAAAGGAGAGGTTAAAGCGTGGTAGCCCCGCACCGTGAAGGCTGCAATCTCTTTCGCTCGAATCCAAGAGGAATGGCTGTACTAAGTGCTCGGAGGATGAAAACCACTCCTAGACTAGCAGCATATAAACCTCCCTCTGCTCCCAGCCATTCTTCGCTGCCAAAAAAAATGAAGAGAGAAGAGCTACACGATAAATCAGCGAAGGGCCTTTGTTGACATTGCAACGAACATTGGAGCAGCAACCATCATTGCAGGGGAGTTTTCCATGATAAAATCTATTGAAGAATCTAAAGAAAATGTCCAGGAACTCGAGGTGGAGAACACGAAGAAGGACCCGTAGCTAGACGATTGCACGACTCATGCTTTAGCCGGTCATGCAAACCTGCAAGCAGCAAAAGTTGAATAATATTTTAAGTAGCATCCCATCACCGTCCTCATCAAGACTAGGAGTACCGACAACTTTATGAACATCAAGGTTACTACCCAATTGATGCTCCAAAATGAAGATTGCAGTAGGTTTGACATTGAGGTCGTCGATGGCCAAATTTTGAAGTGCGACCAAAGATGCCCATGGGTAAAATTATTGCCCATCAAATGACTGATTTCTTCCTCCTTCCTCTTGATGATTATGAGACCGTGCTCGACATCAAATGACTGACTATGCTAGGTGATGTTCCCTAGAATTTTGATAGAACCCAAGAGGAGCTATGTGAGAATTGATCTTTGAGGGGGATCGATAAACCCTTTGAATGCTATAGGGGTTCCTCCCTCCTTGTAGTCGGCCAGATGGCTAAAATAAATTGATCTATTACTTGATAAAAAGAGGTGAAGGCTACAAGCTTATATAGGGCTCCAAGCCCTAGCCCTAGGATGTGCTTCCTGATAAGATCCTAGAAGGAGCCCTATAGATTTTGATCACTGAGAGGGATCAACCCTTGGAACGCTATAGGGGTTTCTCCCTCCTAGACTCGGCACAAAAGCTGAATTGAAGATGATAATTGCTTGATTCAAGAGAGGGGGCGGCTACATCATTATATAGGGATCAAAATCCTAGCCTAAGGGGGTGCTTGCCTAAGTAAAATTATCCTTTTGCCCCTCCTATAGCCAACCTACCTTAATAGGAACAGGGGGTTACTAGGTTGGCTCTATAGCCGACCTAAGCAGGGGGGAACTCTGGCCAACCAACCCAGTAAGGGAGCGACGACCACTAAGCCCTAAGGACTAATCTAAACCCTAGCCATACTCCTTTATAAGATAGGAGTGGCTTTATTATAATCTAGTAGGGTTTTATTGACTACTTCTATGGAGATTAGGACTCAACCCTATTGGAGTCCTATCAAACCCGCCCTCTTAAAATCAATCTTATCCTCAAGGCTGAAGTTCCATGAACTCAAGGAACCGGGTCTTCAGCTCCTCATCAGCTTGGGTGTCAGTTGAAAGAATTTGAGCTGAGTCGTCGTCTTTAAATTTCCATTTGAGGTGGGATACTTGGAGGATCAACTGTAATTTTGATCTGGTGCACGGATCTGATCTCCACGTTGGGGCTCCAATATGATCCCCAATTTTGCAAGGCCCAAAGAAATAGGGAGACCACTTTCTTGAGGCTTGAATTTCATGCTGGTGGAGTTGGAGATGAAAGGGTACTTGATCTTTCTCAAGAAACTTTCTTCTGCTCCGGCATTTGTCAGGGGGAAGTTTCTTCCTTGCATGGGCTGCCATATGGTTAGTCTTTAGTGATAGCCTATCATTCTTCTGGAATGGTGACTGCCCTCTGGTATGGTTCAGGATGATGAGAGCATAATCTGGCATGAGCATGGATTACAATTCTTCTAGTTTAACTCCTCTTTCGTGCCATAGACCTGTATCCAATCATATTCTAAATTTGGTAGTAATTAGTATCTCATGTAAAAACCTCGTATGAAGTGTGGGGGAAGCCTTGGTGTAAATTAAGAGTCGACCATCTTGCATAAGAATAGCCCAAATTCCAGCTCTTGATGCATCGGCCTCAATGACCAAAGTGCGATCGAAATCGGGCAGCGCTAGGACCGACATCATCGTCATGGCTGCCTTGAGTCGTTCGAAGGCTATGGAGGCTTTATCCAACCACAAGAAGGAGTCTTTCTTCAGTAAGGATGTGAGCGGGGCACTGATCTTGTCATGATCTTTCATAAAATTTTGGTAGTAGCCCGTGAGTCCAAGGAAACCATGTAATGATTGTACGTTTGTAGGTCTCGACCATCCTTGCATTGCCTCGATCTTTATCGGGTCCACCACCACTCCATCCTCTAATATAATGTGCCCAAGATACTCCAATTTACGTTGTAAGAAGCTACACTTTGAATGTTTAACATAAGGAGTATTCTCCCGAAGAATCGTTAGAACAGTTCGTAAGTACTGAAAATGTATATCAAGCGTAGGGCTATAAATGAGAATATCACCAAAGAATACCAATATGAACTTACATAGAAAACTCCATAAGATGTCATTCATCGGGCTTTGGAAATTAGAAGGAGCATTTGTAAGTCTAAAAGGCATTACTAGAAACTCGTAGTGGTCATTATGTGTGCGGAATGCAGTTTTCATAATATCTTCAGTGCATACCTGAATCTGATGGTATCCTGATCGGAGATCCAATTAGTGAGGACTCGAGCTCCTTTTAATTCGTCCAAGAGTTCATCTACGAATGGGATAGGATATTTATCCTTGACGGTGATGGCGTTTAGAGCCCGGTAGTCAATGCACATCCGCCACGTACCATCTTTCTTTGCACTAGCAACACTGGTGAGGAGTAAGGGCTGCAGCTCGGTTGAATCACATCGGTGTCAAGCATCTCTTTAACAATGTTCTCGATCTCGTCCTTCTATAAGTGAGGATAGTGGTATGGTCATAAATTTGCTAGAGGATTTCCTGGAAAAATAGGAATGGAGCGATTATGCGGCCGGTTAGGGGGCAGCCCGCGCGGCTCCAAGAAAACATCCATGAATTTGTTCAGGAAAAGGGCATGCTTAGGATCTGAGTTTTGTATGTTCTCCCCCAAAGATGGCTGTTAAATATGCATCAAGAATCCACCATGTGCTTTGTGCAAAAACTTTCTCCATTTGTTGTGACGAAACGGTGGAAATTTGGCTCCTGCGCTTGCCTCGTAACGTGACCTGTCTCCCTTTGCAATAAAATTTCATGATTAATTTTATAAAAAAAAATTCAGGAGATATCACCTAGTGTTGTGAGCCATTCGATCCCGAGTATGGCTTCATAATCATCGATGGGTAGGAGGAAGAAATCAGCTATCACTTCTTGGTCTTGGAGGAGTAGTTTCACCCGCGGGCACCGTTGGTCGTAATTAAAGATTCGATCGTTGGCGACCTTTACGTCAAACTTGTTGCAACCTTCGATTTGAAGTACCAAACGTGCAGCAACCTTACTGTTGAGAAAGCTATTGGTGCTGCCCGTGTCGATGAGAACGGTGATGAGTTGTTATTTTAGAAGTCCTCCAACTTTCATCATCTGTGGGTTGGAATAGCCGGCCAATGCGTGCACTGCGTAGTTGGCCGGTTGGGACTCTTCCTCCATGGCTTCTTCTTTAGATTCAAGGGCTTCTTCAAATGTTTCATTGTCCTCATCCTCCGCTGGTTCAATCATGAGGAGCCGACCCTTTTTGCAGTGATGTTCGTGGCTCCATGGTTCGTCGCAATGCCAACACAACTCCTTGGCCGATCATTCGCGAAGCTCGTCTCTTGTCAACTTTTTTGGTGCAGGGGCTTGGATGGTAGTAGAGGGGGCAGTAGGCTTCGACATGGCTGGTCGGGGAGCGACCCTTGTCCTTCATACCTTGTGGTTCAAATGTTCTTCCTGGATACGTGCGAAGGAAATCGTCGCCATAAGAGTGTACAGTTGTCGCGCCTTTACTTCTCCTCGGATCTCCGACTTTAGGCTCTTGATAAAAGTACCTAAAAGTTATTTCTCAGACCAATTCTCAGTTTGGTTAGATAAATACTCAAACCTTGTTTGGTATTCTTGTATTGTAGAGGTTTGACGAATCTTTGCCAATTGTTCGTCGATGTTGTTGAAATCGGTTGGTCCAAAGCGGTCTAGTAGTCCTTCTTTGAATCGCTACCAAGAGAGTCCTCCATGGGTGTACTTAAATCAATTAAACCACTGAATAGTATCTCCCTCAAGGTGAATGGTAGCAATCTCCACCCGTGTGGCGTCGGCGGTTCGGTAGAACCGAAAATAGCGCTCCGCGCGCGAGATCCACCCGATCGGGTCTCCTTCCCATCTAGGGAAGTCAACCTTCATGCATGGATTATTGAGATCATAGGTGATGTGGCCATGTTCTTGAGGATCATCTCGCCAATTTGAAGTTTCTCCATGTTGTGATTTCCTCGGGTTCGACAGTCGGCCAATGCTGAATTCGGTGAAAAGGGATCGCATCTTCTCTTCCATGCAGTTTCCAAAGGCTTCAAGCTTTGCATCGATAGCCTCCTATGATGCCATAGTATATGCTTCTAGATCTGTAATATTGAGATCTTTTTTCTGTTATTGGGTTAGTGGCATGGGAATTTTGGAGAAGGGGGTGGCCGGTTGGAAGGTGAATCGGTTTGGATGGAAGTAGGCTGCGGTTTAGGGCAGATATGGGGCTGTGGTTTTGTGGAGTTTAGGCTGCAAATTGGTGTAGTTTTAGGATTGTGATAGCAGTAGATGAAGATTAGGAAAATAGATTTTAGGTCTGGGATAGATGGCAGCAAAGGTAGGTGTCTCGGTAAGGAAAGTTTGCTAAAAAGGTAAGTGGATCGATAAGGAAGTAGGGGTGGCCAATTTGGGGGGCTGTTTGGATTCAGTTTAGGGTAATATTTGGAAGGATTTTTGGCAAGGATGGTAGTGTTTGGTGATGAGGAAAAGAGAGTTTGAAATCCCCCAAAAAATAGCACTCAAATATGATAGAATTCGGTGAAAAGAAGTGTTATGATGTGCTATCCTACTGAACCGATTTTACGTCAGAGAAACGATGACTTCTCTACATAAATTCCAGAGGAAAGTTCAAAGAAATTATGTAGAAACCCTTGGTTCAGATGTTGTTAATACCAATAAAAAGTTTGACGAAATGTTGGCAGCATAACAGTAGGGAAATAGGGCAAAAGATGAAAGGTAGATTACTTCATCGTAAAATTCTAGAACTACGTGATGGTCAAAGATTGCACACAAAAAATAGTTCCAGAAGGAGTTTTTCCATGAAATCAAATCCAGATGAAAGGCAACTTGATCTTGAGAATTGTATAAAAATTTCAGCCAAAAAGGATGAAGATGAACAAAAGTTTGGTTTCAAGAGGCCAATAAACGTAAGGCAGATTCTATGTTGTAAAATTTTAGTACTGTGCAATGAAGAATCGTAATGCTATAAGTCCATATCCAGAAGGAGTTTTTTCATGAGATTAGTCTTAGATGAAAGCTAAGATGATCTATGAAATTGTATAAAAGTTTCAGCCAAAAAGGATGATTAAAAGTTTAGTTTCAAGAAGCAACAATCGGCTGAAAATTTCTGCAGCGTTTCGCCTTTGCAACGATGATAACATTTGCGACGAACAAAATTTGTAGTGGATAAAATTTGGAAAAAATCTTCAATGTGAAAAGTAAGGAATCTTACAGTATTGAAGAGGCATGGATGATAAAAATATACCAAAATTCTAGATCAAACGCAAGGGGCAGCGGTAGACTGATTTGATCTGCTATTGGGGTGGAAGGTGGTGGCGCGTGTCGTAGCAATTATGAGAATTGCTTGGGAAGGTGGAGGCGGCTGAGATGGCTACAGGGGTAGCAAGATCGCTGCTCTGATATCAGAGGATAAGACCCCAGAAGGAGTCCTATAGATTTTGATCACTAAGGAGATCAACCCATGGAACGCTATAGGAGTTCCTCCCTCATAGACTCGGCACAGAGGCTGAATTAAAGATGATAATTGCTTGAGCCTAAGGGGGTGCTTACCTAAGTAAAATTATCCCTTTGCCCCTTCTATAGCCAACATGCCTTAATAGGAACAGAGGGTGACTAGGTTGGCTTTATAGCCGACCTAAGCAGGGGGAAACTCTGGCCAACAAACCTAGTAAGGGGGCGACGACCACTAAGCCCTAAGGGCTAATCTAAATCCTAGCCATACTCCTTTATAAGATAGGAGTGATTTTATTACAATCTAGCAGGGTTTTATTGACTACTTCTAGGGAGATTAGGACTCAATCCTGCTAGAGTCCTATCACTTCCTAAGTGAATTCCCCCTTTTGCCCTTCCTATAGTTGACCTGCTAAAATAAAGGGGGCGGCCTAAGTGGCTACACAAGCCCTGCGCCCGTGCTAGAAACCCTAGCTGACCAGCCCAATAAGGGGGGGCGGAGGCTAGGAAGCCCTAAGGCTCCAAAATAAACCCTAGCCGCTCTTCTTTATAGGATAGAGGTGACCAGGTGGGGGTTTCATTACAATCTCACACGGTTTTATTAGTTGCTACTTGGTTGAGCAGAACCCAGCCCTGTTGGGGTCCTATAAATCATGCCCTCTTCAAATCAGTCTTGTCCTTAAAGCTAAGGTTCCATGAACTCAGGGAACTGGATCTTGAGCTCCTGCTATCCAACATTAGTAGTAGTGGCGGGACTATAATATGTCATGATCCTATAATCTCATGCGATCATCAACTGAATTTTGGCCTCCTCATCAGCTTGGTTGTCAATTGGAAGGATTTGGGCTGAGTCATCTTTTTTAAACTTCCAATTGATGTGGGATACCTAGAGGATCAGTTGTATTTTTTATCTTATGCGCGGATCTGATCTCCAAGTTGGGGTCCCAATACGATCCCCAATTTTATAAGGTCTAAAGTAGCAAGGGGACCACTTCCTTGAGGGTTGAATTTCCTGTTAATATGGTTGAAAGTGTAGGGAAGCTCGATCTTTAAGTTTATCAGGAGATCATTTCTTCTTTGCATAGGCTGTCATGTGGTTAGTCTTTAGTAGTAACCAATCATTCTTCTGATATGATGACTGCCCTCTGGTATTGTTCAAGATGATGAGAGCCCATTCTAGCGTGAGCATGGATTGTAATTTTTCTGGACTTACTTCTGTTTCGTGCCATGGACCTGTATCGAGCCAAATTTTTAAGTTTAGTAGCAATTAGTATCCTCTTTAGACACCTTGTGTAGAATGTGGGGAAAGCCTCGGAGCGGATTAGGAGTTAGTCATCTTGCATAAGGGTGATGTCGATCCTAACTATTGATGTGTCTGCTCCAATCACGAACATCTAGCCATGATTTGGTGTGGAAAATATCGTAGTCATGAGGGCTATAGTGGCCAAGGTGACGCATCTTTCTTCACAGTGAGAGGGATGATATTTTATTGAGTCCTGCAAATAATCCTTCTCCTACTTTAATTCTGCCACTAGAGGGACTCAATTTTCTTGTGGTTTTGGGCCATGGATCGGAGGTCATCATCAAGGAAGACTTTGAGCATCATGGTATGATCATGGGAAAAGTCGTGGAAGTCACCTAAGATCTAGAAGTGTCGCTTCAGCAACCATGGTGGATTCGGTTGGATATAACACTTCAAAAAAAACTTATCCCTGGAGACAAGGATGTAGGGATGTGTCGTAGCGGGGAAAAAACACAGCTGAATAATCCATGTCTCTGTCATCTCCTGGATGACCCTCTTAGCTTCGATCTTCTGTGGGTAGTAATCTAACCGAGCATCAACTGGTGATAATTTCAGCTAGTTCCACATGGGGGGTCGGGCATCTTGATAGGAGGTAGTCAGTTCAGTTTGGTGGAGACTCCCAAAATTTCAGCAAGCTATGGTATAGGGTTCTTGTCTTCAATCTCCTTTGGCTTCATCTTTTGAAACTCATGAGTTTAAATTGAGAAGCCGTTGGATTCTTCTTTTGGTACCTTCTCCATGTGTTGTGTAGTAATTATAGTCGCTTTGCTCCCTTGTTTCCCATGAAGGATCACCTATTTTCCTTCGCTGAAAACTTTCATGGTTAGCTTTGAAAAGTTCCAGGAAATATCTCCTAGTGTGGATAACCAATCAGTGCCAAGAACTACTTCAAAATCATCGAGAGGGAGGAGGAAAAAATTAGCAACTACATCTTAATCTTGTAGAATCAGTTTTACCGGTGGGCACTTCTGGTTGTACTTCAGGATTCGATTGTTAGCTACCTTGATGTCGAACCTACTGCAATCTTCTTTTTGGAGCATTAAATGGGCAACAACCTTACTGTTAAATTGATCGTGCTCCTGTTGTCGATGAGGATGATGACGGGCTGCTGCTTAAGAAACCCTTAGATCTTTATTTTTTACGGGTTTGTGTAGTTGGCTAAGGTATGGATCGTGCGGGTTGCCGGTTGTGGTGTATCCTTCTCATTGGACTCTAGAGTTGTATCCTTGAGTTTGGGTTCTTTAGTGGGCTCAATTATCAGAGGTTTCTCCTTTTTACAATGGTGTTATAGGCTCCACATTTTATCGCAATGCCCACATAGGCCCTTTGTCGATCCATCGCGAAGTTCTTCTCTTGTTAGTTCCTTCAGCTGAGGGGCTGGGCTGATAGTAGGTAGGGTTGAAAGCTTTGGTGCTGTTGGTTGGGGAGCGACCCTAGTCCTTTGGGCTTCATGGTTCAATCGTTGCTCTCGATGTCGCGCGAAGGAGACGGCTGCCATAAGTGTGTACGGTTATCGCGCTTTAACTTCTACTCGAATCTCCGGCTTCAAACCCTCAATGAAAGTCCCGAATAGCTATTTTCTAGACCAATCACAAGTTTGATTAGATAATCTTTCTAACCTGGTTTGGTACTCTTGGATGGTGGAGTTTAGATGGATCCTTGCTAGTTGTCTGTAAACGTTCACGTAATCAGTTGTTGTTGGAGGTTCATATGTTGTTGGTTGGGACATAGTTCTCATGCTCCAAGCATCTTAATTGAGGTGTCCTTCTTGACGTTGTGTGAAGTGGATCGATGTCATTGAGATGTAGGGCCGCTATGTCTTAACTTCGCTTCTTATCTCCAGTGCGTTCTTTTTGCAATCTGCATTTGAACCATGTTGTGATCTTCTTAGGTTCGGTGATCAGCCCAATCTAAACTCCTCGAAGAGAGTACATAGTTTAGCATCCATATGCATCTCAAGAGCCTCAAATTTATCTTTGAATAGACCTATCGATGCCATGACGTAGGGATCTCCAACTCGTCAAATAAACTGATTGAAGAGTGTGGCTACAATCTTCTGGTTGAAGGCAACAGTGGTAGCAAAAGGATGAGAAACGACGGCTATGATGCTGCAAAAATCATACAGCTACGATGGTGAAGTCTCTAAGTGGCTGCTATGTTGATAGAGGATGGCAACCAAGGGGATCTGGATCGTGAAGTAGTAGCGACGGTGGAGGAAGAAGATGGTAGTGGCAAAGTCAGCTGCAGGTCTGCAATGATTCTACAAGGTCGTTGAGGCTACGGTGGTGCGATTTTCAGGTGGCTTATCTGCTAGGGAATGGCAGCCGAGGGATCTGAATCGGGGGCAGCAGTGATTATGGAGGAAGAAGAGGGCAGCAGCAACGTCGGCTACGGTTGCGGTGCGACTTCGTGGCTACAGGTGGAGATTTCTGCAGCAAAGGTGCGGCTGCATCAAAGGGACGAGGGGGCAATAGAGTGCACAGTTTTGATAAGACCCCTTGTAGTGTTCCAAACAAGTAATCTCTTTCTATCAAGCAAGTAATCTCTTTTATTTAGCCTTATGGCCGACTCCTTGGAGGGAGGAACCCCTGTAGTGTTCCAAGGGTTGATCACCCTCAAAAATCAAATTCTATAGAGCTCCTTCTAGGGTTCTATCATCTGGTACTAGAAGATGCTAAGATCCATCTCGTCGTCCATGTATCCTTGCTAAAGCCCAGAATGAGCCCTATAGATTTTGATCACTGAGGGGGATCAATCCTTGGAATGCTATAGGGGTTCCTCCCTCCTAGACTTGGCACAAAAGCTGAATTGAAGATGATAATTGCTTGATTAAAAGAGGGGGGCGGCTACCTCTTAAATATGGATCAAAACTCTAGCCTAAGGGGGCACTTGCCTAAGTGGAATTACCCTTTTGCCTCTCCTATAGCCATCCTACCTTAATAGGAACAAGGGACAGCTAGGTTGGCTCTATAGCCTACCTAAGCAGGGGGAAACCCTGGCCAACTTGCCTAGTAAGGGGGGCGGTGGCTACTAAGCCCTAAGGGCTAATCCAAACCCTAGCTATACTCCTTTATAAGATATAAGAGGTTTTATTACAACCTAGCAGAGTTTTTATTAACTTCTACTGAAATGATTAGGACTCAACCCTGCTGAAGTCCTATCATTCACCTGTCGGCGCCAGTAGTGAAGCCGCCGAAAGCACCCTGAAAATAGGGTATGGGCGGTTCAGCCGCTGACCTAGGCGGTTCAGCCATCGTCAGCTGCCCAAAAACCTAGGCGTCGATGGTACAACCATAGCTCACCAGCGGTTCAGCCACCAGGAATCCCAAAAAAGTGATTTCCTTCACTTTTCCAATCCCGACTTGAACAATCAGTTGACCACTTCCCTGGTCAACTAAGTGAGCTCGACCTAAGCTCAATCCAACCCCATAGTGGACCCGGTTGACTCTTTGAGCTGATTTATACTCCTTCCAAATCACACTCAATTCAGACTCAAACTTAACCTATGACTTTAAGGATTACAACCATACATAACCACCAAGCTTAATTAACGACCTTACTGCCGTAATTCGGCAACCTCCGGCATTCCCTACAATGAGTCTCATGGTCTTCCTCCGACGATCTTCCAGCATGTTCCTAGTGAACTTCCCAATACCTTCGGTGAAGTCCTAGTGAACTCTCGGCAAGCTCCCACCGCATCGTCCAAACCTTGGCCTTATGCCTAAGCTTGATCTTGGGTCCATGTCTGGTTTGTAACTCCTTTAGACCATCGTGGTTAAACCTTAACGATGCTAACTATGACTTAATTAATTATAATCATGACCAACAAATCCACTTGAAAACCTTCCCAACTCCCGGCAACCTTTTCGGCTACCCCCGATAATCTTCCAGCGAGTCTTGGTCTTCTTCCGGTGAACTCCCTTGCACCATCCTTACAATCTCCCGATACCCTCGGTGAGCCCTCGATGCATTCCAGGTGAATTCCCAACCACATTGTCCTCATTCTGGCATAATTTCTGTACTTGACTTTGGCCAATCCTCTGATTGTAATCTGTCGTAGTTAATCCTGCATCAATCAATTCTAACAACCTTGTTAGATCAATAATCCATTAATTGATTTCATCATCAAAATTTGAGATTCAACAATCTCCCCATTTTTTATGATGACAATCAATTGACGACAGGAGTTAATCTTAACTCCCCCTACATCCATGCCACAATAAACTAAACTTAAATTCAAGAGAACCACACACTCTTGAATTCAAGTATCTTAAGGCAACAATATTCCAAGCAAATAAACTATGCATCAATATCCATGTGCCATCAATGTCCATTTCTCCCCCTTTGTCATCAACAAAAAGGTTAAATGTATAGCTAACGATCTGATCGCCTCATCATATCTTATGTTTCAACTTCGGGAAGCTTGCTTCAATCCATATATGGACCTCAGCAACCTACACACTTTATCTGGACTCTCTCTGGATATGAATCTCTCTAGTTATATTATATACCTCGTCCTTAAGGTTGTCATTGAGGAATATTGTTTTCACATACATCTATTAGATCTCATAGTCATAGTGTACTGCAATGGCCAAAAGAATTCTTATGGATTTAAGCATGGCTATAGGTGAAAAGATTTCATCATAGTCAACTCCTTATCTTTGATGATATCCTTTAGCTACCAGCCTTGCCTTATATATAGGTCTCCATCTACTCCGATCTTCTTCTTGAAGATCTATTTACAGTCAATGGGTACGATACCCTCATGTGCATCCACAAGGTTCCAAACCTTGTTAGAGTACATGGAATCCATCTCAGAATTCATGGATTAGATACTTTGCTAAACCTATGTAAAGTTAAAACTTGTGTACTAGGTACCTGAACAAACTCGAACTCTGGAATGATGCTTGAGCTAGGTTCTCCAACCTCGCTCAACTCTATCTCACTCCCACTATTTTCACCAAAAATGTGTTCCTTCTCAAATAACACAGCTCTCTTGGCAACAAAGACCTTCCGATCCTCGGGATGATAGAAATAATACCCCAAAGTCTCCTTAGGGTATCCCACAAACGTGTACCGTTCCATCCTTGATTCCAACATGTCGAGATTGTGCCTTCTAACGTGGGCAGGACAGCCCCAAATCTTAATCACCTTAGGATCAAACTTCTTTCCTTTTCATATCTCATATGGTATAGATACGGTCTCTAGGTAAGCTACAGTCTCTAGGGCATATCCCCACAATGAGACGGGTAGGTCAGCAAAACTCACCATGGACTGCACCATGTTTAACAGCGTGTGATTCCTCCTTTCTAATACACCATTGAGCTGAGATGTATAAGTAGATGTCCACTAAGATAGAATCTCATTGTCTTTGAGGAAATGGGTGAACTCCGTACTCAAGTATTCTCCTCCTCGATATGATCGAAGAAACTTAATATTATTTTTAATCTGGTTCTCTACCTCATCTTATATTCCTTGAATTTCTCTAAAGCCTCAAACTTGGACTTCATCAAGTACACATGCCCATACCTAGAGAAATCATCAATACATGTAATGAAGTATGAGTAACCACCTATAGCTTGAGTCAACATGGGACTATATACATCACTATGATAAGTACTCAATGCAATAATAACTCTACCAAGCAGATGTAGGGTGACCTCCCCAACGACAACTATAGCAACTCTTGCTCCATTGCCCATCTTGAGGTCCATCTCGCCACTGGCCAATCTTCTAGATCTTGCTAGAACCTGCAACGAATTGCAAATATGATAAGTACTCCCAATATCCAATACCCATGTGTTATCATAAAAATCTAACAAGTGGAGACTGATCTTAAATATACCTGAAGCTTCTCCAAGCTTCTTTTTCACATTATATGCAAGGTAGTCCTTACATTTCCTCTTCCAATGCCCATCTTGGCTATAGTAGAAGCATTGTCCTTTATCCTTTGTCGAATCTTTCTTGGCACCCTTTGTCTTACCTTGGTCTTTCTTTGCCCTTGCCCTTCTTAAGGGTCTTATTGGCCTTCCTTTTCTTCTTGGTCTCACCAAGATAAAGAACTGGCTTCTCTTTCTTAATGGCACTCTCAGCTTCTCTCAACATATTGAGGAGCTCAGGGATTGTCACCTCAAACTTGCTTATGTTAAAATTCATAATAAAGTGATAAAAGGAATATGATATGGACTGAAGTATAAGATCAAGACATAGGTTATCCTCTAGGACTATTCCTAGATCTTTGAGTTTCTCGATCCACTTTATCATCTTTATGACATGGTTCTCAACAGATGTCCCTTATGTTATATTGGCTTGGAAGAGTCTCTTGGATATCTCATATCTTTGAGTTCTTCCCTGTATCTCAAATAGTTGGCAAAGATGAAGAATGATACAATCTGCATCTATGCTCTCATGTTGCCTTTATAACTCAGGAGTCATGAAGGCTAACATGTAACATTTTTTCAATGTGAAATCATATATATACTTCATATAATAAGTGATTTCATCCTCGCTTACCCATTCTTCCGGCATTGGGCATAATTGTATCAAGGACGTACACGATTTTCTCCACCGTGAGGAAAATTCTCAAATTGTGGAGCCAATCCTTGTAGTTAGAAATAATGAGGAGGTTGGCATCAGGTATGCCACGAAGGGGCTTTACAAGTGACATATTTCTGATAGGATATAGCACAAATAAATAACATACAGATTTTACAAAAAAACTAATTAAGATATGGCCAATGCACCTTAGCCACCCAAAACACCCCTTGCGGTTAGGAGTCCCTAGCCGTAGGGTTACCTCTAGCGGCCAAGAAACCCTGGCCGCCAGGATTGCCCATGTAGCGAGGACTCTTGCCTACATGAGAGGTTGTTATCATGGCCAAGAGCTGCTCTCGGCCTTGCAGCCTTTGGCCATGCCGTAGGGCAACAACAATTGCTACCTCTTCCCCTTTCTTTGTGCTAGTAATTTTGACATTAAAGAACCTTAAAACACCTCTCTAAAGCACCTTTTAAAAGCATTATCTAGATCAGATTAACCATGAAAAATCATAGCAAGGTATGCAGAAAATAATTTGTGTATCAATCTCATCACACGTAGTTTAAAACCAATATTTCGTACGAACAACCTGGCTCTGATACCATTGTTAAGAAACCAAGTGGAAGCCACATGTGTAGTGGAAGATCAAAACAAAAATAAGTTTTCTACAAAGATCAAAATCATCGTGCAAAAGATTGGATTATGAGAAAAATCGTAAAACCAAAAAACTACATCATGTGTGAGATTGTTTACCTAAGGAGATCGTATATTCCTATTTTTCCAGATCTAGATAGAGAGGATGAAGGAGGTCAAGTGTCCTCCTCTTTAGAGGTATCCACACGATAGATCACTACAGCGATACTCCTCCAATCGCAGCCTTAAGTCTCGCAACTCTTGTGCATCTTCTCGCAATAAACTTCGAAGAAGATCCACTATCTTCTTCACCCTATCATGCTTGAGAGAGGCTAAGAAGGTGAGGGAGAGGAGGAGAATAGGAGGGGGAGGCCAAAGATATAGCCTATCATCTATGTGTCACCCCTGCCTCCTATTTATAGAGAGCCACCAAAACCCTAGTGCATCCTGCCTTAGTGGGTATTGGATCTCTATCCGATTATCCACTAACCATGGATTACTAGATCTCTATCCAATAATCTCTTTTGGCTTCTAATTGGGCCTCGTGCAAGTAGCCCATCAGTGCAAGGTCCTATTTAATAGATCTCTATCCAATCCTCTATTCGTTGAAGTATCCACCATATGTGTGTGACCCTCTAGGCCTAATACCGAGCTGGTCGTGAGTTGCTCCTATCAGAACTTCTTTTGATATAGTAAATTATTATCCCCATAATAATTCACTCGATTCATCGACTATGGACGTACTAGGTCATTGCGCCATAGTCCCAAGACGGTACAGGGGGATCAAATTCATCAAACCTGTTTATCCTCAGTTATCATGTATCTATAGTCCCTTATCCAACTAAAATCCCAGAAATCGTATATTGGACATGGTACTATCAGGCCACATATGAAATCCATCCGAGTCTTGCTTTAATCAGAATCTTCTAGAGAACTCATTCTCTCTCAATCTGAATAACCTTGGCTAGGGATTTGTCTGAGCAAGCACACATGGGATATTCCTCTCGCGATACCGAGAGTGGATGATCCTTTGTTGACACTCAATTGCCTTCATATGGTTGGCTATCAATCACGATAATTGGTTGTACCAAATCTAGAACTTTTCATACTTGTAAGTCCGACGTCAAAGAAAGGAGTACTCATACAAGACATCCTTTGTGTAATAAGTCTAAGAACCAGATACACAACTGGGACAACGAAATTAATGTCTGACATTAGGTATCATTAACCATACGGTATTTCGTAAGTGGATCAATTAGTAAACTCTTCTCCAATGAGCACATATATTGTATCCTTAATGTTTCAACACAAGTGGTTATGAGACCAGTCACCTCCATCATTTGGATGGGTATATAGTACACAGGTCTATCTGGTCATCTTGATGTCCCTCTCAAGTAACCTATAACCAAGATTATTTAGGATCTATATTTAAAGGCGAGTCGATCTCATTATCGTGATCTCATCATGACCCAATTCTAATTGCACAGAACCAAGGACATCACAATATATATATATATATATATATATATAATATAATATAATATAATATGAGAATATGTCAATAATAATCATAAGCAAAAAAGTTTGTACAGCATGTCACATGTGTCATCACTCACGTGATTAGCTTACAGGGCACCTATAACCATCATTTCTAGATCCACTCCATCATCTTTAGGATATGGTTCTGAACTGATATCTCTTATGTCATCATAGCTTGGAAGAGACTCTCAGATATCTCATATCATTGAGTTCTTCCCTGTTTCTTGAACAACTAGCGGAGATGAAGAATGATAGAATTAGCATTTATGCTCTTATGTTGCCTCTATAATTCAGGAGTCATGGAGGCCAACATGTAATATTTTGCCAATGTGAAATCATCTATATACTTCACAAAGCGAGTTATCTCATCCTTTCTTGCCCCTTCTTCCAGCATGGGCATAATTGTATTAAGGACGTACATGATTTTTCTCCGCCGTGAGAACAATTCTCAAATTACGGAACCAATCCATATAGTTTGGACAAGAGGTTGTTGGCATCAAGTATGCCACATAAGGGGTTTGTGAGCGACATGTTTCCGACAAACAAGATATAGCACAAATAAATAACATACAGATTTTACAAAAAAAACTAATTAAGATATGGACTTCTATCTTAATGTACTCCCACTATTTTCCTAGCGAATCATGTGACACCCTCGACATGTGAAACGGTAGTCTTCGATAGACTTCTAGTGGGGATCGGCATCCAGTCGGCGTCTTAGTGCAACCTCAAGTGACTCGACCAATTACACTAAGCTCGAAAGGTAGACAACTCTTGCCAATCACAACTCCTTATGATTCCCATCATGTTTAGCCTCTGAATCATCATGATCTTGATTGCTTGACCAACCATGAAGCTCAGTTAAGTATCACCATCGTTACAAGATGAGTATGTTTCGATGATATGCTCTCGAGTGACTCGACTAAGCATACCAAGTCCTCATGTCACTGGTGACATCTCTATGTCATAGGCAAGATCTCGATTACGTAGATAGGTGAGTCTCAAGTAACTCGACAATCTCAACCTATATTGTGATTCAATTTCTTCCTATAACAATGAAAGGCCACAGTATTGTGGGTCCCGCTGTCACCTCCACGTTCTCATCGTGCCTCTCCGTGTCATTACAAAATAATCATAAGCACGCAGACCCAACAATAAATGAGAAAAACTGATGGCTCATTGGCCCCAATAATAATAATAATCACATATACACACATCACATCACATTACTCATGATCATCCATCCAAATCATACATCACATGTACACATCACCATGTAGGATTACTAGATAATAATAATTAATTATTATTCTAAAAATAGGGACATGCTAAGAATTTCTAGAATTATTAAGGGCATTTATGGAATTCTAGATAAAAGGATCAATCATGGAATTTCTCAAATTTTAAGGGGCATATTTATCTTTTTACCAAAAAGGAAGCCCTAGCCCGCCTGCCCCCTTCCAGCTAGCTTGCCACTGTTGTCGCCCCTACGTAGCAACAGTGTTGAGCGCTGCTGGCAGAGCTACCTTTGCCCGCTAGCGGTCGCCACTGCCCTTGGGCGGGCATTGCCCCAAGGGTCGAGCGCCGCCGCATCGGGCGCGTGTCACCCCTGCGGGCGAGCATCGATCTATCCGCAGGTGGCTTGCGGGCGCCCTTAGCCATAGGTGCCTACTCCTATAGGCGGCCTGGCCGTATACGATCACCCCTACAAGAGCCTTGGCCATAGCCGGCCACCCCTATAGGCAGCTTGGCCGCAGCCATCCCTATAGGCAGTAGGGGCCCTAGCCGAGAGCAGCCATCCCTACAGGTGACCTGCCAACAGGTGGCTGCCCCCCTCCTTGCTGCCTTCATTGCAAGTAGTAGCAACGAATGCGTAGAACGGTTCTACGCGATTCAATCTCATCATATGTAGTTTAAAACCAATCTTTTAGACGAACAACCTTGGCTCTAATACCACTGCTAGGAAACCAGGCGGGAACATCACATACGCAACGAAAGATCAAAACAAAAATGGTTTCCTAAGTAAATCAAAATCGTTGTGCAAAGATTGGTGCGAGAAAAATTGTAAAACTGAAAAACTGCATCATGTCGGAGATTGTTTACCTAAAAAGATCGTATATCCCTATTTTTTCATATCCAAATGGAGAAGATGAAGGAGATCAAGTGTCCTCCTCTCTAGCAGTATCCACACAATGGATCGCTACAGCAATACTCCTCCAATCGCAGCCCCAAGTCTCGCAACTCTTGCGCGGCTTCTTGCAATGAACATAGAGGAAGATCCTCTATCTTCTTCGCTGCCCTCTCACACCAGAGGGGCAAATCGACTGAGAATGAGGAGAGGTGGATAATAGAGGGGGGCGACAAAAGGTGCAGTCTATCATCTATGTGTCACTCTTGCCTCCATCAAATGGATAGATATATAGTACACCGGTCTGTCTAGTTATCTTGATGTCCCTCTCGAGTAACCTATGACTGGGATTATTTGAGATCTATGTTTAAAGGTGAATCGATCTCATTATCATGATCTCATCACGATCTGATTCCTATTGCACAAAACCAATGATATGTTATATATATATATATATATATATATATATATATATATATATATATATATATATATATATATATATATATATATATATATATATATATATATATATATATATATATATATATATATATATATATATATATGTATATATATATATATATATGTATATATATATATATATGTATATATATATATATGTATATGTATATGTATATAAATATATGTATATATATATATGTATATATATATATGTATATATATATATGTATATATATATATGTATATATATATATGTATATATATATATATACATATATATATATATATATATATATATATATATATATATATATATATATATATATATGTATATATATATATGTATATATATATATATATGTATATATATATATATATATATATATATATATATATATATATATATATATGTATATATATATGTATATATATATGTATATATATATGTATATATATATGTATATATATATATATATAATAAATAATATAATGTGAGAATATACCAATAATAATCATAAGCAAAATGATCGCGCAGCATGTCACACGTGCCATTACTCACATGATTGGCCTGTAAGGCACCTATAACCAGCAAATCATATTGGTACTAAGAGGAAGGGGGAGTGAATTAGTGCTTTCGAAAAGTTACAATTTGAAAATTTATTCGATGAAAATCGATATCAAAAATGTGTTTGACTTAGAGTATGAGTAAGTGTAATAAGCAGTTAAATCAAAAAGCAATAATAATGAAGAGCATAAAAGGAAATACACACCGAATTTATAATGGTTCGGTCATCGTGACCTACATCCACTCACGATTCTTCCTCCGTCGAGGCCACCAGCTTTCACTTTACGATCTTCTTTCAATGGGTGAAGATCAACTACCCTTAAAACTCTTTTCTCCTTTTCATAGGTTTAGGAGAGAACATTTACAAGTCTCACACCTCCCTTAGAATGAAACCTAAACTTTAAGAGGAAGGGAACTCTCAACACTTAGAGCTTTACAACACTTCCAATCATAATTTGTTATCACGTTTCTTACTTTTTCAAGAAAGAATGAGTAGGGTATTTATAGGCCTCAAATGACTTCAAAAAATGGAGCCAAAATTTAAATTTTTGAGTCTTTAGGGTACTAACGGTACCATCGCCTACACTGGATAGTACTACCACCTAGTAAAGCCTGGGAGATCAAACTCTGATGGTACTATCACCAATTTGAGTGGTACCACCACCTGTAGCGTTAATTGCTGGTGGTACCATCATCCAGTCTGGCGGTACTATTGCTTGGCAACATGGAAGACTGTGTTGATAGCTCACAGGCAGTTCCACTGCCTAACCCAACTATCGGTCACTGAATGGGCCTCTCAATTGGCCCAAATCAACCCTAATTAAGACCCAATTGTCCTTAATTGAGTTAGCATGGTTACACCCAAAACAAACTCAATTTCAACCTAAACTACTTCGATTACGACACAAACTATTACAAGCATGAATTCTATATTGTCCGGCATGTCATTGGTTCATCTAGTCCTTCATCCGAACCTTCGACGCATCATCTTCTTCTTCGGTGTATTGCCCGATCTATCGGCATGTTGACCTCTCGTAACATCCAATCTTCTTGAGCGCAATGTCCAATTCTTCTGGCCCGATACTCGATCTGTAACTCCAGCCGAACATATGATTCTTTTGCTTTAATTGTTTTGACTTTTCGTGATCAAAGTTAGTCTTGCATCACTATTCTCAAATGTTGATTGGATCACTAACTCATCAATTGATTTCATCATCAAAATCTTAGATTCAACAATCTCTCCTTTTTTTATGATGACAACTAATTGATAATGGAGTTTTAACTAAACTCCCCCTATCTATATGTCATATTGAAATAAACTTGAATTCATAAAATGATAACCTTATAATCATAATATCTTTGCACTCAAGTCGAAACAATTTTAATGAAGATGACTTTCACACTTCATATGCATACATCATATGCATCATTATAATAAAATCATGAGTATTACATGCATAATTTCAAATCACCAAGTTTTGTTGTAACATGCATAATTCCAAAACATAAAATTTCAAATCACCATCATTTTGGCCATAACTTCAATAATCAAGGTACATCATGCATGATTCCAAAGCATTAAAATTTTAAATCTTCATCATAACTTCTCCCCTTTTGTCATCAACAAAAAGGAGAAGTTCAACTAGCAAATTTTTTATGACATGCAAGCTAGCATTTAGTAATTTTTACATCACTTAGAATATGAAGGTTAGCAAGCAGTTTTTGCTTTTTGAGATTGTACAAGCAAGCAGTTTTTGCTTTTTGAGATTGTACAAGCACTTTTTTATTCTTGAGATGGGCAAGCTAGTAATTTTTACTTTTTCTCTTTGTCATTATATAAAAAAGAAAGGAGGAGGGAAGGATTTAATAGTGCAAAAATTTATATTAATATTTCAATTATAAAAAAATGAAGGATCAAAATACCGAAAGATCATGAGTCAATTTTGACAAATCTTGCTTTTGTAAATAGTAAGAAGAATGATTGATACGAAACTATCTTGATTCAAAAGGAAAACTTAAGTCGTGAAAACCGAGAAATCAAGATAATGATCCGGAAAAATATATATAAGAAGGATTTATGCATTTCGGAGATTTAACATGCCTAATTCTTTTCTAATAAAATCAAATTATTCCTCATTCAATGGTTTAGTAAAAATATCTGTAAATTAATTTTTTTATCAATAAAATCTAAAAATATATCATGATTATTAATATGATCTCTAATAAAATGATGTGTAATATCAAAATGGTTAGTTCTAATGTGTTGAATGGGATTCTTTGTTAAATATATTACACTAGTGTTATCACATTTTATAAAAATATTTTTCAAGTAAAGTATATTATCTTCTAAAATATTTTTCATCCAAATAACTTGTGCACGATATGCACCAGCTGCGACATATTCAGCCTCTGTTGTAGATAATGCAACATAATTTTATTTCTTGGACAACCAAGAAACAAGTGCATGACATAGGAGTTGACATGTTTCATATGTGATTTTTCTATCTATTCTATATCTAGCAAAGTCAGCATCTGCATAAACAATCAATTCAAAATTTTTAGATTTTGGATACTATAATCCTATATTATGAGTTTCTTTTAAATATCTAAAAATATTTTTAACTGTTTTTTAAAGTGAAATTGTTTGGAATTAGATTTAAATCTAGCACAAAGTCTAACACTAAACATAATATCAGGTCAAGTTGCTGTAAGGTATAGTAAACTACCCATCATACCAAATAAGTCTTTTGATCAAAATATTTTCCATCATGGTCCATATCTAATTTTGTAGAAGTGCTCATTAATGTGTTAATAGCCTTAGCACTATCCATATTAAATTATTTTAATAGATCTAAAGCATATTTAGTTTGACTAACAAAAGTTTGATCATTTAGTTGCTCAATTTGCAATCTTAAGAAAAATATCAATTTACCCATTAAACTCACTTCAAATTCTTGGCTCATATATTTGACAAATGACCCACATAAAGATTCATTTATAGAACCAAAAATAATATCATCAACATAAATTTAAAAATAAAAAAATTATTTTTAAAAATAAATAATGTGGTATCGACCTTGTATTTTGAAAAATTATTTTAAATAAGGAAAGAACTAAGCTTCTCATACTAAGCCCTAAGGGCTTACTTCAATCCATAAAAAGCCTTAGATAACTTAAAAACATAGTTCAGAAAAAAAAAATACTCAAATCTAGGTGATTGCTCAACATAAACTTTTTCGAAAATATCGTTATTAAGAAAATCACTTTTGACATCCATTTGAAATAACTTAAAATTATTATAACATGCATAGCCAATTAGTATCCTTATGGCTTATGTCTTACCATAGGAGCGAATGTTTCTTCATAGTCGATACTTTTTTCTTGGTTGAAACCTTCGGCCACTAATCTAGTTTTGTTTCGAACCACGATACTAAGTTTATCTTGCTTGTTTCTAAAGACTCATTTAGTGCAAGTTACAATATGGTCACTAGGACTAGGAACAAGCTTCCACACCATATTTCTCTCAAATTGATTTAACTCCTCATACATTGTAAAAACCCATGAATCATCTTTTAAAACATCGTCAATGTATTTCAGTTGAATTTGAGACAAAAAGGTAGCATTAGCACAAAAAAATTTAAATGAAGAACGAGTTTGAACACCTTTTGTTATATCTCCAATGATTAGCTCCTTAGGATCAGCATCTACATATTTTCATTCCTTGGGTAAAGATTCTTTGGAAGTAAATGCATCCAAGTTGCTTGGCTGAGGATAATTTTCATTCAAATTTAAAATATCAAATTCAAAATCATCATCATCAAATTATTTTTCTTAAATTCGGAAAACTTATTAAAAACAACATGGATGGATTCCTCAATAACAAAAAAATTTTTATTAAAGATGTGATAAGCTTTAGAAATAAAGGAATATTCAAGAAATATGACTTCATCGGATTTTGTATCAATTTTTTCTAAGACATCTTTTAATTTAAAATAAAATATTTATAATATAAAACTTTAAAATACGAAATACTAGGTCATGTATGATTCCACAATTAATAAGAAGTTTTAGAAAGTATTGATCTTACAAGAACCTTATTCATGACATAGCATGCCATGTAACAGCTTTGACCCAAAATATTTGGGTAGACTATGTTCATTAAGCATGATTCTTGTAAACTCCTATTTTTTTCTCTTAACAACTTCATTTTATTATGGATTTCTTAAAATAGAGAAATTATGGTCATACCCATTTAAATCATAAAATTCTTGAAAATCATGATTTTTTTACATTCACCACCATAATCACTACGAATCGAAGAAATCATAAAATATTTTTTATTTTGAACTTGTTTGTAAAACTTTGTAAAATATTTAAAATAATCACTTTTATGTGCTAAAAAGTATGTCGAAGTAAATCTATTATAATCATCAATAATTACAAGAGCATATTTATTACCTCCTAGACTTTGATATCAATTATCCAAATAAATCTATATGAATCAATTGTAATGATCTTGAATTTTAGATTCAGACTTACTTATGAGTACTTTATTTGTAATTTGTAAAATTAGTTTCAGATCAAGGTATCATTTAAAACCAAAAAATAGGTATCATAATGAAAATCATCAAGATCAAGGTATAAATATTATTGTTCCTTAACGTAATCATAAATTTATTCTTACTTGATATATCTATAATGCATGCATTAGATTTAAATTTAATATTATATCTTTTATTACATAATTAACTAATACTTAATAAGTTATATTTTAAGTCATCAATTAACAACATATTTTCAATTAATAAGTTTGATTTGCTACTGATATTTCCAATATCAATAATCTTCCTTTTGTTGTTGTCTCGCAACGTGATATACCCTCCATCTTAACTAATGAGCTATATATATATATATACTTAGTCAGCTAACAGTGAAGCGCAGGATACATCTTTTTCACTTCCTAGTACATAAGCTTGTCAATAGCTAGCACAGGCACATCAAACAGAATCAAGGAGACAAGGTAAAGCACCTAAACAAACTCTCCTTATTTTAAATTAATAGCAGCTGGAGATAGAAGATTCCCTTGAATTACATTCTCATATATACAGAATAAAATGCCTACACTCTACAAAATTCACCTTTTGTAGATCCCTCCCAGTACTTCTATGCAACCCATAGCTTCAGGGACTTATATAAATGGGTAATATCTTTTCTTTTACGTATGTTGTTCCATTGCATTGACAACTTTGTTGCAACTGTACAGTGATAGCGGTGATCCCGAAAAACAAAAAAAAGGTCCCTTGCCTGCCTTACAGCAACGACACATGATGCCAATGACCTAGGCCTCCGGGTTGCAGAAATCAGTAATCAAACCAACCTCTTGTCTCCCAACTTGGGTTCCTTGGTTCCAGCTTAACCACAGATGTGACTACCGCATTACAAAAGAAGCATCGCTGGCCATTCAATAGGTGCCGTGTAATGCAACCATGGCATGACTTGTGATGACATGGCTCAAACATGGCATCTGAATTGCAAGCATAGCAGATGCAACAGAAGTCTTCTCCTTCCTCGTCGCCAGTTCTGACACATGACTCCGTCCTTTTTATGGCCTCTGTTCTGCTTCTCAGGTTACTGGAAAATTCGTCAAGCTTTGCTAGCTTTGTAAGAGAAGCATCCCCTCTAAGGACATTACTCTGCAAAGATGGTGAAATGAGATTTAGACAACAATTAACCGTGACCTTGATTTCTTTATTTTATGATGTCTTGCTTTTGTTTTATGTGATTCAACGATAAGATATCAAAAAAGCCTTTGAGAAATATCATAAATTCATAACTGCTATCTGTATACTGTAGAAAGTCCTTGTGCAGTCAGCACGGTAATTGTATATCTTATCCAGGAGCCATTATATATCCTAGGTTTCACTTCACAGCAGTTGGTAATTAACAACCAACAAAATGGACATGGCTAAGTAAATTCAAGGTCCCAAATTCCAATTATTAAATCAACAACACCAATAAAGTTAGGAGGTGCTCAGGAAGGATAGAGACTAGCATTAGTCTGCAAAATTATATGGAGATTACATTGAGCAGCTGGAAGGGTAGAGAGAAGAATGAACACTCCCAAAATGAAATCATATATGTCCAAGGCAACAACTATGCAGCTATAGATTAAAAGAAAAAAAAACAGATCCTAGCAAAACAAGCCCACCAAAATTCAACATCCAATGATGGTGTAGTTCAATTGTTAGGGTCTTGTGGCCAAAATATTCTACATCGGTTATTAATCACACATCAAATCTTGTTTCCTCTCTCAGACCACCTGCTTTCTAAACTTTGAGCAGCTTAGGACTAAGCAGCTTCTGCTCAATAAAAAAACAATATTTCTAGGATCAATGTGACAAAAGTTTATTGGCAGAACATGCCTAACATTCGTTAATCCACTCAAAATTCAGTCCCGTGATTGTAAAAGATCGATATATATGACTTTTATTTTTGTTTTCTCAAGAATACTTCCTGTCATTCTACCAAGAAAATAATTCGAATATAAGGAAATAAAGATTCAAGATAGAAAAAAAATCTAACCCAATTGTAGCCCAACAAGCATTGAAAAACAGTAGCAGGGCAGTCCATGTTCACAAACACCCCTACAACATCATTCAGCTCCATTTGTTCCAAATTTGTGCTAGCATCCATTAAGCTGGTTATAATACCAACAAGAGGTGCTAAGATAATAGTTCGATTTGTTTTCTCTTGATATTGGCAAGGTCGCCTAACTGACCTGTAGATACAAATATATAAAAAAGAAGTCAGAAGGAAACCTAAGCTATCTAAAGTACAAAACGAAATGCATAATAAAAGGGCAGATAGACCAAAAGAGATTTCTTGTATATTGAAGTGTTACATAACTCAGGAATCTATGTTATATCTCCTTAATAGCAATAAAATACTATAGTAGCCTTATGTACTAAATGACCTCCCCAAAGCAGATAAGAATTGCTATTGTAGCCATAAAGGCATCGATGGGTAACAATCCATGCAAAGCACCATAAGATATCACCAGGGTGTGTAAATCACCTTTATTTGTTTTTCGAAACACTTCTGCTGTATTATACTTTATATTCTCTATCATAGGGGTTAGCTGAGTCAAATTAAAGAGGAAACCTTGGATTAATTTATTACATGATGGAATCTCATCAACGAAAAAAAACTTCTCCAGGCCACTAAATCATCAGCTTCTTTTCTCTTCCTTTGTTGAGTTATTCCAACTCTACACCCTTTTCTATTTTTGTTTCTATTTGCGTTGCCACCTTATTAAAGAGACTGTATGCCATTCCCTCTTCTATTATCCTTTACCTATTATTATGCTTATTTGTTCTTTTTCATTTTCAATTTGCTTCCGTTCATTAATAAAACTTGTTTCATGTAAACTTCATTCAGCCTCAACATGAATTTCATATGAAGTTGTTTCAGCACAAAAGTTAATAGTATCCAGTTAACTCTTTTAATCAAGTTAACTTTGAAACTATTAGGTTAGATTAAAACATTTTTCACCAATTACTTCATTGCAAACACTACTACTAATTCTGTCAACAGGAACTTCTCCGGCATTCACTTACAACTTTAAAGCTTAATCAAATTAATATATGGCATCTTGCTATTATACCCCTGCAAACAGCTTAAGACACTGCTTGATAAGAAAGTTCCTATTGAATCTGTCCTTTGTGATGCCCATATACTTGTTTCCTACTAGCCAATTCCAATTGAAGCAACTCCAATTAATTAAGTAGATCATAAACAATGTATTTCTTTTTATTTTAACCATGAAGCAACTCATTCTTGTTTTTGCTACGCTCGTGTCATAAGACTACAAACCTCCTAACTAATCGACATTTGGAAAGAGATAAAAGTGGTCTCAACTAGAATAGCTTAACTATTTTCAAACTTACATGTCAAAAAACTCAGAATCTGAAGTGAAAATTATATGGTTTAAAATAAATATGATCAATTCTGTAAGCCGCCGTAGATTCATATCAGGCCCCAAGAGAAATGCCTGAGGGATCTCACGTGTACAGAACTCCAGAATCTTTGCAAGATTACATGACAGATCAAAAACAACACTGCATTTTCTTTGCTGCAAGTCACCAATCTGCAAAAGCAAAACCATTAATAGATCCTACTAGTTATTTTAAAAAGGAAAAGTAATATCATGCATCAAATTTATAATGTTTATTGCCTTCAGAAAGCATCAAGTTTGTCAAATATAATAGTGTTGAATGTGAAGAAAACGTTAATAAGATTGGAATAGTTATGGATACAGTCCATGAAGATTTAAAACTCAAATACTGATCTTACAATCTTGTCCCATTTATCATATGAAAAACAATATTCAAACCAAAAAAACAAATTATTGTACTAAGTGTTTTAAGCAAACTAGCATAATTAAGGATATCATTGTATAAAAGATGAGGAAGAAAGAAAAGAAAACATAACACAGAAAATGATGTAACTTGGTTTTGAGCCCAGATGAAGTTTGAGTCCAGCTAGCATCTAGGTTAAATCTAACATAGTTTAGATTAGGACTTCTAGATCTAATAAAATTTTGTGATTATTTTTAGTGGCTATATAAGATAAGTCATCTCAGTTGTCACTTGGTCGGGTAATTACTTCAATGTCTTATTTAAATATACTTTAGTTTGGACGAGTTGGTTCAATTTTTGAAAGATTAATATGTTCAGGTAGAATTTAAATAGTACAAGATTTACAACTTCTGTAAAAATTTTTACTAAATGAACAAGAAGCCTTGTAAACAATATAAAGACTCTGACCTGCTTGATGACACAGAGATTGTAGTCAATTTGTTTAGTAAACATGTTTTCTTTCTATTTAGCGTTGAGTGTCTCTTTTCTCCCTCCAATGAGTTCACTTGCAGCTTCTGTCCTATTTCTCACTTCTAAAGTCCTTCATATTTCGTCACTCTCCAACTTTATATTTCTCTACCATTAAAACTATAAAACAAGGTTTGCAATTTCGACCTGTACCGCCCGGTACGAGCGGTACATGCCGGTCCGTCAGGTTGCCGGTACGCGGACCGCCCACTACCGGACAGTTCTGCCAAAAATCAACCGCCGGCAGTCGATTGAGGGAGAAATCAACCGCCGACGGTCGATTGAGGGAGAAATCGACTGTCGGCAATCGATTGAGCGAGAAAAAGGAAAGAAGAAGATGAAAAGAAGAAAAAAAGAAAAGAAAAGAAGAAAGAATACCTAACGCCCGCACGCCATCCTCGCCCGCACGCCGTCGCCGGCCGTGGGTCGCCAGTGCCCGCGCACCGTCGCGGGTCGCGGTTGCTTTTTTTCGGCGCATGGAGAAAGATCGAGGCAACGTCGCCCCTTTTCTCTTTTTTTAAATATTTTAATATATTAATATTATATTACATAATATTATATTATAAAATATTTATATTATATTTTAATATATCAGGCAGTATGCACTGTGTGTACCACCCGATACCGGTACCATACCAGTACCGAGATGAACTCGGTATACCAGTACGGACCGATAAGTAAAACCTTGCTATAAAATATTCATTTTATAACTATTAAGCTACAAAGGAGGCAACAAATGTGAGTACAACAATGGCCCACCCAAGTGAGACCCAGAACCCTACTCCAAAGTTAAGGTTTTTTCTTGTCTTGACAAGCCTATGCAACAAGAAAAATGACCTACAAGAGCTCTATTAAGGTGAAAAAAGATAGGAACAGTGATGTCAGCCGGAGAACTGCTAGAGCTGCCAAACCAAAGTGTGGCCTATAATGGAACCCCCAGATAACATAGATGATTCCTGAGCCCCAAACTTGTGTAAATTCCACATGGGAACAATTGAAAAATAAGATAGATTTCAATCTCCTGAAGACCAGGGAGTCACCTTAGCCACTGGAAGCTAGAAAGGCCTTTGACCACCTTGTGATCCCATCTGTGGTCAACAAGGCTGGGTGAAAGCACAAGACCACAAAAATTTGAACCTTACACATCTATGAAGCTTTTAGCCATCCAAATAATATACAAAGAAGTCTTCTCTTTATTACTATGATTATCTTCAACAAAATCATAGGAGATCAGCAGTTCAAATTATAAGATATTGTTCACATAAGAGCAGCAAAATGCTCATTTAAATTTCTCAGAGCAAACTGAGCACTTATGGAGAAAAAAGATGGTTGATAACAGAATTCCTCATATCTAAACAGAAATAAATAATAATAATAATAATAATAATCAAATTATCTACAAATTAAAAGAAAACACACCTGATAGTTCTCTTGCATCTCTCGGATAGACACTGAGAATTCAGTCATAGTCCAACTAAGTGTGTTAAAAAGACGATTGAGGAATGAAGAAAATAGAGCTTCATTATGGACACAAGCCTCTCGAAGTAGTACCTTCATGATGCAAAATAACAGACTATGACAAATAGTATCACATTTATAATCAACCAGGAGTCAGATATTAAATGGCATTCTAACCTGGAAAAGGGCCGATGATGAGGATCCTGCATGATTTGAGTAACTAAATCCAGAACCTTTGCATAATCTGAGAATTATGTTTGCAACGGGAATCCAGGATCTGTTATCAAATGCCAACAGCAATGCCCTGGGCAATCTCTGAATTGCTTCTTTGTTGTCCTCAAAAGCAACTAGGTAGTCCTTGCACTGTACCAAGGATGATATGGAGTGCAAAAGAAGATCTTTGATGTCAGCACTTAGTATCCGTGGATCATTGAAGTGCTTGACAACAAACGTGACCTAATAACAGAAACAATTATTTTAATTTCTTATGACTTGCTATAAACAAAACAATACTTCATTTACATTCAAGAAATATGCATTCCTTCAGAATTTTATCCACGTAAACAATCTAAAGGTACTTTAAATAACATATATAACTGCACTCTGCACATACTTCTAATGAGCACATTGTCCCCGAAAACATTTATTTCTTTAGAATCATATAATTGTTGGATATATAGGTTTTAAAATCTAATTAAACCGCCTCATGGAACAAACACCAGAGTTGACCAGTTCAATCAGGTGTAGTAAGAATATCAGTAAGGCATATATTTCTATGTACCAATTTGAACCTCCAAAAGTTTCCCAAGTAAACACGGTGTAGAATAATCGGGTCATTAAAGACTAGGAAAAACAAACAAATGATTGCTTACAAAATTAGTTTAAGTCTCTTTACAATCAAACAATTCAAAAGAATGATAGATGTGGAAAACATCAAGCATGTAAAAATCATAAGTAAATCCAATTGTTGTAAAATACAAATGGTTGTTGCAAATTCCAATTTCCACCCCTCAGTTCAACATCCCTCTTTCTAGTGGACTTACGAAGAGAGGCATACCCAAAATGCAGTAGTCCAGTTATGATCTGGTATCACAAATCACAGAATTCTCCTACTCAGCACAGCCGTTGAGAATGAAGCAAGCAAAACCCATTCTAAAATTGATTTCATAGCTGCGTGCAGCCAACGTTGTCAATCATTATTTTCATACCACTGGTAGAATATTCTTATGCCAACTATCTAGGCATCAATGAAGCTAATATTTGCAAAAAACCAACTCTATCAATTCATAGTAACAGATTTCAAATGTTTTGGCAACCATTTACTACGTTTGCAGTTTATACCCTAAAATATTGCTACTTATTTACTCCTGTATAATAGTCATCATCTTCTGAATGATACTCATTACAGGAGGTTTCGAGCCTAAAATCAGGGCCATGATTCATCATACTTGCTACAAGGTTCGCCCATTTCATATTGTACCGGCATACCGACCTGAGCTCAGTACAGTATGGTACGAACGTACCGAGCGATACATTCTGACATACCGCTCAATATATATATATATATATTTATTTATTTATTTATTTATATTTTAATATTTATATTTATATATATTGATATATATTTACATAAAAATATAATATAAAAAATTAAAAAATTAAAAATAGGGCGACCTCGCCTCGTTTCTTCTCCCCACACGGCTAAGAAACCTCAACGATATTGTCGGGGCTTCTTCTCCCCACGCGGATGAGAAGTCACCGACGACACCGAGGCCTCGTTGCCTCAAAAGAGGAGGCGACATCTCATCTATAGAATCCAACGAGTGGCGAGAGAGAACAACAACAGATTGAGATCGTCGAAGTAGAGCAATACCGGATCTCCAAGTTCTTCCTTTTCTTCTCCCTCTTCTCCCTCTTCTTCCTTCTCCCTCGGCTAATATCGCCCGGTAGCGGGCGGCAACGATCGAAATCAGGGCAAAAATAGCCCCAATCGACGATACCGCCCAATAGCGGGCTCTTTGCGTATCGATCTGGGGGCGAACCAGTACGTACCGCCCGATACAGGTGCTATAATTCGGTATTGCAGACCTTGCTTGCTAGCATACATATAAATTTCTAATTTTTCCCTGGTGGTAATTTATCAAATTTCAACAGGATGTTGATTCCCCTAACCAGAATGTTATTTTCTTAAAGTACAGGAAAGTTTGGTGCTTAATATAAGCAACAACAAGAGGCCTCTTTGCGAGCCAATGGAACATGCAGGAGAGGCGACGCCCTGAAGCATCAGAGCATGCTTAATTTACTATATATACCTTGTGAAGAAAACAAAATTGCACATTTTCTTTGTAGTCAGCAAACATAAAGAAATTCATAAAGAAAAAGGGGTATCCTTGAGCCAAAAATCAAATAACTTGGAAATAGAACAACTTCTTCCTCGTATTTCTGTAAACTTCAATCAGATCCCTTCTCATTTTTTAGCATTTCTGATATGCAATCTGGCAAAATAAAAAGGTCAACTATGGTTGGATTTCTTAAATGATAAGTATGAATATGGGAAAGGAAGTCGAGTAAAGAATATGCACACCCATTTGCATACATTTGACCATCTGCTCACTGAGTTCCCTAAATCCAGAAGCCTCATGTGCTATCCGTGCCCTATTTTGATCAGAAAATAGCCTATTATTCTAGCTTTCTTTGGTAACAGATCAATTCTTTCTCAAGTAATAGGAACCTGATTGGATCAGAATCATCCCCATGTCTTCTCCCTTCATAACCAAGACAACCTAAAGCTTCATCCAAACAATTATCAGGGACCTGATTGGATCAGAATTGTCTGCACCCTTCATGACCAAAACACCCTAAAAGAGATACATAAAGCTAATAAAAATACTTTAAATATTTAACAGACTTAAATAATAATTTTATCAGTAAATTTTATCCTAAACAGAGTTGGAACCCTCATAAAAACCTAAACAAGATTAGTCAGGCTCCAATTAGCAATTAATTACATTAAGTTTGTCAAACACAACAGCTATCTGCTTGGTGTGTATCCGTTCCTAAAAACCCCTTTATAAATTGCATTTCTTCACTTAACATCTTGCACAAACAATTCATTTATATCATTATATCCAACTCTAGTCAATCTCCTACAATTTCAGGTTACAATCTTTAAAGCAGTTCTGTATTAATGCAATCAGAAAAGAAATGAGAGCTCAAAATATTTTTAAACCAAAATTCAGTCAGCAATACAGCTTAATGAATAAGCAGTAACATGCTTGGCATCTGTCTTCATCTTCTCTCAATAGATTCTGGTAAGACTTGTGTAAAACTAAACACTGCACATTTAAGCCAGTACACCTATGATTGTCTGATCCAAATAGTAAGAACAAGATCAGGCATAGTTCATGGACAGTCCAATTGGCAAACTAGAAGACAAATTGATCTATTAAAGATTTAAACTAGGACAGAATCCACAACAAGACCATTAAAGCAAGAACCAGTCATTTCTCACCTTAAAGAAAACCAAAGTTATGTTAATTTGTGCCTATGATTCAAGATACCTCCAGTTTCAACCGAAACTCTTCATCTCCATCAGAAAGCTACTTCTAAGGCTACTAAGTTTCTATTGGTTCATATAAACCATCAAACAATATATCATTACTGACATCAAGTAATTAATTATATATTTTGAAAAATTCAGAATAACAATCTAAGAGATAAAGCAGGAGATACAAAAAATTCATAATATCATGTATTTTGTAAATCAAAAAATGCATGTCACAAGGCTATCATGCTATTTGTTAGTGCATATGCATGACAATGTTACTGGTTTCTCAAAGTATTGTTCTCTTTCATATGTGAACACACTAACAAATTCGACCATAATTATTTCTAGAAAGTAGAAGTTTTCGCATTTGATACATACAAATGATGCAAGCCCTTGCTTGATAAAAATAGCAGAAGAAACAAATGAAGGGTCACTCTTCCGTAATGCATGAAAAGAGTCAACCTGCAAAGGTTACAATAAAATGTACATTAACAATGTATCACCAATAAACTACTTGATTACCTAAAAGAAGCAATATACAACAAAGTAACATTTACCAGTGATTCCAGATAAAACTCAGGAACATAACAAAATACAGAATCAGTATTGCTTAGAACCAAAAGCAGCTCCACAACCCACATGCATGTTGCATACATTCCTCTTTGCTTCCAACGAGAAAATAGAGAGATGCGGTACCTGCAGTATTTGAAGTGCCAAAATTGATAAGACAAACTGGAATAGCTATAAGAAAACAATCAATAAAAAATAGCCAACATGTATATACCACTTCCACAAGAACGCATCTGCAAGTAATCTTGATATTTAGTGTAAAACATAGAAACAAAAATAGTAGCACATAAATGACAACTTTCCAAACCAGTACTGACAATAGAGTAAACCTAACTTATTAAAGTGAAATAACATATACTAATAGTCCCCCACTGCAAGCTCATCTTGCAAATTCTTTTTCTCGACATACTGATTTTCAAGATTTCGACTGCCTTAAAGCATCAGATAAACTCTAATACACAAATCTGATACCACATATGCAGCTACGAACCACAAGCTCACACTAATTGTGGATAATCAAAGTAAACATTTCAGAAGCAAAGAATAATAGTATTTCATCACTTTATTGATTATGTTCTACGTCATGTTTATTGAGCATTTCCAGTTCCATACATATAAATAAAATTTCCATCCAAGACATGGAACATGTATACGGTTGGCTACACATTAAATTTTAGAAAGCCTAGTGATAAATCATATTATTGACCAAGCTAATTGTCATAAGAATATATTGGTTTAATATAAAAGTATACAAAAGATATAAAGAAAAACACTTCAGCTTGTGAATAGATTGGGAGAAAAACAAGTCAATAAATCAATGCAGTCCTGATAAAGCAACGGATCCAAGGAGGGCACCAAATCAGATTTGTGCAGTGAATGGAGCTCATGCGTCTAAATTTTATCAGAATCTGCGGACAGACTACTGTTTGCAGCAAGTTGAGTGGACCATAGAATGCAGAAACCTATCAACTCGATGCATGAAGGATTAAAAGATAACTAGAGACCAGTTACCCAATAACTTTACTAGACTCTTAAACAGTATATAATGCATCAGCTAGTAATGGCCTTCATTCTTTATATAGTAAGCAACTCATCACTTTGTTGCATTGGACTGTCACCTAGATTCTTAAAACATTCGTACAAGAGAAAAAATATCTTACAATTACAATCAGAACAGACAAAAAAGAGAAAGAATCTTCACAAATGAGAAATCCAATAAGAAAATCCTGTTACAATTCATTTTCAGATATCGTATAACAAGAATGCATTCTTTCTTGAACAAGAATGGATTCTTTTAGTGCCTAGCCAAAGAAAAGAATTGCAACTTATTAAAATGGTTTTATGATGGCAGACTTACCATGCACATTGCCTGACACAATCAACTAATTCTTCTCGATAAACATTGCGTGCTTCTTTCAAACGCTTCACCTGCTCAATGCAGGATCTTTCTCTTATTTGTTTGTCCGTGTCATCTAAGAGAGAAATTGATTGTGACTGATGAGACATGTAATAAAATGCCTGCAATTAAGGAATTCATGAAAAGTTCATTGAAATGTTTACAGAAAACAAACTGATTAGACACATACAAATAAAGACAATGATAATGAAATGGTTTAAATATTTAAACACCAATTGCACATCGACAAATAAATCGCTTGACTAAGGATATACCCCTCTAACATTGCCAAATGCAGGAGTGCTAGAACATCTCCTGTTTCAGGTAAAGGTGAATTCTGTTGATGATGTATTCCCCACATTTGAACCAAGTTTTCAAGGTTAGCTTGTGCTACCGTATGAAATCATGTAGCAGCTTAAGCCTACAGTTCTATCTGATTGCCAAACATCTGATGCTTGGATTATATAAGATTCATACTCTCATTTCATGAAGTCACTAAAAGAGAACAAATTTTGATACTGATGTTCCATTTCCTTTAAATTAATGAATAGTGCAAAATGGTAATTCCAAGTGTGACAAATACAGTTGAATTCACTTGCCTGCCTAAAGTTTGGTGCGACACCTAAATGGTACAGAAATAGCATCATATCAAGCAGCTCTTCCTCTCTTAGTACTTCCAATGATAATTCACTAGTTGTTGTTATGCTCTCTGGACACTGCAAAGATCGGCATCCAGTATCAACTTCTGACTGATTGCTTGAACTAGGTTTATCCACAATTTCATCACCTAGACTTCTGGAATTGCACAATGTTACCACAGTATGTGATCTCTTAGAAATAGGAACACAAAAACCCTTCAAACCTCTAGATGTATATCCAATGCTATCTTCTGCTATTTGGATATCATCAACATCAGAACTCGAACAACAACATGGCTTCTGAATAGTAGAATGTGTTACTGTTGTTTCTTCATCATCCATGCAGCCTTCAACCCACTGTACTTCTTTTATTTGTTCCTCATTAAATAGTTGAGAGTTAACTAGGTGATTTAAAGAACCTCCTATTCTACGGGCTCCAGCACAATTTGCATCACCTGTGAAGAACAACTCCACAGGAAATCTTCGCTTTCCACCCCTATGAAGAAATCCAACATTGGCTCCAAGATTCACTCCAGAACCTTTCACGAACCCAGATATGCCCTCCACAGGAAAACCTTCAGATAGGAAATGTAGGATTACTGTGTACAGAGAAACTGCAACTGAGTTATTTGATACATTGGAAGAAGTCATCTTATGCTCTGCACCTCTGACCTTCAAGATGAAATTCTGCAAGAATATCTTAAACACAGAACCAGGTGGCTGGCAGGGGGTTGCCCGAGGCACAAAATGTATGACCAAACTACAAAGTCGCCGGTGCATCTCCTCAATCTGTATATTAAACATGCTTTTCTATAAAATAATTTACAGTAGAGAAACTGTATCAAATAACAACTCCTCAATAAGCATTGTAAACTAATCATATATGTCTGATTAATAAAACAAATTGATAGTAGAATTTGCAAATTTGTGATAAGCAGATAAAGTAAGGCAAAAAACATAACAAAAACCAGAGTTTGAATCTCAAAGTAAATGTTTATCATGAAAAAAATGAAAAAAGAAAGAGTTAAATTTTGCATGGTTGAAAGAAATTGCAGAATTGAATTGTGAGATAACAATTTAATTCTTGTTTTTTATCTTTTTTTGCAAAAGGGTAGGAATGCATAAACTTAAACAGTTCAGAGACACCACCAAGTTATTGTTTATTCCAAGGTTTGATGTACCGAAGTGTACCATTCGGTATGTACTGGTCAGATAGAAGATCGGTATAGGCAGTACATTGGTACACTCCAGTGTACCATGTATTGGTATGCTTGGTACAACTTGGTAAGTACCATACTAACAACTTGTTAGTACACTAGTACGGACTCATAATGCGAACCATGGTTTATTTTGCAATTATTGATCACAAGAGATGTTAATGCAAAGGTATCTCTTACTACTTGCCTAGCCTGGAAATTTTATGTTTACTAACAGAGAAAAAGCAAATGATGATCTTCCTAAAAACTAGGGACTGAAATATCGATTTGTACCGCCCAATACGAGCGGTACATACCGGTTCGCCAGCAAATCGGTACGCAGACCACCCGCTATCGGGTGGTACCATTGATAGCCCTATATCGGATGATACAAGGCTGTATCGAGCGGTAACGATCAAAATTTCGACCGTTATCAATAGGTACAGTTCAGTGATGGTCGAAATCGACCATTATCGACCTGTAACCATGTTCCAACGGTCAATTTGACCATTGGAGCCCTTTCTCACATGTTTTTAAACCCATCCTACCCCCTATTTCACTCTCTCTCTTAAACTCTATCAAGTTCATTTTTTCTCACATTCTCTTAAACTCTCTTTCTCATTCTCATATTTGCCCTCTCCTAAACTCTAGAAAGCAACAATTTGTGGATTGAATCGAGGCTAATTTAGGAGGATTAAAAAAATAATTTTTTCAATCAAGAGTTATGTATTCTCTTTTTTTTATTAGAGAGTAAATAAGATCTTTAATATTATGATTAGTGTGTTAATATTGATTTATTCAAAATTAGACACTAAATAGGTTAAATGTTTATGTTTCATGTATATTAAATATTGAAAGATATTTATGATGGTAAAATAGGTTTAATTAGATTTTATTAAAGTTTTATAATGCTGTGACTAGTGATTTTAATGATGATTTAAATAGAAATTTGATCGATCTTGGGTCAATTCAATATTTTTAATACCTATTAAGTTGTTTGACATGTTTACATAATTAATGGGTAATTAACTATGTTAATCGTATGATTAATGTATTTAATGATGATTTCATCATAATTTGATTTATATTGTATCAAACTTTCGTATTTTAATATTTTTTAAATGTTTCACATATTTATGATGGCAAAATAGATTTAATTAGCTTTCATTAGAATTATTTAATGTTACGATTAGTGATTTCAGTGATAATTTTATCAAAACTTAATCAATTTTAGTTCAATTCAATGTCTTCAATATTTATTTGGGTGTTTGACATATTTATAGTACTGAAAGACAAGTAATTGATGGGTAATTAACTATGTTAATCGTGTGATAAATGTATTTAATGATGATTTCATCATAATTTGATCTATATTGGATCAAAATTACATATTTAATATTTCTTTTATATGTTTCACATATTTATTATGGTAAAATAAATTTAGTTAGACTTTACTAAAATTCTTTAATGTTGTGATTAGTGATATTAATGATGATTTAATCAAAATTTGATCAATTTTAGGTCAATTCGATGTCATTAATACCTATTAGGGTATTTGACATGTTTATAATGTTGAAAGACAAATAATTAACAGGTAATTAACTATGTTAATCATTCGATTAGTGTATTTAATGATGGTTTTCATCATAATTTGATCTATATTATATCAAAATTATGTATTTAATATTTTTTAAAAATTTATTTAATACTGCGAGTAATGGTTTTTGATCGATATTAGATCAATTCAACATGCTTATATCTTATTTAATTTAAACTTAATAGAAACATGGTACCAAATAAATAGCTACATGATGATGCATGGGTTCATGCTCAAAAGATGGATGGAAACCGTCATCATTGGCAATGTATTTATTATGACTTCATTGGCAAGGATGGAGGAATAACTCGGGTGAAGAAACATTTGGCCGGAGGTATCATGATGTTACAAAATGTAAGAAGGTTCCGACGAAGATCCATAAATTATTTTAAAACAAGCTACAACAAGCAAAGGAAGATATATTAAAAAGGAAGGCAAGAGTTGAGGAAGAATATTGTTGGGCTACGAAGAAACCAGTTGAGGGTCGTGACAATGATGTCGACTCGAATCTCACAGTTGGGATTCGTGCATCATTAAAGGATCAGCATATGGTCGATGAAGGAATGAGGCATCGATGACCTAACTTACAATGGGAACATGGCGTTGGCAGTAGAATCCAGAGGTCGGCCAACATGAGGCAGCCAAGTGCTCCTCATCAGTGAGGCCGAACTAATAGCATGAGGCATGGTGGACTCCTTGGTTTTATGAGAGGACTTGGCAGGATGTCCACACCAGATATTGTTGATATTAATCCGTAAGCCTATCCTCCACAAACATTGAAACAAACACGAGTTGATAATGCATATACAAAAGAAAAGAAACGGGATATTATGAAGTCAATTTCGAAATGGTTCAACTTCCACATGATTCCAATAAACATAGCCCAAGGTCCATATAATCAAAGCATGGTATCCTCTATTCAAAAGTCTGGCACGGGTAACCAACCTCTAGCACTATGGGAGATTCACAACGCGTACTTAGATGAGGTGGTAGAACTGAAGGATTTGATCAAATCCTTCAAAAGGCAATGGGACAAATATGGAGTGACACTGATGTGTGACGGTTGAACAGGGCCAACAAGAATGAGTATCATCAACTTTCTTGTTTATTGCAACAGAAGGGTGGTGTTCCATAAGTTAGTTAATGCTTCTGACAAGATCCAAAATGTAGACTACATTGAGAGCTTGATGAATACTATCGTAAGGGAGATCGGACCACAGTATATTATCCAAATAGTAACCGACAATAAAGCAAATTTCAAGAAGATCGATTTGCAATTGATGGAAAAAAGAAAAACATTGTTTTGGACTCCATGTGCAGCTCATTGCATAGATCTAATGCTGAATGATATTGGTGAGCTGGATACGGTCAAGAAGTGTGTAGCTCGGGCACAGTCAATTACAAAGTTAATACATAATCATCACTAGGTCCACTCTTTAATGCAAAAGTATGTAAACTGTGAGATAATCCGACCTGGAGTCACTTGGTTTACTACAAATTTCATTGCATTAAGTCATTAAAGCAAAAGAGGCATGGCTTGAAGGCAATGGTCACCTCACAAGAGTAGTCTGATTCCAGATATTTGAGATCGAGCAATGGAAAGATGGAAAAAGCCATTCTTTCCTCTAGATTTTGGAAGATCGTTGCTGAAATTATAAAAGGTGTGAAACCACTTTATGTTTTTCCCTGTAAGGTCGATATGGACAAGCGTCCACAGACGTCGTTTCTTAAACATATGTTGATTACAACAAGAGAGGAGGTTAAGAAAGCATTCAAAGATGATTTTAAGGTTGACCAACACATACGGATCACTGATAATCGCACTGAAGTTCATATGGATCAAGATATCCATAATGTAGGTAAATTCATATTTAGAATAATTTAATTTATTATTTTTTATATAATAAAAAATTATACTAACAAAATTGTCTCGCAGCGTATTATCTAAACCCGACAATTTAATATCGGTATACCCTCGAAACACAAAATGATCTATGATGGCATTGAGAAATATTATATATCGACTCTTGCCAAACGCTATTGATGCAGCAAGTGCACTTATGGAAGGTTGATTATTCTGAGAAACAGTTGATTCATTCTCCGACGTTTTAGATGTATCATGTCGTTACACTATAGATCCTGGTGAGAAAAATTTACACATATTGATTATCAATTATATTTAATGTTAATTATTTGTTATGCTAACAAACTCTTATTTATATATTTTACAGTCGAGTGATAGATACAATTTGGAGGGGATACACCACATTTAAGGAAGCTTATCATTAGTGTACTTTTACAGACAACATCTAGTGGTTGCAAACATAATTGGTCAACATTAGCATTGATTCACACGAAGATCCATAACAAACTCTCGTATAGACGGATCGAGAAACTGGTATATGTCCATCGTATCATGCGGCTAAGGTTGCAGTGTGTCGAGTAAGATAAGGAGCCAGAGGAACCAAAGATTGATCTCATCGACCTCCAATTCTACAATGAGCATTCAGAGTCGTCGTTAGAGTGGGTCGAAATGGCGGAGAACCAAGAAGATCCTCTACTTGATAAGGCGGGAGATCCTCAACGTCCTTCGTGTTTTATCACGGAGACAATAAAAGAAGAGAAAGCACATTCTCAGCAAGTAGAAAATCCCCTCAGTCAGAACGTGGCGGAATGAGTCAAACAACATCGAGTCAGACTGCTCGAGGAACTACAGACACCCAATTGTCACAGTCGTCCGCGCAGCGTGCAAAGGCAAAGGCAAAGGAGAAGGAGAAGGCAATAGCATCAACCACGTCGTTAGAAAGAATCGAGTCGGGCGACGAGACACCTCAACAATCACATTCAATAACTCACTCGGTCCAGAGACATGATAGCAACGTAAACAACAATTCCTCAATCGATAATGGCATGACATCAAACAATCATTGGTCTCATCTACACGACTTAAGGGTGGTTTGTGGACCCGAGAGCAGTATTTTACACATGCCACCCAAGACTCAGATCATGGAGATCGACAAGATGCTGGTCAAGTTTATGCATGGAAGGGGAAGAGGAAGGCAATGGATGAATTTAAGCAGATGCAACAGAGCCTACACAATGGACACATAACAAAGCTCATCGTATTTACAGCCATCGTATTATAGAGAATCTTATGACCAACAACAGTACGATGATAGTTGGTTATTCTTCTCTGAGCAACAGTATGATACGGAGCAGCAGATCAATAACGAAAGTAGAAGCTTTAACATTCACCAATACATGCCTTAGGAGCCGCCTCGGACATGTGATTCATGACGATCATCACCACATTAATGCACCAATGGCAGACGGTGTATCAGTATACTATGTCGTAAGATCAATTTCAGGATTGGGTCCAACAAACATATCATATTGATATACAGATACATAGGATCGAGGACCCCGATCGACCACCTGTAGAGGCCCGTCATTCGTTTTGGTGGTAGAATCAACAATCAGGTATATCTATATATGTGATTATTTAATTCATTTGAATCTTAAAATTTATGTTATAACAAAATAATTTAACAATTAAAATAATTTTTCTGTAAATAATTCAATATTAATAGAAGGACGATCCTTAACAGACCGAAATTACGAACCTTGCATAAGGCTATTCCTCAAAGCCTGAAAAAGATATATGACACTATCCTTACCTAATTTACATTGGTTTTGCTAAACTTATAATAAATGTATACTTATTTCTAACTTAATTTTTTATTTTTCAGGTAATTTCGGAGGATTTTAAGCCTAAATTAGGCATAATGCTCGCTACGCCCATACCATACCATACCATACCAAGCAAAGATCGATACGTCGATATGGTACGAAATTTCAATCTCTGCTAAAAACATAAGAAACGGTAACAGATCACAGATACTCAGGCAAGAAATAAGTATGACAAGAAGTATGTTAAGAGACCTATGGCAAAGAAACCTACATAGCATTAGATATTATGGCTCAACTCTGTTATATGATAGAATAATTTCTCATTTGGCTATTATATTCAATTCTAGACCAAAACAATTCCATAAAATATAATGACAATATACAAGTCATATATCTGCTCTCAAGTTCTATAATTCTGCAACAACAAGCAAACTATTTCTGTGAAAATACTCAGACAAGCGTAAGTTGCTATATGAGAATTTGCTGTTTTGACACTCCATTATGATCCACAATCAGAGTGGCTTGACAATTGAAGTAGCCAGTATGTAGCAGTGATAACAATTGCACAATTCATGAGCTCAAACAGGTTTCAGTGTTTCAGAAAGTGTGGTTCAAGCATGATCAAAATTGAAGGGCATTAATGAAATTCAATTAGCCAGTGCATTAAATTAAATTAAATAATTAAATGCCACATGCACCCAAGAACAAGCAAGGCAACCATATTATCATTTTAGATCATACATATGAATAGTCTAAACCAAATCTGGTCACTCAAAGTACAACTAAGCAGTTACAAAGCAAATCAACAAATCATTATACAGATCATGTTATGAAAATCACTAAAGTGAGTTCAGGTTGCTGAAAAATTACCATAAAAGCAAAAAGTGATTCACCTTGTACCTTATAGATCATCATATAAACTTACTCACAGAATTCCTATTTTCAGTGAAATGTGGCAAGCAGATTTAAGGAAATACACAATTAGCAGCTAATAATAGAGATGAACCAAAGAGGCATAGTTACCTTGTTCATAGCACCAGATAGTGCAGTCATAGTTAACATCATGCTACTTTCACAGCCTACATCCTCACAGGAACCAGGCCACCAAACAGATGGAATAAGGCAGTGTAAATCCTGCTTGTTTGGCCTCTTCATTGAGAGAAATCCTTCGAGTGAAAATTCAAAATCTGGTGATTTCCACCACAGAACCATCATAGTTTTACGCCTGAGAATATGACAAACAAGTGCCAGATATGGGTATGATCCAGAGTAAGGACAGTCTGTCAGAACAAGTGGTGCCACTTTGCAACTACATGAAAGTGCCACAATTAGATGCTGCAACAATGGATCGGATCCTGGAAATTCTAGAAATATATCGAGAACCTGATCCAAACTTGCATAATCATGTGGTTCATGTATGCCAAATATCCCTAAAAAACAAGATGGAAGTGCACCCCACGCAATATATTCAAAGCTCCCCTCACCTGGCTGAATCACATTAAAGAATTCTTCAAGGATACCATGAGATATAGGGTAAAACAATTCTTTAAGGGGTGCGAACCTCCTTAACCTCCTCAATTTCTCAAAATATGCTGAGTCAGGTTTATCCAAACATCGTACCTCCAGTAACCTGGTCAAGCAACTAAGCAAGTAATTAGCATAATATCTAGAGATCGGAGGAGCCTGAATAGGGAGAAACCCATCAACGGGGTATTTGAATGGGCGAGCACCAAAATTCAGATCACAACGCTCACCATCAGAAAGAGAAATTGCAGGATAATATCCAATCCCAGGCCTCATTTTCTGGATCCTGTCAAATGCGACTCCAAGAGAAACCCCATTTCTCAAAAAGGAGACCACATCACTGTCCAAGTCTATGCAACAACCAATGACATCGCCCACTACCCATGACTGACCATATGGCATAGGATCTTTGTTCCATTTGCTCACTCTCTTTCCATCAAATGCATATGAATCTTCTGAATCACCCACACCTTTCCGATCTGTAAATGGGCATGAAACAGTAGCCCATCCAAGTTGTTGGATTCCAGAAGTTTCTAACGTCACTTCATACATCCATTTCCCCTTCCATGCACATGCGTTTGCTCGGGCACTACTGAACACTGTCTGGCTTTCTACAAGCAATGGTTTCCTTATAGTCTTGATATCTCCTCGCGTGCTAGCGTTGTCTATGACAACAGCATTTGGGGCAGAACCGCAGTCAAGAATGGATAGACCATCTCTTTTATAGCAATCAGAATCATTTTCCTGCTGAAATCTTGGCAGTTGTTTCTTCAAGATTGACCGGATGAAATCAACATCAATTAAACTACCAGAGGGACGAACTGATTTGTGAGGTAGATCGAAAATATGTTCCAGGGTCCTTTCCACCGAATGATCACCGATGCTATCACAATAAGAAATCAAGCGGGACTTTTGGGGATTACCTTTTGGTTTATCATCGGATAGTAGAACAGCCAATCCGGAGGATATTCCAATATGCCTAACACTATCTTCAGCCATGAAGATTCGTACCAAACGGAACTCACTATTTTTTGCTCCCCGAGATTACCAATACATGATCTACCTCGATAAAAACCATATATTTATTCAACAATATTCCATAATCCGAAACAGAACGCTTCAACTGTGAGAAAACCAAAAGGTCAGAAAACGACGACTTAACACCAACCGAGAAAAGATAGCAAATGACATTCGATAATCAAAAATCCATGCTTGAGGAGAAAATCAGTCACGAAACCTATCAATCAAACAATAGGAAGAAAAATATTTTGAATTCGGAAAAGTTCAAAAAAAAAACACGAAAGAGATGGGGGTCGGTTATAGACAATTAAATCGAATAAGGCGAAGGCTCGAAGAATCGTTCAGCTTAAGAGACGAACTTACGTGCGGCGGCGATCCGGCGGCTGATTCCGCGATTGGAAGGACGCCAGGGCTTCAAATTCGATCTCCCTGAGATTGGGCGGCGGCGCGTGCTAATTAGGGTTTGCGTATGCCGTCGATGGACGACGAGGAGAATACGAGAGGCGAGAGACGGGTTAAGTTCTCCACCGAGCAAGCACATCTTAAACGGACGTCTTTCCCCAACCCTGAAAGAAACCAATGGCCACTAGAACGCGGGGCCGGCGCTTCTCTGAGGGGGTGCGACAGTGGGTTTCGTCTTGGTAAGGTTGATGTAACTGTCCTCGCCGACCAATATTAGGGCGCTGACCGGGGCATCAGGGCCCCGAAGGAGAACAACAAGGACGTGTCCATAGTCCGTGCGGAGAGGAAAGGAAATCACGTGGCGGGATTCGACCGCTCTTTTTTATCTCAACGCCGCGGAAGCGGAGAATTCGCACGTGCAGTAAAGCTCCCTTGCGATCCAACCTCAAAGCAACATATAAATATTATTTCTCGTGGAGGTCAGCCATTTTAGGCAATTTACTGATCTCACTATTTATTTTTTGACACTAGTCAGAATTTACTCAGAATATTTTTTTCCCGCAAAAATAGATGAGACCCTCACTCGTTTTGGTTAAAATAACTTAGTTTTCATATATGATATGTCTGAATTTTTACACGAACCGATTCCTCACACATAGGGACAAATTAGCCCACATCATCATGTCCTCGTCCAATAAAACATGAGGGTTGCAGCACTCTCCCAAACGTTGGTTGCTGAACTCGTCGTCCACACGAGCAAGGAGCCTAAAATTTTGAGAGGGCTATGTTATAATTTTGAACCGAGAGTTGTCCTTGGACACCAATCATCGAAGCCTTCAATCCGTATTTGTCGATCGTCAAACTCATCTTCCCCTCCACCGATCACTCCAAAGTAGTGGAAAAAGTTTCGTCACAGCTTTAAGGTGAGAGTTGCGGTCGATCACAGATGGCCAAAGCCATCTGTGATCGATGTACTTGGGGTCATAAGAATTTTTAAACTTTTTTCTTTCTCTTAGAAATTTTTAATTTCGTTTGAATTCTAATACCAACAAATTATGATATTTTAGATGAGATGACGAGTTAATTGAAACATAAGCTTTGTCTCTCCTACTTCTAGGAAGTGATTCTAATATAAAGAATATGAGGAAATTCATAGTTTTAAACCTTTTTCATTCTGTTAGAGATTTTATATTTCATTTGAATATTTATACCGGACAAATTATGATATTTTAGATGAGATGAAGAGTTTAATTGAAATATATGCTTTGTCTCTGCTACTTCTAACAAGTGATTATAATATAAAGAACATAGAAAAATCCATATTTCAAGTAGGCCAAAAGAATTTTGAACTTTTTTCTTTTTCTTCCAGATTTCTAATTTTATTTGAATACTAGTACCAGACAAATTATGATATTTTAGATGAGATGAAGTATTTAATTGAAATATATGCTTTGTCTCTCCTACTTCTAGAAAGTGATTATAATATAAAATAAAATTAAAGGATCTGTCTTCTCAGAACTTCAAACTCATAGCTTTGATTTGAATAAGACATTTGCAATAGATGAAAATGAAGCAGAAAAAATAAAACAAAATATCAATCATAATTTATATACTATCCATGATGTTATTGATGAGCCTATCAAATTTAATCCATACATGGTTGATAATCTACTAAAGGATAAGTTGATGAAAGAATATGATTTCAACATTATATACTTGTCATCAATGAGTTATACGATGGGCAGGCATGAATTTTTGAAAGCTAAATTAATGTGAGTGATAATGTTAAAGATAGTAATTTGTTAGTGATATTTGAAAGATTAACATCCTCATTATTTGTAGATATTTTAAAATTTAAAAGAACTTCATAAGAATATGTTATAAACAGAAGTTTTGAAATCAAGATTGCTGTTTATAAAATGATATTATTGTTCATAGAAGTTATAAGCTTAAAACATGATGTAAGATTAATGATTATTTATTGAAAATAGTTGCTAGTAGATTGAATAGGCAATTAATCATATGCTCTCATTGTAGGCAATGAAGCTTAATCTCTTGTAAACTCAAAAAGAGCTTGAAGTAGTCAACGAAACATACGCTCTCATTATATTGATACTGTACCTTGCGTTGCTTTAAGATGAGTCCATATGAGCAAGAACAGAAATTAAGATAAGTGGATAAACTTTTGACCAAGGATTTTTCGATAAAAGAAAGTTTTAGACCTTATATAGTGCCAACTCTCCTTTTTTAAAAAAATTAAATCATGCCAAATGTGACCAACATATGGGGCAACTATATTCACCAAGATTAATCTTAATAGTGGGTATCATCAATATATGATCTAGAGATGAATAAAAAATAACATTCAAAACAAGAAATAATATCTATGAATGAGTGGTAATTTCATTTGGTCTCTCTAATGCTAATGTACATTTATGCATCTCATGAATTACTAAGTCCTAAATTTTGATAATTAAATTAATTAAAAAAATTAAAAATTAATATTATATTAAATAATATACGAAACATATCGATCAAGGACTCGAATCACTAAAGAGTCAAAAGTTAAGCCAAAGAGTCATATGTTATGTCATAAATTGAACATTTAGCTAGAGAATTGAGGTGCTAAAGATTAGACTTCATTATATAGCTTCAGTCATCATGTTGGAGGATTTGACAACATATCTAAAAATGTGATATCATTGTAAAGTGGACATGACGAAAAATTAGATTATAAATGTAAAAAAATGTTAAAAAAATTAGACAACATGTTAAAAATTTTGATAAAGTTTCAGAAGAGTGTTTCATATTTTGAAGCCTTATTTTAAGTAAAATTGGGTTATAATTGGTCTAAATTTGTGTTATGCTAGGTTAAGATCAAAATATGTAGAATTTAGGTTGAATATGAACCAGAATTGAATCCTTACTAAATCAACATGTAGTGTGGATGGTGGTGTCGTCTAGTGGTGGCAATAGCCTAGGGATAGTGGTACCATATAACCCAGGTGATGGTAGCTAGGACAACAAAGATGCAGGCGATATTGTTTAAAGGGTGTCAACGGTGGTAGTATAGTTAGTATCCTTAATTTCAAGTATTTTTTTCCTGAATTGCTCCATAATTTTGAGACTCTTTAAGGGCTATAAATATCATACTTCAAGCATGATATTTATTGTATTGAAAATAACATCTTAAGTTTTTATTATGTTGAAAATCTATGTTAGAATCTTGCTTGAGTTCCTTCTACTTTATTGAGTTTCTAGTTGACTTACTGAATTTAGAATGTGTGAGATTTTTATAAAATTATGAGAGTGATCAAATGTAAAAGTTTTAACTTAAGGGTAAAAAACAAAAATGTTATAAAGTGTTGATATTTTCTTATTAGAATGTGTGAGATTTTTATAAAATTATGAGAGTGATGAAATGTAAAAATTTTAACTTAAGGGTAAAAAACAAAAATGTTATAAAGTGTGGATATTTATCCATAAGAAGTAAGATCAATAGTAACAATTAGTGACATCAAGTGAAAATGAATTGAAAGTGGACATAAGTTGAGATGATTAAAATATTATATACCAGTTTGTCTCTCTATCTTTACTTGCTTTTTTTTTCATATCTATTACTTAGTAGATTAGCTTTTAATACTTATCTCTTTTGATTTAAATTTATATTTTCTTAAAGTTTGCATATGCATAACCCCCCCCCTCCCCCCACTCTTAGTTTTATTACTAATCCTAGCAATTAATACTAGAGCATGATTTTTATATAATCAAGAGGAACATTCCATATTTAATGTGAGTGATTACACTTTTTAGAAAATTAGAATAAGGATTTTATTACATTCACTTGATCATGATTTATTGTTTATTATATAAAATAGTTTCTAGAAATCTTTTAAAATAAAAAATGGTTTTAAAGTGACAAGACTTTTTGAAGAATAGGTGGATTTTAAAATATAATTATTTTATTTGAATGTTAAAGCGATGAATTGTTGAGCTCTAGATCAAAATAAGTTTAATCAAATTTCTATGTATCAAAACATTTTTTGGTATTTGACATACTCTAAAAATTATTCATGAAGGCACAAGTTTATTTCAGTATGATGTGAGTATTTTATGGTGATACTAATAGAATCCAATGATGATTTGTTTACTAGATTTTGGATATTTTCAATGAATTAAAATCTCTTAATAAATCTTTTTTATAATCATGATCTATTAAATAAGATTCTTAGGTCACTTCTAAAGAACTTGGATGCTTATGACAATGAAAAGAAATATCTTGATGATCCTTAATAGCTTACTCCTTTGTCTTATTTGAGTTGACTATTTCAGTCTTAATATCTTATTTATAATTGTTGAGTCTTTTGGCCTACTTGATAAATAGTTTACCATACAATAAAATAAATTTTAAAAAAATTGGATCACGTGTATGCCTCTTTGTTTGCTAGTGATAAAGGGGAGAAATATCTAAATAAATGTTATCTCTCTTATGAATCTTTTGTGTTCATGTCATATTATATTTTATGACTTATTTTACTCATGAATTTTTAGTGTTCATGAATTGTGACTTACGTTTTTCTTGATTTATCAGTTTTAACTTGTGGCTTATGAATTATATTTCTCTTGACTTCTAGTGTTCATAGCTTATGAACTTACTTTCTTGTGACTTAATATCGTATTAGCAATGTGATCATGATATTTTTTAATCTTTTATTAGAAATGACTTATGAAGACTATTTGTGTACTCCATTCTTTTTAATAGTGATAAAAGGGTGATGTACATAAATGACTTGTGGTTCATGTTTATGTTGGCTCTTAACTTCTTGTTCATTTTATATGTCAATTTTGATATCCATTACTTATAGTTTTTATGATTTTTTTGGTATACCTGACTTAAACTTATTTTTGATGATTTACATTTGAGATCATTTATATACTATGATATCCAAGCTATTTTTATTTTCACACCATGTACTCCCTTTTTTTACGGATGATAAAGGGAGAAATGAGATAACTAAATTTAGTGGTAAACAAATAGTATGATGAACGAATGATATAATTTTAAAAATATTAGGATGCTTGCAAAATTATGTTCAAATTATGTTTCACTTGGTACTATCATTTTACATCATCCAATTTGATACTCATGATGGCATGGACTTAAAAATCAAATTTAAAACAATATATACATTTTATAGTTATGAATATATACATTTTATAGTTATGATAGTCAATAGAGTCTTGGTAAGACCCTTTCATCAATTGTTATCATCATAAAAAAAAGGTGATATCGTTAAATCTTAAATTTTAATAATGAAATTAATTAATAAATTAATATTATAATAAATGATATAAAAAATATTTTGATCTAGGATTCAAACTATTGAAGTGCCAAATGTTGAGCTAGAGAGTTATATGGTACTATCCAGAGATGATGGTATCATTTAGAGTAAATGATGATACTGTCCAGTGGTGATGGTACTAGGAATACCAACAATAGGTTCTTCGAGGGCTATAAAAATCCTACTTTAAGTATAGTGTCTATCTTGAGCTTTCATAGTTTTGAAATCCTTATCAGAGAATTATTTAACTTCCTTCTATCTTCTTAAATTTGTAGTTGAGAAACTAAGTTTAGAAGGTATGTGATTCTTGTAAAATCTTAGGAGTGATCAACTATAATAGTTCTCTCTTATGCCTAGAAAAGAAAAAGATTATAAGGGATCATTGATCTTCATCAGGTAGACAGCCGATCAATAGTAAAAATTGATGGTTTTAAAAGAAAGAACAAAGAGTGGATGCAATTTAAGATGATTGAATTAGTTTCAATAATTTATCTCTCTATTTTTACTTGCTTTCTTATTCATGCCTATTTCTTGGAAGACAGTCTTTTAATATTTGTGTCTTGTTTGATCAAAATTTTAGAATTTTTTTAAAATTCACTCCCTCCTTGTGTCCTTAACGATCATAATATCAATCATATTTTTAAACATCTTATTAAAATAACTATTGTCATATAGATTAAAAATATGAGCAAAATCTGTAGCACTTTTAATGAGGTTTTTAATACTTTTGTGAGAGCAAATTTTTTTTACTAACATAAAGAAATATAGAATTTTCACTTATGTCATCATTTTTCTGAGTTATGTTGAATCTAAAGATGAAATCAAGAGGGATCAAATGGTTTCAAATAGGCAAATGAGGCCCAGAAGAGTTTTAAGATTCTAAAAAGCAAGGTAATTGTAACTCTTATCCTAATACTCTCAAATTTTTAAGTTAAATGTGATTGTTCTATTATGGGAATTGATGGTACTCTTAGTAGACCAATTGCTTTATTGAGTGAAAAATTAAATGAATCTTGCAAAGATTACTCAACTTATGCTAAGGAATTTAATATGATTTATCAAATTCTAAATCATTAGAATCATTTTAACTCAATAACAATGTCTTTCCATTGAGTTACAACGTTCTTTTTTTGGTACCACTGAAAACACTTTATCTTAATGTAAAAATACTGTAATTGGGTTGAGTTACAGTTGCACAAAGTGGAGAAACACAATTGACAAACAAATACCATAACACAAGCTAACATTTTAACAATTGCAAAATGATTACCAACTAAAACATAAATAAAAGGCTAACATCGTATCATATTAATTACCAACACATTACATTGAGTCTTCCTCCCAAAATACTACATTCATCAGTCATAGTGTTTTCATCAATATCAGAAAATGTCTCATCTTGACCAATAACACAATTTAATTTTCCTTTTCCCAAAGAAATCATCGTGACTAATCCCGTCATCAAATTTGCCTCACAAATCCAACAACATTCAATCTATTTGCCTACATTCATAAATTCATCATCAATACATTCTGCAATTTTTAGGCAAATCAATTTTCGCAGGCTTGTTTTAATTGCATTTGTTGATTGTAAATCAGATGCTTAATTAATATATTTAGATGCAAGTGATATGCTTGCACAGTAAATTAATGTATTAGGTAACAGCCATATACCAAATGCGGACCCAGGTTGGGTGTCAATATCTTAGGGATAAAAACATGCAGTATTTTTAATAGAATTAAAATGTTTTTAACACCTGTACAAAAACATTGTAAGGCTATACAAAAATATTATTAAGGAACGAAGAGTTAAAATACATTACAAACTAACTTATCATCCTTTGTGGGTTTCAAGTATGTATCTTGTTAGTTTTAGAACAAGATAATAAGATAATATTTTTGGTGCATTTATAAAAACACTATGTCTATAAAAAAGACTAACTGAAGAAGAAAGACAGAGAATCCGAAACAGATTAATTTATTCTTATTTGGAGTACAAATATGTATCTTGTTGGTTTATGAATAAGAACTCGTAAGAAACTTGTTATAACGTTTTTGAGCAGGGTCATAACGTTTTTGCACCTCCCAAAAACAAGTAAGATTAGGCAAAAGTATTACAACTGTGGAAGAATGACTCAAAATCCAAAAATATAGTATTTTGGCATCACACTGTTCGTTGTTCTAAGAGTACTTAACCATGTTCTAAAGACATCAACTTGGGCATTAATGCACGTCTCGATGCTTTTAACGGGCACGGCAAAAGCATCCGTAGATGGTGTTGTTATTGGTCTTCCGCCTATCATTTTAGTGGGACTAATTATAGATTATTTTTTATAACTAATTTTTTTTAATATTTTAATTTTTAAATTTAAAAGATTATATTAATTTTTTAATTATGAAAGTAAAATATTTAATCTCATTAATTCTAACATTATTAGTTTTACCGATAGAAGATATAGTACGTAACAACATATGCAAGAATGACATGTAAATAATTAGCAATAATAATAATTTTGATAGTGGTGATGGATGTTGACATTGTGGGTGGTTGTTATACTGACGGTCAATAAGAATGACATGGTAATTAACCTTATTAATGTCACGAATGGTATGAAAATAATTAATAACAAGATAATTTTTACTTAATGTATATCTTCTATCGGTAAAGCTGACGATATTAGGATAAATGAGGTTAAATATTTTACTTTTATGATAGAGATTTTAATATAAATTTTTTAAATCAAGAAATTAAAATATTAAAATAGACTAACTATATAGATAGAAATACTAAAAAGGTTTAACTATAATGATAATCTAGAATTAACCCTCTTTATCATCTTTAGTGACACATATCTTAACCTGGTAGAATTAATTTTTGACGCTGCAATTTCAGACTTTTGGGCGGTACTACTATCATAATTTTCAAATTTTGGGTGGTGCTATTCCCATCCTAGGCGGTTCCACTATCTATCGGTAACACTAATAAGCACTATTTGTGCTTGTCGATTGACTTAGGTGATACCATTGCCCAAGCCTACATTAGGCTACTGATTTAAACTTTTAACATACCCAATTCAGCCTAAGTTCAAGCCCATTGGCTTTCTAGATAAGTTGGTATAGTTTTAACCTAATATTAACTAAATTTGACTAAGAAAGTTTTTGATTAAAACCTTAACAATTCAATCATATATCTGACATAATTATGAAGCTTTCAATATGTTATACGTTATTCTAGCATATCGTCTGATCTTCTAACACTTTGTTCGAACTTTCGATATATCATCATTTCCTTCGATATATCATCCAATCTACCGACAGGTCGACTTTTCCATGATATATAATCTTTTGGTGTAATACCCAATTCTTCCAACACGATGCTCAGACTTATAGTACAAAGTATAATATTGGGCATGTCGACCAATCCTCTAGCTCGACATCTAAATTTTAGACATGATAATCTTTTCTAGCACAACATCTCTTGCTTTGATAATTTTTCCTTTGATGGTTCAAATCCATGATTAAAATATTTTCTGTCACTTATCTCAAAAGCATATTAGTCCATAAACTCATCAATTGATTTCATTGTATAAATATGAGATTCAATAATCTTTCCTTTTTTGATGATGATAATCAATTAATAATGACGAAGTTTTAGCTAGACTCCCCCTATCTATATGTCATTTTGAAAAGTTATGATAAACTTGAATTCAAAAGATCATATATCATTTTAAATGCTTATATTAAATTTAAGTTAGAAATAATTCGATCATAAATTCCACTATTTTGAATAATCATTGCAAAAGTCATATGCATAATTACAAGTTAAAAATTAAAATTTTAATATCAATAATAATAATTACACAAATGCATAGTTTTAATTAAAAATATTAAAATAATTATTATATAAATTAAGTGCATAATTTCAATCAAAGAACATCATCATCATCATAAATTAAACTATTATAATTTTTCTTGTTTAACATATATATAGTTACCACGTCATCAAAAAGTAAAGACCCCTTCTCCTTTTTTGTCATCAACAAAAAAAAATATATATATATATATATAAGCTACTCAAATGGTGGTAATCCAAAATAGCTAAATAAAGTACAAAAATGTGCATTAAAAGTGTTAAGACATTATTGGTTATATTACATCTTAGTCATAATCTAGTCTTGACGAAACTCAATGCAATCTAAATGAGATGCTATGGAATTAGAAGATGAATAGGGTGCTGGATCCTTTGGTGGTCTTACCTCGATAGGACTAGTAGAAGGAGAAGGATTGTCCCTATGTATAGGTGTTTCTGATTTAAGCTTAGGCGAAGGAGGATCAGTTCTTCTAGATAATCTAGTTCATATTCCATTAATTATAGTACATCTCAATCTTCTTAATAGATTTCTATTAATGATATTAAATCTATCTAGATTTATAATTTCTTCATCTGGTGGGATGATTGTGTTATGTCCACGTAATAGTCTTGCAATCAGGCCAACATATGAAAGCATCATATCCTTCACAAATATATTTTATCGTGTCAGATATCTAAATCAACTATCACGTCCTATCATAATCCAATACATGGTATTAGCTTCATCAAGATTCACTCATTCAATTTTAACATGCATAATTCTCTTCTAATAAAATTAAATTATTCCTCACTCAATGGTTTAGTGAAGATATCCTAGCTGATATATATCAATAAAATTCTAGGATATATCATGATTGCTTATATGATTCCTATAAAATAATGTCTAAAGTTAATATGTTTGGTTCTTGAATGTTGAATAAGATTATTTGACAAGAAAATTACACTAGTGTTGTCACATTTTATACGAATGTTATTTAGCCAAAATTTATAATTTTTTAAAATGTTTTTCATCTAAATTATCTGAGCATAACATGCACCTATCGCTACCTATTCAACTTCGGTTGTAGATAGTATGATAGAGTTTGCTTCTTGAAAACGAAATTTTTCCAAACTCATTTCAAATTATTGGCTTATACTCTTGGCAAATAGTTCATATAAAGATTCATTTGTAGAACAAAAAATAATATCATTAATACAAATTTAAATAATAATTTTTTTAAAATATTAATAAAATAATGTAGTGTTGATCTTATCTTTTGAAAAATTATTTTGAATAAGAAATGAGTTAAGTCTCTCAAACCAAGCCCTAAGGGCTTGCTTTAACCCATAGAGATTGTTAGATAATTAATAAATATGGTTTGGAAAAAGACCATTTTTAAATTTAGGTGGTTGCTTAGCAAAAATGTTTTTAAAAATAAAATTATTAAGAAAAATATTTTGACATCCATTTAAAATAATTTAAAATTTTAAAAATATGCATATGTAAGGAGTATCTTATGGGTACAAGTCTAGCCATACGAGCCAAAGTTTCTTCATAATTTATAACTTTTCTTGGTTGAAACATTTGGTCATTAATCTAGCCTTGTTTTGAATCATAATAAATTATTCATCTTGTTTATTCTTAAAGACTCATTTAGTGTTAATTATGAGATGATCATTAGGTCTAGGAAGAAGCATCCAAACTTTATTTTAAAAAAATTAATTTAACTTTTCATAAATTATTGAGACCTGTAAGTCATCTTTAATAGTATCATCAATGCATTTAGACTCAATTTGAGATAAGAAGGTAGCATTTGCACATATATTTTTTAACAAAGAATGAGTTTGAATATCCTTTGTTGTATCTCTAATGATTTGCTCATTAGGATGTGCATCTAGATACTTCTATTCCTTGGGTAAGGTTTCTTTAAAAGTAGATATATCTAAGTTACTTTGGGAAGAAGAATCCTCATTCAAATTTAATTTATCAAATTTAAAATCATCAAAAAAATTATTTTTCTTAGTTGTGAGAGTTTCATTAAAAATAATATCAACAGATTCTTCAATGACTAATGATCTATTATTAAAAACTCGATAGACTTTAGAGATAGAGTAATATCCAAGAAAAATACCTTCATCCGATTTTACATCAAATTTTTCTAAAGCATCCTTTTCATTTAAAATAAAATATTTATATATAAAGATTTAAAATATGAATTGTTAGGACTTTATTGTTCTATAATTCATAGGGAGTTTTAGGTAGTAGAGGTCAGAATCATATTCTAACATAGCATGTCGTATTAACAACTTCAGCCTAAAAGTATTTGGATAGACTATATTCATTAAGCATGATTCTTGCTATCTCTTATAAGTTCCTATTCTTTCTCTCAACAACTTCATTTTATTACATATTTCTTAAAGTTGAGAAATTATAGTCATACCCATTCAAATCATAAAAATTTTTAAAATGATAATTTTTAACTTCACAACCATGATCACTACGAATAAAAGAAATCATAAAACCTTTTTTTATTTTAAACTTATTTATAAAATTTGATAAAATATTTAAAATAATTATTTTTATATGCTAGGAATATGTCCAATTATATCTACTATAATTATCAATAATCACAAAAGTTTATTTGCTACCTTATAGACTTGTGATATCAATAGGTCCAAATAAATCTATGTGAATTAGTTAGAATAGTCTAGAGATACTCACTTAGTTCTTAGGTTTAAAGCTACTCTTTATATGTTTTTCTAATTGGCATGCATCACAAATTTTATCTTTAATAAATTTAATTTAATGTATTTCTCTTATAAGCTTTTAGTTTCAATTTGTGAAATTAATTTCATACTAATATGTCGTAGTCTTCTATACCAAAGTCATATATTATTATTCAAAATAAAAAAAAGTAAGTTTCATCATGAAAATCATCAAGATCAATCGTATAAACATTATCACTTCTTAAAGCAATAATAGATTTATTCTTATTTTGTATTTCTATGATGTAAGCATGCGATTCAAATTTAACATTATATCCCTTAACACAAAGTTGACTAATTATTATTAAGTTATGTTTCAAATCATCTACTAAAATCACATATTTAATCAAGAGATTCAATTTGTTACTAATATTTTCATTGCCAATTATTTTTTCTTTATTATTTTCTCCATAGCTAATATATCATCCATCTCGGCTAGTGAGCTTTGAGTAGTTTATTGGATCTCTAGTTATATACTTTGAGCATTCACTATTAAAATATCATCTTTTGCTCCTTGCTCTAGTTTATAGACATACATATAAGAAGAGAGGTTTTCTTTAGGTGCCGATTTAACTTTAGGTCATTTATAGTTAGATTTACCTTTCTTGACTTTTAACATTATATCACTTATAATTCCTTTAAGAACTTAAACTATTTTATGATAACTATATTTTTTAAAGAGAGCATATGTAAGCATAGTGACCAAAAGTTTTACAAAAATTACATTTAACTTTAGGAGGAATATGTAGTGCGAGTCTATTTGTAAATTTTATTGACTTTTGATAAGTGTTACTACTCACGAAGCCAATTCCTTCATTTTTTGATACACAACCTTAGTTAGCAATAATTATATTTAGTCACTTATTTCTAATTTTTAAATTTTCTAATGTTTGTCATAGTAACATATTTTCCTTTAAGTGATTCTAAGTCTTTACATTTAGTGCAAAATATTGACATATAATTGTCATACTTATTTTCAATTCATCAAATTCATTAGTGAGAGAGAAATGATCCTTTTTTAATAAATTATATTTTTTTATCAATCTTTTTAAGTTCATTATATAAATCATTAAATGCTTTAAATAATTTATCATATAATAAAGATGTTTCGGGAGAGTCGAATACCTAATCGTTGAAGACTATTAAGGCATAGTTTGCCACTTCTTTTTATTGATTTGTTCTTCGAATTCTAACTCATTTGTTTCATCTCATGTTGCTTTAAGTGATTTCTTATTCTTTTTTACTTGCAGTCTTGACTTTTTACATTCGTAACATATGACTACATCTTTCTTGGGCTCACTTTTATTCTTACATTCTCATCTTGTAGGATTTATCTTGTTTTTCCTCACGAACTTTTTTAATCTTTTTGTAATGAGAGTCATATCATCATCATCATTACTTGAGCTTCATTTAAGTAGTTTTATTTAAATTTGAGGGCAATATCCTTCCTTTTCTTTCAAAAGTTTTCATCATCTTCATCATATGCTTTACAGGCCATTAAGGAACCTTTGAGTTTTTCAAGAGGTAAGTTGCTCAAGTTTTTAGCTTCTTGGATTGTTGTTATCTTTGGATCCTAGTTTTTAGGAAGAGACCTTAAAATGTTACTCACTAATTCAAAATTAGTATAATTTTTACCAAGAGCTTTTAAACAACAACATTAGTAAAATGGGTATATATGTCACCAATGGATTCACTTGACTTCATTTTAAATAATTTATAATTATGAACCAAAGATTAATTTTAGATTCTTTTACTCTATTTATGCCTTTGTGAGTAATTTCTCATGTTTGCCAAATATCATGTGTGGTGTCATAAGTAGAAACTACTGGTTACAGGTGCCCTGCAATCTAATCACATGAGTGATAGCATGTGTGACATGCTGCACAATCTTTTTATTTATTATTATTATTATCATTATTATTAGTATATTCTCCCGTTATACTGCTTGTTGCATATATTGTGATATTCTTAAACCTGTACAATGAGAATTAGATCGTGATGAGATCACGATAATGTGACTGATTCACCTTTAAACATAGATCCAAAATAAACCCGGTTATATGTTACTTGAGATGGACATTAGATAACCATACAAACCTGTACTGTATATGTTGAATCTCATATTTTGATGATAAAATCAACTGATGATTATTGATCTAACAAGGTTGCTAGAGTTAATTGATGTAGGATTAACTACGACAAAGAGAAAATTACAATAAGAAGATTGGCCAAAGTCAAGTTCAAGCATTGGGCCGGAGTGAGGATGATGCGGTTGGGAACTCGCTTGGAGTGCATCGGGAGTTTGCCGAGGGTATCAGGAGCTTGCTAGGATGGCGAAAGGGATTTCGCTGAAAGAAGATCGAGACACGCTGGAAGATTATCGGGGGTAGCCGAAATGCTTGTTAGGAGTTGGCAAGGTCTTGATTGGATTTGTTGGCCATGTTGATTATAATTAATTAAGTCATAGTTAGCATCGTTAAAGTTGAGTCTTACTTGAGTTAGATTTGGAAGGATCCAAATTAACTCAAGTGAGGCTAACCAGGCCCACTATGGAAAGTGGATCCAGCTTAGGTCGAGCTTAATTGGTTGACCTAAGAAGTGGTCAACAAAATGTATAAGTTGTGATTGGAAAAGTAGAGGGAATCATTTTTTTGAGATTCCTGACGGTTATACCACCAGTGAGTGGTGGTTGTACCGCCCAGGTCGACGATTGTACTGTTGCCACCCTGTTTTCCAAACTGCTTTTGGTGGTAGCATTGCTAGCGCTGATGGTGGTACCACCCGTACCCGGCTTTTTCGGGTGCATTTAAAATTTTGGCTCCAAATTCTGAAGCCAATTAGAGCCCATATATACCCTAAGTTTTCTTGCATTTCATGCAACAATTTTGGGCTAAAAATTCTGAGAAATAAATTATGTGCTAAACTTGTAAGAAAAAAAAAGGGTAGGGGAGTGAGGAAAGTCTTGTAATACTTGTAAATCTCCCCTGTAAGGTTGTAAGGCTCCTCTCCTAGGCCTGTGAAAAGGAGAGAGAAATATGTAAGGGTTTGATCTTCACTCAAAGAAGATTGATAGTGGACACCGATGGGCCTTGAGAAGAGGACTCGAGGACGTAGGCCAAGTTGATTTACAAGTATAATTGTGAGTGTTCTCTAATTGCTTTACTTATTACATTTGATTGATCTTAATTACTCTATATTTAGATACGTGCTTCAATCTCTCTACTTCTTTAAATTGGTTTTGTCGAAATATAAAAGGAAGCTTCTGCTTTTCTTTCTTCACTTTCTGAAAGCAAATGTTTTTAAATTAAGCACTTCATTGTTTGCACTAATTCACCCCTGCCCTTCTCATAGTGTCAATTGATCCTAATAATTAGTATCAGAGCAATGCCTTACTCATTAGACTAACATCCATTTGAGTAAATGACTTTATTTGACATGAATGAGGGTTAATGCATCACAAGTCCTCCTATGTTCAATGGGACAAACTACACACATCTTAGAAAATTTGAATCTTTTTTATTTCGATAGATTTTGATTTGTGGTGTATTGTCGAAAATGGTTTTCAGAAGTCATCCAATCAAATAAATGATTGGAATGATCATGAAAAATATATTTTTTCTTTAAATGCCAAAATTATGAATCCTTTATTCTTGTGATTTGACTTTTGATATATAGCATAAATTAAAAATCACATATGAAAGCACAACTAAAATAAATAAACCATTAAATGAAATGATCCGTAAAAGTGAACTTGAAGAACACCTTCTAAAGAACTGGAAGGAAAGAACTTTGGGAACATAAGAACAAAACATTCCAAAGAACAAGAATGATTATGAATTGAGAATGACATATGACTCCTTGAGTGAAACCTTGAGTGATGAGAACCTTAAATTTGAACTCTTGATAAATGAACTAGATAAATTAATGAATAAAAACTATAAAAATAAACTTAAATTGGATAAAACCTCTTGTTATGAATGCAAGAAGCCGAGGCACTCCAAAGATGAAGTGTACAACCAATAAGTGGAGAATTTCACGCATGTGGCTAGCCACGATGAGGTAAGCAACCCACCTGAAAGCTCTTTTACTTTTAATAAGTTATTAAGCTCTTTTCATGAGCTTTATGATAAGTTTAGAAAAAATTAATAAGTTTTATAAATTACTTAAGAAATATAATGATTCTTTAGTTAGCAAATTTGAACAAATGCATGATGCATCACCATCATACAATTCTTGCTCTAAATGTGATACATTAGAAGAATCTAAAAAGGAAAACATCATGTTAAAACAAACTTTAGAAAAATTTGAAATATGAAATAAATCCCTAAATATGATCCTTGCAAATAAGGGTCATGTTAATAGGAAAGAATGTATAGGCTTTGTTGGAAATGCTCAACAAAAGCCAACTATTTTTGTCAAAAGACCTACTCTAAACTTACCATCACAAATTAAATATAATTTTTATGGTAAATTAGGACATAAAACCAGCAAATGTTCATTTAGACATTATAGTCCTCACAAATTAGTTTGGGTTCCTAAAGGAACTACAAACAACCAAAAACTATTAGATAAGAATCTATGAAGGACCCAATGTAAAATGAGTACCTAAACCTAGTATAAATTTCTCCTAACAAGGCTAGGAGCACTAAATAATATTTTGAAGGTAGATGCTCAAGGCATATAACTTGAGATCTAACACTCTTTTAAGCTCACTAACCTAAGTAATAATAATAAAAATTATTAAAAATAAAATTATTGGTAATGAATCTTTGGATGATTTATTAATCTTGATTGCTCTCAATGATACATGACTTTTTGCGTAGCTAGAGCATGCTAAAATTAGAATAAAGAAAGTTTAGTGTAAAATTATCTAAGTTAAAATATATGAAAAAGAGATTTTGATTATGCTTGTATTGACTTATTAAATGAGTGTACATTGTCTTGAGATAAAATTGAATGAAATAATGAAATACTAAATTTAAACTTAAAATAATTATATATATGAAATCATGCTTTATTTTCTAATGCGGTTGAAAAATTAAAATTAAAAATTTAAAATGTGAAGGAAAATTTCTTGGTAACATATTTAACGAGAATGAAATGAGCATGGTAACTCATTTCACTAAGTCTAAAAATTATTATAATTAAAATAAATCAAAGCTTTTGTTTGAAGATATTTTATTGCATTGAACTTGATGAAACTTAGTTTTTGACCTTAAATGACATTACATTCTTGAAATAAATTTTATAAGTTAAAAAAACTAAAAAGGAGGATAATTATTCTTAAAAATATGTTTATCTGATCAATCTTCAATAAGAGATAAAATGATACCATTATTATCGAATCTCTTTAACTACAAAAATGAATTAAAAAACTTTAGCTATTTTAATTTGAAAAATAATCTATGTTACCTTCATTCAAATTTTCTTTAAAGTGATTTTTGATGATTTTGGATATGTTTTAAAAAGAGAATGATAAATCTATCCAACTATATTGATATTTTGATGATTTTATCATGATCTTGACAAGTTGAAAAATTGTAACTTAAAATCCTTATATAAATCAAGTTTGTTCAAAGAAAATCATATAAATGAATCATAATTTGCCTCTTCAAATCTATAACTTGAAAATCTTCTTATGAACCATATTCTTGACAACTTGAAGTTTTATATATACAAATCAATATCTTATATTTTTTCTTCCTTGAAAGTAACTCATGATCTTGATATTTATAATTTGATATTTTTATGAATGAAGACTCTTCTTTGATCTCTTAAGATTCCATTTTATCATCTAAGAAAAAAATAATTAAAAATAATAATATTTTTTTTATATTTAAATATTTGATTTTATCTTTAATGACATGATCTCCTTGTACTTTTGGGTATAATTTGAATATAGATATTAAGAAGAAATTATGCCATCATATTTCTTTCTTGACAATAACCAAAAGGAAAAATAAAATAATCAATATGATTAGAAGAAAATTAGATGTGACGAATCTTATAACATGGAATGAGGAACAATTTGCTTAGAAAAAAATTTAGAATTTTAAAGTTTCTAAATACTTACAAAATACATGATTTACAATTTGTAACTTTTATAAATTACACTTCTTATCAAAATTTACATGAGAAAATCATCAAAATGCATGATTTGCTACTCTTGTTTGAAATGTATAAAATTGCATGAATAGTTTCTAACTTTTGGATTTCGAAATTTATGAGATTAAGATCTATTTTTGTGATGATATTTTTCAAATATGAATTGATACCTTGCTTGACATTTGCATAAGATGAATTAAATTGCATGGGTAGCTCTTGATTTTTGTGATGATGTTTTTAACTCCCCTCCATTGTTTATACTAGTTTCTTATTTACAAAAAGGGAAGAAAAATTTTCATGAGAAAATTATGTTTTACTAAGGGGGAGCAATGAAGTATTAAATATTCAATCAATATATATTTTATAAAAATATAAAAAATTTGACACATGATAAGTTTATGTATCATGAATTATTTGCTCATTATTTCACCTCTTTTTGTTGATGACAAAGAGGGAGAAATAATATATTGATGACATATATATGAAAAATGATACATGACAAAGGGGAAGAAATTTTTTCATGAAGAATATTAGGCTCTTATCCTATTTTATTAAGGGGGAGCAATAAAGTACTCAAGCATTTAATCATATTTATTTTGGCATATGATGACTTTATCTATAATGAAAATTACTTGTTTATTATTTTACCTCTTTTTGATGATGACACAAAATGATACATACATGCTAAAAGGGAATAAATGACATTTTCTTAAAGAAGAATTTTTTTTAATAATGCATGAAATTCTTAGAATGTTATTAAATATTTGTTGGTTGAAATTAATATCATGATGATTTTTGAAAGAAGGAAATTTTGCATGAAATTCTTGGAATATTCTTGAAAATTTGATGATCCATGATTGGTTGAAATAAATATCATGTTTAATGTATGATTTGATAATTTTAAAATTCATGGTATATCATTTCAAGATTTGAATGAATGATATGATACTTTAATTTAAGAGGGTTTGATTCTCTTGAATTTAAGTTTTTTCTTATTTGAATTATGGCATGAATTTAGGGTGAGTAAAGTTTAACTCTCATCATCAATTGATTATCATCATCAAAAATGGGAAGATTGTTGAATCTCGGATTTTGATAATGAAATAAATTGATGGGTTATTGATCTAACAAGGTTGTTAGAGTTGATTGATGCATGATTAACTACGATAGAGAGAAAATTATAATAAGAGGTTTAGCCAAAGTCAAGTCCAAGCATCGGGTCGGAGTGAGGACGATGTGGTTGGGAACTCACCTGGAGTGCGTCGGGAGCTCATTGAGGGTATCATGAGCTTACCAGGATGGCGCAAGGGAGTTCGTCGAAAGAAGACTGAGACTCGTCAGAAGATTATCATGGTAGCCGAAATGTTTGTCGGGAGTTGGAAAGGTCTTGATTAGATTTGTTGGCAATGTTGATTGTAATTAATTAAGTCATAGTTAGCATCATTAAGGTTGAGTCCTACTTGAGTTAGATTTGGAAGGATCCAAATTAACTCAAATTAGACTAACCAGGTCTACTACGGAGAGTAGATTGAGCTCAGGTTGACCTCAATTGGTTGACCTGAGAAGTAGTTAACAGATGGTACAAGTCAGGATTTAAAAAGTGGAGGGAATTACTTTTCTGGGATTCTCGACGGTTGTACTACCGGTGGGCAACGATTGTATCGCCTAGGTCGGTGGTTGTACCATCGCCACCTTGTTTTTAGGGTTACTTTCGACGACGACGTCGCTGGCATCGGTGGTGGTACCACCCGTACTCGACTTTTCGGATGCGTTTGAAATTTTGGCTCCAAATTCTGAAGCCAATTAGGGCCTATAAATACCTCAAGTTTACTTGCATTTTATACAACAATTTTGGGCTAGAAATTCTGAGAAAAAAATTATATGCTAAACTTGTAAGAAAAAGAAAAGGGGTAGGAGAGTGAGAAAAGTCTTGTAATACTTGTAAATCTCCCTTGTAAGGTTGTAAGGTTAATCTCTTAAGCTTGTGAAAAGGAGAGAGGAACGTGTAAGGGTTTGATCTTCACCTAAAGAAGATTGATAGTGGATGCCGGTGGGCCTCGGAGAAGAGGACTCGGAGAGTGGACATAGGTCAGGTTAAGGCCGAACCACTATAATTATGAGTGTTCTTTAATTGCTTTACTTATTACATTTGATTGCTCTTAATTACTCTCTACTTAGATATGAGCTTCAATCTCTCTACTTCTTTAAATCGATTTTGTCAAAATATAAAAATAATCTTTTGCTTTTCCTTATTAACTTTTCGAAAGCAAAGATTTTTAAATTAAGCACTTTATTGTTTGCACTAATCATATGATGAAGGTGACTAGTCTAATAGCCACTTATGTTGGGACATTAAGGATACAATATAAGTGCTTATTAGAGAATGAGTTCACAGAATGATCCGCTTACGTAATGCTAGATGATTAATGATATTGAATCTTGGATTTTGATGATGAAATCAATTGATGAATTTATGAACTAATATGCTTTTAAGATGAGTAATGCAGTAAATCTTCGATCATGGACTTGATCCATTGGACAACAATCTATTGAAGCAAGACGTTGGGCTAAAAGATGTCATGTAAAAGATTGGACATCGTGCCAGAGGATTAGTCGACGTGCTGTCACGGACAAAAATGTAAACAAGGTGTTTGATGAAATACTCATGTTTGTCCGTGTCCTTTGGTTTGTGTACATACCTTGTACAATAAGTAGCGGGCTTGCAGTAGGCTTAACAACCCTAGTTTGGGTTGCCTTGTGGCCGATTTTGGCTTGTAAATACGAGTGTATCTTGTAAGCACTTGTGGGGACTTTGGTCTGTAATGGACCATTATCCTTTGTGTGCAACCTCTCTAAGTTTGTAATGTCCATGAGTGTAATTTGCATCTGGCTTTATAAAGTGTTTGCTTGAGCAGTTGCATGTGGATCCCAATGGAATTGCTTCTTCTGGCCCGTTTTCTCTTTTGTAAGTCTAAGGGACCTTAGGAGATCTCGGGGAAGGCTGACCTTTGCGGACGGACACGCATGGGTGCCGCACGGCTTAGGCAAATTCAGCTAAGCCCGTGACATTGTGGTATCAGAGCGGGACAAGCACACACAGGAACACTTGCCATACAAACGTGGGGGACTTAGCTGGGCTGTGTGGAGGCCAGCCAGCATGTGCAACCATTTGGGGGAAACGAACATTGAGATGAAGGAAAAAAAGTAGCTCAGAGGAGCGGGCATCTAGGCTTGGCATTCAGAGGAATGACCAACCCTTTGCATGAGAGGCACCACGAGGACAAGCAAGCGAAGAAGAATGCGTATCACACAAAGATTGAGATAGTTTTGTTCGAGCTACGGCTCGACGTTGGCAACTAAAACTTGACGGTGCTCAAGGCAAAGTGGGGCGCTTGGTGAAAGATGAGACCGTACAAAGTGGGAGGTGTTGCGAAACGACTGAAAGAGTTGTGCAAAGCTCACAGAGGTGAAGGGAATTGCTAACTCGAAGGATTCGGTACTCATGCAAGGGCTTGTACACGGATGGCGGAGTGTTCGTGGCCATCCTAAGGAGCGATCGGAACTCAGTGCCATAGAGAATCAGAACTTTCTCTTCGACATGGAAAGGATATGTCCGTAGGCGACTGAAATGTGCAATAAGTTCAACACATTGCTAGACCTTGAAGGGTATAGTGGGGACTGTATTGGCGAAGAGTCACAATCTAGCAAGTGCATTTGTGGGAGCAGAACAAGACACAAGTTGTTCAGCAAGACGGAGTAGTCTAAAGGGGATGGTGGTCTCCGAAACTTCTAGTGGGAAGAATGTAAAGAGGAAAGTTGCTCCAATATGACAGATATCCAGGAGGGATAAGTCCTAGTTCTCCAGAGGGAGAATCATGTGCAACAGATTGCACATATTGAGGAAGAGTTTCTCAAGGTAATATCTCTATAAAGCTCAATGGACCGAGCGAGTGACGAAGAGTCGTTGCATGATCTCGAATGAGGTAATGCATTGGTGGATGCATTTCGAGATCAAGTATGAGAGCAATCTAAGGCAACATCATATGAAGGCACACTTCGAGTCGATGTAGAAATCGAACTCAATGGAGGACTGACCCGTGGAATGGTGGATGCGAGGGCCACTATCAACTCAATGCAAATCGAGGAGTGGAGTGACTTGGGTGGAACTTGGTGAAATATCCAAGCCACATGAAGAGAGTCGACATAGAAGATGAAACATAGAGCGGAGGCACAAAGCTTTCCTTGGACAGAGGTCAAGGGCATGAACTCTTGTAGAGGCAAGAGTGGGATCATGTCATTCCATGGGTTCTTCATTCTGATGGGGTGGACTTATCTTGCATGGTGCCAAAGATGAAGGGGGCTTCGAGGCACATGCACCTTATCTCAGAGATGCATTTGATAGACTAACTAAGGTGATTCAACTTGCGGAGGCAAAGTTGGGTTCAGAAGACCTTAGCACGGGGCAAGAGGACGTAGAGGCATGTACTCTTGAAGAATATGTCACAGTATTGCCATTCGAGTTGTTAGGAACAAGAGGTGCATAGCGGAGATTATGCTGGTAGGGGATAGAGGCCCAGGATCCAGACAATGGTGCACAAATTCTAGCGAAGTCAGGGGACTTCAGAAGCTACTAGGCGACAAACTGTCCTAGAGCTATGCTTCATCCAGTTGTGACCCAAGAGTGGGTGGACGAAGGTGAATTAACAAGAGAGCGAACAAAAAAAAATCGGAGATGACGGAGGCCCTACGATGTGTTGGCAGAAGCCACACATGGAGAAGTCGTTGTCCGAGTTCATCACACGAGAATCTGTATGCAATGGAGATGTCACCAGGAGGTGACATGGTGCAGCGGATCGTGGTGGAATAGTTTGTGGCAATGCAACGCAGGCGATCATGTCCTGTGAGGGATAAAATCATGCGGAGTTATGATCAGGAGCTACTAGGAGCTCCACTTTGGTGTACGACACAATAAGAAGAAGGGCTATGGATTCAAGGAGTGAATGTCGTAGTACCACAGAGGCAGGTCTTCGTGTGTGCATCGAAGCTTGCATTGGATAAAAGCCTTAGTCATCGGCATATGAGGGCTGTATACCACCGAGGAAGAAGTCGAAGTGCAAGTGCCAGTGAGTCCCATGGAGGGGGACGTGATCCTGTGAATGATCAGGAGCTACTGGGAGCTCCACTTCGGTGAACAATGCAATGACAAGAAGGGCTATGGATTCAAGGGGTGAATGCTATGGTACCGTAGAGGTAGGTCTTCCGTGTGTGCGCATCGAAGCTTGCATCATATGAAAGTCTTGGTCATCAGCATATGGGGGCTGTGTACCACCAAGGGAGAAGTCAGATTGCAAGTACTAGTGAGTCCCATGGAGGGGACTCGATTATACAAAGGTATGATCAGAGCAGCTGGAGAGTTGGACTGCTTCAGTGCTCACATTCGCTTAAGGGAGCCCAACAAGTCAGAGGACAAAGCCGAGTAAGCGAACATTACTACCAAGGAAGCTAAGAAGAACAGAATCGACGCGAGCCCTGCAACAAGATGGCGAAGGCCATGTATGAGAGTTGCAGTCTGTCTTTCCATTGACCAAGGAGAACTGCTAGGATGACACAGTGGTGTTGAAGCAGGTGGTCGAAAGGGGCGAGGAAGAGACGACGAGTCCAGTGGGGCTCAGCTACCCAAAAGCAAAGCGTTAGTCAAAAAGGAGGTGGACTCGGAGGAGCACCACAATGCCACAGAGGCAGATCTATCGATCGCGAAGGGATGAAGATGCAAGGTAACAGATAGTAGGGCTATGGACTTGGCAACACCATGGTACCGCAAAGGTGGGACTTTCGTGGAGTCATCGATCCCTTGCTCTCATGGAGGGAGAGCATTGGTCGTAAAAGGGGCCGAGGAGGTGGAGAAATGAAAGGCAAACTCCAGGTACCAAGACAGGGTGGAAGGGTAGAGGCCAAGGAACTTCATAAGACCGGTGTCGATGAGCTTCTCATTATGATAGCTGAAAGCGAGGGACTTCAGGTTGATGTAAAAGTGCTCGACCAAGGAACGAAGTAGGCAGTACACGGTACTATACCTTTTCTACTCAGAGGAGTAGGCGGCAAAGGTCATAGAGAAGACGGTACAATCCCAGAGGAGACCAGATCTATCAAAAAGTTTACCCCAACTTGGATGGAATAGTTCGTGGCAATGCAACGCAGGCGATCATGTCCCGTGAGGGACAGGATCATGCGGAGGTATGATCAGGAGCTACTGGGAGCTCCACTTTGGTGTACGACACAATAAGAAGAAGGGCTATGGATTCAAGGAGTGAATGTCGTAGTACCGTAGAGGCGGGTCTTCGTGTGTGCATCGAAGCTTGCATTAGATAAAAGCCTTAGTCAATGGCATATGTGGGCTGTATACCACCGAGGAAGAAGTCGAAGTGCAAGTGCCAGTGAGTCCCATGGAGGGGGACGTGATCATGTGAATGATCAGGAGCTGTTGGGAGCTTCACTTCGGTGAACAATGCAACGACAAGAAGGGCTATGAATTCAAGGGGTGAATGCCTTGGTACCGTAGAGGTAAGTCTTCCGTGTATGCGCATCGAAGCTTGCATGAGATGAAAGCCTTGGTCATCAACATATGAGGGTTGTGTACCACCAAGGGAGAAGTCAGATTGCAAGTACTAGTGAGTCCCATGGAGGGGACTCGATTATACAAAGGTATGATCGGAGCAACTGGAGAGTTGGACTGCTTCAGTACTCACATTCGCTTAAGGGAGCCCGACAAGTCAGAGGACAAAGCCAAGTAAGCGAACGTTGCTACCAAGGAAGCTTAGGAGAACAGAATCGACGCGAGCCCTGCAACAAGATGGCGGAGGCCATGCATGTGAGTTACAATCTGTCTGTCCATCGACTAAGGAGAACTGCAAGGAGGACACAGTGATGTTGAAGCAGGTGATCGAAAGGGGCGAGGAAGCGACGACGAGTCCAGTGGGGCTCAGCTACCCAAAAGCAAAGCGTCGGTCAGAAAGGAGGTGGACTTGGAGGAGCACCATAGTGCCGCAGAGGCAGATCTACCGATCGCGAAGGAAAGGATGAAGATACAAGGTAACATATAGTAGGGCTATGGGCTTAGCAGCACCATGGTACCGCAAAGGCGGGACTTCCGTGGAGTCATCGATCCCTTACTCTCATGGAGGGAGAGCATTGGTCGTAAAAGGAGCCGAGGAGGTAGAGAATGCAAAGGCAAACTCCAGGTACCAAGATAGGGCGGAAGGGCAGAGGCCAAGGAACTTCATAAGATCGGTGTCGATGAGCTTCTCATCAAGATAGCCGAAAGCGAGGGACTTCAGGTTGATGCAAAAGTGCTCGACCAAGGAACGAAGTAGGCAGTATATGGTACTATACCTTTTCTACTCAGAGGAGTAGGTGGCAAAGGTGATGGAGAAGATGATACAATCCCAGAGGCGACCAGATCTTTCAAAGACTTACTCCAAGTTGGGGGACTCCAAGTTGGGGTAAACTTTTTACTCTTTTCGGGCAAAACTTCTTGTATTCCAGAAGTTCAATGGCACTGGGAAGGTGAATCACAGTAGCTAACTCAACGCAACGAGTGCAAACACTTCTAGTGCTTCAGAAGTGTGAGCAAAGAGCGGGCGAATGTTAGTAACCAGCTCAATGCATGAAATACAAACTCGAGGTGGCAGACGAAATCGAGTATCCTTTGCCTTCTTAACTCAAGAGAATGGACGAAACTGAGTACCCCAATTCTCTTAACTCGAGGAGGTGAGCGAAGCTAAGTAACCTTGCATTCTCAACTACTAAGAGAATGGGTGAAGTCGAGTATCCCAGTTCTCTTACTTATATAGCAGAGGAGCTCTGCATAAGTTCAGTGACCCTTCAAAGAAAGCTTTTGGAAGACAATAGTTGTCAAATCCTTACCATTGGTGATCAGTACTACTGAGAGTAGATTGTTCACTTCATTTCTCAATTGAATGCCAATTGAAAGCGGGAGTGATGTGAACCTACTTGGAAGTGACAACTAAACGTGAAAGAGGGATCAATGGGCAAACATTATGGAGGAAGGACCTAAAAAACGTTAATGTTTGCGAGGTGATGCTCGTCAAAGTTCCAACAAGCATCCATCCAGTTCAAGCAACATGAGTATACTACGATACTGGTGCATAATAAGGCAGGTCTTTTCCTTTGTCAGAAGAATTCGCGAGAACCAACAAGGATCAGCACAACTCAGCCAACCCCACATCAGATTCAGCCATTGGTGAGTTGAAGCAGCATGGCGGATCAGAGTTTGACTACTTAACAACAGTGGCGGAGAGCGGCTGGGAGCCAAAGGGGCGTGTTGCAGCCAAAGCAGAAGATTAAAGATTCAGCAAATACGAGGAGATATAGCGTCTACAGCGGCTTCGACGAGGACGTTGAAGGAATAAGTAGGGGAGAATGTCACAGACAAAAATATAAATAAGGTGTTCGATAAAATGCTCATGTTTGTCCGTGTCCTTCGGTTTGTGTACATACCTTGTACAGCAAGTAGTAGGCTTAGCAACCCTAGTTTGGTTTTGCTTTATGGTCGATTTTGGCTTGTAAATACAAGTGTGTCTTGTAAGCACTTGTGGGGACCTTTATCCTTTGTGTGTAACCTCTCTGAGTTTGTAATGTCCATGAGTGTAATTTGTATCTAACTTTATAAAGTGTTTGCTTGAGCAGTTGCTTGTGGATCCTGATAGAATTACTTCTTCTGGCCCGTTTTCTCTTTTGTAAGTCTAAGGGACCTTAGGAGATCTCGGGGAAGGCTGACCTTTGCGGACGGACACGCATGGGTGTCGCACGGCTTAGGCAAATTCAGCGAAGCTCGTGACAATGCGACAAGACTTTGTGCCAAGTTCAGGCATCAAGTTGGAAGATGCATCGAAGGTTCGGACGAAGTGCTGGATGATCCGAAGACATGCTGGAATGATGGACAACATGCTGAAAGCTTCGTGTTTGTAATTAAGATGGTTAGGTCTTAACCGTGATCGTTTAGAGACGAGTGAAGCTAGTATTGGGCCGTAACCACGCTAACTTGATTTGGGGCCTATTGGGCCTGAAATAAGGTTAAATTTGGGTAGATGCAAGGTAAATTTCTAACATGGAAATGACCTGGTGGTGGTATCGCCTGGTCCAGGCGATGGTACCACCTAAGCTATGGAAACCACTATTTTGTGCTTTTCCGAAGATTTCGATAGTGGTATTGCCACCAACCGATGGTGGTATTGCCTATTTCGAAGATAGTACATCTAAAGTATAGGTTCTTGAGCTATGTTCGATGGTAGTACTGTCCAATGACAACGATGGTACCATAAGTACATTGAAAAACTAGGGATTTAAATTTTTGGCTCTAATTTTGAAACCATTTGGGATCTATAAATACCCCACCCATTGTTTCTTGCTGAAGCACAAATAGAGCAAAAATAAGTGTGAAAAAGTGATAGATCCTTAAGCTAAAAGTGTTATAAACTTTTAGTGTTTGAGTCCTTCCTCCTTAAGTTTAATTGTCATTCTAAGGAGGGCTGAGATCTTGTGAGAAAGAGTTTATAAAGGTTCTCTCCTAAGCCTGGTAAAAGGAGAAAGTACTGTAAGGATAGTTGATCTTCGTTCGTTGAAAGGATGATTAGTAGTGAAAGCCAGTGGCCTCGAGAAAAAAAGAATCGGGAGTGGACGTAAGTTGGGACGACCGGATCACTATAAATTGATTTTATTTCCCTTTTGCTTTACTTATCATCTGCTTATTGATTTACTCACTGCTTTACTATTACTTTCAAGTTAAATGGACTTTTGATTCATATTATTCTTCGAATGATTTTAAATTGAATTTTTTTTTTATAAGCACTAATTCACCACCCCACTTTATGTCATTACAATCTTAACAGTTGGTATCAAAGATAAGTTCACTCAGTTGGATTAATACCCAAGTGAGTTTCAATAGCTTTTTTTTGGTAATCACGAGGGTCACTCTATCGCTCGTCCTCCTATGTTCACTGGGATAGACTATACTTACTAAAAAACACATATGAGAATTTCTAATTTCTATGGATTTTGAGCCGTGGAACATCATTAAAAATGGCTTTTAAAAATCTTCCAATTTAATGAATGATTGGAATGATTCTAAAAAGAAAATATTTTCTTTGAATGCTAAAGATATAAACACTTTGTTTTCTGCTTTGGGTAAAAATGAATTTAATCGTGTTTTTACATGTGACACTGCATATGATATTTGACACACATTAGAAGTCACACATGAAGGCACAAGTATAGTAAAAGAGTCAAAAATTAATCTCTTAGTACATAGTTATGAACTATTTAAAAGGAAGCCAAACGAAATCATTGGTGACATGTACACCTGTTTTATAGATATTATCAATGGTTTGAAAGCTCTTGGTAAATGTTATACTAACCTTGAACTAGTAAATAAAATTTTAAGATCCCTTTCTAAATATTGGGATACAAAAGTAACTGATATTCAAGAGATAAAGGACTTAAATAAATTTTCTCTTGAAGAACTCATAGGGTCCTTAATGACCTATGAAATGACTTGTAAGACACATGATGAATAAGAGAAAAACCTTCCAAAGAATAAGAAGGATATTGCACTGAGAAAAAAAAAGATTCCTGGAGTGAAAGCCTAAGTGATGAGGATAATGACATTGCACTTCTGACAAGAAGACTTAAATTTTTTTGAAAATGAATAAAAATCATAAGAATAAAATGAATCTACAAATGATTTATAATATGTTACGAATGCAAGAAGCCAGGACACTTCAAAAATGAGTGTCTATGACTGAAGAAGAAGTTGTCGACTAAAAAAAAGAAGAAAGCATTTAAGGCAATTTGGGATGATTCGAGTGTATAAGAGGATGAAGAGTAGAACAACAAAGATGAAGTGTTACATTATACGCTGATGGCCTTTGATGATGAGGTATATGACTCTTACAAAACTCCCTTATCTTATGATGAATTATTCAATGTATTTCATGATCTATATGATGAACTCAAAAACATTGGTAAGAAATATAAGTTACTAAAAAATGATCATGCTTTACTTACTGGTAAATTTAGAACTTTGCATAAAACATCAACATCATATACTCCTTACTCTAAATGTGAAAAGTTAGATTCACTAAAAATAGAAAATATATTATTATAACAAACCTTAGAAAAGTTTAAAATTAAAAATAAATCATTAAACATGATTCTTGCTAACCAAGATGGTGTTTATAAAAAGGAAGGAAGCAACTTTGTAAATAGTAATACTTATCAAAAGCGAACAAAATCTGTAAAAGGATCCACACTATATATTTGCCTTAAAGAAAAATATAATTTTTGTGGAAGAGTTGGTCACCTTGCTTATACATGTTCTTTAAAAAAAATATAGCTCATATAAATTTGTTTGGGTTCTAAAAGGAACAATCAATGACTTGATGCCAAAAGTCAAGAAAGGTAGATTTAACTATGAAGGACCCGAAGTTAAATGAGTAACTAAATTAAGCCCCTCCTTTTTGTAGGTATGACTCCAAACAAAAGCTAGGAGCAAAATATGATATCTTGATAGTAGATGCTCAAGGCACATGATCGGAGATCCAATATAATTTTTAAAGCTCACTAGCTGAGAAGGAGGGTATGTCACTTTTGGAGACAACAACAAAGAGAAGATTATTAGTATTGAAAATATCGGTAACAAATCAAACCTATTAATTAAAGATATTTTATTTGTTAATAGTTTAAAACATAACTTTCTAAGCATTAGTCAATTATGTGATAAAGGATATAATATCAAATTTGAATCCAATGCATGCATTATAGACATACCACATAAGAATAAATCCATGATTGCGTTAAGGAACAATAATATTTATATCATTGATCTTGACGATTTTCATGACGAAACCTATTTTAAATGATGATGCCATAGCTTTGACATAGGAAATTGAGCCATGCAAGCATAAAATTGATTTCACATATCGAAACTAAAGAACTTGTAAGAAGAATACTTAAATTTGTCAAAAATAAGATTTATGATGCATGTCAACTAGGAAAATAAATAAAGAGTAGCTTTAAATTATTATCTCCATAATAATTCATTGGACTCACCGACTATAGACGTACTAGGCCAGTACGCCATAGTCCCCAGATAGTATATGGGGATCAAATCCATCGTACTTGTCTGTCCATAGTTACCGTGTATATATAATCCTTCATCTAACTAATATCCCAGAGACCCTATATTGGATATGGTACTGTCAGGTCACATACAAAATCAGTTTGTCTTGCTCTAATCAGATTCTACCAGAGAACTCTTTCTCTCAATCCGAATGACCTTGGCCAGAGATTTGTCTGAGCAAGCACATATGTGATATTCCTCTCGTGATACCGAGAGTAGATGATCCTTTATTGACACTCAATTGCCTTCGTAAGGTTGGCTACCAATCCCGATAACCAGTTGTACTAGATATGAAACTTTTCAAACCTGTAAGTCTGGTGTCAAAGAAAGGAGTACTCATACAAGATATCCTTGGTGTCTCAAGTCAAAGGACCAGATACATAACTAGGACTAACGAATCGATGTCTGACATTAGGTATCTTTAACTATACAACATTCCATAAGCGGATTAATCAGTGAACTCATTCTCCAATGAGCATCTGTACTATATCCTTAGTGTCTCCACACAAGTGGCTATGAGACCAGCCACCTCCATCATATGGATGGGTATATAGTACACCGGTCTGTCTGATTATCTCAATAGGAAGATCCAAAGCTTTTCGTTCAAGTAAAGTAAGTGAGTGATTAAAATAAAATTGCTAAGTTACTTGCTTAAAAATTACTTAAGAAAGAACAAGCAAACCCGAAAGATAAACAACGCCGAAGGGGAGTGCTTGATTTGAAACTTCACTTTCAAAAAGTAAGTAAAAATCAAAAGCGTCTAATGATATTTAGTTCAAAATGATTGAGAACTTGACAATTGCAAATAGTAAATACAACAAGAAAAGAAACACTCACAATTATAGTGGTTCGACACCAATCGACCTACGTTCACTCCCGAGTCCTCCTCCTTGAGGCATATCGGCGTCCACTACCGATCTTCTTTGGGTGAAGGCCAAACCCTTACACTTTGCTTACAAGGGAGACTTCAAAAATTTTCTAACTCTAAGCTCTCTCCCTTCCCCTTTTCTTTTTCTTACAGTTCTCATAATTTTTTTTCACATAATATAATCTTCAAAATTATTGTATGGAATGCAAGAAAGATTATGGTATTTATAGGTCTTAAATGACTCAGAATTTGGAGCTAAAAATCAAACGTATCTGAAAAATCCGGGTACGGGCGGTTCACTCATCGACGCCGACGGTTCAGCCGCCCGAAAACCTGGTACGGGCGATTTACCCATCGGTCCTGGGTGGTTCAGTCGCTGACAGTGTGAGCAGCCACCTTATTTCTATGGTACGGGCAGTCCAACAGCCGTCATCAGCGGTTTACCCATCGAAATCTCTGAAAAATTGGTTCCCTCCTCTTTTCACATTCCGGCTTGAACTTGATATTGACCAATTTTTTGGTCAACTAATTGAGCTCAACTTGAGCTCAATAAAACCCCATAGTGGACCCGGTTGTTTCATTGAGTTGATTTAGATTTCTTCTAAATCCAACTCAATTAGGACTCAATCTCTAACTACGACTTAAATGATTACAACTCTTAATAACAAACAAGCTAAACTAAGACCTAACTCTCGCCAATCTGATAGCCTCCGACATTCTTACGGTGAGTCTTTTGGTCTTCTTTCGGCGATCTCCCAGCGAGTTTCCCGATCCCTTCGACGAAGCTCATAGCGAACTCCCGACGAGGTCCCATTGCATCGTCTGATCCCTTGCTCGATGCCCAAGCTTGATCTTGTCCGATCATCTGGTTGTAACTCAATTGCTCTGTCGTAGTTAGACTTGCACGATACTAACTACTGGTAGGATCAAAGCGACACTAAAGGGGGGGGGGAATTAGGGCTTATAAAAGTTTCACTTCGATTTAAATACTCACTCAATAAAAATCGTATTCGAAATATGTTTAAGTGTAAAGATGCATTTAAGTGTAGAGATGCGTTTAAGCATGAGATACATTTAAGAATAGAGATATTTGTAAGAGTGCATGCAACGGTAGTAGACAATTAAGCAATGAACATAAATAGCAAAGAAGAGGAAGCTGCTAGTTACAAGTGCCCTGCAAGCCAATCACGTGAGTGATGACACGTGTGACACGCTGTGTGATCTTTTTGCTTATGATTAATATTGGTATATTCTCACATTATCTATTACATATATATTGTGATGTCCTTGGTTCTGTGCAATGAGAATCGGATCGTGATGAGATCACGATAATAAGATCGATTCACCTTTAAACACAGATCCTAAATAATCCCGGTCATAGATTACTCAAGAGGGACATTGAGATAATCAGACAGATCAGTGTACTATATACCCATCCATATGATGGAGGCGACTGGTCTCATAGCCACTTGTGTGAAGACACTAAGGATATAGTACATGTGCTTATTGGAGAATGAGTTCACTGATTGATCCGCTTATGGAATGTTATATGGTTAATGATACCTAATGTAAGACAGTGATTCCATAGTCCCAGTTGTGTATCTGGTACTTAGACTTGAGACACCAAGGATGTCTTGTATGAGTACTCCTTTCTTTGACGTCAAACTTATAGGTTTGGAAAGTTCCAGATCTGGTACAATTGGTTATCGGGATTAATAGCCAACCTTACGAAGGCAATTGAGTGTCAATAGAGGATCATCCACTCTCGGTATCATGAGAGGAATATCCTATATGTGCTTGCTCAGACAAATTCATGGCCAGGGTCATTCAGATTGAGAGAGAAAGAGTTCTCCGGAGAATCCGATTAGAGCAAGACTATGACGGATTTCGTATATGACTGGACAATACTATGTCCAATATACGGTCTCTGGGATATTAGTTGGATGAGGGATTATAGATACATGGTAACTGTGGACAGACATGTCCGATGGATTTGATCCCCCCTGTACCGTCTGGGGACTATGACGTAGTGGCCTAGTACGTCCATAGTCGATGAGTCGAGTGAATTATTATGGGGATAATAATTCACTATATCAGAAGTTCTAATGGGAGTGATTCACGGCTAGCTCGGTATCGAGCCTAGAGGGTCACACACATATGGTGGATGCTTCAGCGAATAGAGGATTGGATGAAGATCCAATTAGCCCCTATTCTCATTAGATGAGACCCTATGTTGATGGACTCCTTGATTAAGGCCCAATTAGAGGCCTAAGGAGATTATTGGATAGAGATCTAATAATGTAAGGTTAGTGGGTTATTGGATGGAGATCCAATACCCACTAAGGAAGGAGCCTTGGGTTTTGATGGCTCTCTATAAATAGGAGGGGAGACTAATGGTTGATAGGCTTTAACTTTAGCCACCACCTCCTATTCTCCTCCCTCCCTCTGCGCAAGAGTTGCTAGATCAAATTAGAGGAGTTTCGCTGCAGAGATCTATCGTGTGGATACCGCTAGAGAGTACGCTTGACCTCCTTCATCTTCTCTATTCGGATCTGGAATACAGGGATATACGATCTCCCTAGGTAAAATTAATTTCTCACACATCGTGGTTTTCCAGTTTTTGTGGTTTTTCTCGTAACCCCAATCTTTTGTACGATAATTTGATCTGCGTGAGAAATCAGTTTTTATTTTGATTTTTGCTGCGCATGTGATGCACCCGTTGAGGTTTCCCAATAGTTGTATCAAAGCCAAGGTTTTCATGCGAAATATTAGTTTTAAACTGTGTGTGATGAGATTGAATTGCGTAGAATCGTTCTACGTATTCTTGCTTCGTTTTCGCAATGAAGGTAGCGAGGAGGAGGGGTGGCCAGCCACGGCCAGCCCCCATGCAGGGCCGGCCACCCACGACCAGGCCGCGGCCAAGGCCCCCTGCAAGGGGGCGACTGGCTGTGGTCAGGGCCAGCCCGAAAGGGAGGCCAGCGGCGCCCACAAGGGCAGCAGTCAACAGGGCGGCGCCTGCGGGCTGAAGCACCGCCCGCGGGCACGGCCGACTGTGGCCAGCCCGTAGGGGCGGCAACCACCCGTGGGTACAGCCGCTTGTAGTGTGGCCCCCGCAAAGGGGGCCGGATGCAGGGCGGGCGCCCGCTAGGGGCTGCCGCCTGCGGCCAGCCTTGCCTCCAGCAAGGCGATAGTGCCAGCCGCAGGGGTGGCCGCCCCTTGGCAGGGCGATTGCCAGCGGGCAAGGGTAGTGACGACGGCGCAGAGGGGGAAAGAGGGGTTAGGGCATCCTTTAGGGAAAAGGATGATGCTGCCCCTATAAATTCAAGAAATTCTGAGGACTGTCCTCGTGTACATAATTCCCATAATACCCTCAATAATCCTAAAAATTCTGAGGATGATCCTCTCATCTAGAATTATGAACATGCCCTTGATAATTCTAGAAATTTCGAGCATTTTCAAAAAAATAATTAATTAAATAATTTAATTAATTATTATATATATCTAGTAATCCTATATATGATGTGATGTATAATGTGGATAGATGATCATGAGTCATGTGTTGTGATGTGTGTAATTATGATTATTATTATTATTATTATTATTATTATTATTGGTGCCTGCGAGCCTCTGTTTTTCTCATTTATTGACGGGTCTGCGTGCTTGTGATTATTTGTAATTACATAGAGAGACACAACGGGAGTGTGCAGATGACAGCGGGACCCACGATGCCGTGGTGGGAGACTACGACGCATGGTGATGCGACAATCCGATGGAACCGATGATGATGAGATTAACAATAACAGGGCATGAAGATGCGCCGATGCACACATAGATCCTATTGTGAGTGATTAAGCCCATTGGCTCGGGCTTAATCATATTAGGTAACGACTCATGATCATCCGGTGTGGCTTGCATATGTGATGTGTTATACACCTACTAGATATATGTATATATATATTTACATGTGATGTAGATATATATTAAATATGTATGTGTGTGACACGACATATTAGGAGACCGATACAAAACAAAAACCCCTCCTACGATAATATTAAGTCGATAAGCATGAGGCAATAAGATTGACCCACGTGGCCTTCCATCGTTATATGAATAAATTGAATCACGACATAGGTTGAGTTGGTCGAGTCCCTCGAGGCTCACCTATCTACAAGATCGAGATCTTGCCTACGACATAGAGATGTCACCGGTGATCTGAGGACATCGTATGCTTGGTCGAGTCCCTCGAGGGAACATCATCAAATCAGACTCGTCTTGTAACGATGGTGATGACTTAACTGAACATCATGGTTGGTCAAGTCCCTCGAGACTATGATGATTCAGAGGCCGAACATGACGGGAATCACAAGGAGTTATGATTGACAAAAGTTGCCTACCTTTTGGGCTTAGTGTAATTGATCGAGTCCCTCGAGGTTGCACTAAGACGTCAATTGGATCCCGATCCCCACTAGGAGTTTGTTGGAGACTTTCATCTCTGGGACATGACAGGAATCACAAGGAGTTGTGATTGACAAGAGTTGCCTACCTTTTGGGCTTAGTGTAATTGGTCGAGTCCCTCGATGTTGCACTAAGACGCCAATTGGATCCCGATCCCCACTACGAGTCTGCCGGAGACTTTCGTCTCACGTGTCGCGTGATTCGCTAGGCAAATAGTGGGAGTACATTAAGATAGAAGTCCATATCTTAATTAGTATTTTTCTGCAAAATCTACATGTTATTTAATTTACGTTATATCTTGTTTGTCGCTTGCAAAACCCCTACGTGGCATACTTGATACCAGTCGCCTCATTGGTCCAAAAGCTCCATAATTTGAAAATTATTCTCACGGAAGAGAAATTCATATATGTCCTTAACATGATTGTGCCCACGCTGGAGGAAAGGATAAGCGAGGATGAGATTGCTCGCTTTGTGAAGTATATAGATAGTCTTAGAGGATAACCTATGCGTTGATCTTATACTTCAGTCCCTATCAGATTCCTTTTCTCACTTCATCATGAATTTTAACATGAGCAAGTTTGAGGTTGCTCTCCCTGAGCTCTTCAATATGTTGAGGGAAGCTGAGAGTGACATCAAGAAGGAGAAGCCAGTTCTCTATATTAGTGAGACCAAAAAGAAAAGGAAGGTCAGCAAGACCCTTAAGAAGGGCAAGGGCAAAGAAAGACCAGGTAAGGAAAAAGTTGTAAAGAAATGCCCGGGAAAGGACAGTGCTTCTACTGTGGCCAAGATGGGCATTGGAAGAGGAACTGTTAGGACTACCTTACAGAGAAGGCGAGACAGAAGCTTGAAGAAGCTTCAGGTATATTCATGATCAGTTTTCACTTGTCAGATTTTCATGATAACACATGGGTATTGGATACCGGGAGTGTTTATTATATCTACAATTCATTGTAGGTTCTGGCAATACCTAGGAGATTGGCTAGAGGCGAGATGGACCTCAAGATGGGAAATGGAGCAAGAGTTGCTGTAGTTGCTGTTAGAGAGGTCACCCTACATCTGCCTGGTGGAGCTATTATTGCATTAGATGCATGTTATTTTATTTTCTCTATTATAAAAAAATATTATTTCTATCTCTTGTTTGACAATTAGTAGATATAAATTAGTTTTTAAGAACAATAGTTGTTCAATAATTATGGATGATGAGATCATCACTAGAGGGACCCTTATAAATAACTTATATGTGTTAGACACTTCTCCACATATCATGAATATAAATATGTCTAAGAGGAAAAGAGATAAGGTGAATAATGCATACCTATGACATTGTAGGTTAGGTCATATACATGAGGGAAAGATTCAAAAGTTACTGAAAGATAGATACTTAGATCCATTTGACTATGAGTCATATGCAACTTGCGAACATTTTCTTCGTGAGAAGATGACCAACTCTCCTTTTAGTGGAACTGGAGAGAGAGCTACCGAGTTATTGGAACTCATACACAGTGATGTATGTGGTCCCATGTCGACTCAAACTATAGGTGGTTACTTATACTTCATTATATTCACTGATGATTTCTCTAGGTATGGACACATGTACTTAATGAAGTACAAATCTGAGGCATTCAAGAAATTCAGGGAATATAATAATGAGGTAGAGAACCAAATTGGAAAGAGTATTAAGACTCTTCGATCAGATCGAGGAGGAGAATACTTGAGTACTGAGTTCACCCATTTCCTCAGGGACAATGAGATTCTATCCTAGTGGACACCTTCTTATACACCTAAGCTCAATGATGTATCAGAAAGGAGTAATCGCACACTGTTAGACATGGTGCGGTCCATGATGAGTTTTGCTGACCTAGAGACCAGAACTTACCTTCTGAATAGAGTTCCATCAAAGTCAGTAGTGCTGGTTACAGGTGCCCTATAAGCCAATCACGTGATGATGACATGTGTGACACACTATGTGATCTTTTTGCTTATGATTAATATTGGCATATTCTCACATTATATTATTTGTTACATATATATTGTGATGTCCTTGGTTCTGTGCAATGAGAATCGGATCGTGATGAGATCATGATAATAAGATCGATTCACCTTTAAACATAGATCCTAAATAATCCCGGTCATAGGTTACTCAAGAGGGACATTGAGATAACTGGATAGATTGGTGTACTATATACCCGTCCATATGATGGAGGCGACTGGTCTCATAGCCACTTGTGTGGAGACACTAAGGATATAGTACAAGTGCTCATTAGAGAATGAGTTCACTGATTGATCCGCTTATGGAATGCTGTATGGTTAATGATACCTAATGTCAGACAGCGATTCCATAGTCCCAGTTGTGTATATGGTCCTTAGACTTGAGACACCAAGGATGCCTTGTATGAGTACTCCTTTCTTTGATGCCAGATTTACAGGTTTGGAAAGTTCTAGATCTGGTACAGTTGGTTATCGGGATTGGTAGCCAACCTTACGAAGGTAATTGAGTGTCAATAGAGGATCATCCACTCTCGGTATCATGAGAGGAATATCTCATATATGCTTGCTCAGACAAATCCCTGACCAGGGTCATTCGGATTGAGGAAGGAGTTCTCTGGTAGAATCCGAATAGAGCAAGATAAACTGATTCCATTTGTGACCTGACAGTACCATGTCCAATATACGGTCTCTGGGATTTTATTTGGATGAGGGATTATAGATACATGGTAACTGTGGACAGATAGGTCCGATGGATTTGATCTCCCCTGTACCATCTGGGGACTATGGCGTAGTGGCCTAGTACGTCCATAGTCGATGAGTCGAGTGAATTATTATGGGGATAATAATTCACTATATCAGAATAAGTTCTGATGAGAGTGACTCATGGCCAGCCCGGTATCGGGCATAGAGGGTCACACACATATGGTGGATGCTTAAGTGAATAGAGGATTGGATGAAGATCCAATTAACCCCTATTCTCATTAGATGAGACCCTATATTGATGTGATCCTTTATTATGGCCCAATTATAGGCCTGAAGATTATTGGATATAGATCCAATAATGTAAGTTTAATGGGTTATTGATAGAGATCCAATAATGTAAGTTTAATGGGTTATTGGATGGAGATCCAATACCCACTAAGGAAGGAGCCCTAAGGTTTTGGTGGCTCTCTATAATAGGAGGGGAGACTCATGGTTGATAGGCCGCAGCTTTAGCCACCACCTCATATTCTTCTCCTTCCCTCTGAGCAAGAGTTGCAAGATCAGATTGGAGGAGTTTCGCTGTAGAGATCCATCGTGTGGATACCGCTAGAGAGGAGGACGCTTGACCTCCTTCATCTTCTCCATCCGGATCTGGAATACAAGGATATACGATCTCCCTAGGTAAAATCAATCTCTCACACATCGCGATTTTTTGATTTTTACAGTTTTTCTCGCAACCCCAATCTTTCACACGACGATTTGATCTGCGTGGGAAGCCGATTTTTGTTTTGATTTTCGCTGCGCATGTGATGCACCCGCTGAGGTTTCCCAACAGTGGTATCAGAGCCAAGGTTTTTGTGTGAAAGATTGGTTTTAAACTACGTGTGATGAGATTATATCACGTAGAATCATTCTACGCGTTCTTGATGCGTTTTCGCAGTGAAGGCAGCGAGGAGGAGGGGGGGCCAACCACGGCTAGGCCGTGGCCAAGGCCAACCTGCAAGGGGCGGCGCTTGCGGGCACGGTGGGCTACGACCAGCCCGCAAGGGTAGCAGCCGCCCACAGTGTGGCGCCCGCAAAGGGGCAGGCTGCAGGATGACGTTCCCAAGTGGCGGCTGCTAGTGGCCAACCCGTAAGTGGCTGCCAGCGGCCAGCTCGTAAGCGGCTGCCAGCGGCCAGCTCATAAGCGGCTGCCGTCCGCGGCCAGGCCGCAAGGGACGGCCGCCAATGACTAGCCTGCAAGAGGCTGCCGCCCGCGGCCAGCCCTACCGCCTACGCAGGGGCAGCGGCGGCGGTGACGTAGAGGGTGGCAAAGAGAGGGCTAGGGCATCCTTTTGAGAAAAGGATGATCCTGCCCCTCTAAATTTTAAAAATTTCGAGGACCGTCCTTATGTACAGAATTCTGAAAATGCCCTCAACAATTTTGGAAATATCGAGGACTGTCCTCTCATCGAGAATTATAAAAATACCCTTGATAATTTTAGAAATTCCATGGACTGTCCTCTCATCCAGAATTATAAAAATGCCCTTGACAATTCTGGAAATTTCGAGCATGTCTTGATTTTTAAAAAATAATTAATTAAATATTTTAATTAATTAATATATATATCTAGTAATCCTACAAATGATGTGATGTACACGTGATGTATAATGTGGATGGATGATCATGAGCCATGTGTTGTGATGTGTGTAATTGTGATTATTATTATTATTGGGGCCTGCGAGCCTACGTTTTTCTCATTTATTGTTGGGCTTGCGTGCCTGTAATTATTTGTAATTACATGGAGAGGCGCAGCGGGAGCGTGGAGGTTATAGCGGGACCCACGATGCCGTGACGGGAGGTCACGACGCATGGTGATGCAACGACCCGACGGAACAGATGATGACGAGATCAACAATCACAGGGCATGGAGATACGTCAATGCACACATAGATCCTATTGTAAGTGATTAGGCCCATTGGCTCGGGCTTAATCATATTAGGTGACGGCTCATGATCATCCGGTGTGGCTTGCATATGTGATGTGTTATACACCTACTAGATATATGTATATATATATTTACATGCGATGTAGATATATATTAAATATGTATGTGTGTGACATGACATATTAGGAGACCGATACGAAACAAAAACCCCTCCTACGATAATATTAAGTTGGTAAGCGTGAGACAATAAGATTGACCCAAGTGGCCTTCCATCGTTATAGGAAGAAATTGAATCACGACATAGGTTGAGTTGGTCGAGTCCCTCAAGGCTCACCTATCTACGTGATCGAGATCTTGCTTATGACATAGTGATGTCACCGGTGACCTGAGGACATGATATGCTTGGTCGAGTCCCTCGAGGGTATATCATCGAATCAGACTCATCTTGTAACGATGGTGATGACTTAACTGAACGTCATGGTTGGTTGAGTCCCTCGAGACTATGATGATTCAGAGGTCGAACATGATGGGAATCACAAGTAGTTGTGATTGGCAAGAGTTGCCTACCTTTTGGGCTTAGTGTAATTGGTCGAGTCCCTCGAGGTTGCACTAAGACGCTAATTGGATCCTAATCCCCACTAGGAGTCTGTCGGAGACTTCCGTCTCACGTGTCGAGGGTGTCGCGTGATTTGCTAAGAAGATAGTGGAAGTACATTAAGATAGAAGTCCATATCTTAATTAGTATTTTCTGTAAAATCTGCATGTTATGTAATTTACGCGATATCTTATTTTATCAGAAATATGTCGCTCACAAACCCCCTACGTGGCATACTTGATGTCAACCGCCTCACTGGTCCAAACTATATAGATTGGCTCCGCAATTTAAGAATTGTTCTCACGGCGAAGAAAATCACATATGTTCTTGATACAATTCTGCCCATGCCGGAAAAAGGGACAAGCGAGGATGAGATCGCTCGCTATGTGAAGTATACAGATGATTTCATATTGACAAAATGTTACATGTTGGCCTCCATGACTCCTGAGTTACAAATGCAACATAAGAGCATGAATGCATATTCTATCCTTCTTCATCTTCGCCAGCTGTTTGAGAAACAGGGAAGAACTCAAAGATATGAGATATCTAAGAAACTCTTTCAAGCTAGGATGACAGAAGGGACATCGGTTGAGAACCATGTCATAAAGATGATAGAGTGGATCGAGAAACTCACAGGTCTAGGAATAGTCCTAGAGGATAACCTGTGCGTTGATCTTATACTTCAATCCCTACCAGATTATTTTTTCTCATTTTATCATGAATTTTAACATAAGCAAGTTTGAGTAGACTCTCCCTGTGCTCCTCAATATGTTGAGGGAAGCTGAGAGTGCCATCAAGAAGGAGAAGCTAGTTCTCTATATTGGTGAGACCAAGAAGAAAAGGAAGGCCAACAAGACCCTTAAGAAGGGCAAGGGCAAATAAAGACTAGGTAAGGCAAATGTTGCCAAAAAATACCCGGGAAAGGACAAAGGATAATTCTTCCACTATGGCCAAGACGGACATTGGAAGAGGAACTGCAAGGACTACCTTGCAGAGAAGGCGAGACAGAAGCTTAGAGAAGCTTCAGGTATATTCATGATCAGTCTCCACTTGTTAGATTTTCATGATAACACATGGGTATTGGATACCAGGAGTGTTTATCATATCTGTAATTCATTGCAGGTTCTGGCAAGACCTAGGAGATTGGCTAGAGGCGAGATAGACATCAAGAAAAATTAACACGATGATGAGATATACAATTCATGAAGATAAATTATGAATATCAAGAGACAAATCATAGAAGAAACAAATAAAATATCTTGATTCATGCATAAGAAATCTCAATTTGTCAAAATCATGATTTATATAAAAAATCTCTTTTTAAATAATACGAGAACACATAATAAGATATTTTGATTCATAAAGGATTTCAAGTTATAATTTCGAGGAATCAAAATCACGATATAGGTAAAGAACTCATTCAATTTTAAAGTAATCAAAATCACCTTCAAGAGATTTAAAATGAAATTAATAGACTTATTGGTCTCTTGAAATGCTAGAGATTTCCTTTCTCCACTTTGTGTGAACAAGAAGGTAGAATCAAGGTGGAAAAATAAAAAATATAAAAAATATATTTAATTTTATAAATGTAAATTATATATATATATATATATATTTCAAAATCCAAGAAAAAAATAAGAGCTACCCATGCAATTTAATTTATCTTATGCAAATTTCAAGCAAGGTAGCAAATCAAATAAATAATGCATTTTGTATGTATTTAGAAAATTTAAATTTCTAAAATTTCTTCTAAGCAAATTGTTTCTCATTCAATATTATCATATCCAATTTGCTTCTAACCATATTGATAATTTTATCTCCCACTTTTTGTCATTGTCAAGAAAGAAATATGATTGCATAATTTCTTATTAACATCTATATTCAAATTACACCTAAAAGTACAAGGAGATCATGTCATAAAATTAAATCTTTAAGTACCAAAAGACATAATTTAAATTAATAAATTTGTCTCTCCTTATTGTTTGTAAATTTCAACAAAAGTAATCAAGAAATCTTATGTATTCAAAATTTAAAATTTTCTTTTTAGCAAATCGCTCCTCATCTAATGGAGAATTTTCATAGTCAAATTATTTAAATTCGTTATTACAAAATATCATTTTTGTCTCTCCCTTAGTCATTGTCAAAGTAGCAATTAAAATACAATAATACTAAGTTTTATTTAATATTATAACTTTGCAAATTGTGATATGGAAATATAGAATCTCAATATATATATATATATATATATATAATTTTAAATCATCAAAATCATTGTTTATAAAAAGATTCATGTTAAAGTTCCAAAAAGATAAACTAATGATTCATTTATAAACTTCTTCAAATGAACTTGATTTATCTAAAGATTTCAAGTTTCATTTTCTAAACTTGCCAAAATCATGATAATAACTTATTCAAGTTCAAATCATCAAATCATCAAGATCACTTTCATAGTTCAAGAGATTCATAAAAAATAACATAATCGATTCATTAATCTCTTTTTATAAGATAGAATTTTTTTAAGAAAAATATATTCTTTTTTAATTTCATACAAGCACGCCTTTGATTTTTAAGCCAAATAAAAATATGTATTTTCATTTAAAAACAAAAAAGAGCTTTTATTATGACAAAGATCAATAAGCCATAAATCACAAAGATCATCTTGCATAATTTTAAAATATAAACTCATCACTATGCATCATTAAATTATCAAGCATGATTTCATTGAACATAAAGCATCTTCAATCTTCAATCAAAACAAAAAAATCAATACTAAAATCATCAAGATATGCATTATTGTTTCTTAAAAGCATACAAAGTATTTATCTTAAGCATTATATTTAAGTCTAACATTTTGTTTCTTTATCATAAAACATACAGTTTTCATGATCAATATAATTTTTCAAAATCACTAGAAAATAAAGCATGATTTTTCTCTCCCTTTTTTATATTATTTTATGCTCAAATTTTATCATTCAATAATAATCATTTATCATATAACCCATATACTATCATAGCATTTAAATCATATAACATTTAAATCAATCATTCAACAAGGATATTTTACTTAGCCAAAAACACCATAATATTTAAGTCATTTAATGATAGCCTTTACATTTAAATCAACAAATATTCAAGATAATGATTTTGAACCTATAATAAAAATCTTTCTTTCATAAATTTAAGTTTAGATAAAGTTTCTAATTCATTTTTATACTAGCATGCCAAAGTTAGAGCAATCAAGATTAATGAGTTATCCAAAGATTCATTATCAATGATTTTATTTCAATAATTTTTGTTATTACTTAGGCTAGTGAGCTTTGAAAGAGTATTATATCTCAAGTCATGTGCCTTGAGCATCTACTTTCAAAACATTACTCAGTGCTCCTAGCTTTGTTAGGAGATAACTTTATATTATGGGAGGTTTTGATTTAGGTACACATTTGAGTTTGGAACTTTCATGATATATTCTTCCTATTTTCTATAATGGCTTAAGGTTGTTTATGGTTCCTTTAGGAACCCAAATTAATTTATGTGAACTATAATTTTTAAATAGACACTTGTAGGCTTTATGTCCAAAATTTTCACAGAAATTATACTTGATTCTTAGTGGCACATTTAAGGTTGGTCTTTTAACAAACATGGTTGCCTTTTGTTGAAGGTTACCAATAAAGCCTATACCATTTCTTCTATTAATATGATCCTTATTTTTAAGGATCATATTTAGGGATTTGTTCTCGATTTCAAAATTTTCTAATGTTGTCTTATGCATGATGTTTTCTTCTTTAACACTATCTAACATCTCACATTTAGAACATGTGTTATGTGATACGAATGATCATACATTTCATCAAATCTACCAACTAACAAATCATGATCATTCTTAAGTAGCTTAAAACATTGCTATGTTTTCTAAACTCATCAAACAAATCATGAAAAATATTTAATAACTCCGAAAAAGAAACACTTAATGAATCACTAATCTCATCTTGGATTGCCATAAGCGTGAGATTCTCCACTTCTTGGTTGTGCACTTCATCTTCAGAGCGCCTTGGCTTCTTGTGTTCATAGCAAGATGTTTTCTCCATTTTAAGATAACTGTTAAGGTTCATGTTCATTAATTTATCTAGTTCATGTGTCAAAGGTTCAAAGTCCTCATCACTCAAGATTTCACTCGATGAGTCATATATTCTTTTTGGTTCAGATTCCTTCCTATTTTTTGGACGGTGTTCTTGGGTTCTTAATATCAAATTTTGTGGAAGGTATTCTTATTGTTCATTTTTAAAAGTATTTTTATTTAATGATTCATTTAGATTAGTTGTGCTTTCAAATGTGATTTTCAATGTATGCCAAATATCGATAGTCAAATCACAAGCAAAAACATGATTAAACTCATTCTTGTTAAGAGCACAAAACAAGACATTCATAGCCTCCGCATTTAAAGAAAAAGTCTTTTTTTCCAAATCATTCCAATAGTTCATTAGAAGGGAATACCTTTCAAATTTGTTTTCAACAATATTCCATAAATCAAGGTTCAAGGAAAGCAAGAAGACTCCCATCCAAGTTTTCCAGTAAGTGTAGTCCGTCCCATTGAACATGGGAGGATGAACGATAGAAAAGCCCTCTTGAAAGCCGAAAAGAGCCATTTCTCTTGGGTGTTAAACCTAATGAGAAAAACGTGGCTCTGATACCAATTGTTAGGATCAATTGGCACTTGGGGGGGTGAATTAGTGCAAGAGTGAATTCTCCTTTTAACTTAAAATTTTTCACTTGAAGCAAGAAAGGAAAAATCCAAAGTTTTTCATTCAAGTAAAGTAAGTGAATGATTAAAAAAAAATGCTAAGTTTCTTGCTTAAAAATAACAAGTAAATCCAAATAAAAGGATAAGCAACGTCGTAAGTGAAGTGTTTGATTGGAAACTTTTTTTTTTAAAGAGTGAGTAAAAAATCGGAAGTGTCTATTAGGATTTAGTTTAAAATGATTAAGAACTCGATAATTGCAAGTAGTAAATGCAACAAGTAAAAACAATCACAATTATAGTGGTTTGACACCAACCGGCCTACGGTCACTCCTGAGTCCTCCTCCTTAAGGCACATCGATGTCCACTACTGATCTTCTTTGGGTGAAGACCAAACCTTACAACTTGCTTATAAGGGAGACTTCAAGAATTTTCTAACACTAAGTTCTCTCCCTTCCCCTTTTCTTTTTCTTACAATTCACACACAAATTTTTTTACAGGATATAATCCCCAAAATTGTTGTATGAAATGTAAAAAAACTTGGGGTATTTATAGGCCCAAAATAGCTTTAGAAATTTGAGCCAAAATTCAAACATACCTGAAAATTCCAGATACTGGCGGTTAAGCCACAGGCCTGGGCGGGTCTACCATTGAAATACCCATAATCTAGGGTACGGGCGGTTCAGTTGCCTAACCTGGGTGGTTCCACCACTGACAACCACCTGAAATCTTGGTACGGGTGGTTTACCTGCCCGTTATGGGCGGTTCAGCCACCCGAAAACCTAGGCGACGCCGGTTGAACTGTCGCTCACTAACGATTTATCCATTGGGAATCTCAAAAAAATGATTCCCTTCACATTTTCAATCTCGATTTGAACCATCAGTTGACCAATCCCCTAGTCAACTAATTGAGCTCAATCACACCCCATAGTGGACCTGGTTGCCTTATTGAGTTGATTTGAATTTCATCCAAATTCAACTCAATTAGGAATCAATTTTAACCTACAACTTAAGGATTACAATCATACATGACCATCAAGCTTAATGACTTCACTCCCGTAATTTGGCAACCTCTAGCATTCCCTGCGACGAGTCTCACGGTCTTCCTCCAGCGATCTCCCGGCTTGTTCCTAGCGATCTCCCAACGTGTTCCTAGCGATCTTCCCGATACCTTCGGCAAAGTCCTAGTGAACTCCCGACGAGCTCCCACCATATCGTCTAATCCTTGGCCCGATACCTAAGCTTGATCCTAGGTCCATATCTGATCTGTAAATCTTTTTCACCGTCGTGGTTAAACTTGCACGATGCTAACTACAACTTGATTAATTACAATCTTCATGGCCACAAATCCACTTCAAGACGTTCCCAACTCCCGGCAAGCCTTTTTGGATACCCTCGACAATCTTCCGACGAGTCTCGGCCTTCTTCCAGCGAACTTCCTTGCACCATCCTAGCAAGCTCCCTATACCCTCAATGAGCTCTCGACGCACTCCAAGCGAGTTCCCAACCGCATCGTCCGAACCCCGACCCAATGCCCAAGCTTGATCTTGGCCTATCATCTGGCTGTAACTCAATTGCTCTGTCATAGTTAATCCTGCATTAATCAACTCTAACAACCTTGTTAGATCAAACACTCATCAATTGATTTTATCATCAAAATTTGAGATTCAACAATCTCCCCCTTTTCGATGATGAATTGATGAAAAGAGTTAATTCTAACTCCCCTTAAATCCATGCCTCAATAAAGAAAGCTTAAATTCAAGAGAACCACACCCTCTTAAATTCAAGTATCATGAAACAAATCTTATTCCAAGCAAATTTCAACAAGAATTTACATCAAGTCATCGAATCATGAATTTTTGAAAGAATTATGCACCCATATCTAAGATATCCAAGTATATCATCAATATCATGTGTCATCAATGTATATCATTAATATCATGTGTCATCGATATATATTTCTCCCCCTTTGTCATCAACAAAAAGGTAAAATGTATAGCTAATATTTCAAAGCACATGATAACATTACTCTCTCTTAGTAAAATAGAATATACATTATAAAATTATCTTCCCCTTCGTGATTAATAAGAAAAGAAACAAGGAAGGAGTTGTGAAAGCATCATTAAGAAGAGCTCTTAATAAATTTTAAAAAGAATATTAAGATGAGCTCAAAAGACCAAGTTGAAACTATTTTAATCACATCATATTATTATTTCAAATCATCATATATATTTACAAAATCAACATGTATTATCATCATACATGATTTCCCATCATCATATCTTCTCCCCCTTTGTCATTAACAAAAAGGAGAAGTGCAATTAGCAAGTTTTTGATATATGAAAGGTTAGCAATTTAGCAAATTTTTTATCACTTTAGAACATGTAAGCTAGTGAGTTATTTCTAATCTTTTGAGAAGTACAAGCTAGCAAATTTTTGCTTCATTTGCAATGTTCAAGCTAGCAAGTTTATATCATGCAAGCTAACAAGTTGGCAAGTGTTACTTCTCTTAGCATTTTTTTTTTAAATGTGAGGTTAAGCAAAATTTTTGCTTCTCTTGAGATAGCACTTTGATAGGACCCCAGCAGGGTTGGGTCCTACTCACCTTAATATAGTCAATAAAATTATGAAATTATAATAAAAACCCCACCTAATGACCTCTATCTTATAAGGAATTATGGCTAGGGTTCAGTTTGAGGCCTTAGGGCTTAGCAGCCGCAGCTCTCTTTACTAGGCTGGTCGGCTAGGGTTTCCATCTGCTAGAGTCGGCTATGTAGCCAACTAAGCCGCCGCCTACCCCTATTAAGGTAGGTCAGCTTTAGGAGGGGCAAGAGGATAAATTCACATAGGAAGCACCCCCTAGGACTAGGGTTTTGAGCCCTATATAAGCTGTAGCCTCCAACTCTTTTCCATCAAGCAAGATTAATCTACAATTTAGCCATATGACCGACTACTAGGAGGGAGGAACCCCTATAGTGTTCCAAGGGTTGATCCCCCTCAAAGATCAAAATCTATAGAGTTCCTTTTGGGGTTCTATCATCTAGTATCAGAGCAACGTTCCTGCTACCCCTGCTACCATCTCTGCCGCCTCCACCCTTCCAAGTAACTCCCACAATTGTTGCAACACACACCTCCACTTTTCACCCAAGCCGTAGATCAAATCAATCTACTGCTATCCCCTACGTTTAAAATTGGAGATCTGACATATTTTCATCATCCACACCTATTTGATACTGCTATTCCTTTGCCTTACACGTTGAAGAGGTTTTCCTATATTTTGTCCTTGCTACAAAATCCTATCGTAAGTAAGAGTGTCGGGCATCAGTATCCATTTTCAGGTATAAGGCAAGGGAGAATGATAAAAACGACAGCTATAGGCTGAAAGTAGGTAGGGGTAGGCTTGGAGAAAGGAGGGGAAGTCTATTAGCAAACGTGATCATCGTTGCGAAGGGGAAACACTGCAAAAAAATTTCAGCCAACTGTTGCTTCTTGAAACTGAACTATTGCTCATCCTTTTTGGCTGAAACTTTTATAAAATTCATAGATCATCTTAGCTTTTATCTAAGATTGATCACTGAAAAAAATTCTTTCCGAAACTGGAATTATAGTGCTGCAATTCCTCATCATGCATTGTTGGAATTTTACGATGAAGAATCTGCCTTCCATCTTTTCATCTATTTTCCTACCGTTACGGTGCCAAAATTTTGTCAAACTTATTCACTAATATTGGCCACATCTGAACCTAGGATTTGTTGACAAATTTCTACATATTTTTCTCAGATTTTCCTCTAGAATTTACATCAAGAATTCATTGCTTCTTTGACACAAACTTTGTTTGGTAGAACAACACATATGCAACGATCTTTCGTCGAATCCTATCAGATTTTCACTGCTATTTTTCTAGATTTGAAACTCTCTTTTCCTTATCTTCATCCCCTACACCACAGCTCCAAATTTTATAATTTTTCGTTGGAATTTTTGTTGAGAAGCTACTGTTTCTTTGACGATAATTCTGCTTATGCAAGGCAGCATACACTACAGCGAACTTCGTCGAATTCTATCAAAACTTCGCTGCTATCTCTTTCAGATCTGAAACCATCTTTTCCTAACCTTTATCCTCTACCGTCACAGCCCCAAAACCCTACCACACCACAGTCAAAACCATACCCAAATCAACCATAAAATCGCCTAAAACCATAGCCTTTTACAACCAGCACCTATTCGTAGCATACCCCCACCGATCCCTATCAAACCTTTGCTGCCATCTATCCAAGATCCAAAATCCCTTTTCCTAACCTTCATCCACTACTATCACAGCCATAAAACCACACCAAATCACAGCCAAAACTCCACAAAATCGTAGCCCCAGACCACACCCAAAACAACCACAAAACCAATCGTAAAAATCGCAGCCTTCGGTCCACCAACATTTCAGCCACCCAACCTCCCTTATCCCTTCAACTGTAGCATGCATCTCTCGCTGCACAATGCTGCCAACAACGACCTCTCGCTGCCATCCTCCTTGATTGCAGCCAGTAGCGATCCTTTGCGGCAAAGAAGCTATCAGTAGCGATCTTTCGTTGCAATCTGTCTACATCATAGCTCGCGATAATCTTTCACTGCCAACTGTCTTGATCGCGGCCAGTATCAAAGTGAACACAACCAGTAGTGGTCTCTCATTTCATACCACCGTTGTCCTCCTCTACAACAGTCGTGTACTCCGCTGCTCTGTCTTCCCCCTATTGCAGTCGCATCCTTGCTGCAACCAACACCACTTGTAGTCACAAAGTCACACCGCAGCCGCAGCCGACATAGCTGTTGCCATCTTCTTCCTTCATCGTTATTGCTGCCTTCTGACTCAAATCTCTTGGCTACCATCGTCCAACAGATATCAGCTACTAAAAAATTACAGCCTCGATGACCTTGCAGCATCATCGTAGAACTAAAGCCGACATTACTATTGCTATCTTCTTCCTCCACCGTTGCTGCTACCCTTAGCTGCCATCCTCTATCAATGTAGCAGCCACTTGGAGACTTCACCACTGTAGCCCCAACCATTTTCTAGCAACATCACAACATGATATGACTCTAGCAGGGTTGAGTCCTAATCTCCCTAGAAGTAGTCAATAAAACCCTGTGAGATTGTAATAAAACCCCACCTAACCACTTCTATCCTTTAAAGAAGTGTGGTTAGGGTTTAGATTGGGGCCTTAGGGGTTAGTGGCTGTCGCCCCCTTTACTGGGCCGGTCGGCTAGGGTTTCCCCCTGCTTAGGTCGACTATAGAGCCAACCTAGCGGCCACCTATTCCTACTTAGACAGGTCGGCTATAAAAGGGGCAAAGCGATAATTTTACCTAGGCAAGCACCCTATGGGCTAGGGTTTAGAACCCTATATAATGATGTAGCCGTCCCTCTCTTTTATCAAGCAATTATCATCTTTTATTCAGCCTTGTGCCGAGTCTAGGAGGGAGGAACCCCTACAGCATTCCAAGTGTTGATCCCCCTCAAGGGTCAAAATCTATAGAGCTCCTTTTGGGGTTCTATCATCTAGTATCAGAGCCACATTCCTACTGCCCTATAGCCATCTCTGCCACCTCCATCTTCCAAGTAATTCCCACAATTGCTTTTGACGTCGCCTTCAACCACCGTCATCCACTAAGCCATAGATTCATCAATCTACTATCGTCCTCTGCATCAACATCATAGAAATAATAAAAACTCTAAAACCCATGCCTCTTGCTATTGCTATTCCTTTATCTAATACATGGGAGAAGTTTTTCCAAAGTTTCTTTGCCGCAAAATTCTACCATCGCAAACGTTATCATCATTGCGAAGGGGAAAAGGTGCAGAAAACTTTCAGCCGATTATTGCCTCTTGAACCTGAACTTTTGATCATCCTTTCTAGCTGAAACTTTTACACAAATTCATAAATCGTCTGAGCTTTCATCTAAGACTAATATCTGGAAAAAACTCTTTCTGGATCTAGACTTATAGTGCTGCAATTCTTCATCGCGCAGTACTGAAATTTTACGACGAGAATTCTGTGATCTTGTTTGCAACAATTTTTCTACCGTTACGTTGCCAAATTACTACTACTGTCACCATCTGAACCAAGATTCTGATATTGAATTTTTCATAAATTTCTTGGATTTTTGCTGGAATTAACGTTGGGAAACTGGTGCTTCTTTGACGAAAATTCTGTTCGGTAGTACCGCGTATACCACAGCGATCTTTCGTCAAAATTTTATTGGATCTCGCTGCCATCATTTTCAGATTTGAGACTCTTCTTCTCATCTTCAATCTCTACTATTACCTCTCAAAAAACCCTAACAAAACTATAGCCAAACAGCCATCCCAATCAGCCCTAAATTGCAACCTACCCGCATCTCCAACAATCCACCGATCCAACCGACCATCACCTCTCCAAAAATTCTCATGCCACTAACTCGTTAACAGAAAAAAAGATCTCAATATTACAGATCTATAAGCATACACCATGGCATCAGAGGAGGCCATCAACGCCAAGTTCGAAGCCTTTGAATGCTGCATGGAGGAGAATGTATGATCCCTATTCGCCGAATTCAGTATAGGCCGACCATCAAGTCCGAGGAAGTCACAGCATAAAGACTTCAGATCGGCAAGATGATCATCAAGAGCATGGACACATCATCCATGATCAGAACAATCCATGCATGAAGGTGGACTTTTCATGATGGAAAGAGGGAGACTCGATCGGATGGATCTCGTGCGCGGAGCGCTATTTTCGGTTATACAAAACCGCCGACGCTACATGGGTGGAGATTGCTGCCATCCACCTCGAGGGAGATACTATTCAGTGGTTCAATTGGTTTGAGCACACTCATGGAGGTCTCTCTTGGCAGCGATTCAAGGAAGGACTACTAAACTGCTTTGGACCAACCGATTTCGATAACATCGACGGACAATTGGCAAAGATTCGTCAAACCTCTACAATACAAGAATACCAAATAAGGTTTGAATATTTATCTAACCAAACTATGGATTGGTTTGGGAAACAACTTTTAGGGACTTTTATTGAGGGCCTAAAGCTGGAGATTCGAGGAGAAGTAAAGACGCGACAACCGTACACTCTTATGGTAGCGATTTCCTTCGTGCGTATCCAAGAAGAATGATTGAACCATGAGGTATGAAGGACAAGGGTCACTCCCTGACTAGCCATATCGAGGCCTATAGCCCCCTCTACTGCCATCTGAGCCCCTGCACTAAAAAAATTAACAAGAGACGAGCTTCGTGAACGTTTGGCCAAGGGGTTGTGTTGGCACTACGATGAACCATGGAGCCGAGAACATCGCTGCAAAAAGGGCCAGCTCCTCGTGATTGAACCAATGGAGGATAAGGATAGCGAACCATTTGAAGAAGACATCGAACCTAAAGAGGAAGCCATGGAGGAAGAGCCCTAACCGGTTGACTATGCAGTGCACGCATTGGCCGACTACTCTAACCAGTAGACAATGAAAGTTGAAGGACTTCTAAAACAACAACCCATCACCGTTCTCATTGATACGGGCAGCACAAATAACTTCATTAATAGTAAGGTTGCTACATGTATGGCGCTTCAAATCGAAGGTTGCAACAAGTTCAACGTAAAGGTCGTCGACGATCGAATCCTCAATTGCGACCAATGGTGCCCGCGGGTGAAACTGCTCCTCCAAGACCAAGAAGTAATAGCCAATTTCTTCCTCCTACCCATCGATGATTATGAGGCCATGCTCGGGATCAAATGGCTCACAATGCTAGGTGATATCTCCTAGAATTTTTTCTAAACTAATTATGAAGTTTTATTGCAAAGGGAGACCAGTCACATTGCGAGGCAAGCACGAGAGACATATTTCCATTATTTCGTCGTAACGGATGAAGAAAGTTTTGCACAAAGCACATGGAGGATTTTTTATGCATATCCAACAACCATCCAAGGAGGAGAACGTGCAAAATTCAGATCCTAAGCTTGCCCTCTTGCTGGACGAATTCGTGGATGTTTTCACGGAGCTGCGCGGGTTACCCCCTAACCGATCGCATGACCACCGCATTCCCATTTTGCCGGGCAAACCTCTAGCAAATTTGAGACCATACCACTACCCTGACTTGCAGAAGGACGAGATTTAGAACATCGTCAAGGAGATGCTCGACACCGGAGTAATTTAACCAAGCTTCAGCCCTTACTCTTCGTCGATGTTGCTAGTGCGCAAGAAGGATGGTACGTGACGGATGTGCATTGATTACTGGGCTTTGAACGCCATCACTGTCAAAGATAAATATCCTATACCAGTCGTAGATGATCTCTTGGATGAAATAAAAAGAGCTCGAGTCTTCATAAAATTAAATCTCCATTCCGGTTATCACCAGATTCGAGTATGCGCTGAAGATATCCCAAAAACTGTATTCCGCACACATAACGGCCACTACGAGTTTCTGGTAATGCCTTTCGGACTTAGGAATGCCCCTTCCACTTTTCAAAGCCTGATGAATGACATCTTCTGGAGTTTTCTACGCAAGTTCGTGTTGGTTTTTTTTGATGATATTATCATTTATAGCCCTACGCTTGATATGCATTTTCAGCACTTACGAACTGTTCTAACGATTTTTCGGGAGAACACCCTTTATGTTAAACAGTCAAAGTGCAGCTTTTTATAATATAAAGTGGAGTATCTAGGGCACATTATATCAGAGGATGGAGTGGCGGTAGACCCGACGAAGATTGAGGCAATGCAAGGATGTTGGCTAACCCTTTGGTTCCCTCCACTTTTCGAATTCCGGCTTGAAGTGGTTCCCTCCACTTTTCGAATTCTGGCTTGAACCTGATGTTGACCAATCCTTTGGTCAACCAATTGAGCTCAACTTGAGCTCAATCAAACCCCAATAGTGGACTCGATTGCCTCATTGAGTTGATTTGGATTCCTTCCAAATCCAACTCAATTTGAACTCAAACCCTAACTATGACTCAATGATTACAACACTTAATGACCAATCAAGATAATCAAGACATAACTCCTACCAATCCGGCAGCCTCCGACATTCTTGCGGTGAGTCTTCTGGTCTTCTTCCGACGATCTCCTGACATGTTGCTAGCGAGCTTCCCGATCCCTTCAGCGAATCTCCTAGCGAACTCCGACGAGATCCCACTACATCGTTCGAACCCCGGCCCGATGCTCAAGCTTGATCTTGGCCCATCATCTAGTTGTAGCTCCATTGCTCCTGTCATAGTTAGTCCTGCACAATGCTAATTATGACTTAATTAAATATAATTATAATTACCAAACATCCATTACAATACCATCCTAACTCCCGACAAGCTTTACGGCTACCCCCGATAATCTTTCGGCGAGTCTCGGTCTTCTTCTGACAAACTCCCTTGCACCATCCTAGCAAACTCCCGATACCCTAGCGAGCTCCCGACGCACTCCTGACGAGTTCCCAACCGCATTGACCCGATGTATTGACTTGACATTGGCCAATCCTGATTGTACTAATCATTCTATCATAATTAATCCTGCATCAATCAATTCTAACAATTTTGTTAGATCAATAACCCATCAATTGATTTCATCATCAAAATCCAAGATTCAACACCTTGGACTCACGGGCTACTACCGAAAATTCATGAAAGATTATGACAAATCAGTGCCCCACTCACGTCCCTACTGAAGAAAGACTCCTTCTTGTGGTAAGATAAAGCCTCCGCAGCCTTCGAATGACTCAAGGCAGCCATGACGACGATGCTGGTCCTAGCGTTGCCCGATTTCAGTCGCACCTTCGTCATTGAGGCTAACACATCCGGAGTTGGAATTGGAGCTGTTCTAATGCAAGATGGCCGACCCCTTGCTTACACCAGTATATCTTTATCTCCCTCCTATCTTAAAATATCTGTATATGATAAATAAATGCTTGCCATCGTATATGCCATCACGAAGTAGAGACCCTACCTGATTGGCCGACGCTTTCAGTATTTTTTGGAGCAGAAAATATCTTCCCCGGAGTAGCAACGATGGGTAACTAAACTTCTTGGCTTTGATTATGAAATTACTTATCGAAAGGGGAAAGAGAATATTATTGCAGATGCTCTATCACAGCTATTGGGACAAGCTAAAATTTTAGCCATCTCCCTTCCTTCCATCGACTTCCTCAAAGACATTAGGGAGGAATGGAAGAATGACTCAGAGAACCGAGACATCGTAGAAAAATTGGAGAAGGATCCGGGTTCCATAGGTCACTACACGTGAGATTCAAAGGACTTACGTTACAAAGATCAAATTGTTGTCGTTCCTTCTTCCCCTTACATTCAAGTTATTTTGCATGAGATGCACTCTTCACCTTCGGCATGGCACTTTGAATTTCTGAGAACTTATAAGAGGGTGAAATAAAACTTCTTTTAGAAGGGCATAAAAAAATTAATTTATGACTATGTATCCAAATGTGATGTATGCCAACAGCAGAAAGGTGAAATGGTGACAAATTCGGGCAAACTACAACCACTACTTATATCAGACTCAGCATGGACTGACATCTCCATGGATTTTATCGAAGGGCTGCCATCATCTCACGGTAAAAGCATGATTTTTGTGGTGGTAGATCGTCTAACTAAATATGCTCATTTTTGTGCTGTGAGACATCCTTATACCACTGCCAGCATTGCTTAACTTTTTGTGAAAAATATTGTAAAACTGCATGGGATGCCAAGGTCAATTATGAGCAATCGTGACAGGGTGTTTACAAGTAAATTTTGGATCGAGCTCTTCCAACTACAAGGCACCCAACTGAAGATGAGCACAACCTACCATCCACAGACGGACGACCAAACAAAAGTGGTGAACAGATGCCTCGAGACTTACTTATGGTGCATCACTAGTGACTGGCCCAAAGAGTGGATAAGGTGGCTTCCTTGGGCCGAATTGTGGTACAACATAACTTATCATTCATCAACCAAATGTACCCCTTATGAGGCATTGTATGGACGACCGTCTCCTATAATACCGAAATATGTAATTGGTATGGCCAAAGTAGATTGGGTCAACCAAAATTTAAATGACAGGGACAAGCTTCTATAGCTACTGAAGGACAACCTAACTATCGTGGAGTCGTGACAACAAGCAAATACTTACTAGAGCGAGTGAGAATTTTCAGTAGGAGATTGGGTCTACCTTCATCTACAACCGTACAAGCAGCTATCAATCAACACCATAGCATCGATGAAGTTATCTCCATAATTCTATAGACTATATCAGATTTTAGAGCATATTAGAATCGTGGCATACAAATTAAAACTTCCAGATGACGATAATATCCATCCCATCTTTCACGTATCCTTGCTAAAGCCAAAATTGGGAGAACAAGAGTTGGCACAGATCCAGCTACCGAACACTACAACTGATGGTGAAATCCAAGCCCAACTTGAAGCTATACTTGATCAAAGAATTGTGATGCGCCGTCGATGCCCTTCAACTGAAGTACTTGTGAAGTGAAATAACTTACCATCTGAAGATGCAATATGGGAGTCACATGAGGAGTTGAAGACCCGGTTCCCAGAGTTTATGGACCCTCAGCCTTGAGGACAAGGCTGATTCTAAGAGGGCGGGATTGATAGGACTCCAGCAGGGTTGAGTCATAATCTCCCTAGAAGTAGTCAATAAAACCCTATGAGATTGTAATAAAACCTACCTAGCCACTTCTATCCTATAAAGAAATATGGTTAGGGTTTTGATTGGGGTCTTATGGCTTAGTGGTCGTCGCCCTTTTACTGGGCTGGTCGGCCAGGGTTTCCCCCTAATCTCCCTAGAAGTAGTCGATAAAGAAGTAGTCAATAAAATCCTGTGAGATTGTAATAAAACCCACATAGTCACTTTTATCCTATAAAGAAGTGTAGTTAGGGTTTAGATTGGGGCCTTATGGCTTAGTGGTCGTCGCCCCTTTTACTGGGCTGGTCGGCTAGGGTTTCCCCCTGCTTAGGTCGGCTATAGAGCCAACCTAGCCGCCACATGTTCCTACTTAGGCAGGTCAGCTATAGAAGGGGCAAAGGGATAATTTTACTTACACAAGCATCCCATGTGCTAGGGTTTAGAACCCTATATAATAATATAGCTTACCCTTCTCTTTTATCAAGAAATTATCATCTTTTATTCAGCTTTATGCCGAGTCTAGGAGGGAGGAACCCCTACAGTGTTCCAAGGGTTGATCCCCCTCAAGGGTCAAAATTATATAGCTCCTTCTGGGATTCTATCACAGCAGCACTTTCTTATCCTTTTGCTACCATTGCTGCCTTCAACCTGAAGATTGCAGCTACACTTTTCAATCGGTTTATTTGATAGGTCGGAGATCCTTACGTCATGACATCACAGGGCCTATTCAAAGCCAAATTGGAGGCTTTCGAGATGCGTATGGATGCTAGACTACGCGCTCTCTTTGAGGAGTTTAGATTGGGCCAATAGCCGAGCCCAAGAAGATCACAATATTGAGCAAATTCTGATTGCAAAAAGAATCCACTAGAGATAAGAAGTGAAGTTAAGACACGACATCCCCACACCTCGGTGACATCGATCTCCTATGCACAACTTCAAGAAGGGCACCTCAATCAAGATACTTAGAGCATGAGAGTCACATCCTAACCAAAAGCATATAAACCTTCAGCACCAATCAATTACAAGAACCTTGACGAAGAACTAGCGATGATCCGTCAAAACTCCACCATACAAGAGTACCAAAATAGGTTTGAAAGGTTATCTTATCAAACTTATGATTGGTCTAAAAAAAGGTAGATATCGAGGACTTTTATTAAGGGCTTGAAGCCAGAGATTCAGGAAGAAGTTAAAGTACGATAGCCATACACATTAAGGCAGTCATCTCCTTCGCGCAACATCAAGAGGAGCGATTAAACTATGAAGCCCAGAGGACTAGGGTTGCTCCCCGACTAGCGGCACCAAAGCTTTCACCTCCTCCTACTATCAATTGACCCCCTTAGTCGAAGAAATTAATAAGAGAAGACCCTCATGACGGATCAACAAAGGGCCTATGTGGGTATTGTGATAAACTATGGAGCCTAGAACACCAATGTAAAAAGGAGATATCACTGATGATTACGCCAACTGAAGAACCCAAACTTGAAAATACGGCTCCCGAGCCCAAGGAGAAAGATACACCACAACCGGTCACCCGCACGGTCCCTATCTTAGCTGGCTACACAAACCTGCAAAAATAGAAGATCGAATGGTTTGTCGAGTAACAGTCCATCATCGTCCTCATCGACGTCGGGAGCACACACAACTTCATGAGCATCAAGGTTGCTGCCCATTCAATACTCCAAAAAGAATATTACAGCGGGTTCGAAGTCAAGGTAGATAACGACCAAATTCTGAAGCGCAACCAGAAGTGCCCGCGGGTAAAACTGATCCTACAAGAGTAAGACTAGTTGCTGATTTTTTCCTCCTCCCTCTCGATGATTTTAATATAGTGCTCGATGTTGATTGGTTGTCCACGACTAGAGACATTTTCTAGATTTTTCGAAGCTAATGAAATTCTTTAGTAAAGGAAAACAGGTGGTTCTACGAGGGAGCCAAGCAACTATGACCACAACACAACACTTGAAGAAGGTACCAAAAGAAGAATCCAGTGGCTTCTCAATTCAAATTCAAGAGTTTTAGGAGATGAAGCCAAAGGAGATTGAACATACAAACCCTCACCCATAGCTTACTGAAATTTTGGGAGTCTCCACCAAACTGAGCCTACTACCTCCTATCAAGATGCCCGACTCCCCTATGCTGAACTGGCTGAAATTATCACCATTTGATGCTCGACCAGATTGCTGCCCACAGAAGATTAAAGATAAAAGGGTCACCGAAGAGATGACAGAGACACAAATTATTCAGCCGTGCTTATTTTCCACAGAAGACCAGGAATTCTTCTAATGTGTTACATCTCATCGAACTCACCATGGTTGCTGATGCAACACTTCCAGATCTCAGGTGACTTCCATGACTTCTGCCAGGATCAAACCATAATGCTTAAAGACTTCCTTGATGATGACCTCCGATCTACGGCCCAAGACCGTGAGAAACATAAGCCCCTCTAGTGGCGAAATCAGAATAAGAGAAGGATCATTCGCATATCTCAACAAAACATCATCCCTCTCACTACGAAGAAAGATGCACCACCTTGGCCGAGTGAAACTATAGCCCTCACGACCATGATATTGTCCACACCAAGTCATGCCCAGATGTTTATGATTGGAGTAAACACATGCAGAGTTAGGATCGACATCACCCTTATGCAAGATGGTCCATGGCATGAGAGAGGAGTAAGCCTAGAAGAATTAAAATCTATGCTCACACCAGATTGGGCTCTCATCATTTTGAACTATATCAGAGAGTAGTCACCATTTCAGAAAAAAGATTAGCTAGTACTAAAGACTAACTATATGGTAGCACATACAAAGAAGAAACGACCTATCGACAAACTTCAAAATGGACGAAAAATTGAAGATCGAGTTTTCCTACACCTTCAGCCTGATCAGTAGGAAACTCGAGCCTTAAGGAAGTAATCTCCCTATTTCTTTGGGCCTTGTAAAATTGGGGATCACATTGGGGCCCTAACCTGGAGATCAGATCTATGCACCAGATCAAGATTACAGTTGATCATCCAGGTATCCCACCTCAAATGGAAATTTAAAGAAGATGCCTCACCCCAAATCCTTCGAACTAACACTCAAGTTGATGAGGAGTCTAAAGTTCAATTAATGATCGCATGAGAATCATATGAGGAGTTGAAAACCCAGTTCCTAGGGTTCATGAACCCTCAGCCTTGAGGATAAGGCTGATTCAAAGAGGACGGGCTTGATAGAACCCCAGCAGGGTTGAGTCCTACTCACCTTAATAGAGTCAATAAAACTCTATGAAATTATAATAAAAATCTCATCTAGTCACCCCTGTTTTATAAAGAAGTGTGGCTAGAGTTTAGGGTTTAGTTTGGGGCCTTAGGGCTCAGTAGCTGCCGCCCCCTTTACTGGGCTGGTCGGCTATAGGAGGGGCAAGGGGGTAAATTCACTTAGGAAGCACCCCCTAGGGCTAGGTTTTGAGCCCTATATAAGCTGTAACCTCCACCACTTTTCCATCAAGCAAGATCAAACTATAATTTAGCAATATGACTGACTACTAGGAGGGAGGAACCCTTATAGTATTCCAAAGGTTGATCCCCCTCAAAGATCAAAATCTATAGAGCTCATTCTAGGGTTCTATCACATTTCTTGCTTCTCTTTTAAGATGAGCAAGCTAGCAAGTTTTGCTCCTTCTTTATCATTATAAAAAAAAAGGATGGTTACCATGGTGCAAAACTTTTTCTATTACATCATTTTCAAATCATCATATGAAATATATCAAGAAAAATTAACATGGTGATGAGATATACAATTCATGAAGATAAATTGTGAATTTTAAGAGACAAATGATAGAAGAAACAAATAAAATATCTTGATTCATGCATAAGAAATCTCAAGTTATCAAAATCATGATTTATATAAAAATCACCTTTTAAATAATATAAGAACACATAATAAGAGATTTTGATTCATAAAAGATTTCAAGTTATAATTCCGATGAATCAAAATCATGATATAGGTAAAGAACTCATTCAATTTTAATATCATCAAAATCAATTTCAAGAGATTCAAAATGAAATTAATAGACTTATTAGTCTCTTGAAATGCTAGTGATTTTCTTTCTCCACTTTGTGTGAACAAGAAGGTAGAATCAAGGTGGAGAAGTGAAAAACATCACAAAAATACTTAATTTTATAGATGTAAATTTTATAGATGTAAATTTTAAAATCTAAGAACAAATCAAGAGCTACCCATGCAATTTAATTTATCTTATGCAAATTTCAAGCAAGGTAGCAAATCAAGTAAATCATGCATTTTGCATGTATTTAGAAAATTTAAAATTTAAAACTTTCTTCTAAACAAATTATTTCTTATTCAATATTATCATATCTAATTTGCTTCTAACCATATTGATAATTTTATCCCCCACTTTTTGTCATTGTCAAGAAAGAAATATGATTGTATAATTTCTTCTTAACATCCATATTCAAATTACCCCCAAAAGTATAAGGAGATCATGTCATAAATAAAATCTTTAAGTACCAAAAGATATGATTTAATTTAATAAATTTGCCCCTCCTTATTATTTGTGAATTTCAACAAAAGTAATTAAGAAATCTTATGTATTCAAAATTCCAAGTAAAATAAAAATCCAATCACGCAAATCTTATGTATTTAAAATTCATAATTTTCTTTTTAGCAAATTGCTTCTCATCTAATGAAGGTTTTTCATAATCAAAGTATTTAAATGTATTATTACAAAATATCACTTTTGTCTCTCCCGTAGTCATTGTCAAAGTAACAATTAAAATATAATAGTACCAACTTTTAAGATTATAACTTTGTAAATTATGATATGAAAATATAGGATCTCAATATATATATATGATTTTAAATCTTCAAGATAATGGTTTATAAAAAGATTCATGTTATGGTTTCAAAAAGATAAACTAATGATTTATTTATAAAATTCTTCAAATTAACTTGATTTATGTAAAGATTTCAAGTTTCATTTTCTAAACTTAACAAAACCATGATAATAACTTATTCAAGTTAAAATCATCAAATCATCAAAATCACTTTCATAGTTCAAGAGATTCATAAAAAATAACATAATCGATTCATTAGTCTCTTTTTAAAAAATTATAAGATAGAGAAATTTTTAAGAAAAATATATATATTTTTTTATTTCATACAAGTATGTCTTTATCTTTTAAGTTAAATAAAAACATGCATTTTCATTTAAAACCGAAAAAGAGCTTTCATTATGGCAAAGATCAATAAGCCATAAATCACAAAGATCATCATGCATAATTTTGACATATAAACTTATGAAGCATGATTACTATGCATCATTAAATTATCAAGCATGATTTCATTGAACATAAAGCATCTTTAATCAAAATAAAAAGTAATATAAAAATCATAAAGATATACATTATTGTTTCTTAAAAGTATATAAAGGATTTATCTTAAGCATTAGATTTAAGTCTAACATTTTGTTTCTTTATAATAAAACATGCAGTTTTTATGATCAATATAATTTTTCAAAATCACTAGAAAATGAAGCATGATTTTTCTCTCATTTTTCTATATAGTACTATGCTAAAATTTTATCATTCAACAATAATCATTTATCATACCCATACACTATCATAGCATTTAAATCACGTAGCATTTAAATAAATCATTCAACAAGGATATTTTACTTAGCCAAAAACACCATAATATTTAAGTCATTCAATGATAGCCTTTGCATTTAAAACAACAAATATTCAAGCCAATGATTTTGAACCTATCATCAAAATTATTCTTTCATAAATTTGAGTTTAGATAAAATTTCTAATTCATCTACATGCTAAAGTTAGAGTGATCAAGATTAATGATTTATCCAAAGATTCATTACCAATGATTTTATTTTCATAATTTTTGTTATTACGTAGGCTAGTGAGCTTTGAAAGAGTATTAGGTCTCAAGTCATTTGCCTTGAGCATCTACTTTCAAAACATCACTTAGTGCTCCTAGCCTTGTTAGGAGGTAACTTTATATTATGGGAGGTTTTGATTTAGGTATCTATTTGAGTTTGGGTCCTTCATGATATGTTCTTATCATTTTTTCTAATGGTAAGGTTGTTTATGTTTCCTTTAGGAACCCAAATTAATTTATATGGACTATAATTTTTAAATAAATATTTATAGGCTTTATGTCCTAATTGTCCACAAAAATTACACTTGATTCTTTGTGACACATTTAAGATAGGTCCTTTAACAAATATGGTTGGCTTTTGTTGAATGTTACCAACAAAGCCTATATCATTTCTTCTATTAATATGACCCTTATTGGCAAGGATCATATTTAAAGATTTATTCCCAATTTCAATTTTTTTTAATATTATCTTAAGCATAATATTTTATTCTTTAACACTATCTAGCATCTCACATTTAGAACAAGGGTTATGTGATGCTAATAAATCATGCATTTCATCAAATCTACCAACTAACTAATTATGATCATTCTTAAGCAACTTAAAAGATTTGCTAAATTTTCTAAACTCATCAAACAAATCATGAAATATATTTAATAACTTTGAAAAAGAAACACTTAATGAATCACTAACCTCATCTTGGATCGCCATAAGCGCGAGATTCTCCACTTCTTGGTTGTGCACTTCATCTTCGGAGCGCCTCAACTTCTTGCGTTCATAGCAAGAGGTTTTCTCCATTTTAAGATTATTTTTAAGGTTCATGTTCATTAATTTATCTAGTTTATGTGTCAAAGGTTCAAAGTCATTATCACTCGAGATTTCACTCGAGCAGTCATATGTTCTTCTCGGTTCACATTCCTTCCTATTCTTTGGAAGGTCTTCTTGGGTTCTCAATGTCAAATTCTTAGGAATGTATTCTTCTTGTTCATTTTTAAAAGTATTTTCATTTAATGATTCATTTAGATTAGTTGTGCTTTCATATATGATTTTCAATGTATGCTAAATATCGAAAGCTGAATCATAAGCGGAAACACGATTAAACTTATTCTTGTTAAGAGCACAAAACAAAGTATTCATAGCCTCGGCATTTAAAGAGAAAGTCTTCTTCTCCAAATCATTCCAATTGTTCATTGGAAGAGAAGACATTTCAAATCCGTTTTCAATAATATTCCATAAATCAAGGTTCAAGGAAAGCAATAAAACTCCTATCCGAGTTTTTCAATAAGTGTAAGTAGTCTGTCCCATTGAATATGGGAGGATGAACGATAGAAAAGCCCTCTTAAAAGATGAAAAGAGTCATTTCTCTTGGGTGTTAAACCAAATGAGAAAATCGTGGCTCTGATACTAATTATTAGGATCAATTGACACTAAGAGGGGGGAGTGGGGGGGGGGGGGGGGGGGGGGGGGGGGGGGGGAGGGTTTAACTAGTGAAGAGTAAATTTTCGTTTTAATTTAAAACTTTTCGCTTGAAGTAAGAAAGGAAAAATTCGAAGTTTTTTGTTCAAGTAAAGCAAGTGAATGATTTAAAGAAAATGCTAAGTTTCTTACTTAAAAATGACTCAAGAAGGAACAAGCAAATCCGAATAAAAGATAAGCAATGTCGTAAGTGAAGTACTTGACTTGAAACTTTTCTTTCAAAGAGAGTAAAAAATCGGAAGCGTCTATTGGTATTTAGTTCAAAATGATTAAGAACTCGACAATTGCAAGTAGTAAATGTAATAAGTAAAAACACTCATAATTATAGTGGTTCAGCAAGAACCAGCCTACGTCCACTCCTGAGTCCTCCTTGAGGCACATCGGCATCCACTACCGATCTTCTTTGGGTGAAGACCAAACCCTTACAACTTGCTTACAAGAGAGACTTCAAGAATTTTCAAACTCTAAGCTCTCTCCCTTCCCATTTTCTTTTTCTTACAATTTACACACAATATTTTTCACAGAATGTAATCCTTAAAATTATTATATGAAATGCAAGAAAAATTGGAATATTTATAGGCCCCAAATGACTTCAGAAATTAGAGCCAAAATTCAAACATACTAAAAAAATCTAGGTACGGGCGGTTCAGCCGCAAGCCTAGGCGGGTCAACCGCCGAAAGTACCCAGAATCCAGGGAACGAGCGGTTCAGCCATTGACAATCGCCCGAAATCCTAGTACGGACTGTTTATCCACCAGTCTTGGGCTGTTTAACTGCCCGAAAACCTGGGCGGCGCCGGTCGAACCGTCGCTCACCAGCGGTTTATCAGCCAGGAATCCCGGAAAAGTGATTCCCTTCACATTTCTAATCCCGATTTGAACCATCAGTTGATCAATCCCCTAGTTAACAATTGAGCTCAACCTGAGCTCAATCACACCCCATAGTGGATCCGATTGCCTTATTGAGTTGATTTTGATTTCATCTAAATCCAACTCAATTAAGACTCAATCTTAACCTATGATTTAAGGATTACAATCATACATGACCACCAAGCTTAATGTCTTCACTCCCGCAATCTGGCAACCTCCGGCATTCCTTGCGGTGAGTCTCATGGTCTTCCTCCAGCGATCTCCCGACGTGTTCCTAGCAATCTTCTCGATACCTTCGGCGAAGTCCTTGCGAACTCCCTACAAGCTCCCATCGTACCATCCAATCCTTGGCCCGATGCCTAAGCTTGATCCTGGGTCTATGTTTGATCTGTAACTCCTTTTCACCGTCATGGTTAAACCTGCACGATGCTAACTACAACTTGATTAATTACAATTAACATGACCACAAATCCACTTTAAGACCTTCCCAACTCTTGGCAAGCCTTTTGGCTACCCTCGACAATCTTCCGACGAGTCTCGGTCTTCTTCCGGAGAACTCCCTTATGCCATCTTGGTAAGCTCTCAATACCCTCGGTGAGTTCCCAATGCACTCTAGGCTAGTTCCCAACCGCATCGTCCGAACCCCGACCAAGCCTGATCTTGTCCCATCATCTGGCTGTAACTCAATTGCTCTATCATAGTTAATCCTGCATCAATCAACTCTAACAACCTTGTTAGATCAAACACTCATCAATTGATTTCATCATCAAAATCCGAGATTCAACAGCTGCTATATACTCAACTTCGGTTATAAATAATGCAACCAAATTTTGTTTCTTAGAAGACCAAGAAACAAGAGCATATTCTAAGAATTTACATATTCCGGTTGTACTCTTCCTATCTATTTTATATTCTCCAAAATTGGCATATGCATATGTAGGTAAATCAAAGTTTTAAGACTTAGGATACCATAATCCTTAATTAGAAGTTCCTTTTAAATATCTTAATATTTGTTTAACTATTTTAAAATGGGAATATTTAGGATTGGATTGAAAACACTTAACATTATGTCTGATATAGTAGTAGTTAAATACAGTAAACTACCTATCGTTCTTTTATATGTTTTTTGATCAACATTTTCACTTTCATTATCCAAGTCTAATTTCGTAGAAGTGCTCATGGGTGTGTTTATAGCCTTAGCATTGTCAATACTAGAATATTTTAACAAATCTATGGTATACTTGGTTTGGCTAATAAAGATACCATCATTTAATTATTTTATTTATAATCTTAAGAAAAAAGTTAATTAACCCATTAGGCTTATTTCAAATTCTTGGCTCATACTCCTTGTCACGGGCTTAGCTGATTTTGCCTAAGCCGTGCGGCACCTATGCGTGTCTGTCCACAAAGGTCAGCCTTCCCCGAGATCTCCTAGAGTCCCTTAGACTTACAAAAGAGAAAACGGGCCAGAGGAAGCAATTCCAACGGGATCCACAAGCAACTGCTCAAGCAAGTACTTTATAAAGCCAGATACAAATTACACCCATGGACATTACAAGAAAGGTTGCACACAAAGGATAATGGTCCATTACAGACCAAAGTCCCCACAAGTGCTTACAAGACATACTCATATTTACAAGCTAAAATCGGTCACCAAACAAACCAAACTAGGGCTGCTAAGCCTACTGCAAGCCCGCTACTTGCTGTACAAGGTATGTACACAAACCGAAGTACACGGACAAACATGAGCATTTCATCGAACACCTTGTTTACATTGTTGTCCGTGACATTCTCCCCCACTTATTCCTTCGACATCCTTGTCGAAGCCACTGTAAACGCTGCATCTCCTCGCATTTTGCTGAATCTTCAATCTTCTGCTTTGGCTGCAACACGCCCCCTTTGGCTCCCAATCGCTCTCTGCCGCTGTTGTTGAGTAGTCGAACTCTGATCCGCCATGCTGCTTCAACTCACCAATGACTGAATCTGGTGTGGGGTTGGCTGAGTTATGCTAATCCTTGTTGGTTCTTGCGGATCCTTCTGATGAGGAAAAAGATCTGCCTTATTATGCGCTAGTATCACAGTATACTCATGTTGCTTGAACTTGATGGATGCTTGTTGAAACTTTAACGAGCATCGCCTCACATACTTTAAGGTCTTTGAGGTCCTTCCTCCAAAATGTTTGTCCATTGATCCTTCTTCCACATTTAGTTGTCACTTCCAAGTAGGTTCGCATCACTCTCACTTTCAATTGGCATTCAATTGGAAAATGAAGCGGACAATTTACTTTCGATAGTACTGATCACCAATGGTGAGGATTTGACAACTATTGTCTTCCATAAGCTTTCTCTGAAGGGTCACTAAACTTATGCAAAGCTCCTCTGTTGGATAAGTAAGAGAACTGAGATACTCGACTTCACCCATTCTCTTAATAGTTGAGAAGGCAAGGTTACTTGGCTTCGCTCATCTCCTCGAGTTAAGAGAATTGGGGTACTCAGTTTCGCCCATTCTCTTGAGTTGAGAAGGCAAATGTTACTCAATTTCGCTTGCCTCCTCGAGTTGTACTTCATGCCTTGAGCTGGTTACTAACATTCGCCCGCTCTTTGCTCACACTTCTGAAGCACTAGAAGTGTTTGCACTCCTTGCGTTGAGTTAGCTACTGTGATTCACCTTCCCACTGCCATTGAACTTTTGGAATGCAAGAAGTTTTGCCCGAAAAGAGCAAAAGGTTTACCCCAACTCGGAGTCCCCTAACTTGGAGTAAGTCTTTGATAGTTCTGGTCACCTTTGGGATTATACCGTCTTCTCCATCACCTTTGCCGCCTACTCCTCTGAGTATAAAAGATACAGTACCGCGTACTGCCTACTTTGTTCCTTGGTCGAGCACTCCTGCATCAACCTAAAGTCCCTCACTTTCGATTATCTTGATGAGAAGCCCATCGACACCGGTCTTATGAAGTTCCTTGGCCTCTGCCCTTCCGCCTTGTCTTGGTACTTGGAGTTTGCCTTTGCATTCTCCACCTCCTCGGCCCCTTTTACGACCAATGCTCTCCCTCCATGAGAGTAAGGGATCGATGACTCCACGGAAGTCCCGCCTCTGCGGTACCATGGTGCTACCAAGCCCATGGCCCTACTATCCGTTGTCTTGCATCTGCGTCCCTTCCTTCGGAATCGGTAGATCCGCCTCTGCGGCATTGTGGTGCTCCTCCGAGTCCACCTCCTTTCTAACCGACGCTTTGCTTTTGGGTAGTTGAGCCCTACTGGACTCGTCGTCGCTTCCTCGCCCCTTTCGACCACCTGCTTCAACACTATTGTGTCCTCCTAGCAGTTCTCCTTGGTCGATGGAAAGACATATTGCAACTCTCATGCATGGCCTCCGCTATTTTGTTGCAGGGCTTGCGCCGATTCTATTCTCCTTAGTTTTCTTGGTAGCAACGTTCGCTTACTCGACTTTGTCCTCTGACTTACCGGGCTCCCTTAAGCGAACGTGAGCACTGAAGCAGTCTAACTCTCCAGCAGCACCGATCATACCTTAGTATAATGAAGTCCCCTCCATGGGACTCACTAGTACTTGTAATCTGACTACTCCCTCGGTGGTACACAGCCCCCAAATGCTGATGACCAAGGCTTTCATCTGATGCAAGCTTCGATGCACACACACAGAAGACTCGCCTCTACGGTACCATGGCATTCACCCCTTGAATACATAGCCCTTCTTGTTGTTGCATTGTTCACCGAAGTGAAACTCCCAGCAACTCTTGATCATTCACATAATCACGTCGCCCTTCATGGGACTCACTGGTACTTGCACTTGGACTTCTTCCTCGGTGGTATACAGCTCCCATATGCTAATGACTAAGGCTTTCATCCAATGCAAGCTCCGATGCACACACGAAGACCGCCTCTGCGGTACCATGACATTTACTCATTGAATCCATAGCCCTTCTTCTTGTTGTGTCGTACACCAAAGTGGAGCTCCCAGTTTACCCCTGATCATACCATCGCATGATCCTGTCCACATGATTGCATGTGATGCATTGTCACAAACTATTCCACCATGATCCGTTGCACCATGTCACCTCCAGGTGACATCTCTATTGCATACAGATTCTCGTGTGATGAACTCGGACTACGACTACTCCATGTGTGGCCTCTGCCAACACATCGTAGGGCCTCCGCCATCTCCAATTTTTAGTTCGCTCACTTGGCAATTCACCTTCGTCCACCCACTCTTGGGTCACACCTGGACGAAGCATAGCTCTAGGACAGTCCGTCGCCTAGTAGCTCATGAAGTCCCCCTGACTTCACTAGAATTGGTGCACCATTGTCTGGATCCTAGGCCTCTATCCCCTACCAGCACAATCTCTGCTATGCACCTCTTGTTCCTGATAACTCGAATGACAACACTGTGGCATATTCTTCAAGAGTACCCACCTCTGCGTCCTCTTGCCCCGTGCTAAGGTATCCTGATCCCAACTTTGCCTCCGCAAGTTGAATCACCTTAGTTACTATGTCAAATGCATCTCTGAGGTAACTTACATGTGCCTCGAAGCTCCCTTTGTCTTTGGCACCATGCAAGATAAGTCTGCCCCATCAGAATGAAGAACCCATGGAACGACATGATCTCACTCTTGCCTCTACAAGAGTTCATGCCCTTGACCTCTGTCAAAGGAAAGATCCGTGCCCCCGCTCCATGTTCCATCTTCTATGTCAACTCTCTTCATGCGACTTGGATACTTCACCAAGTTCCACCTAAGTCGCTTCGCTCCTCGATTTGCATTGAGTTGATAGTAGCCCTCGCGTCCATCATTCCACGGGTTAGGCCCCCGTTGAGTTCGATTTCCACATCGACTCGAAGTGTGCCTTCATATGATGTTGCCTTGGATTGCTCCCCCCTTGATCTCGAAATACATCCACCAATGCATTACCTCATTCGAGATCATGCGATGACTCTTCGTCACTTGCTCAGTCCGTTGAGCTTTGTGAAGATATTACCTTGAGAAACTCTTCCTCATTATGTGTGATCTGTTGCACATGATTCTCCCTCTAGAGAACTAGAACTTATCACTCTTGGATATCTGTCCTGTTGGAGCAACTTTCCTCTTTACATTCTTCCCACTGGAAGTTTCGGAGACCACCATCCCCTTTGGACTACTCCGTCTTGCTGAACAACTTGTGCCTGGTTCTGCCCCCGTAAATGCACTTGCTAGATTGTGACCCTTTGCCAATACAGTCTCCGCTGCACCCTTCAGGGTCTAGCAACGTGCTGAACTTGTTGCACATTTCAGCCGCCTACGGACGTATCCTTTCCATGTCAAAGAGAAAGTTCTGATGCTCCATGGCACTAAGTTTCGATCACTCCTTAGGATGGCCATGAACACTCTGTCATCCGTGTACAACCCTTGCATGAGTACCGAATCCTTCGAGTTAGCAATTGCCCTCACCTCTGTGAGCTTTGCACAACTCTTTCAGTCGTTACGCAACACCTCCCACTTTGTACGGTCTCATCTTTCACCAAGCGCCCCGATTTGCCTTGAGCACCATCAAGTTTGGTTGCCAACGTCGAGCTATAGCTCGAAGTCAACCATCCCAATCTTTATACGCTACACATTCTTCTTCACTTGCTTGTCCTCGTGGTGCCTCTCGCGCAAAGGGTTGGCCATTCCTCTGAATGCCAAACCTGGATGCCCGCTCCTCTGAGCGACTCCTTTCCCTACATTGCAATGTTCGTTTCCCCCAAACGGTTGCGCGTGCTAGCTGTCCTCCACACAGCCCAGCTAGGTCCTCCACGTTTGTATGGCAAGTGTTTCTGCGTGTGCTTGTCCCGCTCTGATACCATACTGTCACGGGTTTAGCTGATTTTGCCTAAGTCGTGCGGCACCTATGCGTGTCCGTCCGCAAAGGTCAGCCTTCCCCGAGATCTCCTAGAGTCCCTTAGACTTACAAAAGAGAAAACGGCCAAAGGAAGCAATTCCAACGGGATCCACAAGCAACTGCTCAAGCAAGCACTTTATAAAGCCATATACAAATTACACCCATGGACATTACAACTCAGAAAGGTTGCACACAAAGGATAATGGTCCATTACAAACCGAAGTCCCCACAAGTGCTTACAAGACACACTCATATTTATAAGCTAAAATCGACCACCAAGCAAACTAAACTAGGGCTACTAAGCCTACTGTAAGCCCGCTACTTGCTATACAAGGTATATACAAAAACCAAAGTACATGGACAAACATGAGCATTTCATCAAACACCTTGTTTACATTATTGTCCGTGACATCCTGGCAAAAGATTCATATAAGGATTCATTTATAAAACTAAACATAATATCATCCATATAAATTTGAATAACAAAAAAATTATTTTCAAGATGATTAAAAAATAATGTGGTATCTAACTTGCCTTTCAAAAAACTTCTTTAAAATAAGGAAGGAGCTAAGTCTTTTATACCAAGCCCTAGGGGCTTGTTTCAACCCATAAAGAGCCTTAGATAATTCCAAAACATGATTCAAAAAATGACCATTTTCAAAACCGGGGGATTGTTCAACATAAACTTCTTAAGAAATAAAATGATTAAGAAAATCACTTTTGACATCGATTTGAAATAACTTAAAATTCTTAAAAGAGGTAATGGTAAGAAGCATCCTTATGGCTTCAAGTCAGGCTATATAAGCAAAGGTGTCTTCATCATCGATCCTTTCTTCTTGGTTGAAACATTTGGCCACTAATTTAGCCTTATTTTCAACCACAATATCATTTTCATCTTGCTTGTTTCTAAAAACTCATTTAGGACCAATCACTAGGTCTATGAACAAGCTCTCATACCTCATTTCTCTCAAATTGGCAATGGTAAGGAGCATCCTTATGGCTTCAAGTCAGGCTATATGAGCAAAGGTTTCTTCATAATCGATCCTTTCTTCTTGGTTGAAACATTTGGCTACTAATCTAGCCTTATTTCCAACTATGATACCATTTTCATCTTGCTTGTTTCTAAAGACTCATTTAGTATCAATCACTAAACATTCACTAGGTCTATGAACAAGCTCTCATACCTCATTTCTCTCAAATTGGTTCAACTCTTCATGCATTGCAAGAACCTAAGAGTCATCTCTTAGGGCTTCATCAATATATTTTGAGATAAAAAATATGGTGTTAGTATAAAAATTCTTCAAAGAAGATCGAGTTTAAACACCTTTTGATGTATCTCCTATTTTAAGCTCCTTAGGATGGGCATTTATATACTTTCATTCCTTTGGTAAGGATTTAGAAATAGATTCATCCAAGTTACTTTTAGAAGGATCTTCGTTCAAATTCAAAGTGCCAAAATCAAAATCATCATCAAAATTAATTTTCTTAAATTTAAAAATATCATTAAAAATGACATGAATAGATTCTTCAATGACTAATTTCTTTTATTAAAAATATAATAAGTTTTTAAAGTACAAGAATAATCAAGAAAAATACATTCATCGGATTTTGCATCAAAATTTTCTAAGACATCTTTTTCATTTAAAATGAAGTATTAACAAAAAAATCTTAAAATATAAAATATTAGTTTTTTTAACCATTCCATAATTCATAAGGAGTTTTAGAGAGTAATGGTCTTACAAGAACTCTATTCATAACATAGTTTGTCGTGTTAATAGCTTCGGTCCAAAAATATTTGGGTAGGCTACGTTTGTGTAACATAGTTCTAACCATTTCTTATAAGCTCCTTTTTTCTTTCCACTACTCCATTTTGTTGTAGATTTCTAGGAGTAGATAAATTATGATTGTACCCATTTGACTCACAAAAAGTTTAAAAATTATTATTTTGAAACTCACCACCATGATCATTACATATTGATGAAATCATAAAATATTTTTTTGTTTTGAACAGGTTTTTAAAATTTTAGAGAACATTTAAAAGAATTACTTTTGTGTGCTAATAAATAAGTCCACGTATATCTACTATAATCATCTATAATGACGAATGTGTATTTGCCACCTCCTAAGCTTGTAGTATCAGTTGGTCCAAATAAATCTATATGGATCAATTGTAGTAGCCTAGAGGTGATTATTTGATTTTTTGACTTAAAACTACTTTTTATTTGCTTTCCTATTGGGCAAGTATCACAAATTTTATTTTTGATGAACTTAATGCTCGATAATCCTCTTACTAAATTTTTAATTGAGATTTGATTTTATACTTTCAGGCTAACATGACCTAGTCTCCTATGTCAAATCCAAGCTTCATCGTTTAAAGCCGAAAAGCACATTTCATCACAAAATTTTTTAATATCAATAGTATACACATTATTATTTCTTAAGGCAATCAAAGATTTATTTTTGTGTGGTATTTCAATTAAAAGCTTTGATTTGTTACCTATGGTTCCTTTCGCAATAATTTTTTCCTTGTTGTTGTCTCCGAAGGTGACAACTCCTTCATTTAGGCTAGTGAGCTTAGAAAAATAAGTTGGATCTTCGGTCATATATCTTGAGCATCCACTATTAATATACCATTTTGTGCTCCTAGCCTTTATTTGAAGACAAACCTATAAGAAAGGTGGTTTTGATTTAGATACCCATTTGACTTTGGGTCCCTCATGAAAAGCTCTACCTAATTTAATTATAGGTTTTTGGTTGTTTATGATTCCTTTAGGAACCCGAATCAATTTATGTTGATTACTTTCTAAATGAATACTTATAGATAAAATGTCCTAGTCTACCATAAAAATTACATTTAAGTTTAGGTGAAGAGTTTAATGTAGGTTCTCTAACGAAGATAGTCAGCTTTTGTTAAGTGTTGCCCATAAAGCCAATACATTCTTTCCTCTGAATATGACCCTTATTTGCAAGGATCATGTTTAAGGATTTATTCCCTATTTTAAATTTTTCTAAAATTTCTTGCAATATGATATTTTCCTTTCTAAGTTTCTCTAGTGTTTCATATCTATCTAATGCAAGAATTGTGTGATATTGATGCTTCATGCATCTTTTTAAGTTTACTAACTAATGATACATGTTCTTTCTTAAGTAGTTTATAGGTTTTGCTAATCTTTTTAAATTCATCAAAAAGTTCATGAAATACATTTAATAATTCATCAAACATAAATGAGACATCGAAATATTCACTTACCTCGTTACAGATGGCTATGAGAGCATAGTTGACAACCTCTTCTTTGATGTTGTCTTCTTTTTCTAATGAGCTTGAATTATCCCATATTGCTGAGAAGACCTTCTTATTGGGCTCCTTTTTCTTCAACTTTAGGCATTCACTTTTGAAATACCCTGACTTCTTGCATTCAAAATATATTATATTATTTTCTAATTTATTTTTATTTTTATAATTTTTATTTTTTTTATAAATTTTTTGAGTTTTCTTTTTAATAGTGCAAAATCATTGTCCTCGTCACTCGAGATTTCACTCGATGAGTCATCTTCTGTTCTCAGTGCCAAATCCTTCTTGTTCTTTGGAATGTGTTCATATTTTGTTCTTAAAGCAATATCCTTCCTGTTCTTTAGAATGTGTTCTTCAAGTTCATCATGAGTTTTACAACTCATTTCATAAGTCATCAAAGATCCAATAAGTTCTTCAAGTAGAAAATTATTTAGGTCTTTTGCTTCTTGAATTGCCATTACTTTAGGATCCCAACTTTTTGGAAGGGGTCTTAATATCTTGTTAACAAGTTCAAAGTTAGAAAAACTTTTACCAAGTGCTTTTAGACCATTGACAATATCCGTAAAACGGGTGTACATGTCTCCAATAGTTTCACTTAGTTTCATATGAAACAACTCATAGCTATGCACTAAAAGATTAATTTTAAACTCTTTGACTCGACTAGTACCTTCGTGTGTGATTTTGAGTCTGTGCTAAATCTCGTGTGCAGTTTCGTATATAGAAACCTGATTAAGCTTTTTTTTAACAAGAGCATAAAATAAAGCATTCATCAGTTTAGTCTTCAAAGAGAAAGTCTTTTTTTTTTCCAAATCGTTCCATTCGTTTATTGGTTTGGAAGACTTTTTAAAACCATTTTCAACAATGTGCTATAAATCAGAATCTATAAAAATAAAAAAGATTGCATTCTAGTTTTCCAATAAGTGTAATCTGTCACATTGAACATGGGAGGATGTGCGATAGAATGTCCCTCGTTAATGCCAAACGAAGCTATTTACTCACTTGGGTGTTAATCCAATTGAGTATAGCCTCGCTCTGATACTAACTATTAGGATCACGTTGGCACTAAGAAGGTGGGGCGGGCAGGGGGGGTGAATTAGTGCAAGTGCTAAACCTCAGTTTAGAAAAAAAACTTTCTCAAAGTAAACCTGAATTGTAAGTTTTTTTCGAAGTAGTTGATGCCTAACGAAGCCATTTACTCACTTGGGTGTTAATCCAATTGAGTATAACCTTGCTCTAATACCAACTATTAAGATCATGTTGGCACTAAGAAGGTGGGGCGGGCAAGGGGGGTGAATTAGTGCAAGTGCTAAAACCTCAGTTTAGAAAAAAACTTTCTCGAAGTAAAATTGAATTATAAGTTTTTTTCGAAGTAGTTGAGAGCAAGAGAAAACCGAAAGAAGATGCTTGTGATTTTCTTCGAACTAATTAAGAACAATCAAATCTAAATGCAATATAAAAGAGAGGCAAGAGTAGAGACAGCTTTTATAGTGGTTCGGCCAAAACATGACTTACATCCACTTTTCGAAATCCTCCTTCGTGAGGCCCACCGGTGTCCGCTAAAGATCTTCTTCCATGGGTGAAGATCAAACCTTTTACACTTTTCTCCTTTTCACAGGTTCATGAGGGGAACTTTTACAAGTTTTTCTCTCTTCCCTTAAACTCACTTAACACTTGAAGCACTCAGGGGAAGCTCTTAAATTTTATAACTTTTTAATAAAATTTTCACCTCTTTTTCATGCACTTTATTGCTCTCCAATACAAGAATACTTGGGTATTTATAGACCCCAATTGACTTCAAAAAATGAAGCCAAAATCTAACTAATCCCATAAATCTCAGGTATGAGCAGTACTATCATTGGCACCTACTTTATACTCCTGAAAGTGCCTCAAAAACTGGGGCAACGGTGGTACTACCATCGCTTAAGCAATATCACCATCGCACGGGTGGTACTACTGTTACCCACCGGTGGTACTATGTTAGGACTCTAACTGAGTCGAGTCATAGTTGATTGAGTTGAATCCTTAGATTGAGCCTTGTTGGACAACATAGACCAAACATTAGGTCGGCTAGGAGTAGATTTTAGTCTGTTGTAATAAACCAGCACAAATCCTAGTAGGGTTAGGATTTGGCTAAACTGGAGTCTGGTTAGGAGTCAGAGTTACATATGAGTCAGAGTCAATTGAGTCATGAATGTAATAAACCATAATATAGTCGTCACCCTCTAATAAAGAAGTGGTTGGCTAGGGTTAGGGAGGAGTTCTTATGGGATAGGAGTCTCCTTAAGAGAGGCCGGCTAGGGCAAGAGGGGGAGTTGGAGACCCCTATAGCCACCAGCCACATCATGGTTAGGAGTTGGCTAGGGGTTAGGAGTTGAGGGGAAGAAGAGTCTTGGTTTAGTATGAGTCTTGGTTTACTTGGAGTAGAAGTTAATTAGAAGTTAGAGTTTGTTGAAGTAGGAGTCATATTAGGAGTTAGGGTTTAGAAGCCCTATAAATAGCTTGTATTCTCCCCTCTTTTCATCATTAATAGATCAATATTATTTTCAGCCTTTATGTAGAAAACCTAGGAGGAAGGAACCCCTATAGAGTTTCAAGGAGGCTGATCCCTTATAGAGATCACCCCAAGCTTAGAATCTGCAAGGGTTTTATCACTTGATATTAGAACATCATTCTTGGCATCTCACTACCCTTCCATAGTCACCCATCATCTTTCCACAACCACCCAAGCAATTCACACAATTGCTTAGATCGTCACTGAATTCTACCATCATCTCCACTACCGCATATCACCTTTTGATCTCCCCATGAATTGCATTAGGTTATATTATTCTATCTTAATGCTGCTACAATTTAGTTATCCTTAAACCCAAAAAATAAAGAAAAAAGTGTTCATATCTTGCTGCATAAACTCTTCATCGCAAAGCTTCCATCTTTATAATGAAAGTTACGTTGCAAAATTCAGCCACATACCACTGCTTGTTTTGATCTTGCTGTCATAATTTTTCTATCTAATCTCTACGAGTTTTTTACGATGGCTTTGGCACTCCTTAATAGTGGATTTTCCTTTGGTTTCATGCAAAAATTTTCAATTTAAACCACTGATCTTTTACATCCAAACTACTGCACTTTAGACGTAAAAATCTATGGTAGTACCTTCTCGTAATATTTGATCTTACCGAATTCTTTGCTAGCGTATTCTCCTACAAAATTTTTGTCGACTTACCTTTCCCTTACCAGTGGATTCCCATTGAGTTTTACTTGAATCCTTGTTTCAAATCGCTAGAAAAAATTACATCTATATTACTAAAAATTTTCAACAAAATATTATTCTATTGTATCTTATCGTTCTTGTTCTCCCAAACCCCCAAACCCTACCAATCTTGCTGCCACCAACCACATCGTCTTTAGGCACCTCTCTAGCCTTAAGACGTTGTCATCGTAATCTATTTTCATAACCCTAACAATAGCTAAAATCGTAGCCTAAAATAGTGACCTATCGTAGCCACAACCCTTTACCACTGATCTTATCTTTTATGGCCACCAATCCCTACCAAACCGGTTGCTGCCATCAATAGCAATCCAAAGCCACCCCTTTAATCCTAATCCTCTGTCACTAAACCCCCCTTACAGCCTCTACAATAGCCCCAAATGGCAGCATCAATAGCCTCAACCCTCTTGGACGAAAAATTTTACTACACGACCTTCGGTATTACTTGCTGCATCCACACCTAATCCTTACTAAATCTATTGATGTCATCTATAGCAACCCTAAACCGTTCCTCTAACCTCAAACATCAGCATCATACCCCCTATACGATCCCTACAACAACCCTAAATCACAGCCCCAATAATAACAAAAAAATAGCAACCTGTCAACCCCAAACTGTGGCCATCTACCCATGATCCACCATCCCTTTCAGCCACCAATCCACCCAACCATTTCATACCACTAGAGAATGATCTTAACACCATAGATATAGGATCTTATGCCTTGGCATGGGTAGATCTAATGGGTGCAAAGTTGGAGGCGCTTGAATCACGTATCGGGACAGATTGCACACCTTACTCGTCGAATTCGAATTGGGTCGATCTTCGAGCCCAACAAAATTCCAACAATGAGAAAGTTTAGAGAGGCCTTCAGAGAAGAAGGGATAACCCTCAGACATAATACAACCACGAATAAGGGTGGACTTCCCTCGATGGGAAGAAGGAGGCCTAACGGGATGGATTTTACGCGCCGAATGCTACTTCCACTATTACTGAATATCAGAGGTTTCCATGGTAAACATTGCTATTAACCACCTCGAGGAAGATACAATTCAGTGGTACAATTGACTTGAATATACCCATGGAGCCTCGATATGGATACAATTCAAAAGCGCGCTGCTGAACCACTTTAGACCGACCAAGTATGAAAATATCGACGAACAACTCACGAAGATCCAACAAACCTTCACGAACAAAGAATACCATATCAGGTTTGAGGAATTATCTTATCTCACTCGTGATTGGTCTAGCAAATAATTATTAGGGACATTCATCAAAGGACTCAAGCCGAAAATAAAATGAGAAGTTAAAGTGTGGTAGCGTCGCACCGTGATGGCCACAATTTTCTTCGCTCGAATCCAAGATGAGCGGCTCAACCAAGACGCTCGAAGGATGAGAACCACTCTTAAACTAGCAACATATAAACCTCCAATACCCCCTACTCCCAATCATCCTTCGCTGCAAAGAAATTGACGAGAGAAGAACTACGCGATAGATCGGCGAAGGACCTTTGTTTGTATTATGACGAACCATGGAGCCGTGACCATCGCTGCAAAAAGGGCCACCTTCTATTGATGGAGCTATTGAAGACATGGAGAAGGAGGTTCAAGAGCATGAGGAGGAGGTCACGAGGAAGAACAACAACGCTGATTTTATGATGCATGCTCTTGTCGGCTACGCGAACTCGTAGATGATGAAAGTGGGAGGACTTCTTAAACAAAACCAATCACCATTCTTACTAGCATCGGGAGCACTAATAACTTCATAAACAACAAGGTTTTTGTTCGGATGGCCATACATATCGAGGATTGCAGCAGGTTTGATGTTGAGATTGCCAACGATCGAATTTTGAAGTACTCGCAAGTGAAATTGTTTCTATAGGGCCAAAGAATTATTGTTGATTTTTTCGTCCTCCCTCTTGATGATTATAAGGCCGTGCTCAATATCAGATGGCTAACTACATTAGGAGACATTTCCTAAAAAAAATTTAAATTTATCATGAAATTTTTTAGCAATGGGAAACAAGTGATCCTACGCGGGAAATGCGGGAGCAACGCGACGATGGTTTCAACGCAGTGAATGAAGGAAGTCTTGCATAAAGTGAACAACGACTTTCTAATGCAACTCCAATAGTAACATGTGAGGGAGCCGACAAAAATTGAAGACTCAAACCTTCTCCAATTGATTGCTGAATTATCAAACGTCTTTGCCGAATTACATAGCCTACCTTCTACCTGACAGCATGACCACCGAATCCTGATTCTACCGGGCAAACCAATAGTAAATACTCAGCCATATCATTATCCTTACCTCTAAAAAGTTGAAATAGAGAGGATTAAAAATCATATGCTTAAAACAGGGGTCATCCAGCCAAGTTACAGCCCTTACTCTTCGTTGATGCTAGTTTTACCCGACCTCGATAAAGTATTTGTGATTAATGCATTAAGAGCTAGAATTTGTGTTATCCACATGCACAATGGTTGACCTCTAATATGCACCGAGGCTCTCCATACACTTCACATGGTGCTTCTGATTTGTAAAGGGATACTAATTGCTACTGAATTTGAAGTTTGACATGATACAGAACAACAGCATGAAGGAGAGATGAAAACAAGCTCGGTAAAATTGTAGCTCCTATCCACCTTAGACTCAGAATGGGCTCACATCACCAGGGACCTTATCAAAGGGCAGCCATTATTCCAAAAGAAGGCTCGGTTACTAAAGAACAACCAAGTGGAAGCCTATGTAAGAAAGAAACAAACCCCCGGCAAATACCGGTGCAGAAGAAAATTTGCTAATAAAGATCGAGTTTCCCTTCATCTCCAGTCCTATCAGCAGGAAATTCAAGCCCCATCAAGTGGTCCACCTGCTATTTGGCCCTTGCAAAATTGGAGATCACATTGGAGCCATGACTTATGGATCGGATTGGTGCAGTAATTCAAAAATACAATTGATCCTCCAAGTATCTCGTCGTAAATGAAAGTTTAGAGAGGACGACTTAGCCTAGGTCTACCCACTTGATATTCCTACTGTTGAGGAGACCCATGTTCAGTTGATGATTGCATGGGATCACAAGAGCGCGATATATCACCGTCCAAACACTACTGTGGATGTTGGACTACAGGAGCATGGTGCCCCTTCTACAGAAACCACGAGGAAGCCTCATGAGGAGTTGCAAATCATGAGGACTACAGGAGCATGGACCCGGAGTCATGGAGTCTCAGCCTTGAGGACAAGGCTAATTTGAAGAGGGCAGGTTTGTTAGGACCCTAACTGAGTCAGGTCCTAATCGATTGATTCGTGTCCTTAAATTAGACCTTGTTGGCCAACCTAGACCTAACATTAGGTCGGCTATGAGAAGATTTTATTCTAATGTAATAAATTAACCCAAATCCTAGTAGGGTTAGGATTCAGCCGAACTAGAGTCTGATTAAGAGTCGGAGTTCGATATGGGTCAGAGACAATTGAGTCATGAATGTAAAAAACCCTAATCTGAACGCCACCCCCTAGTAAAGAGGTGGTTGGCTAGGGTTACAGAGGAGTCCTTATGGGATGGAAGTCTCCTAGCTGCCTCCTCCTCTTAAGAGAGGCCAGCTATTGCAAGAGGGAGAGAGTCTCACTTAGCTCGTACTCTCTCTAGGGTGGAATAAGAATAAAATTAGGAGTTGAAGATCCCTGTAGCCACCAGCCATATCATGGTTAGGAGTTGGCTAGGAGTTAGGAGTTGAGGGAAATAAGAGTTGGTTTCGTAGGAGTCTTGGTTTACTTAGAGTAGAAGTTGATTAGAAGTTAGAGTTTGTTAGAGTAGTAGTCCTATTAGAAATTAAGGTTTAAAAGCCCTATAAATAGCTTATATTCTCTACTCTTTTCATCATCAATAGATCAATATTATTTTCAACCTTTGTGCAGAAAACCTAGGAGGAAGGAACCCCTATAGAGTTCCAAGGAGGCCAATCCCCTACAGAGATTACCACAAGCTTAGAATCTATAAGGGTTCTATCATACTATCGTTAGGAATCCTATAAAAGGTACTTTTAGTACTTTTTGCATACTTGATTTGTACATTCTGTTGACCCCTTTTCAAGTCAAAGAAATGAGCTTAATCTTGAGCTCAAGTCTAACCTAAAGTGGACCAAGTTGTCTCGCATTGAGTTAAATCCAAATCTAACTCAATTAGGACTCAATTTACGATGCTAACTACGACTCACTATACAATTATAATCATTTGTGACCGACATCTCAAATGACCTTTCTAACTCCCAATGAACTTTCTGGCATCCTCTGACGAACTTTCGATGAGTCTCTCGATCATCTTCCAGTGAACTCCCGGCGTGCTCCCAGCAAGCTTCTCGATTACCTTCGACGAACTCCCAGCGAGCTCCCACTGCATCATCCGAACCTCAGCCCGATGTTCGAACTTGACTTCGGACCAACATCTGATTGTAATTCTTTTTCACCGTCATAGTTAATCCTACATCACTTTCTCTAACACACAAGTTAGATATAAAACTTATCAATTGATTTTATTATCAAAATATAATATTTAATACCTATTAGTCAAAACATATAACATCATCTAATTAAGATATACAGTTGATAAATGAGCATGAGATACAAAGAGCAAAAGCTTATTTAGATCAGGCCCTAAAAACAAGAGATTGAAAGGATGTTGGTTAATAACTGAAGTTATGAGGAGCTACAGCAATCAATAGAATTGAAAGAGTAGAAAAGCAGACAGAAAGTTAATAACCTTCTCATTACACTAGGCATGTTTAATTTCTTAAAATAGTTCTTTACTTTTTCATCTTCATTGCATCTTTATTTCTCAATTCATTTCTATGTTCAGAATGTAAGAACATGTGTATCTATTGAAACTAGAAAAAATCTCTCTCCTATTCTTTATCTTTCTTGTCTTTGAAATTGTTAGTAGTAATGGCAAAAAAATGGCAATGACAAAGGTGTTGGAGCTGGATTAGTAAGAGATGGGATCCTATATTATCGGTAAGATGCTTGCTACGTGGGATGACGAAATAATAATCTCAAAGAAATGAAAGGTGGACAAAGTTCAAGACAAGATGTTTAAAACAGCTCGGGAAGAGTAAAGGGAGGAGGCAGTGGTGCGCTAAGCAGCAATGATATTGGGCTTAAAACAGCTCCGAAGAGTAGTTTGTGATATATGATGAGGATATAATTTTCAATCAGAAGATATGATATTCAATAATATGAAGATTTAGATTATGATTCTATCTAATCTTGATAGGAGAAATCCTCTAACCTGTATAAATAGGGCTATGCCTTGTGAAATAATTTAATTTTTTTTCTTCTCAAATGCTAATCTATGGTATCAGAATAACTCTTCCTCGTTAGGCCTAGTCCCGCTACCGATGACAACGATTCTACTTCTTCTGTCGTGATGATTCCTCGCTGATGATCTACCCGGCAACTCCTCGGCCTTCTCCAGCAGCCTGAACACCAATAGATTAAAGTAACTCATCGGAATCACAAACCTCCTCTGCTCCGGTGCTACGGTCACCGGGCAATACTCCGAGGGGACATCTGACGACGCATCCAGCATCTGGCAGGACTTCCCGCCAGAGTCACACCGGATGCACATGCCCTTTAGGCGACTGCTGACGGTCGGGGGGATCCCAAACGCCCTATGTCATTCCTCCTCTGACCCGAGAGCTCCCCGCCCTGTCGTCCGACCGCAACACGCTCCACCTCGGTGACCGTATACTCGAGCGGATCTGTAACCTCAGCCCGGATCGGATCCGCCTCAATTTGCTCCTTCCACTATCAGCATCGATCCCCACGGCAGCGAAGCAGGAGGAGCACCTCATCTTTCTCATCTGCCACCCGTATGACACCACTGTTGTGCTCGTCACCAGACCGGTCGACCCCTCGACACCAAGGCCACTGTCTTCTCCGGGGCTATCCTAACACCGATTGGAGGACCCCAATCGAGACTGCCAATGATTGATTAACCAAAACAAGGCCAAGATCACCCTTATCGGCACCTTCTTCGGCTCGCCAACGCTCTGACGTCCGCGGCTGCCTCTGCCGTTGTTGCTCGTCCTTCTATCCTCCGTCGGTTGGTTGTGCTCGACACCACATCCACTCCATCTGCCACTGACCGCTGATCTTGCCATTTGCCTCCTCTGCCGAGGGCTCCTCTTCCTCGCCCTCCCCCGTCGTAGCGAGCGCCGGCCATAAAAGACGCCGAGAACCCGCCGCCGCTCATATCGTAAAACTGCGCTGCTGCTCCTTCCCCTCGCTGTTGTAGCCTCTGCAACCTGCTCGGAGACACCGCCAGCCCTCGCCTTTGCCCCTGCTACAGATCTGACCGTTGCTGAGGCTGTTACCCTAAACAGCCATCACCGTCTGATCTGCAGCAAAGCGCCGCCCCTTCCTCCGAGCATCACTTGGCACTAGGAGCCCAAGATGCAACAGGTTGTGCTCTTCCTGTCCAAAAGCTGGTGTGCCAGAGCAGCGAAGTTTACACCCTCAAGCAGTTCGAGATCAAGGAAGTCCGCCCTTTGCTGATCGAGACCACCTTAGAGATGTGCATCTGGATTCATCAATCGGTGCATCTGATGTGTTCCTGCAGGGAACAATAGTTCAGTAAATAGGATTAATCTCCATCAATGCTGCAATGTTAATGTCTTGTCCAAGAGCACAATTTTTAATCTTTTATTTCAATACGACCTAATAAAGGTTATGTCAATGACTCTTTCAATTGTCTGTCATAAAATATTTCAAATACAAACGGAACTCGACCTCATACCAAATTCTACTCACAAATTATGGTTACATCAAGATCGTTTTATCCTTCAAGTAATTCAAGCCTCAGGATCCATTGTCCCACTAATATCTTTATGCAACACCATAACACATTAGTCAATTGCTATTGTACTCAAATGTTGATGACTTGACTTTGATAGATCATTCCCTCACTGAAGAATTTATAGTCCATACTCTCAATGGGCTCGGAGATAAATATAAAGAATTAGTTACAGCAAATTTAGGCACGCGAATTATCAATATCATTCGAAGAACTTTATGATAAGCTATCGGATTATTAAACATATTTGAAACGCGACAACAATATACCAAGATCGACCATCACAGTTGAAGTCAGTCAAAAATCCAAGAGAAAGAGCTACCAAAATACTGAGATCATCAACAAATGATCAATCAAAATGACTCCTGGACATATGGGTAACTCATAAACAAATCCCCACCAATTTTTCAATCCAAACTTCAACAACTATCAGGGTGATAACTTCAGTAACAATCAGCATCCCCAATGTCCTGACAATCCAAACCAACAAACAGTCGTTTATCAATTGTGTGATAAAGTCCAACACTTCGCCAAAGTCTATCGATCTTAACCTAGCCTTTCTACTACATCTAATTGGCCTCAAGCAAACACCGTAACTACTTCAATTGCTTGTCCAACCAATTAGATTGTAGACTCCGTATTTCTCATCATATCATTTTTGATCTTCAGAATTTATCCATCCACAATGATTATGGAGGCAATGATGACATCATCGGTGATGATAACACAATTCCCATTACTTATATTGGTTCCATAATACTTAATTCACACACTACCACTTTTACATTTGATGATGTCATGTGTGCACCTCACATAAAAAAGAATCTCATTTCTATTTTCTAATTATGCAAACAAAATAACATCTCAATTGAATTCTTTTCTGACTATTTTTTGGTAAAAGATTTGAGCACGGGGGCATCATTGGTCTAAGGCCCAAATAAAGACAACATTTATGAGTTGTCATCAGCTTCCCAAATCACCCAGCCGACTGTTCAATCTTAAGTTACATTTCACTTTATATCACATCATGTCATTTTTGTAGAGTCTACATTTCCCTTCCAAAAAGATAGGTCTTCAGCCATGAGAGCCACTCCAACAAACATACAATACTGGAGCATTCCTTCCACCCCATTAGACGACCCTCTCATGACACCATCCAGTCCTTCATACTAGGAGACACACCTTATTGTTCCTCCAGTTCAACAGCTTCATTCCTTAACAAATTTATTTTATTAATGAAACACTACCCTCAGAAACAGAACCACTACTATTACCTTCTTCTGGACCTAGTGACTCTGAAGTACCTACAGTACTTGTTAGTGCCTCTCCACCAATATAGCCTGACAATCCCGCCATCCCATGACCGCACGTTTCAAAAATGATATTTTCAAACCATATCAAATATTTGACCTTCATACTATAACAAATCTTTCTTCAGAGATAATCAAACACACCACCTTCACTCAAGCCCAAAAATCTCCACACTGGCGTAAAGCCATATGCGAAGAATATGATGCCTTATTTCATAATTTTATATTTCCTTTCATCATAGACAAAATATCATCAGGTGTAAATGAGTTTTTCGAATTAAGTGGAACCAAAATAGATCTGTTGCTAGATATAAAGCACATCTAGTGACTAAAAGTTTTCATCAATGACCTGGTGTTGACTTCATAGAAACATTAAGTTTCGTTGTTAAGCCAACAACAATCTAACTTATCTTGAGTTTGGCTGTCAACAAAGGCTAGGAATTACGATAATTGGATATTAATAATGTTTTTTACAGGGAACTTTAACTAAAGATATCTCTATGCAGTAACCACCAAACTTTAACTAACGATTTAACAAAGAAAAATTGTTAGATTAAAAATAAATTAAAAGATTTTGTTTAAAAATATCTTATAGTAAAAAATAAACCAATACATATTAGACTCATTTTTAAAATTAAAAAAAACTATTTATGGACTTCGTCAAGTTCAAAGAGTCTTCTGGTACATCGAACTTGGCTCATTTTTTACATCAATTGGTTTCATCAACTCTAAGTTAGATACTTTATTATTTCTAAGAAAACAAAATGAAGGTACAATATACCTACTAGTGTATGTGGATGACATTATCGTCACAGGCAATAATCCTATGGAGATCAAGGAATTCCTCAAGCAATTGGCAAATCAATTTTTCATTAAGAATCTTGGAACCCTAAAGCTACTTACACATCTTTAGGACTTTTTCTATCTCAAAAAAAGTATATTCAAAATTTGATATCAAAGATAAATATACAGAAAGCCAAAGAGGTTGCCACTCTGCTCTTTGCTACTAAATCACTTAAGCTATATGATGACAGTGCTACTACGGATCCTACGTAATATCGATAAGTAGTTGACTCCTTACAGTATCTATCGCTTACTCGTCTAGACATCTAGTTTGTAATCAATAAATTATCTCAATTTATGTATCGACCATCTACTATCTATTAGTCTGTACTAAAATGAGTCTTGTGATATCTCAAAGGGACTCTCAATCATAGATTCTTTCTTTAAAAATACTCGTCATTTCATATCCATGCCTTTGTCGATGCTGACTGGGCAAGAAACATTTATGACAAACCCTCTACATCAGGATATATTATCTTTCTTGACACAAATCCAATTAGTTGGGGTTCAAAGAAATAGAAGACAATCCCAATGTCTACAACTGAAGTTGAATATCAAACCATTGTCACCGCTACTGCAGAAATCAATTGGGCCACGAACCTACTAAAAGAATTGGACATCAACTCCACCATAACTTCAAGAATATATTATGATAATGTCGGAGCTACCTACCTATGCACCAATCTAGTGTTAAACTTGCGCATGAAACACATTGCTATAGACTTTCATTTCGTCAGAGATCAATATATCAAACATCAACTATGAGTTTCTCACATACATACTGCCAATCAACTAGCAGACTCTCTTACAAAGTCGCTCACTTGCAAAGTGTTTTCTTTACATCGATCCAAGATCAACATCGTTGATAGGAGTCGAATCTTGTTGGGGCATAATAGAAGATAATGATATAATCTCTAACCAGAAGATATGATCTTCAACCACATGAAGATTTAGACAATAATTCTGTCTAACCTTAATAGGAGAAATCTCATCCTCTAATCTATATAAATAGAGTAATGCCATATGAAATAATTCAGTCTTTTCTTTCTCAAATTCTAATCTATCAATTTGAACTCAATAGAAAGAGATGCATAAGCTTTGCTCCATAGAGATATCCTTCCAGAATCTAACTGAAGTATCATTCCTACTAAGTCAAAAAAATATTCTCAGTTGCATTACATTAGATTAGATGACAACTGCTCTTGACAAAGCTAAGTGATAGGAAAAGATCTATACAGCTAATATCCCATTTTACAAAATATATAATAAAAAAAACACTTCCACTCCACTTGAGTATTTGATTTTACTTTACAACCATAAGTGTTCTCCATGATCTATTTTTCAATAGTAACCTTTTACTAGTGAGAATTGTCATACCAAAATGGAATGAAACCAAGTATAACAAAATCAAGAGAACTGTTACTGCACTCATAACAAAAGACGCAAAAATGTAGTCATCAGTTCACAAGTCAGGGAACTTTAAACATCTGGATGCAAGTAATACACCTGGGCCTGTTACTTCTTCCAACATATCTTCCATACTCATTCCTTTATTGTATAATTCTAGCAGATGGATCAGCACCCATATTCTTCAATGCCTGCCCACCAACCGTCCTGCATTTCTTCCTGGAAAACATTAATTCCCACCAATCGTCCTGCATTTCTTCCTGGAAAACATTAATTTCCACTGAACCAAGAGGGAAAAGAAACCACTAGGATATCAATAAAATTTCTCAAAAAACAAAGCATGAGCGGTACTATACCATCACCGATGGTACCATAATCGAAAGCATCTCAGGATTCTGGACGATGGTGGTATCACTACTCAGGTAACTCAGAATAGTACTTTTTTAGTATTGTTTCATACCTAAGTTGTACCTCATTTTGATCTTTTTTAAAATCAATGAAATGAGCTTTATCATGACCTCAAATTAAGCTTTCTTTGTTCTAATTTTAGTATGCTCTAGGTACACAAGAGTCATGCACTATTGAGAGCAATCAAGATTAATTATAGCAATGAATTATCTAAAGATTCATTACCAATTATTTTATTTTTAATAATTTTTCTTGTTATTATTTAGGCTAGTGAGCTTGAAAGAGTGTTAGATATCAAGTCATGTGTCTTGAGCATCCACTTTCAAAATATTACTTAGTGCTCCTAGCCTTTTTAGAATGTAACTTTATAATATGGGAGATTTTGGTTTAGGTACCCAATTGAGTTTGGGTCCCTCATGAAATGTTCTTTCCATTTTCTCTAATGGCTTTAGGTTATTTATTGTTCCTTTAGGAATCTAAATTAATTTATGTGGACTATAAATGAACACTTATAGGTAAAGTGTCCACATCTACCATAAAAATTACATCTATTTTCGAGCAAAGAGTGTAATGTGGGTCTTATAATAAGGGTAGTTGACTTTTGATGAGTATTGCTCTCACAATGCCAATACCTTCCTTTTGAACATGACTTTTATCAACATTGATCATGTTTAGAGATTTATTGTCTATCTTAAGCCTTTTTAGAGTTTGTTGTAGTATGTCATTTTCTTATTTAATTACCCCAAGTGACTCATACTTAGAATAAGAAATATGATGTTGATGCATCATTCAAGGTTTCACGTTTAGTGCATAAATTGTGTGATGGTGCTACTTCATAAATTTCTTCAAATTTACTAACTAATGACGCATACTCTTTCTTAAGTAATTTATAGGATTTCCTAATCATTCTAAATTCATCATAAAGCTCATGAAAAATATTTGATAATTCATCATAAAGCTCATTTCTTAAGTAAATGAGATATTGGAGAAATCACTTACCTCATTATTGATGGTCATAAGCATGAAATTCTTCACTTCTTTTTAATTATTTTCTTCAACTTCATAGCATCTCGGCTTTTTGTGTTCATAGCAAGAGGTTTTGTCCAATTTAAATTCATTTTTATGGTTTTTGTTCATATCCGATTCATTTGTCAAAAGTTCAAAGTTCTCATCGCTCGAGATTTTACTCGAGGAGTCATATATTCTTCTCAGTTTAAATTCATTCATGTTCTTTGGAAGGTGTTCTTGGGTTCTCAATGTCAAATCATTCTTGTTCTTTAGAAGGTATTCTTCTTGTTCATTTTTCGAAGTCATTTCATTCATTTAATTTAATAGTGCTTTTATGTGTGATTTTTAATGTATGCGAAATAGCGAAAGTTGAATCACAAACAGAAATCCGATTAAATTCATTCTTATCAACTGCACAAAATAAAGCATTCATAGCTTTTGCATTTAACGAAAAAGTCTTCTTTTCCAAATCATTCCATTCGTTTATTGGTTTGGAAGACTTTTCAAAACTGTTTTTAATAATGTGTCATAAATCAAAATCCATATAAATGAGACAAATATGCATTCTTGTTTTCCAATATGTGTAATCCATCCCATTGGACATGGGAGGATGTGCAATAGGATGTCCCTCGTTCATACCCAACAAAGTCATTTACTTACTTGGGTGTTTAGTCCAATGAGTAGAACCTTGCTCTGATACTAATTGTTAGGATCAATTGGCACTAAGAGGAGGGGGTGAATAGTGAAAGAGTGGAAGTGCTCGATTTGAAAACCTTGCTTACGAAAAAGAAAAAAAAATTGAAAGCGCCTTTTATATTTCGTTGGAAATAACTAACTATATGATTTAAGAGAAAGTCACGAAATGATCCTCGTATCTTACTTTAAACTAGTTAAGAGCAACTAAAACAGTAAATAATACAAGAGTAGAGAACTCACAAATTTATAGTAGTTCAGCCTCAACCTGTCCTACGTCCATTCCCGAGTCCTCTTCTCCGAGGTATATCAGTGTCCACTATCAATCTTCTTTGGGTGAAGATCAAACATTTACACTTCCCACTCTCCTTTTCACAGGCTCAAGAGAGGAACTTTAGAAACTCATAAGGGAGACTTTACAAGAATACAACTCTTCTCCTCACTCCCTTACCCTTTTTTTTATTATAATTTTAGCATACTATTTTTTACAGAATTTCTAGCCCAATATGTTGTGCTAAATGCAAGAAATCTTGGGGTATTTATAAACCCCAATTGACTTTAGAAATGAAGCCAAAAATTTAAATATATCTAAAAAAATTGGGTACGAACGGTACAACCACGGAAAGCGACCTTGAAAATAGGACGACAGCAGTACAGCCGTCGACCTCGGTAGTCCAACTACCGCCCACTACCGGTACAATAATCGGGAATCCCATAAAAGTACCTTTCTCCATACTCTTGCATACCCGACTTGCACCTTTAGTTGACCCCTTTCCAAGTCAACCAATTGAGCTCAACCTGAGCTTAGTCCAATCCCAAATGTGGACCTGGTTTGCCTCACTTGAGTTAATTTGGATTCCATCCAAATCTAACTTAAATATGACTCAAACCTTAACTGATGCTAACTATAACTAATTAATTACAATCAATGTAACCATCACGTCTAATCAAGACCCTCCTAACTTCCGACAAGTTTTTCGGCAACTCTTGACGATTTTTTGGTGAGTCTCTTGGTCTTCTTCTGACAAACTCCTGACGCCATCCTAGCAAGCTCCCGATCACCTTCGGCATGCTCTCGACAAACTCCCAGCAAGCTTCTGATACCTTCGGTAAGCTTCTGACAAACTCCCGACGAACTCCCAGCAAGCTTCCGACGAGTCTCTCAGTAAGTTCCCACTGCATTGTCCAAACCTCAGCCCAATGCCTAGACTTGACTCTGGCCCAACATCTAATTGTAATTCTCTCTCTGTTATAGTTAATCCTACATCAATCATCTCTAACACACATGTTAGATCAATAACCCATCAATTGATGTTATCATCAAAATATCAGATTCAATAATAATAAATTATTTGACTTAGATTTGATAAAGTCAATTGATATAAAAAATGAGCCAAGTTCGGTGTACCAGACTCTTGGACCTTGACGAAGTCCATAAATAGCTTTTTGTAATTTGTAAACATATTTTAGATACTAAGGATGAATGAAGCCTCGAGGTTGCTACATAAAGACTATTGAATCTTGGATTTTGATAATGAAATCAATTGATGGGTTATTGATCTAATAGGATTGTTAGAATTGATTGATGAATGATTAATTACGATAGAATGATTATTACAATCACGATTGGCCAAGATCAAGTCCAAACATCGAGTTGATGCGGTTGGAAACTCGCTAGGAGTGCGTCGGGAGCTCGCCGAGGGTATTAGGAGTTTGCTAAGAATGCGTAAGGGAGTTCACCAGAAGAAGAACGAGACTCGCCGAAAGATTATCGGGGGTAGCAGAAAAGCTTGTCGGGAGTTGCGATGGTATTATAATGGATGTTTGTCAATTATGGTTGAATTTAATTCAGTCATAATTAGCATCGTGCAGGTCTAACTATGACAGGAGCAATGAAGTTACAACCAGATGATGGGCTAAGATCAAGCTTGAGCATCGACGGGGTTCAGACGATACAATGGGATCTCACCGAAGTTCGCTAGGAGATTCACCGAAGGGATCGGGAAGCTTGTTGGGAACATACCGGGAGATCACCGGAAGGAGACCAGAGACTCACCACAAGAATGCCAAAGGCTGCCGGATTGGCGGGAGTTAGGTCTTGATTATCTTGATTGGTCATTAAGTGTTGTAATTATTGAGTCATAGTTAGGGTTTGAGTCCAAATTGAGTTAGATTTGGAAGGAATCAAAATTAACTCAATAAGGTAATCGGGTCCACTATTGGGGTTTGATTGAGCTCAATTGGTTGACCAAAGGGTTGGTCAACATCAGGTTCAAGCCAAAATTCGAAAAGTGGAGTGAACCACTTTTGTAAAAATTTCGGTGGGTAAACTGTCGATGAGCGACGGGTGTACCACCGTCGCCAAAGTTCTCGGGCAGCTGACGACGACTGACCCGCCTAGGGTCGACAGTTGACCGACCTAGGGTCGGCGGGTAAACCGCCCATGTCCAAGTGTTCGGGTGGTTGAGCCGCTCAAGTCGACGGGTAAACCGCTCGTACTTAGATTTTTTGAATATGGTTGGATTTTGGCTCCAGTTTTGAAGCCAATTTGGGGCCTATAAATACCCCAAGTTTTCTTACATTCAAGACAATAATTTTGAAGATTATGTTCTAAGAAAATATTGTGTGAAAATTGTAAGAAAAAGAAAATGGGATAAGGGAGTGATCGAAGAGTGTAATCTTGTCTCCCTTATAAGCTCAAGTGTAAGGGTTTGTTCTTCACCCAAAGAAGATCAGTAGTGGACACTGGTGTGCCTCAAGAAGGAGGACTCGGGAGTGGACATAGACCGTTGGTGTTGAACCACTATAAAAATTATAAGTGTTTCTTTGCTTTTAAATTGCTTACATATTCTTGTATTGACGCTTCCGATTCAACTCACTATTTGAAAGTAAAGTTTTCACATTGCTTATCTTTCGGGTTTACTTATTAACTTAGCAACTTTCATTCAATCACTCACTAGTTTTACTAAAGACTAAAAGTTTCGGATTTCATATTTTGGTTTAATCGAAAAGTATTCATCTAACCTAAAATTTACATTTGCACTAATTCACCCCCCCCCCTCCCCCCCCTCTTAGTGCCAATTGATCCTAACAATTGGTATCAGAGAAATGTACTTACTATTTAGATTAACACCCACTTGAGTAAATGACTTATTTTGGCATGAATGAGGGACATTCCATCTCACGTCCTCCCATGTTCAATAGGACGGATTACACGTATTAGAAGATAATGATACGTATTTTTCTTATCTCTTTAGACTTCTTCGATTTATGGAGTATTGCTGAGAATGGATTTGAAAAATCTTCCAAGCCAATGAGCTAAATGATTTGGAAAGGAAGAATTTTTTTATAAATGCAAAGGCTATGAATGTCTTGCTTTATGCTCCTAATAAAAATGAATTTGATCGTGTTTCTTGTTTTGATTCGTCTTCAACTTTTGATATATGACATGCATTAGAAATAGCATATGAAAGTACACTTAATATAAATGAATCATTAAATGAAAATACTTTTAAAAATGAACATGAAGAACACCTTCCTAAGAACCAGAAGAAATATGAACCAAGAAGAACACATACTCCTTGAGTAAAATCTCGAGTGATGAGGACCTTGAACTTTTGACAAATGAACCAGAAAAATTAATGAACTTGAACCTTAAAAATAATGTAAAGATGGATAAAACCTCTTGCTATGAATGCAAGAAGCCGAGGAGCTCCAAAGATCAAATGCACAACCAAGAAGTGAAGAACCTTGCTCTTATGGCCATCGAAGATGAGATTAGTGAGTCTTTAAATATTTATTTTTCTAAATTATTAAGCATGTTCCATGATCCGTTTAATGAGTTTAGAAAACTTAGTAAATCATTTAAACTACATAAGAATGATCATGAATTGCTAGTTAGTAGACTTGACAAAATGCATGACTCACTAGTATCACACAACAACACATGCTCTAAATGTAAGATACTAGATAGTATTAAAAAAAAAAATATCATGCTTAAATCAACACTAGAAAATTTTTAAATAGGGAACAAATCCCTAAATATGATCATTTCCAATAAGGGTCATATGAATAGTAGAAATGACATAGGCTTTGTTGGTAATGTTCAACAAAAGCCAATCAAGTGTAATTTTTATGGAAGATTAGGACATATGCTTACAAATGTCCATTTAAAAATTATAGTCCTCACAAGTTAGTCTTTGTTCCTAAAGGAACCATAAACAACCTTTACCATTAGAGAAAATGGGAAGAATGAAGGACCCAATATTAAATGGGTACCTAAATCAAAACCTTCCATGATATAAAGTTGCATCCTAATAAAGCTAGGAGCCCCGAATAATGTTTTAGATGTCAAGATATATAACTTGAGATCTAACATTCTTTTAAGCTCACTAGCCTAAATATTAACAAGATTAATTGTTAATAATAAAACTAAATTTTCATTATGATTAATCTTGATGATACATGACCCTGGCATATTATAATTAGAACAAAGAAATGTTAGTTATCTTGAATAAAAGTCATATGCATGAAAGAGAGTTTTTGATGATGATTGAAAATTATTGATTTGAATGTAAAGATTATTATTAAATGCTTCAAATATTAACTAAGTTTATGAAATGATTGTTTTAAATGTTACATTGATTGAAATGCCATGATGATGACTGCTTATGTTAAATGTTAGAGTATAGAAAATATATATGCTTCATTTTTAAGTATTTTGAAAATGAGTTTATCAACTCCTTGCACTATGTGCAAAGAGGTAGACTCATTTAAATATTAAAATTGAGATAGGTTGAATTTTGATTGAAGATGTTTTATGAAACCAAGATTTAATGATGCATAGTAATTATGCATAATGAGTTTATATTTCAAAATTATGCATAATGATCTTTGTGATTTATAGCTTATTGATCTTTGTCATAATGAAAGAACTTTTTTCAGTTTTAAATGAGGATACGTGTTTTTATTTGACTTAAAAGACAAAGACATGCTTCTATGAAATAAAGGGAATACATTTTTACTTGAAAATTTCTTTAAAATATTTTAAAAAGAGATTAATAAATCGATTATGTTATCTTTTATGAATCTCTTAAACTAGAAAGTGATTTTGATGATTTGAACTTGAATAAATTATTATCATGATTTTGGCAAGTATAGAAAATGAAACTTGAAATCTTTACATAAATACTTTAATTATGAAAAATCTTTGTTGGATGAGAAGCGATTTGCCAAAATTAAAATTATGAATTTTAAATACATGAGATTTTACATGATTGGATTTCTATTTTACTTGGAATTTTGAATATATAAGATTTCTTGATTACTTATGTTAAAATTTACAAACAATAAGGAGGGGCAAATTTATTTTAAAACTCATAAATGACATAACTTATCACCAAAATTAGTATTTCTTAAATTTGTGATAAGTTAAAAATTGAAATAGATTTGTATTATCATGAAATTCCCTTAATTTCTTGACTTAACTTATATGTTATGTGAATCACGTTATTGATCTCTATAATTTTCTCTTTTAAATAAAAATACGATTTATGATATTAACAATATTGATTGAAATTATCATTCTTCTTTATTAAAAAGATTTATCTTGGATGAATTGAGCTTATCCCCTAAGATTCATTTTATTATTCACAAATAAAGGGAAAGAAACTTATTAAACGAAACCATGTCTTTTGATATTCAAAAAATTGATTTTATCTTTAATGACATGATCTCTTTGTAATTTTTGGCGTAATTTGAATATGGTTGTTAAGAAGAAATTATGCAATCATATTTCTTTTCAACATTAACAAATGGGGAATAAAATTATCAATATGATACGAAGCAAATTGAATATGATAACCTTGAATGAGAAACAATGTGCTTCGATGAAAATTTAGAATTTTCTAAATACATGCGAAATGCATATTTCATAATTTGAGCTTGATGTATTATCATATTTTCCTTTGGATTTCTTGGAGTTTAGAAATTACACTTCTTATCAAAATATGCATGCAAAATTCTTGATTAACAATTTAAGCTATTATGTTTTCTTTTAAAAGTTTTGATACTTATTATCAAAATATAAATGAAAGTTTATCTACAAAAATACATGATTTGCTATTTATATTAGAAAATCACATAATTTAAATGCATGAGTGACTCTTAATTCTTATTGGATTTCTTAGATTTTTGAGCTAACTTTTGAAATCACTCTAGTTAAAATGAACATAAGAAGATGATTCAAATTTTTGTGATAAGATAGTTTTAAAAGATTATTCTTGTTTCATGAATCTTGATGAATGTTTACAAAGGGAAATATATATAACATAAACTTCTATGATGCTTGAAATAAGTCTTTGATATTAAATCTTTGATGAATCACTTGATGTGCTACTCTTGATTTGAATGAATTAAATTGCATGGGTTGATATCAATTCTTGGATTTTGAAATTCATATCTAAAAGATTGAGCCTTATTTTTGTGATACAATGTCTCTTACCCCACTCTCTTATTTCTTTTTTATTATTCAAAGAAAGGGAAAAAATTTCTTTCATAAGAAAATTATCAAGGGGGAGCAAAACTACTTTGCTTGCATGATGCAAATTGCTATCTTAAATATTACAATGGAAGCAAAAATTTACTAGCTTGCACTTCTCAAAAGAGAAGAAAGAACACACTAGTTTTATTTGCTATGTTTTCTTGAAATTGATATAAGATGGATTTGTTGAACTCATATTCGGAATTTTTAAAATCTTATATCTACAAGATTGAGGTTGAGAGTTAAAAATGCTAAATCATGAAAATATATAAATTGATAATCTAGATTTCATGATATTAAGCCTTTTGTGATAATATTTTTGAAAACATTCTCCATGTCTTTATCTTATTGTTTAAAAAATAAAAAGGGGAGAAAATTTATATGATGTTATCTTACAAATTTATTTGCTACCCTTGCTTGAAATTACATGAGATGTTTTTAAATGATGTTTGGATATTTGAATAGCTCCTAAATTCTTGAATCTTCTTGAATATCTTGGATCCTTGAGCTTATTTTCAAAATTCATTTCTACAAATTGAAAGCTATATATAATGATGTTTTATAACTCCTCCCTTATTTTCTTTCCTTCTTGTTCACAAGAGAAAGAAAATTCTTTATGACTTATGTCATATTTTTATAAAGGGGGAGCAAAAACTCATGTGCCTTGAAATTATTAGTTATATTTCACCTTTTTGTTGATGACAAAGGGGGAGAAATATATTGATGACACATGATGAATACATTGATGACACATGATCTTGTTGAAACACATTGATATATCTTGAATATGGATATAAGTGCATAATATTTTTTTTTCACATGATTTGATATCTTGGATAAGCAAATTTGGGTTGAAATTTGCATAGAATTTTGATTGCTTGAATTTAAAAGTGTGATTATCTTAAATTTAAGTGGCATGGATTTAGGGGGAGTGAGGATTATTATGACAGAATGATTATTACAATCACGATTGGTCAAGGTCAAGTCCATGCATCGAGTTGATGTGGTTGGGAACTCACCAGGAGTGCTGGTGAGTACGCCGAGGGTATCGGGAGTTTGCTAGGAATGCGCAATGGAGTTTACTAGAAGAAGACCGAGACTCACCGGAAGATTATCGGGGGTAGCCGAAAAGCTTGCCGAGAGTTGGGATGGTCTTAAAATAGATGTTTGACAATTATGATTATATTTAATTAAGTCATAATTAGCATTGTGCAGGTCTAACTATGACAGGAGCAATGAAGTTACAACCAGATGATGGGCCAAGATCAAGCTTAAGCATCGGGCCGGGTTCGGATGATGCAATGGGATCTCACCGAAGTTCGCTAGGAGATTCACCAAAGGGATCGAGAAGCTCGCTGGGAGATCGCCGGAAGAAGACCGGAAGACTCGTTGCAAGAATGCCGGAGGCTGCCAGATTGGCGGGAGTTAGGTCTTGATTATCTTGATTGGTCATTAAGTGTTGTAATTATTGAGTCATAGTAAGGGTTTGAGTCCAAATTGAGTTAGATTTGAAAGGAATCCAAATCAACTCAATAAGATAATCTGGTCCACTATTAGGGTTTGATTGAGCTCAATTGGTTGACCAAAGGGTTGGTCAACATCAAGTTCAAGCCAGAATTCGAAAAGTGGAGGGAACCACTTTTGCCGAAATTCCAGTGGGTAAACCGTCGATGAGCGACGGGTGTACCACAGTAGCCCAGGTTTTCAGGCAACTGATGGTAGCTGACCCGCCCAGGCTAGGCGGTTAAACCACCCATACCCAAGAATCTAGGTACTTTGGGTGGTTGACTAGCCCAGGTCCGACGAATAAACCGCCCGTACCGAGGTGTTCGGGCGGTTGAGCCACCCACATCGGTGGGTAAACCGCCCGTACCCAGATTTTCCGGATACCGTTAAATTTTGGCTCCGATTTTAAAGCCAATTTGGGGCCTATAAATATCCCAAGTTTTTTTACATTCAAGATAATAATTTTGGGGATTATATTCTGAGAAAATATTGTGTGAGAATTGTAAGAAAAAAAAGGGTAACGGAGTGATCAAAGAGTATAATCATATCTCCCTTATAAGCTAAGTATAACGGTTTATTTTTCACCCAAAGAAGATCGGTAGTGGACGTCGGTGTGCCTCAATAAGGTAGACTCGAGAGTGGACGTAGGCCATTGATGTCGAACCACTATAAAAATTATGTGTTTCTTTGCTTTCAAATTGCTTACATATTCTTGCATTGATGCTTCTGATTCAACTCACTCTTTGAGAACAAAGTTTTCACGTTGCTTATCTTTCGGGATTATTTATTAATTTAGCAACTTTCATTCAATCACTCACTAGTTTTACTAAAGACTAAAAGTTTCAAATTTTATATTTTGGTTTAATTGAAAAGTATTCATCTAAACCTAAAATTTACATTTGCATAAATTCTCACCCCCGTACCCCCCCCCCCCCCCTACTCTTAATGCCAATTGATCATAACAATTAGTATCAGAGCAATGTACTTACTCTTTGGATTAACACCTACTTGAGTAAATGACTTATTTTGGCATGAATGAGGGATATTTCATCTCACGTCCTTCCATGTTCAATGGGACGGATTACACGTATTAGAAGACAATGATGCGTATTTTTCTTATCTCTTTGGACCTTGATCTATGAAGTATTGTTGAGAATGGATTTAAAAATTTATCCAAGCCAATGGATGAACTAAATGATTTGGAAAGAAGAATTTTTCTTTAAATGCAAAGGCTATGAATGTCTTGCTTTGTGCTCTTGATAAAAATGAATTTGATTGTGTTTCTCGTTTTGATTCGGCTTTTGATATATGGCATGCATTAGAAATAGCATATGAAAGCACACTCAATATAAATGAATCATTAAATAAAAATACTTCTAAAAATGAACAAGAAGAACATCTTCCTAAGAACCAGAAGGAATGTGAACTAAGAATAACACATAACTCCTCGAGTAAAATCTCGAGTGATGAGGACCTTGAACTTTTTACAAATGAACCAAAAATAATAATAAACTTGAACCTTAAAAATAATGTAAAGATGGACAAAACATCTTGCTATGAACGCAAGAAGCTGAGGAGCTTCAAAGATCAAATGCATTACCAAGAAGTGGAGAACCTTGCTCTTATGGCCATCGAAGATGAGGTTAGTGAGTCTTTAAATATTTATTTTTCTGAATTGTTAATCATGTTTCATGATCTGTTTGATGAGTTTAGAAAACTTAGTAATTCGCTTAAACTACTTAAGAATGATCATGAATTGCTAGTTAGTAGACTTGACAAAATGCATGACTCACTAGTATCACACAACAACACATGCTTTAAATGTAAGATACTAGATAGTGTTAAAGAAAAAAACATCATGCTTAAATCAACACTAGAAAAATTTCAAATAGGGAACAAATCTCTAAATATGATCCTTTCTAATAAGGGTCATATTAATAATAGACATAGCATAGGCTTTGTTGGTAATGTTCAACAAAAGCCAATCAAGTGTCATTTTTGTGGAAGATTAGGACATATGGCTTACAAATGTCCATTTAAAAATTATAGTCCTCACAAGTTAGTTTGAGTTCCTAAATGAACCATAAACAACCTTAAGCCATTAGAGAAAATGGAAAGAACATGTCATCAAAGACCCAATGTTAAATGAGTATCTAAATTAAAACCTCTCATATTATAAAGTTGCATCCTAATAAAGCTAGGAGCCCCGAATAATATTTTAGATGTCAAGATATATAACTCGAGATCTAACATTCTTTCAAGCTCACTAGCCTAAATATTAACAAGATTAATTATTAATAAGAAAAATAAATTTTCATTATGATTAATCTTGATGATACATGACCCTTGCATACTATAATTAGAATAAAGAATTGTTAGTTATCTTGAATAAAAGTTATATGTATGAAAATGAGTTTTTGATGATGATAAAAAATCATTGATTTGGATGTAAAGATTATTATTAAATATTTTAAATATTGACTAAGTTTATGGAATGATTGTTTTAAATATTACATTGATTGAAATGCCATGATGATTGAATACTTATGCTGAATGTTAGATTATAAAAAATATATACTTCATTTTTAAGTATTTTGAAAATGAGTTTGTCAACTCCTTGCACTATGTGTAAAGAGTTAGACTTATTTAAATATTAAAATTAAGATAGGTTGAATTTTGATTGAAGCTGTTTTATGAAACCATGATTTAATGATGCATAGTGATTAAGCATAATGAGTTTATATTTCAAAATTATGCATGATGATCTTTGTGATTTATAGTTTATTGATATTTGCCATAATGAAAGTACTTTTTTGGTTTTAAATGAGGATACATGTTTTTATTTGACTTAAAATACAATGGCATGCTTGTATAAAATAAAGGGAATATACATTTTTACTTGAAATTTTTTTTAAATCTTTCAAAAAGAGATTAATAAATTGATTATGTTATCTTTTATAAATCTCGTAAACTATAAAAGTGATTTTGATGATTTGATGATTTAAACTTAAATAAATTATTATTATGATTTTGGTAAGTATAGAAAATAAAACTTGAAATCTTTACATAAATTCTTTGATTATGAAAAATCTTTGTTGGATGAGGAGCAATTTGCCAAAACTAAAATTATGAATTTTAAATACATGAGATTTTACATGATTAGATTTCTATTTTACTTGAAATTTTGAATATATAAGATTTCTTGATTACTTATGTTAAAATTTACAAACAATAAGGAGGGGCAAACTTATTTTAAAACTCATGAATGGCATAACTTATCACCAAAATTAGTATTTCTTAAATTTGTGATAAGTTGAAAATTGAAAGAGATTATTATTATCTTGAATATTTTCTTAATTTCTTGACTTAACTTATATGTTATGGGAATCACGTTATTGATCTCTATAATTTTCTCTTTTCAATAAAAATATGATTTATGATCTTATTAACAATATTGATTGAAATTATCATTCTTCTTTATTAAAAAGATTTATCATGGATGAATTGAGATTATCCCATAAGGCTCATTTTATTATTCACAAAAAAAAACTTATTAAACGAAATCATGTCTTTTGATATTCAAAAAATTGATTTTATCTTTAATGACATGATCTCCTTGTAATTTTTGGCGTAATTTGAATATGAATGTTAAGAAGAAATTATGCAATCATATTTTTTTTTGACATTAACAAAGGGGGAGATAAAATTATCAATATGATGGGAAGCAAATTGAATATGATAGATAACCTTGAATGAGAAACAATGTGCTTAGAAGAAAATTTAGAATTTTCTAAATACATGCAAAATGCATATTTCATAATTTGAGCTTGATGTATTATCATATTTTCCTTTGGATTTCTTAGAGTTTATAAATTACACTTTTTATCAAAATATGCATGCAAAATTCTTGATTAACAATTTAAGCTATCATGTTTTCTTTTGAAAATTTTGATGCTTATTATCAAAATATAAAAGAAAGGTGATCTACAAAAATACATGATTTGCTATTTATATTAGAAAATCACACAATTTAAACGCATGAGTGGCTCTTAATTCTTCTTGGATTTTTTAGATTTTTGAGCTCATTTTCGAAATCACTCTAGTTAAAATGAACATAAGAAGAGGATTCAAATTTTTGTGATAAGATAGTTTTAAAAGATTATTCTTGTTTCATGAATCTTGATGAATGTTTATAAAGGGAAATATGTATGACATAAACTTCTATGATGCTTGAAATAGGTATTTGATATTAAATCTTTGATGAATCACTTGATGTGCTACTCTTGATTTAAATGAATTAAATTGCATGGGTAGATATCAATTCTTGGATTTTGAAATTAACATCTAAAAGATTGAGCCTTATTTTTGTTATACAATGTCTCTCACCCCACTCCCTTGTTTCTTATTTATTATTCAAAGAAATGAAAGAAAATTCTTTCATAAGAAAATTATCAAGGGGGAGCAAAACTAGTTTGCTTGCATGATGCAAATTGCTAGCTTAAATATTACAAAGGAAGCAAAAAAATTGCTAGCTTGCACTTCTTAAAAGAGAAGAAAGAACTTACTAGCTTTATTTGTAATGTTTTCTTGAAATTGATATAAGATGGATTTGTTGAACTTATATTCAAAATTTATAAAATCTTATATCTACAAGATTGAGGTTGAGAGTTAAAAAATGCTAAATCATAAAAATATATAAATTGATAATCTAGATTTCATGATATTAAGCCTTTTGTGATAATGTTTTTGAAAATATTCTCCATGTTTTTATCTTATTGTTTACAAAAGCAAAAAGATGAGAAAATTTGCATAATGTTACCTTACAAATTTATTTGCTACCCTTGCTTGAAATTACATGAGATGTTTTTAAATGATGTTTGGATCCTTGAATAGCTCCTAAATTCTTGAATCTTCTGGAATATCTTGGATCCTTGAGCTTATTTTTGAAATTCATCTCTACAAATTGAAAGCTATATATAATGATGTTTTATAACCCCTCCCTTATTTTCATTCCTTCTTGTTCATAAGAGAAAGAAAATTCTTTATGACTCATATCGTATTTTTACAAAGAGGGAGCAAAAACTCATGTGCCTTGAAATTATTAGCTATATTTCACCTTTTTGTTGATGACAAAGGGGGAGAAATATATTAATGACACATGATGAATACATTGATGACACATGATCTTGTTGAAATACATTGATATATCTTGAATATGGATATAAGTGAACAATTACTTTTTACTCATGATTTGATATATTGGATATGCAAATTTAGGTTGAAATTTGTATAGAATTTGATTGCTTGAATTTAAGAGTGTGATTCACTTAAATTTAAGTGTCATGGATTTAGGGGGAGTTAGGATTATTACGATAGAATGATTATTACAATCACGATTGGCCAATGTCAAGTCCATGCATCGAGTTGATGCGGTTGGGAACTCGCCAGGAGTGCATCGAGAGCTCGCCGAGGGTATCGGGTGTTTGTCAGGAATGCGCAAGGGAGTTCGCCAGAAGAAGATCGAGACTCGTTGGAAGATTATTGGGGGTAGCCGAAAAGCTTGTCGGGAGTTGGGGTGGTCTTGTAATGGATGTTTGACAATTATAATTATATTTAATTAAGTCATAATTAGCATCATACAGGTCTAACTATGACAGGAGAAATGAAGTTACAACCAGATGATGGGCCAAGATCAAGCTTGAGCATCGGGCCGGGTTCGGACGATGAAATGAGATCTCGTCGAAGTTCGCTAGGAGATTTGTCGCAGGGATCGGGAAGCTCGCTGGGAACACGTCAGGAGATCGCCAGAAAAAGATCGAAAGACTCACCGTAAGAATGCCAGAGGCTATTGGATTGGCGGGATTTAGGTATTGATTATCTTGATTGGTCATTAAGTGTTATAATTATTGAGTCATCGTTAGGGTTTGAGTCCAAATTGAGTTAGATTTGGAAGGAATCTAAATCAACTCAATAAGATAATCGGGTCCACTATTGGGGTTTGATTGAGCTCTCAGGTTGAGCTCAATTGGTTGACCAAAGGGTTGATCAACATCAAGTTTAAGCCAGAATTTGAAAAGTGAAGGGAACCACTTTTGCAGAAATTTCGACGTGTAAACCGTCGGTGAGCGACGGGTGTACCACCGCCGCCCAGATTTTCAGGTAACTGATGACGACTGACCCGCCTAGGCTGGGTGGTTGAACCGCCCGTATCCAGGAATATGGGTGCTTTGGGCGGTTGACCCGCTCAGGGCCGGAGGTTAAACCATTTGTACCTAGGTGTTCGGGCGGCTGAGCCGCCTAGGTCGATGGGTAAACCGCCCGTACTCGAATTTTTTGGATACGGTTAGATTTTGGCTCCATTTTTTAAGCCAATTTGGAGCCTATAAATACCCCAAGTTTTCTTACATTCAAGATAATAATTTTGGGGATTATATTCTGAGAAAATATTATGTGATAATTGTAAGAAAAAGAAAAGGGATAAGGGAGTGATCAAATAGTGTAATCTTGTCTCCCTTGTAAGCTCAAGTGTAAGGGTTTGTTCTTCACCCAAAGAAGATCGGTAGTGGACGCCGGTGTGCCTCAAGAAGGAGGACTCAGGAGTGGCCGTAGGCTGTTGGTGCCGAACCACTATAAAAATTGTGAGTGTTTTTTTGCTTTCAAATTGCTTATATATTCTTGTATTGACGCTTCTGATTCAACTCACTCTTTGAAAGTAAAGTTTTTACGTTACTTATCTTTCAAGTTTACTTATTAACTTAGCAACTTTCATTCAATCACTCACTAGTTTTACTAAAGACTAAAAGCTTCGTATTTGATATTTTGGTTTAATCGAAAAATATTCATCTAAACCTAAAATTTATATTTGCACTAATTCACAACACCCCCCTCTCTCTCTCTCTTAGTGCCAATTGATCCTAACAAAGATATTTTTAATTAAAGCCCCCTATAAGAAAATATTATTGACATCTAATTATTGTAATTCCTAGCCTCTAGTGATAACCAAACTCAGGATAAGTCAGATCGTTGTAAGATTAACAATAGGACTAAATATTTCTATGAAGTCAACACCAGGTCGTTGATGAAAATTTTTAACCACTAGAATCTTTATATCTAGCAACAGATCCATCTAGATTTCGCTTAATTTGAAAAACTCATTTACACCCGATGATATTTTATGTGTGATGAAAGGGTACAAGGGTTTATATAGAATTATGGAATAAGACGTCATATTCTTCACATATGGCTTTATGTCAGTGTGGAGATTTTTAGGCTTGAGTGATGGTAGTGGGTTCAATTGGCTTTGGAGAAAGATTTGTTGTAGCATGAAGGTCAAGAATTTGATGTGGTTTGAAAATACCACTTTTGGAACATGTTGTCATTGGATGGCCAAGTGCGACGAGATTGTTAGGTTGTATTGGTGAGAGGCACTAATAAGTACCTGGTCAAACAGAGGTACTTCGAAGTCATTAGGTGTAGGAGAAGGTAATTATAGTGGTTGTGTTTCTAAGGATAGTGTTTTATCAATAGGATGAATTTTTGAAAGAGTATTGGAGGAAATGAGGAGATGTTGAACTAGGGAACAATAAAGTGTGTATCATGATGGGCAAAACTGGATGGTGTGATAAGAGGGTGGTCTGATAGAGTGGAAGAAATGCTCTAGTGTTATATGTTTGTTGGAGTGGCTCTCATGGCTGAAGACCCATATTTTTTTAAAGGAAAGATGGGCTCTACAAAAATGACATGACGTGATATAAAGAATTTTTTAGTATGGGGATTGTAGCATCGGAAGACATTATGTTTAAGAAAGTATCCTATGAAGATGCAAGGCTTAGATTTTGGAATTAACTTATGAGAGACATAGGGTCGTAGCCATGGATAATATAGACGGTCAAATACTTTGAGTTTTTGAAGATTGGGAAGTTGATGAAATTATTTTTCAAATGGTAATTGAAATTAGAGGACTAGAGTGAGCATACAGTTACTAAGGCAAATGGTAGTTTGAAAAGCTATTGACCAAAAGGTTGTGGCATTGAGGCTTGTTGTAAAAGGACAAGACTAGTTTCAACTATATGCCAATATTTTCATTCGACAGAGCGGACTAGTTGAGAAGTTTATGGTAGTGATTTGAGATGTTGTATACCACATGCTGAGAGGTAAGATGTTATGGTCTGATATTCACCTCTGCCATTAGAGTAAATTATTTTAATTATAGACTAAAAGAAGTTTTTAACTAACTTTCTAAAATGAGTAAAGATTATGAAAACTTCATATTTATGTTTGAGATGATATAACCATGTATATTTAGTAAAATAATCTATAAAAATAATATAAAATATAAAATTATCAAAGGAAGTGGTCGGGGCAAGGCCCTAAACATCTGTATAAATTATTTTAAATGACGTAGAACATGAAATGGAGGATGTTCCAAAGGGTAGTCTATGGCTTTTATTGCTAAGACGAGCATCACAATGAGCTATAATGTTACTAGTTTTCATAGTTGGAAGAGAATAACGTGAAAGTAATTTTTGTTAAATAAGGGATAATGGATGACCAAGACGACGATGCCACACATCAGTTGAAACTGCAACTAAAGAGCGAGTAATGGGCTGGGTGATCTGGGAAGCTGATGGCCACTCATAAATATTGTCTTTATTCGGGCCTTGGACCAAAGATACACCTGTGCTCAAATCCTTTACAAAAAAAGAGTCAAGAAAGAACTCAATTGAGGTGTTATTTTATTTATAGAATTAAGAAACAGAAATGAGGTACCTTTTAATGTGAGGTGGACACAGAACATCATCGAGTGTAAAAGCGATGGTGTGTGAATTACGTATTGTGGAACCAGTATGAGTAACGGGAATTCCATTACTGTCACCAATGATAATGTCGTCATTGCCTCCAAAGTCATTGTGGATGGATAAATTCTAATGATCAAAGGTGATATGATGATAATGTTGGAAAATCTCAGCGGGAGTATCACATGCGCAACGGAAGATCAAAACTAAACAGGTTTCTCACACAAATCAAATTATCGTGCAAAAGATTGGGTCACGAGAAAATTACAAAATTGAAAAACCATGATATATGAGAGATTGATTACCTAAGAAGATCGTATATCTCTATTTTTCAAGATCCAGATGGAGAGGATAAATAAGGTCAAGTGTCCTCCTCTCTAGCGGTATCTACACGATAGATCTTTGCAGCGAAACTCCTCTAATCAGATCTCGCAACTCTTGCGTAGAGGGATGGAGGAGAATATGAGGGGTTGGCCAAAGCTGCAGCCTATTAACCATGAACCTCCCTCATATTTATAGAGAGCCACCAAAAATCCTAGGGTTCCTGCCTTAGTGGGTATTGAATTTTCATCTAATTATCCACTAACCTTGCATTATTGGACCTCTATCCAATAATCTTCTTTGGCCTCTAATTGGGCCTCATGCAAAGAGCCCATTGAACTTAAAAGAACTCAACACTTTTGAATTCAAGCATGATACCATTTATGATAAAAATTTTAAATATTCATCTTCCAACTCAAAATTTTAGCATAAATTATACGTTCATGATATAACATCAATTTCAGATATTTTAAATATTTTAAATAATAAATCATTTATCCCTCTTTAATTATTAATCATTTCTCCTAATTTGTCATCTACAAAAAAGGAGAAATACGCATTTTAACATTTATCATTAATATTCAACATTTGTCATCAATATATCATTTCTCACCATTTATCATCAATAAAAAGGTTAAATGTTTAGTATACCATTTCTAAGTAAATGTTCTAGACATGTTCATCATATCATTTCTTCCTCTTTTGTTATCAACAAAAAGTAAAATGTTTAGCATACAATTTCTAAGCAAATGTTCATTATAGTTCAAATTTCTCCCCTTTTTGTTATCAACAAAAAAAGAGAAATAAAAACTAAATGTTTAACACAAATATTCAGTATATTCATTACTCCCTCTTAGTAAAATAAGATTAAGGATATAATTTTTTCATCAAGATTCTGAAGAAAAAGAAGAGGGTGTGAAATAGTATCCCAAAGATATTAAGTGGGGGTGGGGTATACTCAAAATATTTATAAAGGATCATAAAAATTTTATCACAATGAAGAGCTTTGAATGTCAATCTTATAAATGTCAATTCGGAAGAGAAGTCTGGGAACTTAATCTATCTTCTTTTATTGGTCCTATGAGCCCGTTACTACTTATTAGAATAATGAAATAAGCAACTGGGAACTACCCCATTGATAACGAGAATGCCGTTGGGCACAAGCACAGCTTTAAGGAAAGAACTCCACTAATCGATTTCAGAATAAGAGAAGGCGACTTCAAATCGACAGTGAAAGGATAGAAGTAAAGGAACGGCATGCTAAACCAATAGACGCAGGATTCCACTAACAAACCGGACTCTCAACAAAGGGCTGCTTTAGCTGGTAAGATCAATAGTAAAAGAATAAAGGGTTGTAGTCGAAGTTTGAGACAAGAGTCAATAAGGCTTGGAAGCTATAGCGAGTAAGATTGACTACACGAGCAGTTCATTCTGATTCTATTAACAGTGGTACCAATTCCTCTTTCTTATTGTAATTCCCAGTTCCGAGTTACTTGTTTGTTGAGGATTGACTTTCTGTTAGTAGTCACATTCTTTTAGTGGTAGTAGTATTCCAGTTAGTGGGTTAAGTCTCATAAGTACCAGCTCCTTTCTTGTCGGTAGAGCGTACCCATGAGTAGAAGAATTAGAGGAAGGGGTGTTTTGACCCGCAGAAACAATAGAATAGGAATGCCAGGAGCAAGCCCGAGAGAGAGGAAAGACAACTTGCTTTGGGGTTGAAGTAAGTAGAGCAGAGATCCGGGGTTGAGTATAAGCCCCAGTTTCCAGTTGAGGTCTTGTTGGTATGAGCTCAATTCCTACTTGATAGAACATCCATGAAGTAAATCAATTCTTACTTGAAAGGGTAGAACAGGTGCTTCTAATAGATTTTGCCATTAAACTACAGAAGCGCTGTTATAGTTCATTCTGCACTAATCTCTTTATTGGTACAGGAAGCATGCGACTACTACTTATCGTATTGATACAAGAAAAAGGTAACTCAACTGGTGCCTATGAACCTGTTCCTACTACCAATAAGACTGGGAATCGGAACTAAGAGAACAGCTACACCTTAGCTAAGAGAAGCAACTCGCACATAGGAATCATAGTAAGGAGCACAAGAATGACACTCGTAATGTCAGTTTGCGAGTTAGTGGTTAGGATGCGTTAGGTCATAAATTGATTCTTTATTATTATTATTTTCATTATTATAACTATAGATATTAGTATCAATACTCTAATTGAATACTCGCATTTAAGAAAGAGATGCACAAGTAAGAGTAAAAGAAAGGAATTGCAGTTTCATCAGCTAATATAGGTGGAGTTCCAAGGTAGTAAAAATCACAGTTAGTAGCTACAGAACCAAGCGAGGGGACAAAGACAAAGGTTGAGATGAAGTAAGGTAAGCTCCAGGCTATCTGGAGATGGTGAGCTGGGGAGATATGAGAGCTGCCTGTCTTAACAGCTGGCTACTAAGATGGGAAGTAAGGATACCAAACTTGCCACACAAATAAGGATTCCTCTATGCATAACAAGGTCCATTGCAGACTTTTCCTAGCGCTTCTCGTGACGTGATTCAACTAATAATAGAAAGACTGCTATCAATGTAAATAAGACATACATTAAAGGGAAAGAATCAACCTAATGCTATCAGAACACAGATAGATACTTACTATAGAATAAAACTAACTACTAGGTAATACCCGAACCCAGAACTACTTACTTTGACAACGGGTCATCCGTATTAGTATCGTGAGTTGGTGGAGTACGATGTATAGTAGCGCATCGTATAATAGAATAAAGAACAAGTTTCCATAGGGAGAGAATGAACCCGGGCTCTAACAGGGTCTTAACTCAAAACGACTTCACGACGGGGCTTATTGCCCTTAGCCCAAGTTGTCAACATAGAATAGTGAATAGTAGAAGCAGAAGTAAGAGAATCAAATCAAATAACATTGACTCAATTACTTATTCGTGTCCTCTAGGATAAGTCTGATATGGAGAATAAGAGGAGTATAAAAGTGAGTAAAGGCAGGCTTCATAGGAAGTAAGATAAGAGTTAGTTCCCTAGCCTGGCAGGAAAGCCCTAGTTTCCATTTAAAGGGTAGTTGGACACCTGTTCGATTCTAATAGTAAATAATATCTGTTACAGTGTTGCTGGGCAGTGTGTCAATTCCATAGTCTCCCACAAGAGATATAGCCTTGTCAGTAGCAAGCAGTTCGGGTGGTTACTCGTACAATTATTATCGATTTCATCAATACCCCATTCTTATACCAATGGATTGAGTTTCGACTTCTGTGTCTCACTCTAAACCTTTTATTACGACTATAAGTCTTAGAATGCCATAGGCCACAACTACCTTAGTCTGAGAGCTCTGATACATCAGATCACAAACCCACTCTTAGGATTATCCGATAAAACCTTATTAACTACTGATAAGACCTTATTAACGACTATTATAATAATAGAACTCGAAATCAACGATTAGCTCTGGCTTTGTCTCACTCCTATAAGTCTGTATTAGTAGATTCGGCCTATCTTTGATTCTATTATTATTCCATTCATTATTTAGTTAGCTTATATTGGGGACATAGGAGTTTAATGGACAAATCAAGATTGTAGATCCGGAGTAGAAGGCTAAGGTGGAAGAGTCAATAGGGCTCGGAAGCTATGAAGTAGGGTTCGGCACTTGATGGAAGTACTAAGGCTTTTCTCTTTCTCTTGTCTTGTAGGCGTGTTGTAGGGCTCTGAAGTGACTGAGTAGGCTTGGGCTGCTGTCAGTTAATTATGATTGGTATTGGTTCAAATCTGGCTTTTGCAATTCATTCTTCTAGGAATAATTACTGTAGACAAAGGTGAACCACTAACTCCGGCTTTTACTACCAGTATTTGAACTAGGAACTTTACTACTACTACCTACTGAACTATGTATGACATATGATACTGGTACTTCTTTATCCAATTCCCCGACTACTAACTACTTCGGGTATACCAACTACTACTCCAGGTCTACTGCCTTAAAAAGGCTCCCTTGTTTTATCCTATTCTCTATCTTTATGGTCGGTATCTGATTCTAAGGTACGATCCGAATCCTAGCAAGGAGCTAGACCCGAACTACTCTATTTATGATAACGAAAAAAGAAAAAGGGAATTCATTATAAGACTCGTCTTACTGTATCTAAAGCTGCCGTGTCCTGCTCCAACTCTAAAAGTATATTCCCTTACCTCGCTACTGAGCTAACTGGTAAACAATAAGAATGGAATTGCTGATAATAAGGCTGAAGCCGATAAGCGGGAACTCAACCACTAAGTGAAAGGGTGAACTGGGAAATTAAGGCTCTATCTACCAACTCTAACTATAAGAATTGGACTGGGAACAAGGTACGCTTCACGGGCTGTAACCACTACTTGATTTAAAGCTATACATCCATACTTTCATCCTATATCTCCAGTTGAGTATTCCTCTACCAGTATCAATACCCCTATATTATATATTGATTCAAACCTTTATTTGTGTAGGCTGAAGAATTATAAGCACTGGGACAAGCCTGTTTGTCGGTAGATTATTTCTCTAATAAATCGTAGGTTGACTCCCTTAGCTTAGGTCACTGGGATAAGGAGAGAGGTATACTGAGATAGGGTAGTGGCAAGCTAAGCCTAGCAAGCCAGACTCAAAGGATGAAAGGGGGTATAGAATCTAAGAAGGTCCAGTGAGATTTCAAATGAGTACGTACTCTAACAAGCAAGCATGCAAGGATCAATACAAAGGAGTGTAGCCAGTATAGAAAGAATCAAAGCTAGTAGTTGAAGAGGTAAGAGCAGGCTTACAGGCAGTAGTTTAGTGGAGTTTTGATGCCCTTGTTTCAGTCTATCTTTTGCTAGTCCAATCCTTTGCCCCATCTTAGCGGCCAGCTTATCAGCCCCAGCTCATAAAAAAGCTGACCTTGCTTATTGCCCCGGGAGCCTGTCTTCCACTCTTTAACTGCAAATATAGCAATCCTGCCCCTACTTAATCATAATTAAATGTAGCTTCCCGAGCCTTACCTATACTAGGCAAACCCTTGAACTAAACTCACAACAAAGCTTTCATCATTAACTAAAAGAATGGAATTGGTGCTTCTCACCCTGTATCGCTAGAGCACTAAGTTGCCTATACTAGGCAAACCCTTGAACTAAACTCACAACAAAGCTTTCATCATTAACTAAAAGAATGGAATTGGTGTTTCTCACCCTGTATCGCTAGAGCACTAAGTTGCCTTTATTTACCTACTGATTTCAAATCTTATATTTCTAGCCATCAGTTTTGCTTTATGTCCCTACCTCTAAGTTTGACTTTACTCGATCTTATTCTTACTACTAGCCCCTCTCATCCATCAGTATGCCCTTACTCAGTTTGATTCTCTGTATCGCGCCCCTCACCTTATTCCGAGAGTTTCCATCTCATCCCTTATTGCCACTAGCAGACTCATTTCTCTTCTAAGTGAATCCAACTCATAAGTTAAAGAAAGAATCAATCACAAAGTCGGAACCTAGTAAAAGACAATTGTAGTAGTAAAAGAATTGTTAAGTGGAGTGAAAAGACGGGATTGAACTAATTGGTAGAAGACCTAACCTCCAGTTGAAGAACCGAGGCTTCAACAATGGGCACAGACCTCGGGTACGATGTATCGCAGTAACAGATTTCATCAAAAGAATCAAATGGGGAAGCGAGAATGCAAGTACTAATCCAAAGAAAGAAGCTAGGCCAAGTAACAGCCAAGACACGGATAAACGTAAAGCAACGTGTGTAACTAAAAGAATCGAACCACGGATACCAAGCTTCAATAGGACCTAACAAGACTCTGACTGCTGACCTCAATTCCTACGTTCACCTTCGAGCTCTTCTTCGCTAAGAAATAGAATAGAAATCGAATATAATAGAACACATTCTACTAATATGATAAAACACATTCTACTATGCAATAATAACTTACTAAATAGTCTGAACATCAAGACTGAATTCATTGAGTCAAGTAAGAATTCGAGTGAAACCTAAGTTGACAAGCAAGACCCCTAGGAACAAGTATAAGTTGGTACCTAGCAAAGTAAGGCTTATAGCCAAGAGATAATGTTGTACACATGAACGCAATAGTGCATTTCGTAACAAAACAATACAAGGTAGAATTGAAGCAAAGAAAATAAGTCTTTGTCTCTCTTTTAGTAGTCAAAGAGTAAGAAATAGTAGCTTAGGCCTATGAGCTGGGAATGGAAAACTCACTAGTGAGATCAATAAAGCAAGTCGGTAGTTGTAGACTTAAAGTAAGAGGAGAGAGCCTTGGTTTCTCCCCCCTTTTTTCACCAGCAAATTCTTTAACCCACGCTATGCTACTAAGGTCGTAATAATGTTCTATACTAACAAGTAGTTTGGTTCTGTTGTCCTGCACTTATTCCTGTTGCTAGTGCTCTTAGATCTATACCCATGAATTGAATACCTAGATGCACTAGATCGTATGACTACTCTTTATCTCCAGTTCATTTCTTAGAAGTCATTCTTTATTCTTGTAACTGTTATTGTTACATTATTATCCCTTTAGTAGCTAGCATCCTTTTGGGCAAGGTATCCTTACTACCAGGTTCAATTCTGAGTTGACCAAACCTATCTCTCTGCTCGGAGAAAGCATGTCACTTGTGCATTATGGCATTGAATAAAAAGAGACATAGTCCATAGAGTAGGTATGCCAAGCTGGAGTCAATAGCCAGGATATGGTACGATCAATAGAACTGGGCGAGGTATGGGCACCCAACCTAATAAGAATGATGATGTTTACGTATATGGCCCATTAGCAGTTCGTTAAGTCAAAGAGCTTATGAGTCAAGGTATGAGAAGCTGTAGTTCCATTCCATGTTGCAAGTAAAGGGATTAGAAGCACTGGTGACATTCTTTGAAGCACTACTAGTTCCAATCTGATGCTGACCATTGCACCACTCTTTGCTTTTGTATTGATTCTTTCCATTATTGAGTATAGTAGCAGGTAGTCGCTTGGTGACTAAAACAAGTAAGTGAGTTAGCTTCTGTGTGTCGAGTTGAAAGTCTCTCCAGTAGTATGAATTCTTGTTATCGATTACTATTTAGACGAATGAACTGACTAGCCAATAAAGATCTTCACTCACAACTTAGAGACTTCCCTATTTAGCTTAAGCTTGCAACCTTACTACCTTTCGTTCATTCCATAAGATGCGAACCTAGGTCTGTCGCTGCTTCATCTAATTCCCCAACTGCTTGCTATCAAACTGAAGTTGCTGATCTCAATTCCATTCCTCTTGCTTCAGTCCGCTGCCTCGTTTACTAGCCTTGATTGCAACTTCCACTGCTAACTTGCATTCCAACTCTTAACACTGAAAGAAAGAGGCAACACAAAAGAATTCAAATGGACGGTCTGAGCCTTACCTGCCACACCACAACTCCAATCTTACTTTGTTGGTTTTAGTCTCCCCTTCCCGGCGATCGGCCTACATCTAATAGCTCCAAGTCTACCGATCCTGTCTTGCTTTCTTTACTTGCTGGCTTAGCTTCCATAGTAATGAGTTGGCTTCTGATCCTTACATTGCATTCCTTTTTCATTAGTATTGGTGGTATATGCCTATAGCAACATCCTTACTTCCAAGATGCATTCTTATGTTTCCCTTTCCAGCTTTTACCCTGGCGCAAATTCCCTACTCTTTGTTTCCAGTATCAATGTGACAAATGGTAGTCGCATTCTCGTTAGTAGACCCTAGAAGCAGTAGACATAGTCCTATTTTGGAGCATAAATCTTGTTAGTCATCTTAGTTTCAGAGCTAGCAAGTAAGGACCAATGCTAGTGGTTAGAGAAAGAAAGTAAGCAGTAAAAGAATAAGGTTAAGGAAAAGCGGATTAATAGGCCAAAGGGGCTCTAAGAATGACTCCTGTCGGTAGCAATTCCTTATTGTAGTCTTTGTTTGCAGTGGTTCGATTCCACTAGTGATGGATACATTCTTGTTTACACACGCCCTAGCCAATAGTTGCATTCCCGGGTGCCGGGTGCGAGGTTGACCTTTGAGTCGCCCAAGAGGGGAATTCTATGACTTCACTCCTATTCTTGTGCTTATGAGTTTGGTTACTGTCAGTACTAGGTTGATTCTATTCCCGCATGCCATAGATCATATTCCAAGGACAAAAAGCTATTTAGGGTAGTCAGTCTTGTTCGAAGAGAAGTCTGATCGGTATTAGTTTCATAGTAATGGATGGGGTCGTTGTTAGTTCCATCTTGTTGGGGTCGTAGTGAAGCCTTGTTATCATGGGTGCATTCTTTAGTCTTTTCTGGTGGTCTAGTTCTCATAAGCACGAGTCCGACTCTTGCTAGTAGTGGTGTAATCCTCAGTTTATTGATTTGGTCTTGTTAGCGTTAGCTATTAGCCTGTTTGCCAGCAGCTCCATTCTTGTATTCCGGGTGCGGCATAACTCCTTGTTGTAGCTCGCCACCTACTATATATATTGTATCTCCTACTGAAAGAGAAGAACTGGAATAATATCTCTTACTGAAAGAAAAAAAATGGAATACTTGGATTTAGCTCGATATGTGAGTTAGGTACATACGGTGTTACATAAGAAAGAAGGTAACTAACCAATCACAGTAGGAAAGGAAGACAACAGTATAAAGTATAGAGCATAGAAACAACCTCGGTATTATTAGATGGGTACGCCTTTAAGTATGCTACACTTACACCTAAACCTTGCTCTACGGTATCTCATTCTGAAACTGACTTACGCTACACTATACTACTTTGTTTATCTACCTATATTATGATAGAATAATAATTAGTTTGGTTCGGCATCCCAAGGGGTTTCCACCTTGACTCTTTTACTGCTTAGGACAATTATGCACTTGTGGGGGCGCGGGGGTTACTTATATGAGTTCGATTCTTTCCTATCTTAGTGAGGGTCCGTAACGGGGGAGACTAAAACCAAGGTTAGAAGCAACAAAGCCAAATCCATTGTTCAGTGTCACAGAATCAAAGACAGGGGTTTTGTTTTGAAACAGTAGAGCACCTAAGCTAGGGGGCTATTAAGGAATGAGCATGCTATGAGAATGAGCTATGCTCGGAGGGGAATCAGATGGACCCCATAATCATAATATGGCAGGCACGAAACTAACCTACTATATTGTAGCTTGTATTAATAGAAAAACTAGCATACTCTCTTTGGACAGTGCCCATTCGATTCTTTATTTTGACAGTGCCGAGCCAACTCGATTATATTCTCTTATGCAAGATAGTTAGTTTCATCAGCGCCAATTTTCTTCTTGCTTTGATACGGGGTCTACTGAAACATATTCACCAATGGCACACCTACCCTAGAGTTACCATGTGCCCACTTGTTCATTGAGCGTAGTGGAAGGGCTCCGTCAACGGTCGACATCCCTTGTGCGGAAACACACACAAAAAGACCATAGCAACGCCAAGTGCCAAGCAACAACACAGACGAAAGGTATACATTCCTTTTCCCGCTTCGCTTGTGGGTTCCTTTGCGCAATGGCTAACTAAACTGTCTGCTAAAGAATGAATGGAATGGAATCTCTTATCTTTTTCATAGAAATTATTAGGAATTGAGTGAGGAGTTCACTTTAGCCTTGTCAACTCATACTGCATTTTCTCTTTCGAGCTTAGCTTCCCTTTTGCCAACCTTACTTCTACTTATAGCCTTGTCAACTCATACTGCATTTTCTCTTTCGAGCGTAGCTTCTCCCTTTTGCCGACCTTACTTCTACTTATAGCCTTGTCAACTCATACTGCATTTTCTCTTTCGAGCTTAGCTTCTCCCTTTTGCCGACCTTACTTCTACTTATAGCCTTGTCAACTCATACTGCATTTTCTCTTTCGAGCTTAGCTTCTCCCTTTTGCCGACCTTACTTCTACTTATAGCCTTGTCAACTCATACTGCATTTTCTCTTTCGAGCTTAGCTTCCCTTTTGCCGACCTTACTTCTACTTATAGCCTTGTCAACTCATACTGCATTTTCTCTTTCGAGCTTAGCTTCCCTTTTGCCGACCTTACTTCTACTTATAATTGAGTGCTGCTCTCAATGTCCTGGTTTTGGCTATCCAATTGAATCCACTGTTACTGTTCTTTGAGGCGCTAAAGCAGAAGGAGATTTCAATATGATTGAGGTGCTCCATATGATAGGAATACACCTCAACTTTGTTTATTCCCCCCAACTCAGCTTTCCGTTTTCAGAATACACAACAAAACTCGAGGGATAACTTTGCTACTGGGGGTTGTATACTCGGGAAAGCTTTCAACCACACGCGGTTATTACTTACTTTACTAATGCGTTACACAAGCGGTTGTTACTTTAAGCGTAGTTACAACTTTGTTTATTACTTGCTTTCTCTATCATACCTAGCTTATTCTTCTGTTACTTCTGATACTGTTGAACATCTTTCTACTGCTGCAAGATCCTTATTCCCGAGCTCCTTCCTCAACCAGACGACTTTGACCACACCGAACTCGACTTGAAGACAAAATAGAACCCGCTCTTGTTGCTGACTTAGCGGTTTGCTACTACTTCTTTTGCCGACCTCTCCTTCTTAAGAGCCATCTAAAAGCTGCCCTTTCCTAACCTCGCAATGAACTAAATGAGATGTTTACTTGCTTTACCGCCAACAAACAGGCCCACTAGAGAGTGCTCTCTTGGATTGGGTATGGGATGGATAGGAGTCCCAAAAAATCCACACTTTCATAGCTGGCATAGCATAGCAGGTGTGTTACTTTGTATTGTCTCTTAGCAACACCTTATCAAGTACTTTTTTCATTTGCCTTGTTTGTGACTTATTGATTCTCTAAAAAATGGTAGAGCCACAGGGGTAAGTAAGTAGAGCAGAGCAGGTGTCTCGTTTTCATACCAGGTATAGCAGTAGTATCGCTTTCATAGGTTTTATTTAGTAGTTGTAGGTATCGGTAGCTAGAAATAGTGCTTGAATGGGAAGAGTTTTTGTGATGTGAGTTGTTCTTGAAGGAATCTGTCCTTGAAACATAGTTAGCCCTTCTTAAGGCAAGAGCAGTAATCGCGACGGTCTAAGCCGTTCGTTACATAGTTGTCCTTGTCTCGTGTCTCCTCGGTTCGGTACCCTCTTCTCTTCCCCTGTAATAGCTGCCTCGCTAGTGTCCAAGACAAATGAAGATAATAACTCCCTGGCGCCCCAGCTTATGATACTGATTCTTAATCCAGTAATATTTTATTATGATTGATATCAAGCATTCAATTCACCTGTAGAATATTGATCAGTATTTTAAGAAGAAAACTAAGTAGAAAAAGGTGGTTTCTATTTCACTGAACGAGATATCTGTTGTACCGGTGTTAAGTAATAAACATCATTATTATTATTATTGATAGGATACACCATTATTATTATTATTATGGATATTAAGCATCGTTATTATTGGGGTTTTCAGGCTAAGAGCTGCGGGGCAGTACGCCTTTAAGAGGTGAGTCGAAGAGTGCCAGGCGGGAGTCAAGGAATGATAGCAGGTAAAGCAGACTCTAGGGTGGGCTAAAGCATTGATGCCGCGAGTAAGGTTAGGTATCCTTACTTATTGGAATGCCAGGAACGGGCCTAGCCGCTGGTAGGGTAATACAGAACAGAACGTGTCTAAGCAATACAAAAGTGAGAGATAGACTAGTCAAATCGGAAGACAGGAAGGAAGGGTAGGCTAATAAGCAATAAGGCAAGGCTCGGTTACTGCTCCAGTTATATCTATATTCTTTGTTTGATACACATACGTCCCTGTGTTTAATTCAAGTCCTAAGACCTATTCTTTGATTTTGACTTCCCCCTATCAATCTTGCTATACTTGCTCTAAAACTGAGATTAGTGTTACCAATACCTTATCTTGTTACAATATAGAATTGAATAAGTGATTCCCAAGGTTTAAATCACTGGTAACAATGAGGCTATAGCTTACAACTAGGGTCGATGTAATTGAGCTACGACTACTAAATCGAACTACCACCACCTGCTTATAGAACATACCTAGTGAAACCAATGCTCGAACTACTGCTGGAGGGAATGTCACTCGATGCCCCGGATAAATAAAACAAGTAAATAGTAATTCTGACACCCCAAACAAGCTATTACTGGTACTACTAGCTTTTAGTCTTGCTTGTTAGCTTCCAAATCCTAGGTCAAAGTCATGCTTGTTAGTTACTTATTACTTATCTACTGTCACTACGGCCACCCTAATATTCCCCAGCTGCTTTGCTGCCCTTACTTGAGAACTAACTGTTGATGATCCAGAGATCCTACTTATGCGCCTATTACTTGAACCTTGCTTTTCATACTTTTATATTATAAGTATATTGCTTGCCTTGGGTAGCTACATTAGTCTCTCTACGACTTTGATCTTAACTTCAGGAACTCCATCTTCAAGAAGTAACCCCTCTTTAGCTGTAGGGCCAGTGGAAACTAACTCTCTACTTTCTCTGAACCCAAACCTTAACTTTCTGCTTCTGCGCTATAATCTTTTACTGGTTTTGATTCTGGCTATCCTGCCCCTCATTCCGTATTTGTCATTTACGAACTGAATTATACCTTATCTTATTTCTTGATTGGCTTGTTCAAACATTCTTCTATATAATATAACATAGTATCTCAGGTTAAGGTCGTGGTAGCAGCAGATGTATTCTATAATATAAGTAAAAGAACGATAGCCAGTAGCGCAAGTCTTATCCTGTGGGGCCAAGTGAAGTCTTATCTGCTAATAGTTCATTCTCGTGCTTCCCAGTTCAATTGTTTAGTGCACGGTTTTAGCCCTAGAGGAAGCAGTTGTTTTCTTGTTAGGCGCCTAAGGAATACGAGTTAGTAGATAGAAGTATGAGTTATGTCTTTGATTCCTTCTATCTAAACAAGAAGCCCGGGGCTGATATAAGGGAATGACATCTCTTTAGTGAAAGACAGACTTAAGTCAAGGAGGGGAAGTTTTAAGTTATACTACTAATATAAGTAATAAAGGGCTGAAGCAAGATAATTGGAATACCGCTAACGAGGGACAGAGTCGAAGGTGAAATATATGATGCAAGTATAGGTGGGTTGCTAAGGATCTGTATGTCGAGTTCAAGTCTCATAGATGATAGCAGAAGAGTTAGAGATGGGCAGGGTACTAGTTTTAATTTGGGTAGTTCTAATAGGAGTTAGGTAGGGCGCAAGCTTAGTATAGTTTTAGTTTGGGTAGTTCTAATAGGAGTTAGGTAGGGCGCAAGCTTAGTATAATGTATAACGTTAAGGAGTTAGTACGTTGCGCAATGGGCAAGTCCTGAGTGAAACGCTTGCTTTACCTATAAAAGAACTTCTAAGTAAAGGGTGCCGGTGAAAAGGAAAGGAAAGTAACGTTCTTGCTTAATGGTGAAGTTCATATCAACCATATCTTTTCGAAGGAAGCCAGTAAGATTCAAAAGAAAGGGGGAGTTTCAGATTCAAGTTGAGTTCGGGTTGAATCGACACAGGATCAGAAGGCAGCAAGCGGATCCGCAAGTTTAGTTGAGTTCACGGGTCAAGTCAATAAGTTTATATCCGTATGGAAAAGGGGTAATTTGGGAATAAGAGGCTCTGCGGTGTCACGAGCTTAGCTGATTTTGCCTAAGCCGTGCGGCACCCCTGCGTATCCGTCCGCAAAGGTCAGCCTTCCCCGAGATCTCCTAAAGTCCCTTAGACTTACAAAAGAGAAAACGGGTCAGAAGAAGCAATTCCCACGGGATCCACAAGCAACTGCTCAAGCAAACACTTCATAAAGCCATATGCAAATTACATCCATGGACATTACAAACTCAGAGAGGTTGCACATAAAGGATAATGGTCCATTACAGATCGAAGTCCTCCACAAGTGCTTACAAGACATACTTATATTTACAAGCCAAAATTGGCCATAAAGCAAACCAAACTCGGGCTGCTAAGCCTACTGCAAGCCCGCTACTTGCTGTACAAGGTATGTACACAAACCGAAGGACTCGGACAAACACGAGCATTTCATCAAACACCTTGTTTACATTGTTGTCCGTGACTTTCTCACCCACTTATTCCTTCGACGTCCTCGTCGAAGCCGCTGTAGACGCTGCATCTCCTCGCATTTTGCTAAATCTTCAATCTTCTGCTTTAGCTGCAACACGCCCCTTTGGCTCCCAGCTGCTCTCCACCGCTGTTGTTGAGTAGTCGAACTCTGATCCGCCATGCTGCTTCAACTCACCAATGACTGAATTTGGTGTGAGGTTGGCTGAGTTGTGCTGATCCTTGTTGGTTCTCGCGGATCCTGCTGATGAAGGAAAAGACCTACCTTATTATGCGCCAGTATCGTAGTATACTCATGTTGCTTGAACTAGGTGGATCCTTGTTGGAGCTTTAACGAGCATCGCCTCGCAGACTTTGAAGTTTTTATGGTCCTTCTTCCACAATGTTTGCCCATTGATCCTTCCTCCATGTTTAGTTGTCACTCACAAGTAGGTTCGCATCACTTCCACTTTCGATTGGCATTCAATTAAAAAATGAAGCGGACAATCTACTCTCAGTAATACCGATCACCAATGGTGAGGTTTTGACAACTATTGTATTCCGTAAGCTTTCTCTGAAAGGTCACTGAACTTATGTAGAGCTCTTCTGCTGGATAAGTAAGAGAACTGTGATACTTGACTTCACCCATTCTCTTAGTAGTTGAGAATGCAAGGTTACTTGGCTTCGCTCACCTCCTCGAGTTAAGAGGATTGGGGTACTCGGTTTTGCCCATTCTCTTGAGTTGAGAAGGCAAAGGTTACTCGATTTCGCCTGCCTCCTCGAGTTTGTACTTCATGCATTGAGCTAGTTACTAACATTTGTCTGCTCTTTGCTCACACTTCTGAAGCACTTGAAGTATTTGCACTCCTTGCGTTGAGTTAGCTACTGTGATTCGCCTTCTCACTGCCATTGAACTTCTGGAATGCAAGAAGTTTCGCTCGAAAAGAATAAAAAGTTTACCCCAACTTGGAGTCCCCCAACTTAGAGTAAGTCTTTGATAGATTTGGTCGCCTCTGGGATTGTACCATCTTCTCCATCACCTTTGTTGCCTACTCCTCTAAGTAGAAAGGTACAGTACCATGTACTATATACTTTGTTCCTTGGTCGAGCACTCCTGCATCAACCCGAAGTCCCTCGTTTTCGACTATCTTGATGAGAAGTCCATCGACATCGATCTTATGAAGTTTCTTGGCCTCTGCCCTTCTGCCCTATCTTGGTACTTGGAGTTTGCCTTTACATTCTCCACCTCCTCGGCCCCTTTTACAACCAATGCTCTCCCTCCATGAAAGCAAGGGATCGATGACTCCATGGAAGTCCCGCCTCTGCGGTACCATGATGCTGCCAAGCCCATAGCCCTACTATCCATTGACTTGCATCTGCATCCCCTTCCTTCGCGATCGGTAGATCCGCCTCTGTGGCACTATGGTGCTCCTCCAAGTCCACCTCCTTTCTAACTGACACTTTGCTTTTGGGTAGCTGAGCCCCACTGGACTCGTCGTCGCTTCCTCGCCCCTTCCGACCACCTGCTTTGACACCACTGTGTCCTCCTAGCAGTTCTCCTTGGTCGATAGAAAGACAGACTATAACTCTCATGAATGGTCTCCGCCATCTTGTTGCAGCGCTCACGCCGATTCTGTTCTCCTTAGCTTCCTTCGTAGCAACGTTCGCTTACTCAGCTTTATCCTCTGACTTGCCGGGCAGTCCAACTCTCCAGTTGCTCCGATCATACCTTAGTATAATCAAGTTCCCTCCATGGGACTCACTGGTACTTGCAATCTGACTACTCCCTCGATGGTACATAGCTCTCATATGCTGATGATCAAGGCTTTCATCTGATGCAAGCTTCGATGCATACACACGGAAGACCCGCCTTTGCGGTACTGTGGCATTCACTCCTTGAATCCATAGCCCTTCTTGTCGTTGCATTGTTCACCGAAGTGGAGCTCCCAGTAGCTCCTGATCATTCATATGATCACGTCCCCCTCCATGGGACTCACTAGTACTTGCACTTGGACTTCTTTCTCGGTGGTACATAGCCCCCATATGTTGATGACTAAGACTTTCATCCAATGCAAGCTCTGATGCACACACGAAGACCCGCCTCTACGGTACCATGACATTCACTCCTTGAATTCATAGCCCTTCTTCTTGTTGTGTCGTACACCAAAGTGGAGCTCCCAATAGCTCCTGATCATACCTCTGCATGATCTTGTCCCTCACGGGACACGATCGCTTGTGTTGCATTGCCACGAACTATTCCACCACGATCTGCTACACCATGTCGCCTCCTGGTGACATCTCCATTGTATATAGATTCTTGTGTGATGAACTCGGACTACGACTTCTCCACGTGTGGCCTCTGCCATCTCCAATTTTTAGTTCGCTCCCCTGGCAATTCACCTTCGTCCCCCCACTCTTGGGTCACACCTGGACGAAGCATAGCTCTATGACAGTCCGTCGCCTAGTAGCTCATGAAGTCCCCCTGACTTCGCTAGAATTGATGCACCATTGTCTGGATCCTGAGCCTCTATCCCCTACCAGCACAATCTCTGCTATGCACCTCTTGTTCCTGACAACTCGAATGGCAACACTATGGCATATTCTTCAAGAGTATCCGTCTCTGCGTCCTCTTGCCCCATGCTAAGATATCCTGATCTCAACTTTGCCTCCGTAAGTTGAATTACCTTAGTTACTCCGTCAAATGCACCTCTGAGGTAGCTTGCATGTGCCTCGAAGCTCCCTTCATCTTTGGCACCATGGAAGATAAGTCCGCCCCATCAGAATGAAGAACTCATGGAACGACATGATCTCACTCTTGCCTCTACAAGAGTTCATGCCCTTGACCTCCGTCCAAGGAAAGCTCTGTGCATCCGCTCCATGTTCCATTTTCTATGTCGACTCCCTTCATGCGGCTTGGATACTTCACCAAGTTCCACCCAAGTCATTCCGCTCCTCGATTTGCATTGAGTTGATAGTGGCCCTCGCGTCCACCATTCCACAGGTCAGCCCTCCGTTGAGTTCGATTTCCACATCGACTCGAAGTGTGCCTTCATATGATGTTGCCTTGGATTACTCCCCCACTTGATCTCGAAATGTATCCACCAATGCATTACCTCATTCGAGATCATGTGATGACTCTTCGTCGCTCGCTCGGTCCGTTGAGCCTTGTGGAGATATTACCTTGAGAAACTCTTCCTCAATATGTATGATCTATTGCACATGATTCTCCCTCTGGAGAACTAGGACTTATCCCTCCTGGATATCTGTCCTATTGGAGCAACTTTCCTCTTTACATTCTTCCCACTGGAAGTTTCGGAGACCATCATCCCCTTTGGACTACTCCGTCTTGCTGAACAACTTGTGTCTTGTTCTACCCCCGCAAATGCACTTGCTAGATTGTGACTCTTTGCTAATACAGTCTCCACTGCACCCTTCAAGGTCTAGCAACGTGTTGAACTTGTTACACATTTCAGCCGCCTACGGACGTATCATTTTATGTCGAAGAGAAAGTTCTGATGCTCCATGAAAGCAAGCATAATCTAATAGGCCAGGAAAGCAGACTTAAAACAGGAATAGTAGACCTAACAACCCGATTAAAGAATAATAATTAGGAAGGGGAGTTAGCGAGCAAACACACGAATCAGCACATTAAGTAAAGAATCCAAGTAGTAAGCGGAAGAGTAAGAGAAAGTATAGTAAGAGTTAAAGACAAGAGAGGAAAGCTCTAAGTCACATTTGATAATGAAATAGATAAGTAAGAATAAGGAGAGTAAGCCCGCCTCTACTATATTTCAGGCATAACCTACTATATCATAAGATGAGAACTCGGAACTCAGCCCTCCCCTACTGATCCGGATCTTCTAACTACTGACTTCAAATCTTATATTAATACTAACGAAACCCTAGCTCTGAACTCATACTTGCATTTCCAAGCTACTGATCTTGCTTTTCAGCCACTAGTGCCTAACAGACTTGAACCAGTACCCATAAAAGGCAAACACAGAAGAACCTATTCTTCCCCTACCGGCCTCAAGCCTTACTTTCATTTATCTCTTTCGGTCACTGATGGGAATAAAATAGGAATCAACTTTGTATACGAAAAAATACTAGCAGACCGTCACACACAGCGGAATCAAATAGAAATCACAATCAGATGAACACCAAGATTTACGTGAAAAACCCCTTCAACTCGAATGGTAAAAACCACGGGACAAGCCAGAGAAAATCCACTATCAAAATAATGAATATACAGATCTCAAGGCTTCTTGCCCAAGCCCAAAGCAATAGTCATAAGAGAATCACAGGGATACAAGGACTATAATCCTAAGCACAATATCCAAAACCTTCCCAAGAGATCACAGTAAGAATTCACTGCAAACTGATCTAACCTGATATTTGAATGATTGAGAATAGTCTTTGCCTGCCCTTGTTTTCTTCCCTTTCCTAGATCTCTTATTTTCTGGCCTCTACTGTCGATCTGCAGTCTTCTTTCTCTCTCCCATGTTTCCAGCCGCCGCTGCTCTCTTAATCTCAACCCTAGCCACCTAATCTAGGTTTTAGGTTAATATAAGTGAGATTTTGGGCTGTGGGCTTCACTAAAGCCCATTATGGGCTGAATCTGGGCCATCTGCCCAATAACCTCCCCCTTCATCCCATAAGGGAGGCTGTCTCATGACTTCTCAATGTGAAACCATGCCGACCAACTGCCGGCACATCTCCTGTCTCTCTTTTTCTGCTCACTTTCAACTGCTTCCTGGTAACTCTCTGGTTCACCTGCATCAGTAAGCATCACATACTCATCTATAGAGTATCTTCTGGAAGGTTGACGTGGTCTAGAAGATCTTCTTAACTGAGGTTCTGTGGAAACTTGCTCTTTTTCTTCTTCTTGCTCAACATGTCCTGCAGGTAGATCAACATCTGGCTCTGCACTATTTTCCTGCACATCTCCCTCATCACCCTGATATACCAGAGGAATAACTGGGTCACAGTCTACAAATCCCTCTACAGAAGTCTTAGCTGGTGCCTCCTTCTTCAAATCCTCAATGATTTGATCCTCAAAGAAGACAACATCTCTGCTTTTGAACACCTTATGCTTTTCTGGATCCCAAAGCATGTAATCAAATTGATCATGTGAGTAACCAAGAAAAATACACTCTTTTGTCTTACCATCCAGCTTGGACCTTTCATTGTTTGGAACATGTGCAAAAGCACGACAACCAAACACTCTTAAATGCTTATAGGAGACATCTTTCCCTGACTATACATGCTCTGCAACATCACCATCTAGAGCTGTACATGGTGATAAGTTGATTACATCAACTGCAGTCCTCAAAGCCTCATCCCAAAACCTTTTGGGTAGCTTGGCCTGTGAAAGCATACATCTGATCTTTTCCATGATGGTGCGGTTCATCCTCTCTGTAATTGCATTATGCTAAGGCGTATCAGGGATTGTCAACTCATGCTGGATGCCATGTGACCTGCAATAATCATTAAACAATCTTGTGTACTCACCACCAGTATCTGATCTTATACATTTCAATTGTCTTTCTGTCTCCCTTTCAACTCTGGCATGAAACACTTTGAAGACTTTAATAATCTGATCTTTAGTCTTCAAAACATAGACCCAAACTTTCCTAGAAAAGTCATCTATAAAAGTAACAAAATAAAGTGCACCATTGATACTAGGGACATTAACAGATCCACCAGGAGTTTTTTGTCCTCAAAGGACCACACACATCTGTATAGACACGATCCAAGGCATGCATTTTTCTAGATAAGGCAGGACTAACAAAGGAAACTCTATGTTGTTTACCAGCCAAACAATCAATACAAGGGTTCAAACATGTACCTCTGAGGTATGACAATACATCTCTCTTAGAAAGTTCTTGCATCCCTTTCTCGCTCATGTGTCTCAGTCGCCTATGCCACAACTCTATACTGGAGTCTTTCTATGTAGCATTCAACTGCTCATCACAAGCTTTAGGTTGCAATCTATACAATGTATGACATTTCTTCCCATTAGCTACAATAAGAGAACCCTTACTGAGCTTCCACTGCCCTCTATGAAATCTGACATCAAAGTCTTCATCGTCCAGCCTTCCAACTGAAATTAAATTCAGTCTTAAGTCAACCACATGCCTCACATCCTTAAGTACCAACTTGCAACCAAGGTTGGTCTTTATATGGATATCTCTCATGCCAATGATGTTTGTTGTGCCATAGTTGCCCATCTTGACAACACCAAAATTTTCAGACCTGTAAGTAGCAAAGAACTCCCTCCGTGGTGTAGCATGATAAGAAGCACCTGTTCAATTATCCACTCGAGATCCTGGCACACACAAGAAAAAATATCATCGGAAGTAGACAAAATCAAATAATCACTACCTTGTACTGTAGCTGTGATATTCTCTTTTGACTCTGTATGCTCTATTTCTTTCCCCCTTTTCTTGTTCTTCTTAGGTTGCTTGTACTGATTCTTGTAATGTCCTTTCTCACCATAATTGTAGCAAATAATATCTTTCCTAGACCTTGACTTGCTTCTACCCATACGTGAACCACTTATATCCTTTGACTTTGACCTTCCTCTGTTCTCTGAGACAAGTGCTTGTGAATCAATCTGAGAAGTTGCTGAATTCTTTCTCATTAATTCCTCATTCAACAAACTGCTTGTTACTTGACTCACGGTGATAATATCATCTGGTGCCGAATTATTGAGAGAAACCACTAGTGTCTCCCAACTTTCTGGCAAAGAACTGAGAAGTAACGATGCATGTAACTCATCATCAAGAGACATTTTCATAAAGGATAACTGGTTAGTAATACTCTGCATTTCATTTAAATGCTCAAGAATAGAAGTACCCTCTTTATATTTCAAGTTCACAAGTTTTCTGATAAGAAAAGCTTTGTTGTCAATCGTTTTTCTTTCATAAAGACCTTCTAACTTTTTCTAAAGAGAGTAAGCAGAACATTCAGTAGAAACATGGTGAAAGACACTATCATCTAGCCATTGTCGAATAAAGCCAACTATTTTTCGATCTAACCTCTTCCACTCATCATCTGTCATAGATGTGGGCTTTGCACTGTCCCCTTACAAAGGTCCATACAAATCTTTGCAATATAAGAGATCTTCCATTCTTGGTTTCCATATCATCCAATTGTTTCCATTTAAACTAATCATGTGAGAAATATTACCGGCCTCCGTGTTAAAATACAAAAGATTAAATACCACCAAAACCCTACTTTGATACCAGTTGATGGGAATAAAACAGGAATCAACTTTGTATACGAACAAATACTAGCAGACCGTCACACACAGCGGAATCAAACAGAAATCACAATCAGATGAACACCAAGATTTACGTGAAAAACCCCTTCAACTCGAAGGGTAAAAACCACGGGACAAGCTAGAGAAAATTCACTATCAAAATAATGAATATACAGATCTCAAGGCTTCTTGCCCAAGCCCAAAGCAATAGCCACAAGAGAATCACAGGGATACAAGGACTATAATCCTAAGCACAATATCGAAAACCTTCCCAAGAGATCACAGTAAGAATTTACTGCAAACTGATCTAACCTGAGATTCGAATGATTGAGAATAGTCTTTTCCTGCCCTTGTCTTTTTTTGCTTTTCTGAATCTTTTGTTTTCTGGCAGTTACTGTCGATCTACAGTCTTCTTTCTCTCTCCCACGTTTCCGGCCGTCGTTGCTCTCTTAATCTCAACCCTAACCACCTAATCTAGAATTTAGATTAATACAAGTAAAGTTTTAACTGTTGACTTCACTAAAATCCATTATAGATTGAATTTGAACCATCTGTCCAACTGTTCGCTACTTACTTTTTCTTGGTTCTCTACTCTCAAGCAAAACCTGTAGTTCACCCCCAGCTCATAAAAAAAGGTGACCTTACTTTCAATCTAACAAACAGCTTCCTTTACGCTTTTGCTTCAATCACATATTACTTTCCCGCTGGATCTGGCATAACTTAACGCTTCAGTCAACTCTTTACATGACATGCAACTCACAGATTGATTTCTGAAGTGACGCACCCCAAGTTATGTACTCACCTTATTCACTTACCGTACGTACTTCGAGCGCATTAACAAAAAAAAAACTAAGTCGGGCAATTAACCACTCAATTCCCTACCTATTGATTCAAACTGGAGCTCTCTTCCATTAGTCTGACATCCCTTCCTTTTAGGTTGACCGTACTCGCTTGAAAACCGACCTTCCCCTTGCACGGATATAAAAACGGAACTTTCACAACTACTTGCTGCTTCTGATCATGTCGATTCCACTCGTAACTTGGGGGTTCAGATAAGATGGTACAGGCTTAGCAATCAATGTAGGTTAGTTAAGATTCATAGGGAAGAGATGCTGTATGAAGAGATGCGGATGTTGTGTCTTTACAATGTGTTCTATAACTAGCTTCTTTACTTGTTGCTTGATCATATAGAGTCGGGTAATATTACTTAATTCTATATTGGGTCGGGCTCAACCTTCCCTTCAGAACCAATTGTAGCCGACTTACTTTATTACGTACGCTCCTTATCCAGATCCTTATTTTCACCTTTCTTTTTTGGGGATGAAATTAATTCTTAATGAAATGTGAAGCAAGGAAACAAGTACCTAACCCATCTTTGCAACAAGAGAGGGAACCCACACCCGCATCTGTACTTTATACGAGTTATTAAAGTAGAGTTCCTTCCAGTGGGAGCTGGATAAAAATAAGGAACAGGACCATAAGCAGGATCGGGTGAGGAAGCTGTATCAACAGATGAAACAGAAGAGGCGGAATTCACTATTGTCTTTGAAGCCCTGACCTAAGTCTTTAAAGAGAACAGAAGAATGATGTGATGAGCTCCTTATTATGGAATGGGTAACTTACCCACCAGCCTCTTTGTCTCAAGTAGGGGGAAACGAAAACAAGACTTTTTGTTTGAATTGTTGAATAGAGTTTCCTCGGCGCTTAACGACAAGTTCCATTACTTCAAGTGAAAGTAGAGTTTTGTCGACTAGATCTGGCTGGTGATGAGGAAGCGGAACAAGCAATAACTTTGATATTTGAGAGAATTAGCCGGTGCAAGGCATGACGTTGACGTGAATCTGGAAGAGGCAATACAGTTAGGTTAGGTAGAGCCGGCAATAAGGTAAAAAAAAATGACATTATAGGAAAACAAGCAAACAAGTAAATGAACCGTCCGTTGCGCGCATTAGGAGTTTTGGAAGCAAAGCAGTGTTCTGACTTAACATACTAAAGCGGTCGGTGTTCATACTTACATACTTACATATATATTGAGTTTAGGGTTAGCTTTTCTTAATAGTTTACATAGAGCTCAATTCTTTTTTTAGTGGTGATGTCAGCCTTGGGGTAGTGGTTCCAGTCTCTCATAAATAGTAGTTGGATTCACTATTTCTTACTTAAGAGCTAGATCCCGAGTTATCATAGTAGAAGCACTAGTCTATTCCGTGTCCTCAAGGGGAAAAGTCGGATTTATATCAGTAGAGTTCTTACTTTAGGGCAAAAGCCTTGCTAGTAGTCGTAGCAGTAGTATGTATTCCTGTTAGTGACAGTTTATTAGGTTGAAAGCAAAGAGGAGGGCTAAGATATGCAGCAGCAGTTCCACTCTCATCAGTAGTAGATATATTCTCTTACTTATTGGCTCAACCCCTAGTTGATAGATAGCTCCATTCTTGTTAGCAGTGGATTTCTTCTTTATGTCGAGGTTGGTTCTGAGCAATCATACCTATTCTTTCTATTTTTAGTATAATATCCGTTTGTCGCTGAGAGATGTTTTGCTCTTGGCTAAACCGAGTAAATAGTTAATAACTTACTTTAATGCTTATAGAGGTTGGTGCATAGTTGCTTTTGCTTGGCTGGCGGAGAAGAATGAGGTTATAAGAGATGAAATAGTATATATCTTCCGGGCTGAAACAAGCAATACAGAGTTAACCACGGAATGGAGTTTACCAATGGAAGGATATAGTTTCCATATTACATATAATAATCAAAGTGTAGTTCACCTCTGCAACCCTTTTCTCTGAGTCTGACTATCCTCTATTATTAGTATGCCTATCGGTAGTGAAAGCCCTAAGACAATGTTCTCTGAGTCTGACTATTCTCTATTAGTCTGACACTAAATCCTTGCTATCGGTAGTGAAAGCCCTAAGACAATGTTCTTTATTCTGATTAGTAGTATTAGTAGCTCCCCCAGGCGGCAGGTATACTTACTTATTAATTGAATTCGGACTTAGCGAACCCACCAATCAATAAACTCTCAGAATACAAAGTGAAATCCTACGATGTTCCTCTCATATCTCTCTCATTCTTGCTTTACTAATAAATAGAGATAGATATACATACCTATTCCTCCCTTACCACCAATAAAGAGATTAGTGTCAAATGAACTCTAACATCACTCACTTATGGGGTGTTGATAGCTAATCAATCCAACATGCCATATACAACAAGCAACGGCCAAGTAAGTAACTACTACACCAAACTGATCCTATTATGATTTTGCTGTATAGTAAACACACTTCCTTCGCCAAGCAACTAACTACTACAAAGGTTAGGTTAATAAGGGAATAAATAAAAGAAATAGCAAATAGGGGAATCAAATAGCTAGTAGCAATGTTTGTGAGTTCGGTGCCCGTAGCGAGTCCTCCTGTCTTCTTATAGCGTTAGAGAAGTGGCACTACTTTTTCGAGTTTACTTTACTTTACTTGCACAGTTGATGATCTTGTTCCTGCTTCTTCTATTGTCGATTTCACTCGAACAAGCTTACCGCTCTTTTTCACTTCAGATACAATATAGATCCAGCTTATTCTTGAGTCGATTCAACTCATTTAAAACTACTTGCCGCTTCTCATATCCTTATTCTTATTACTGAGGTGAAGACCCATATACTAAACTCAACACCCTTACTTGCTGTTGTTGTTGCTGTTACTTACTTTCTCACTCCATTTTGATACTGTATCTGATCTTTCTCTTGATCCAGTCAGTAGCTTCTGACCAACTATCGAAGACCCCTATCCGCTCTTTACGTGAAATGCATTATATCCTTTGAACAGTGACCTTATTTGTCCCTGACACTCCCTTATATCAGACTATATCTCCTTCATTTCATTATTACTTTCCCTACTTATATAGGGCTTAGTCTCCTTCCTTAACTCTTCAACACTGACATCTAAATCTACACTACCTATTATAACCCTAGCGAATCAAACCACTACCTATAAGACGATAACTCAACACTAAGAAATAAACTACAGTCTTGCCCAACCCTCTCCTCGAGCCTTAACTATTAATTAGTCTTATAATCCTTTCTCTCAACCTACCTATCTTTGGTTTCGTTCTTTTATTACTGAGCGCTTGCTTGTTTTCATTTATTAGATAATTACTGTTTCTCTAGGAATCAATACAAGAGCCAAGCAACTACTAACGGCCGCCAAGGAACATATGTTACGCGGCTAGTAGTTGCACGGAGGCCGCTCAACAGCGCGGCTAGGGCCACTCAACAAGCTAGCGCCGCTACACTCTTGAGTAGTGAGTATCAACTTTGAACTATAATCAACAAGAATGGAGCTAAGGCATACAAGAGTGGGGCTACTGCTTCTCTTACTTTTCCGTATAGTAAAGAATCAAAGACATAGGTCGGAACTACGCCCATTCCGGGTAGAGACATACTCATTCTACAATGAGCACTGCCAAGTGACATCAGTCAGTCTGTGGATGGTGCGGTTCCATTGTGCATCGACCTAGGATAGGACGAAGGTATAGGCAACTGGCCAAGGAATCACAGACACATAGTGAGGTAGCGCAGGTATTAGTTTAAGGACGAGAGTAAAGGGGTTCAGGCTGATAGACGAGAATATAAGATTTCTCTTGCGGGGCCGAAGGATGATAATCGAGAAGTCAAAGAATGGTCGCAAGGGGATATAGGCTAAGTTCACAACTTAATGCTTAGAAGCCCGAGTCCAACTGTTATATTAGTAGTAAAGGCCCTATTTCCTAGTAGAGGTATGAGTAGTATTTCTGTGTCGTAGAAGTATGAGGTTTGCTTCTTTTTAGTAGTGGTAGCAGCAGCCTTATCAGTAGTAGCGAAATCCCTCGGTGCCAGTTCAATTAGCATCGGTATTGGTTCCATCGTTGTTGGTGACAGTTGCATTCCGAGAAGCAGTAGCTCTACTCTCATAAGTAGCAGTTACACTTCCGGTTGTGAGTTACGGTATTGTTGACACTAGGTCCCCTCTCATATTAGTAGTAGTTGGGTTGCCGAGGCACTGTTCAATTATTTTACTTATAACTCCGAGTCTTATAGCTCAGCATCAAATAAAGCAAGGCAAGGCGGGCTCGGGATTTGTTCTTTTACTGCTTAGTTTCATTCTGGTATTTCCCCACTTTCTTTCATCCATGTACTAATAAGTGAAATTCAGATTCTTTTCCCTCACTACTACTCATGATCTTTTATATCTTTTATTGTTGGTTTCATTCTGGCTTTACCTATAAAGAGATTAGTTAAAAATGCACTAGAACAGCTTCCAGTTGGATTGATAGGAAATAAGATCATGTCATATACCTAATATAGCTTCTAATGAATTTGGAGCCTATAAAACAGGAATAGAAGTTTGCAACAAGGAATACAGAATCAATAGTGGGAAGGGAAGGCTAAGAGACATGAGTTGAGGTTGGGGGGTTAGGATCAAGTTTGCAACAAGCAATACTCGCCACGCCAGCAAGGAAAGAGTCAAAGGCAGTAGTGACATTCTTATTTCCCAGTTTGCGAGGTGAGTTCTGTGCTTGAGCTTGTCGGTAAGTAGTTCATTTCTGTATTCCTAGCCTTATTCCTGTTATAAGTGATTCAATTCTTTCTATTAGTCTTGCTGGTCTAAGTAGTTCTTTCCAGTCGTAAGGAATGCTAGGGCAGGGGCAAGTCCCAATATCAAAGTAGAGAATCCAAGTCAGTAGTGCCGGGGTACAACAAGTATGCAGTGGAAGCTTCAATGAGGGCATTTAAAGAACGAAAGCAATGTTGGGGAAGGAGCAAGGAAACGATAAAACAGAATACTACGATCCAATGAACGAAAACGCTTTCAATCAAGAAAACGACGTAGTATTAAACAGGAGGTAAAAGAACAAGAACACTTACAAGATTATCTCCAAATGAACACAATCTCTTCTCTTCACACACTCTCTGCCTATTGCTTCATTCTCTAATATCCTATTTATAGGATATAATAATAACTACCTCACACCACTTTCTTCATCCCACTATCTCACCCATGATTAATAACTACCCCCCACTAACTCTTAAACTACCTCCACAACTCCTAAACATGAGCCACTACTTCTAAACATGTTAACTACCTATGTAACTACCATGAATCAATTCTCAACACTCCCCCTTGATTCATAGTTACATACATCAATTTGGACATAAAATAAACATGCTTCTGAACTGAAAGTGACTTGGTGAGAATATATGCAACTTGTTCATCTATGTCATAAATATTTCATGTTATGGCTCCATTTGCTACAAACCGAGTCTTATGCTTTTGGATATTTCCATCTGCATTATACTTTATTTTGAATACCCATTTCGATCCAAAAGCTTTCTTTTCTTTCGGTTGATCCATTAGCTCCCAGATTTCATTCTTCTTTATTATCTTGATTTTCTCCTTCTTTGCTTTTCGATATTCCTCAACTGCTTCTTCAAAACTTATAGGATCTGAAATAGATAAAGCAAATGTTGAATCATAAATCTCTGTTAATGATCTAAACCTTCCTGGAGGGGTTTCATCTGATGAATCATTTGCTGAATTTGAACTGCTACTAGGTGAGGTTGACGTTGATCTTGTTGGAGCAGGATCTGTCACTTGATTTGGTGGAGTAACTAGTTCTGCTGGAACACGAATTTGTGCATCACCTTCATTACTCTCCCAATTCCAACTTGCCCTTTCATCAAATACAACATTTCTGTTAATAATAACTTTGCCATTTACAGGATTATATAATCGATATGCTTTGGATTGTGCAGAGTATCCAATTAAGATGCATTTTTCTGATTTTTCATCAAGCTTATGATGATTTTGTAAATTTACCAAAGCATAAGCAATACAACCAAAAATTCTTAGATGGCTTACAGTTGGCTTTATACCATACCAAGCTTCAAAAGGAGTTCGATTCATAACAGCCTTTGTCGGTGAAATATTCAACAAATAAACTGCTGTTGCAACTGCTTCTGCCCAAAACTGATTCGGAAGATGCTTTCCTTTAAGCAAACTTCTTGCCATTTCGACAACAATTCGATTCTTACGTTCAGCTACACCATTTTGCTCCGGTGTATATGGTGCTGTCAATTCCCTGCGAATACCATTTTCTTCACAAAAGGAATTAAACTCATTAGACATAAATTCACCACCTCTATCTGTCCGAAGTGTCTTTATGCATTTACCATTTTGCCTTTCTACAAGTGCCTTGAATTTTCGAAAGTTATCAAATGCTTCAGATTTCAATTCCAGAAAATATACCCAACTCATGCGGCTATAATCATCAGTAAATAACAGAAAATATCGACTTCCCCCAAATGATTTTGTATTCATAGGTCCACATAAGTCAGCATGAATTAATTCAAGACAATTAGATGCTCTCCATGCTTTTCCAACAGGAAATGGTTTCTTACTTTGTTTGCCATAAATACATCCTTCACATATATCAAATGTATTAACTTTAGGCAATCCATAAACCATTTCTTTTTGATTCAACAACCTTAAACCTTTAATGTTAAGGTGTTCATATCTCAAATGCCATAAATTTGTCTCATTCTTTTGATTTGTAACAAGAGCATGTTTCTCAATATTTGAAACATCAATTGGAAACATCTTATTTTGCGTCATGCAAACATTTGCTATAATCAAACCAGATTTCTTATCTTTAATAGTGCATGAACCATCATCAAATATAACTGAATATCCAATATCTATCAATTGTCCAACACTCAACAAGTTATGTGATAAGCTAGGAACATAGAAAACATTATCAAGGTGTTTTACCTTCCCTTGATTTGTCTTCACCTCAATTGTTCCTTTTCCTTCTACTTGGATTTGCTTGCTATCTCCAAGTTTAACTTTCAACTTGTGAGTTTCATCAATATCTTTAAATATTGATCTTATGCCTGACATATGATTAGAACATCCACTATCCAAAAACCAAATGTCATTTGAGATATCATTAACTTGTGAATGAGTCATAAACAACTTACTATTATCTTCATTTTCTTCCACATAGCTTGCCTGCTTTTCTCTTTTCCAGCAATCTGCCTTCATATGACCAAACTTCTTACAATAGTGACATTGAATTCCACTCTTGTAGTTTTTCTGATCATAATTTGATTGCCTTTCATCAGGCCCATCAAAGTGTCCTCTTCCTCTTCCTCTTCCATTTCCTCTACCACGAAATCCTCCTCTGCCACGTCCTCTTCCTGTTGCTTTTTTGTCTTCTTTTGAAGTAGAAGACTCCCCCTTAACCTGAAATGCTTTTTCTTCACTTTTTTCAAGTGACCTGTTCAACCTTGCTTCATGTGCTTGCAAGGAACCCATTAGTTCGTCAAATGAATAAGTAGATAAGTCCTTTGACTCTTCAATTGCCGCAACAACATGATCAAATTTTGGAGTTAAACTTCTCAAAACTTTTGCAACAATTATTTGATCATGAAGATGTTCACCATAGGATTTCATTTGACTAACAATTTCAGTCACTCGAGAAAGAAAATCTTGCACTGATTCATTACTTTTCATAAACAAAATTTCAAACTCACGGCGAAGGGTTTGAAGTTTTACCATGATCACCCTCGATGAGCCTTGAAATTCATTTTGAAGTATCAACCAAGCTTGTCTTGAGGTTGTCGCTGCTGCAATTCTTGAGAAGATTGTCTCATGCACAGCTTGTTGAATGAAGAACAATGCCTTTGAGTCCTTCTTTCTATTCTCCCTCAGCCTGGTTTCTTCATCTGGATCTGCATATCCATTCTCTATCAAGTCCCAAAGATCCTGAGACTTGAATAGAGTCTTCATCTTGATACTCCAAAATTCATAGGATTTGCCCGAGAAGATGGGAATAAGGGGTTGAGACATAGAATTGCCATTAAAAGCCATAATGCCCAGTTCAGATTGAAACAAGGCTCTGATACCACAAATGTTGGGGAAGGAGGAGCAAGGAAACGATAAAACAGAATACTACGATCCAATGAACGAAAACGCTTTCAATCAAGAAAACGACGTAGTATTAAACAGGAGGTAAAAGAACAAGAACACTTACAAGATTATCTCCAAATGAACACAATCTCTTCTCTTCACACACTCTCTGCCTATTGCTTCATTCTCTAATATCCTATTTATAGGATATAATAATAACTACCTCACACCACTTTCTTCATCCCACTATCTCACCCATGATTAATAACTACCCCCCACTAACTCTTAAACTACCTCCACAACTCCTAAACATGAGCCACTACTTCTAAACATGTTAACTACCTATGTAACTACCATGAATCAATTCTCAACAAGCAAGGCGACAAAGGCTAAGTCCCAAGTCGAGTTCTTATTAGCAGAATTTTAATTGTTCGTTCAGTTCCTTACTATATGAGAAGCACCTTATTCGCGAGTTTGGGATATAGACCAATAGGCGGGAAAGTAAGATTTAGATAAAAAAGTACACCCCGTGTTCTTCTACTCCATTAGATAGTGTATCAACCTTGTTAGTAATAGCGGTTATGAACTATATAGTAGTAAGGCTCATGGGCAAAGTATAGACATTATGGAATGTTTACTTTTGATTCTGATTAGCAAGCAGCTAGATAAGCCCTAGTTCCTAGTTAAAGTCCTGCTGGCATTGATCCTGGACTTCCTGCGACTTAGCCTACCTATTACTGCGTTTTGCTTTACTTGCGTTAAACCTGTAGTTCACCTCTAATCTAACTACTGCTATGAGAACCCAACTACTAATAGAAAGAATCAAGCAAAGCAAAGATCTCGGGAATCATACTTTCCCTACCGACTTCAAAGCTGCCCGGCCTAAGCCTTTCATAGGAGAATAGTTAATTCATAGAGAGGAGAGTAATAGAAGTTAGTATTGGATAGTATAACTAATATTCTTAATTAAGAATAGCAGAGAATAAATAGGTCACTTTCTTTGCAATTGACTTTCTTTCTAGATCGAAATTCCATTATGACGTTGAGCCCTTGTATATACATACATTAGTAATATAAGTTAGTCATATTACCCTTACCTTGTTGATCTATACCTTATAGCAGCTCACCTTCTTACTTTCTACTCTTACTTGTACTTGCGCTTGTTCCAATACTTGATATCACACTGCTTCTTTTTGGCTTAAAGTAAAAACTCTACCTAGACTCAACTCACTCAAGCGAACCATAGTCGAACCTAAGAGCAAGCCAATCACCTTCACTTCTCGATTCAACAGATGAAACAATTAGCGCTGAACCTTGACTTAACAAGCGCAAGAAACTTAAAGAACTACTTCCAGCTGACCGCCTTCCTTCGCTTACTGCTTACTTTAGCTTCACCTTGATACTGTGGAGCTGACTTTAGCGCTCGCTTCTTCAAATCCAGCCGATTAGCATTATTTGGATTCTGCGATAGATCTTATATCTTCTATCGCCTCTTACTCTTCTTGATTACTTAAGTGTAATTCCATATGGGTTCACCCTTATTCTTACTACCATTCTTCTCTTGCTTCTACTTCCTTAACTGCTCTTGTTGAATCGTATAGCAAGTTAGGGTATCCTGCAAGCGGGTCAGTTACTGTTCGAAAGTAAGCATCAAACGTTTCTGCAAGTAGGGAGTCTGGAGTTGAGTTACTATGTTCTATTAGGTAGTCTAGTCAGGAGTTGATAAGTTAGTTAAGGAGTTGAGTTACTATGTTCACTTGCCTACCCCCATTATAGAAATAAGTAACAATACTGCTGCCTGCTTGTTTACATGTTCTTTCGCCCTTTATTTCTCTATATCTTAACAAATGCGATTTGTGCACTACGCTTAGATTCCAATTCTCTACTCGCTTCCTAAACCTTATACGATAATTCTATCCTTCAGTATTTTACACTTATCGCATAATAAGTTCTATACCCCAGTATCAATACACCGCGCATAATTTGTTGAGTTGGGACGGTCAGACAAGACGATTGATAGAAGATAAGATGAAATTAGGATTTAGATATGATTTCCTTAACTGAATGAGAAAATCACGTAGGTTAGTTGAGGGAAATTCTCCTATCTTCACATGTATAAATTAACGATGGATCAATGAATCAATTGGGCATTTTCATTACTTCTTCATATTTCAACAACGATGAGGCAAAAGCACGTCAGCAGTAAAACATCTTTTCAAATCAACCCTGTATAAAGTAAAGTATAAAAGTGCCCTTACTTGATTGAGTAAACGGGTGCGCCTATTTATTCATTATTCTTCTGAACGTCAGCAGTAAACAGTGATGCGCCATCAGTAAGTAATAAGTCAGGTTACGCTCATATATATCATATGTTATATCAGTTATATTATTTGAAAGAAGCAAGGACAGGGCTGCCAATAGCCTTAAATTCTGAAAACTCAATTATTAAGCAAGCAATGCTGATTGTTTACTAAAATATAGTATATTAGACTTGGACCACTTAAAGCTAACTTATTATTGTTGTTGCAGGGAACAAGCAAATAAACAAGTGCAAAAAGTGTTCGAGTTCGTTCCAACATAAGATGGAGCATAGGGCGTTAGCGAAATCTTTTACTTTTATGCGTTAGGGAGTTTCTTGTTGTTTATCTGTATTTGTTGTTGACTCTGCCCAACAAGATGAAGTGGCATCAGCGTAAGGGAAAGTTGAGGTTTACAGTAAGATAGTTGACAGTTTAAGGAATCATAGGACTAAGAGGAATTCCAATTCCAGACCCGCTTGTACCTACAACAAACAACACTTAATCTTTTGTGCCAAAACTTATTCTTCTGTTGTAGCGTTGAAATATAGACTTGCTTCTGCTTCTTGCACCGTTGCTTATTCAAACCAAACAAATACTTCATTTTCTCTATATTGGGCACTGACTTTTTAGCTGATAAACTTCCTATGATGGGTCAATACAGTAATAATGGAATCCTTCTGGCTTTCCTAGTGGCGAGGAAAAGAAAACAATAAATTCATATTGATTACCCGCCTATACAATATGAATTGAGACTAATAATGCCGCTAACCACACCCTTTGCCCACCTCTCCTGTAAGTGAAGAAAATGATTATTACCTACTTTGCTTACTGCCTTTACTTGGAACTTTGAGACTCATACCCGCTTACTGCTTCTTCTATTACTGTATCTACTCCTGCGTTAGGTCTAGCTGTTGCTAATGTATATTTCCACTGCTCTTGTACCTTCCTTTCCTTCCTTTAATACTCTTTCTTGCCTTTTCCTAAACTTATAGCGCAGTTGAGATTGAGATGAGCATTCGACTTCGGCTTCTATATCGGGTATCGGATGAAACTTATTGTCTTGTACCGCGCTTACCTTACTTTGACACCTATACAGCTGATTCATTCTCCTCGACAACACAAGCATCAAAAGAGACTCCACTTTATACGTCGTCGAGCTGGACTTGCAACTAGAAACTTCTATTCCATTGGATACTTTACTATACCTGTTTATTCCGTTAGAGACTTGACTTATATTCCATTACCATTAACTATAGATACTTGACTTCTATTCCATTAACCACATAAGTTATTCCATTAACTACATAAGTGGGGGGGAGCCTGTGTGTGTGTGAGAAATAGAAGAGAATAGGAAATGCTATTAAGTAATCTGCAAGGGAATGTTGAGAGCTGTGTGATAAAATGCTTTTAAGTAATCTGCAAAGGGATTGTTTGGAAAATGCTATTAAGTAATCTGCCTCATTCTATTTGGAAAGTGCATTCCCATAACCCAACTAATAAAAGTCAAAATACCAACCCCAATTTCTTTTATTACCCAGTCAAAGATCACAATAGTTCGAGGTATATTTTGAAATAAACAACTCCACCATAGATAGAACATACTGTGTTGTACGGCTTATGGGACGAATATAGACCGAACAGCATGAATGGCCCAACTTCCCTCCCATTACTTAGCTCGATCAAGAAATCCAGCAGGTAGGTACTTATATAGGCTTTCCATTACTAGCTCAATCAATCCATTTCTGCCATTACAAGCTCAATCAATCCATTTCTGCCATTACTAGCTCAATCAATCCAGTTAGTCTGATCTCATTTTCCCATAATTCAGTTCCAGGTATTGGATTAAGTTCCTGGTATGGGGTAGTAGAGAACCGTCAGTACGCACGCACGAGACAAATCGACTCCCCCTGACGCTAGCAGGCGTTGCGCTGGATAAAATAAATAGAAACCCCAACAAAACGAACAAGTAAGAAGCACAGCTACCAGCCAGTAAGAGAATGTGAAGAAAGTCGCTGGTTGGATTCTATTGCCCATGTACTTATTAGCGGACAGTGGGATAAGCGCTGGAGTAGGCATTAGCAGTAATATCGAGTAACGTCCCGACCTAGATCTACTATTTTGCCTGGACCGGAAGAAGCATCTATGAATTGAGAAAGACTGTGCCATAACATGAGAAAAGAAGAACTACTAAAGGAAATATGAAAATGAAGCATTATGCCGAGTAAGGAATTATCCCGAGCCCGCCGCCCCTCTTTAGTTGTCAGCTCATTCTTGACAAATCCGATCGGGTGTTCATAATCTGGAGTAAAAGGATTCGAACCTTTGCATACCGGTACCAAAAACCGATGCCTTACCACTTGACTATACTCCATACGGTCGTCCCTGGGGAGAAAGGGGAAGGGAGAAGCAAGCAGAATCAGGGCAAGAAGAAAACCGGGGATATAGTTCGTGCAATTTCTCCCTTTAGGATCGACTACAACAAGCTCGCGACTTACTCTAATAGAAAGAAAGCTAAAAGCTAATAGAAAGATATACTAGAAAGATATAATAAAGAAGAAAGAAAGCTAAAAGCTATTATAAAGATATAATAGAAAGAGAAAATCAAGTAAGCTCTTTCTCTCTCTCTCTCTCTCTCTCTGCTTGCTCTATATATATATGCTTGCAATGCGTTGCCTATCAAAGTGGGTGAACGCTTTCTTTCCTTCCTCTTGCCCTTCTTACGCAAGACAAGACGCCAACAAAAAGCCTAGGTTCTGTTCTTCCCTTTATTCCTGCTTCGATCCGATTAATCCAAGAAGGTACCTATATGAAGATGGATCCCTTGTCTCACATACTATTCCCATAGTAGTTATGTGATCATGCTCGAAATGGGATCTCTTTCACATCATAGTAAACTAGCATTTGTTCAATTAACTGGCTGATTGTTATTGTATTGATATATGAGCCAACAAACTCAAACGAAAAGGACAGAAAAACGGATAGCTAACCACGCTTTTCATATATGTTTTGATGCTTGCCTTTGACCCGCCGCATGGTCAACGAGTTATGTGCGCGAGTTATGGTCTACCTTCTATCGCCTACTGAAGCCCGAGTGTCAAACTGCTGAGGAGGTTCAAATGCCTCGGTACCCACTTTATAGTGCTGGCGGATCGACCTAACAAGGGATCTCGTCCTTACTCTCAGAGGTCTATCCGACTCACTTTGTTTCCGCTATAGCTAACCAAGCTTACACCGTCCTTATTTAGTGTTTCCTGCGCTTCTGATTATGGAGTTGTACCTAGTTCTGGGTCAACGAATGATACAACTGACTTTCTTTCCCTCTACCATCCATCTAAAAGAGGGAGTCCTTTATTTACCAACCAATCGGACTAGGAGGGCAAAGCAAACATACCTTATATTCATGGCTTCCTATGTATAAAGAAAGAGACATATCTTATCCTATGTCTAAAGAAATAAAAGAGACATACATTATTATTCATGACTTTCTATGCCTAAATGAGATTTATTTCTTAGATATTACATTAAGATTCAATCTTTTGACTCTACCTGAGAAACAAGTCCAACAAGCAATGCAAGGGAAAGCCAAGTCGTTAACACCTATGGGCTATAAATAGAGAAAGAACTAGCTAACACACCCTAAAGTAAAGCGGTAGAACAAGCAATGGAATGAATGAAAAGAAAGAAGCAACGGGATGAGTAATAAGTCGAATTAAGAACAAGAAGCAAGGAATGAACTAAAGTACAATAACTATAGGGTAAGAGGCCTTGTAGTTGTTAATCCGCTCTAAGTCAAAGTAGAAAGTACTAAACTATAGATAGGTTAAGGCCCACAGAGAGGGAAGGACATAATATAGAAATATGGGAAGAAGTTCAACTCGAATAAATTAACGTGGACGAGGTGTCATGGTAGATCTACTTATCCACTCTAGGTGTAGAGTAAGTCATTTCTCAAAACAGGATACCCATTACTGATTCTTACTTTGAAAACCAAATTAGCTATTCATGAGACTAAAGACAGCCACTTTCAATGTAGGAGATGCATCAATCCCCGTCATTCTAAAAAAAAAAAAGATCGTTATTAGAGAAGAAGAGGAGACGAACTATTATGAAGAAAACAGTATTTGACTCTTGCAGGACTCCCCAATAATCTTTAAAAAGACATGATGGATAGTAACAATTATATGTATGAAAGTAAAGGCAGCAAAGAATATTGTAAGTAAACTTGACTCTCTCATCAAAGGTAAAGTTATGTGATGCAATTTACAATTATGTGAATGTAGAAGGAAAGGAGTAGTTGCAGTGGATCAAAAGGGATGTCACTCTACAGAAATATAAGTACTACTACTATCAATGTGCTTTCCTGATCTAGCTCTCACTTTATTGAGCGTCGGATAAAGAAGATAGGCTTCTATCTCTTTGACGATGATGAGTGTACAATATTGGATAAGAATACAAATATCACAGTGCCTAAAGTAAAGTGAAAATGAATTCAGTATCATTATTCTCTTTTACCTTTCTTTGACTTTGCCACTAAGTGAGCAATTCGCCTTCACAAAGTGCAAGTGGTAGATGAGTCATCTTTATGGCATCTCATATATAGATAGCCATCTCAATCAAAAAAGGCCTGAAGTTGTTGAAACACAAAAAGAAAGATGGTTATTGGTTTACCTATTATTGCACAGCTAAATAAGCAACGTAAAGTATATTTCTATGGAAAAGCTAGATAAGCAATGTAAAGTATATTTCTATGGAAAAAGCAAGGGCTTACACATGTCCTAAAACTTCCTGGAGAGAGCCAAAGCGAAACTTGAATTAGTGCCCTAAAGAAAGAAGGACACCATCTCTCAACAACACTTTGATCTTCTATCTCAACACTTAGGATCTATCTCATTCTATTACAATATTTGGATTATATGAAAGAAGGACACCATCTCTCAACAACACTTAGATCTATCTCATTCTATTACAATATTATTATTCTACTTGAAATCAATGTGATTGTTACTCAATTCTAATATGATTTCTTCTTTTTTACTAGATTCTATTCTTTCTAAGAGAGGGCCGCTACGCTAATAAAAAAGAGGCGCATATCTGTCGATGATAACGCCAGTTACGCTTTGAATTGTGCATATCCAACCAAGAATATCCTATTTCAAGCCTTTTCTAGCAGTAGGATCAACCTCTACAGTTGCATTGCATGATGGGCAGTTCGTTTTCTCCTTTCTTTTTTTTGTTAACGCCTTCGTTCATAACAAGGTAGCCATAAGGGCACACACTGTAGGCTGGATTGAATCCTTTCCCCCTTCCACTTTCTTTTGGTCAGTCCTCCTCAATACCTTTCTGTTCTTGTTAAAACATTATGCCTCTTGCTTTTGCCTACTCATATGTGCTTTTTCCACTCCCATAGCACTACTAATCTCATGGGTATGATGACCTGTAAGAATACGCATGATAGTAATATTTGCCAGAGCACCCTAAACCGGCAACCAAGCAACTGCACCAACCCCTACTTTGTTTTCTAGCCATAACGGAATTTACATAGGAGCGATCGATTACGATAGCTCGACCTGCAACGACATTTTTCTCTTTTGAAAGCTTAGGGATTTTGGATACTATGGAGGGTAGGATAAAAGCTAGCTAGCATCGGGGGGTCGTTACCTACTTAATGATAGGTGTAGACAGGCTAATTCGTAATAGAGCATCAAAGCGCTTTGCCCATCCTCAGTTGTGCTAGGTCTGGTTAAACACCATCCATTGGGGTCTGTGATGATAAAGGATTTCAATAGAGGGGCCTGCCTTGCTCTGGTATACTGCCAGGTTTCATGATGATGCTACGTCGTGGTGCTTACTCACCTTCGGCGACCCTATCCTATCCTATCCTATGGAAGACAACTCATAAAGTAAGGATTCAATCGTGCTCTCCTTGCTAGCTTAACCACGACTCACCAGAGGAAAGACAAGCTTGTGATTGGAGTTAAAAGGATATATATAGGCTAATTAAAGTAATAAACCAGCTACTTACTAAGTCAATGAGAGAAGACTAGTTTCTTTCTTAGATGGTTGACTATCGAGATTCCATTAATCTACCTGATATAATAAGACACATTACATTTCCCCGCTGCATCATTAACTGGAGAAAAAGGAGAAGAAGGGCGCATCAACTCAACTGCATTTAGTTGCTTTAAACTAAGAAGTAGGACAACATTTCCAAATAGGCGCTAACGCCCGCCCCTTCACCTTAACACTTTTGTTTGCAGTGGGGTGGGTACGAGCGAGCTGCTTCCATTGTTTGCCTCGCTATCCAAGTGAACGCTTTCAGGCATATGCTCCTCCTACTGGGATATGGATTGAAAAAAGTAATAAAACCATCAGGCCTAGGAAACTGCCTACTTGTGCATATCTGTCTGCTCTAAGCAATACAACCGACACATATTGATCATTGACCACCGCCAAGCATTAGTGTAGCGGTAAACTTGGCATCATAAGATGTTTGAAAGGTTGGAGTAGAGCACCAATGTCAAATATGTTTGTTTTTATGCGAGATCCTCTTTGGGAAGACAGAGCACCAATATCAGATAAAAGAAAGCACTATTCCACTAAAAGGGTGTTTCAAAACTCATGGTAGGCTAGTCTCTCTGGCTAGAAGCGAATGTTCTCTTTAGCGCCCTCGCTTTCAACTCCAATATATATATGTATTCATTTACTAACGGTGCTTTTTTTTTTTTTTTGTCGACTTCAAATCTGGGTGTTTTGCCTTACTTGAATAATTGTGGACGAGAAATATGGATTCAATTCTTTGTTTGACTGTCACATTCCTCAATTTCAATTGTAGGCGCAAGACAGAGATTCAATAAATGAAGTATAGACTGGAGATTAAAGAAATAGAGATTCAGTATGGATTGGACTTCAGATCAATTGTCTTGACAGAGCGCGGTTTAGGGAAGGGAATGGAGTTATTAGTTTGCGAGTTTACCACGATGGATTCAATTCCGCACTTAAAGTATCCCTAGATGATATGCGCTTATGAGAGTTTTTAGTTTGCTGCTTCGATGAGCTCTGTTAGCGAGTTATCGAAGGTACTACCTTTACTTTAATCGATCGTATATATATATATATATATATATATATGAGCTCATCTCTTTTCTCATGCATCGGTTAAGCGCATATAATAACTGTTCTCGCATACATATAATAACTGTTCTCACTGGCTGTAGTTCATTAAGTAAAGTAGATAGAAGCTCCACTCACGTAACTCCCGATGAAGAAAGCACTCTGTTATCGACCCTTTCAGTGAAGAATCGAATTGAAGATGACTTGTTCGATTAACTCAACTCAACTCGTAAACTTGTTTGCTATGGAAGGAACCTAACTGCTGACAACAATGAAACTAAATGGGTTTCTCGAACTAACATACTTGTTCGAAATTCAGGAATTCAGTCTTTCATCGGCTAACGAAGGAGTAGGAGTTAGAGACGAAACCCTTACTTGCGCTAATATAGTTTACAGGCGCTGCTTCTGATCTCGGATACAAAACTATAACTACAGCTGATCCTGATTGCCCAATTAATTCTATTCAATACAATAATATACTCTATTCCCTTCCGGCAAACTCTCCGGACGCTGCCCCGCCCATTCATTTTCATTTGACTGTGACTTTCACTTTAATGCTTTTCTTTTAAGGACCACTACAAGGTTTGTTTGTTGACTCGCCAATATGGATTGCATTCTATTTTGTTGTCGAAAGGAGGGAATCCAATCCAAAAGTGTTAAAGGAGAGTTTTTGTGTTGGCGACAAAAGCAACAGAACCAGCCAGCAAGCTCAAGCGCATCTTAACTTCAAGTTTAGTTCGGGGAAGAAGAAATTCCTTCATGGTGAGCATTATTTGTTGAAAGTATGGTTCTTGTGCTTGTATCTAAAGATATGAGGAAAATAGAAAGTTATCAGGGGAAGATCCAGTATAAAAGTAAGATGCAATCGGTTCGGAGATCAGGATCAGGATCAGAAAACAGGTATTGCTCCAGAATAAGCCGAAGCTAGATCATAAGCTGTGTTTGTATCTGGGTGTTAACGACGAGCTGTTTTTGTTCAGAGAGTTCTGTTAAGTGTAGTTCAATTGTCTAGGAAAGTGTTTGTTACTTGTGTTAAGCAATGAAGGTGTAGATATGGAAGTTAAGACTATCCCATTTTTCAACTACTGACTTCAAGTCTTTTGGCTACTGCCCCATCTCAGCAGTCTGCTTAACGCGAGCTGACCTTACTTGTTCGGTTGACTTTTATACTATAACTAATAGGAATAGCTGATCCTTGTGATGGAAATAAAACAGGAATCAACTTTGTATACGAACAAATATTAGCAGACCGTCACACACAACGGAATGAAATAGAAATCACAATCAGATGAACACCAAGATTTACGTGAAAAACCCCTTCAACTCGAAGGGTAAAAATCACGGGACAAGCCAGAGAAAATCCACTATCAAAATAATGAATATACAGATCTCAGGCTTCTTGCCCAAGCCCAAAGCAATAGCCACAAGAGAATCTCGGGGATACAAGGACTATAATCCTAAGCACAATATCCAAAACCTTCCCAAGAGATCACAGTAAGAATCTACTGTAAACTGATCTAACCTGAGATTTGAATGATTGAGAATAGTTTCTTCCTGCCCTTGTCTTCTTCCCTTTCCTGGATCTCTTATTTTCTGGCCTCTACTGTCAATCTGCAGTCTGCTTTTTCTCCCCCACGTTTTCAGTCGCTGTTGCTCTCTTAATCTCAACCCTAGCCACCTAATCTAGGTTTTAGGTTAATATATGTGAGATTTTGGCCTGTGGGCTTCACTAAAGCCCATTATGGACTGAATCTGGGTCATCTGCCCAACAACCCCCCCCCCCCCCCCCCCCCTTCAGCCCATAAGGGAGACTGTCTCATGACTCCTCAATGTGAAGCCATGCCGACCAACTATCGGCACATCTCCTATCTCTCTTTCGGTAAAGCCTTTGTCAACATGTCTGCCCCATTATCATCTGTGTGAATTTTCTGAAGTTGTAACTGCTTCTCTTCAAGCACATTTCTGATCCAATGATATCTGACATCTATATGCTTTGATTTGGAATGAAATATTGGGTTCTTGCATAAATGGATGACACTCTGCTGTCACAATACACCACATAGTTTTCCTGTTTCAGCCCTAATTCTTGTAAGAATTCTTGTAAGAATCCTTTCATCCATAACATTTCTTTGCAAATCTCTGTAGCAACAATATATTCTGCCTCTGTGGTGGAGAGAGCAATACACCTTTGCAATCTGGACTGTCATGACACAGCTCCCCCTACAAAAGTAAGTACAAAACCTGATGTGGACTTTCTTGTGTCAATATCTCTTGTCATATCTGCATCTGTGTAACCTGTCAATACAGGTGGTCCACCTCCAAAGCTTAAACAAACTTTAGAACTTCCTCTGAGATATCTAAAAATCCACTTCACTGCTGCCCAATGCTCTTTACCTGGATTTGCAAGAAATCTACTAGTAACACCCACTGCATATGCGATGTCTGGCCTCGTACATACCATTGCGTACATTAAACTTCCAACTGCTGAAGCATAAGGAACCTTTTGCATTTTCTCCTTCTCCTCATCACTTGACGGACTCTGATCTGAGCACAACTTGAAGTGACCTGCAAGAGGAGAACCAACTGGCTTTGCATTACTCATACTGAACCTATCCAATACCTTCTCAATGTATTTCTCCTCTGACAATCAAATCTTTCTCTTTCTTCTGTCACGAGAAATTTGCATGCCTAGTATTTGCTTTGCTGGCCCCATGTCCTTCATTGCAAAAGATTCACTCAGGTCCTTCTTCAACCTGTCAATCATAGACATATCTTTTCCGAGGATAAGCATGTCATCAACATAAAGTAAGAGAATAATAAAATCATCACCAAACCGTTTGATGTACACACAATGATCTGAAGCTGTTCTTTTATATTTATTTTTAATTATAAATGAATCAAACTTTTTATACCACTGTCTTGGAGCTTGCTTCAGCCCATACAAGCTCTTCTTCAACTTGCAGACATGATTTTCTTTACCTTTGACTTTGAAGCCTTCTGGTTGCTCCATATAAATTTCGTCCTCCAAATCACCATGAAGGAAAGCTGTTTTCACATCTAACTGTTCAATCTCCAAGTCTAGGTTAGCAGCAATACCAAGAGCAACACGGATAGAAGACATTTTAACAACAGGAGAAAAAATTTCTTTAAAGTCAATACCTTTCTTTTGACCAAAGTTTTTCACAACCAATCTAGCTTTATACTTTGGTTGAGAACAATATTCTTGAGTCTTCAACCTGAAAACCCACTTATTCTTCAAGGCCTTACTTCCCTCTGGTAGTTGCACCAAATCATATGTGTGGTTCTTCTGCAGAGAATCCATCTCTTCCTGCATAGCAATAAACCACTTCTTTTTCTGCTCACTTTCAACTACTTCCTGATAACTGCATAGCAATAAACTCTCTGGTTCACCTGCATCAGTAAGCATCACATACTCATCTGTAGAGTATCTTCTGGAAGGTTGACATTGTCTAGAAGATCTTCTTAACTGAGGTTCTGTGGGAACTTGCGCTCTTTCTTCTTCTTGCTCAACATTTCCTGCAGGTAGATCAACATCTGGCTCTGCACCATCTTCATGCACATCTCCCCCATCACCCTGATATACTGGAGGAATAACTGGGTCACAGTCTACAAATCCCTCTGCAGAAGTCTTAGCTGGTGCCTCCTTCTTCAAATTCTCAATGGTTTGATCCTCAAAGAAGATAACATCTCTGCTTCTGAACACCTTCTACTTTTCTGGATCCCAAAGCATGTAACCAAACTGATCATGTGAGTAACCAAGAAAAATACACTCTTTTGTCTTACCATCCAGCTTTGACCTTTCATTGTTTGGAAAATGTGCAAATGCACGACAACCAAACACTCTTAAATGCCTGTAGGAGACATCTTTCCCTGACCATACATGCTCTACAACATCACCATCTAGAGCTGTACATGGTGATAAGTTGATTACATCAACTGCAGTCCTCAAAGCCTCATCCCAAAACCTTTTGGGTAGCTTGGCCTGTGAAAGCATACATCTGATCTTTTCCATGATGGTGCAATTCATCCTCTCTGTAATTGCATTATGCTGAGGCGTACCAGGGACTGTCAACTCATGCTTGATGTCATGTAACTTGCAATAATCATTAAACAATCCTGTGTACTCACCACCATTATCTTATCTTATACATTTCAATTGTCTTTCTGTGTCCCTTTCAACTCTGGTATGAAACTCTTTGAAAATATTAATAACCTGATATTTAGTCTTCAAAGCAATAGGCCCAAACTTTCTTGAAAAAGTCATCTATAAAAGTAACAAAATAAAGTGCACCACTGATACTAGAAACATTAACAGATCCACTAGGAGTTTTTATCCTCAAAGGACCACACACATCTGTATAAACACGGTCCAAGACATGTATTTTTCTAGATAAGGCAGGACTAACAAAGGAAACTCTATGTTGTTTACCAGCCAAACAATCAAAACAAGGGTTCAAACATGTACCTCTGAGGTATGACAATACCTCTCTTTTGGAAAGTTCTTGCAGCCCATTCTCGCTCATGTGTCCTAGTCGCCAATGCCACAACTTTATACTGGAGTCTTTCTCTGTAGCATTCAACTGCTCACCACAAGCTTTAGGCAGCAATCTATACAATGTATAACATTTCTTCCCATTAGCTACAATAAGAGAACCCTTACGCTTCCATTGCCCTTTATGAAATCTGACATCAAAGTCTTCATCGTCCAGCCTTCCAACTGAAATTAAATTCAGTCTTAAGTCAACCACATGCCTCACATCGTTAAGTACCAACTTGTAACCAATGTTGGTCTTTATATGGATATCTCTCATGCCAATGATGTTTGCTGTGCCATAGTTGCCCATCTTGACAACACCAAAATTTCCAGACCTGTAAGTAGCAAAGAACTCCCTCCGTGGTGTAGCATGATAAGAAGCACCTGTGTCAATTATCCACTCGAGATCCTGGCATACATAAGAAAAAATATCATCGAAAGTAGACAAAATCAAATAATCACTACCTTGTACTGTAGCTGTGATATTCTCTTTTGACTCTGTATGCTCCACTTCTTTCCCCCTTTTCTTGTTGTTTTTAGGTTGCTTGCACTGATTATTGTAATGTCCTTTCTCACCATAATTGTAGCAAACAATATATTTCCTTGACCTTGACTTGCTTCTACCCACACGTGAACCACTTCTATCCTTTGACTTTGACCTTCCTCTGGTCTCTGAGACAAGTGCTTGTGAATCAATTTGAGAAGTTGCTGAATTCTTTCTCCTTAACTCCTCATTCAACAAACTGCTTGTTACTTAACTCATGGGGACAATACCATCTGGTGTCGAATTACTAAGAGAAACCACTAGTGTCTCCCAACTTTGTGGCAAAGAACTGAGAAGTAACAATGCATGTAACCATCATCAAGAGACATTTTCATAAAGGATAACTGGTTAGTAATACTCTACATTTCATTTAAATGCTAAGGAATAGAAGTACCCTCTTTATATTTCAAGTTCACAAGTTTTCTGATCAGAAAAACTTTGTTGCCAATCGTTTTTCTTTCATAAAGACCTTCTAACTTTTTTCAAAGAGAGTAAGCAGAACATTCAGTAGAAACATAGTGAAAGACACTATCATCTAGCCATTGTCGAATAAAGCCAACTGTTTTTCGATCTAACCACTTCCACTCATCATCTCTCATAGATGTGGGCTTTGCATTGTCCCCTTGCAAAGGTCTATACAAATCTTTGCAATACAAGAGATCTTCCATTATTGGTTTCCATATCATCCAATTGTTTCCATTTAAACTAATCATGTGAGAAATATTACCGACCTCCATGTTCAAATACAAAAGATTAAATACCACCAAAACCCTGCTCTGATACCAGTTGATGAGAATAAAACAGGAATCAACTTTGTATACGAACAGATACTAACAGACCATCACACACAGCGGAATCAAATAGAAATCATAATAAGATGAACACCAAGATTTACGTGGAAAACCCCTTCAACTCGAAGGGTAAAAACCACGGGACAAGCTAGAGAAAATCCACTATCAAAATAATGAATATACAGATCTCAAGGCTTTTTGCCAAAGCCCAAAGCAATAGCCACAAGAGAATCATAGGGATACAAGGACTATAATCCTAAGCACAATATCCAAAACCTTCCCAAGAGATCATAGTAAGCATTCACTGTAAACTGATCTAACGTGAGATTCGAATGATTGAGAATAGTCTTTTCCTGCCTTTGTCTTCTTTCCTTTTCTGGATCTTTTGTTTTCTGGCATCTACTGTCGATCTGCAGTATTCTTTCTCTCTCCCACGTTTCTAGTCGCCGTTGCTCTCTTAATCTCAACCCTAACCACCTAATTTAGATTTTAGGTTAATATATGTGAGGTTTTGGGCTATGGACTTCACTAAAATCCATTATGAACTGAATCTGGATCATCTGCCCAGCACCTTGAGCCAACAAGAGCTTAACGAGGAACGGAGAACCCAACTATTAATAATAAGAATTAGATGCCCTGCCAGGAAACCGAGCCTTACTCTTCAGCTACTAATCTCAAATCTGTATCCCCAACACACTATCATTAGAATCCTCTCACTGGGCGACTCGCCTACCGCTTTAAGACTGTTTGTTACTACTACTGATAAGAGTCCAGCTACACGAAAAGAAAGAAACTAATAAAAAAAGAATCAATACAAGTTCCTATAGATGAAACACTACCCCCCCTAGGATCGAACTACTTCCTTTACTGCCTAGGAGAGAAAGTACTAGTTATAGGGTGAAGTCTGATTGGTATATGAGTTTTGCTTTCCTATAGTTGTTAGCCTCAGTTTAGAGTCGAATCTCTAATCCCGAGTTACTAGTTTCTTTCTTGTATAATAAATATCCTTGGTATCAATCAAGCCTAGAGGGTGGGTGCATTCTCATATGTATACCCGGTTTCTATTAATATAAATGATAGTTCAGCTCAGGAGAGTAGTTTTCTATTCTCTAGGGCAGCTGCGTTTCTTTCTTTTAGTTAGGTCTGATTCCTCGATTAACTATTTCGATCTTTTGTATTGATAACTTATGTGGTGTCGAGTTGGAGTTTGACTCTTGTTTTCCTTATTCCGACGATGGATTCTCTCGTCTATCATCCTTATGCCGATTCCCAGTTTCCAGTGCAATCAATCTATCGGGGTCGGTTTTTTCAGTCTACTATAGTTTAGAGTTGGTGGTAGCGGAAGAGTTAGCCCGAGACATTTAAGGACCTAAGTAAGTGTTATAGAATTTAAGTATGGATAGTAAGAACCAGAGAAGGTAGAGGCGGGCTAGCTTCTTTAGTTATGTCTTCCTCATTCTTATTATTAGTGGGGTGTCAGTTTGGAAAGACAAAAAAAAGGAAAGTAAGCCTCTAGGGCATTCATTAGTATCAGTTTGAAAGTAAGGGGATGCAGGAGGGTACGTAGCACTCACTGGTTAACGTTTTGTTTACATTGATTGAAGCCCTGGAGGCATAAGTGGAATTCCCGGTTATGAGTTAAGGCCCTGTTGTTGGCAATTGGTTCTACTCGTGTATGTCTCATAGAAACAAACATTCTTGGGTTTACAAGTTTTCAAGTATTGGAAGCAGTAGTTCCGTATGTATGATTAGGTAGTAGTCAATTCTTTTATCCTTATATAACCATGAGACGCGTAATAAGAAATGAAGTGAGCAATAGATAGAATAGAATAGAAGCAAGGTAGGACAGGACAGAGAATAAAGGGCAGTAGCAAAAGTTAAGTATTAGAAATCACTTGTTCCATCCTTTCTGGTACTACATACAGTAAGTAGTAGTTCACTGAGCACTAAAGGAAAGGAAGGTAGCAGTCGTATCAGTGTGGACAAGCGCCCAAGCTAGGCTAGCAAGCAAATAAAAAAAAAAAAACAGCGGGAGTCAAAGGCAGTCTGTGCTTTTTTCTAAGGCCTCCATGCCAGTCTTCCCTTTCTTTAGAATAGGAAGGAGCCCCTCAAAGGCGGAAATGACTTCGCCACTTACCAACGCTATCTTTCCTACGAGATAAAAAAAGAAAGGCTTGCAAACAGGGGCAAAAGGGGACCAACCAATCTCACAAGAAAAAAAGGTGTTCCAGCTAAGAATCAAAAGTAGTGTGAATTAGTCAAGAGCTTAATATGTTTTAGGATACCGGATAAAAAGGAAGCATACTACTGAGATAATAGTTATTCATGTGCACATCCCATAGGCATAGGCAAGGAAAGAGATTATTAGAAAGTAGAAAGCCAAGCCAGTGAGACCAGTGAGAGAAAGTATAGTTATTATATAAAGAAGAGAAACCAGTTGCCAGAGGAGGCTATGAAATAGTTGCCAATGATAGATAGATAGCTTTGGCAAGCTCACTCAAGGATCGAGGTAGAAAACCAACCTCTTATCAATAAATCCGGTTTGTTTTCATAGAATTAAAGTAAGTGTAAGAGTAATAAGGTATAACAAAGAGAGGGCATATCCGTTTTTCGTCGAGTAACGTTTGTTACTCAATTTGACTTAACTTAAGAATTGATTTCATATTACTTAACAAACATATGGATTCTACTCTTATGTGGAGATAGATAGCTAGCTATCTAATTGACTTCTAAGGCAGAGAACTACTGATTCCCTTTGTTTGTGATCTTGATCAAGGTTGTCACTGGGAAGGAAGCTATAGTAAAGGTGCACTAAGATTGCAAGAGCCTCTCAAAGAGGGTGTAAAAAGAGAATGTGCTATTTTGGAATTTGATCAACAACTTGCTTCATCAAATACGAGATTGGGCCCCCAATGAGAATTATGGCCAGTAACATCCATCTTGATGTAACTAACGTTGCTTGCCTTCTTGGTATTATTATAGAGTATATATAGGTCCTGTACCATTCAATCTCATGGAGAAGAGGGCTGAGTGAGACTATTGTTGCTTGAGAAGTAAGTAAGCTGTGTTTTTACTAAATGATATCCTAAACTAAACTTCACAAACAAACAAAAAAAGAGCATCGAGCGAGACACCCCTTTGTTCCATTGTAGCCCTTACTGCTAAAGAGAATATAAAACGACTGTTATATGAAACGACTGTTATAGTTAATTCCACATCTTATCTTTGCCCCCCCGAAAGAAAGAAAAGGGCTCGCTCTTCTACAAACATTGACGCTTCAAATCGGATTGAAAACTTCCTTACGCTAATTGTTCCGTTGCTTGTTGCGAACTTAACTCGATTGTTTCATATCGGCACCCAAAACTAACAGTAAAGAATGACCATCTTCATAACACGATTAATTACTACAAGGCCGGGGTTAAACAACCAGGTACCATATTTGATATGTATCTTGCAACTGTTGGACAAATGACTCAGATTCAGTTCAAAATGGGCTTTAGTAAAGCCCACAGCCCAAAACCTCACTTATATTAACCTAAAACCTAGATTAGGTGGTTAGGGTTGAGATTAAGAGAATATCAACGGCCGGAAACGTGGGAAAGAGAAAGAAGACTACAGATCGACAGTAGAGACAAAAAAACAAGAGATCCAAGAAAGGGAAGAAGACAATGGTAGGAAAAGACTATTCTCAATCATTCAAATCTCAGGTTAGATCAGTTTACAGTGGATTCTTACTGTAATCTCTTGGGAAGGTTTTGGATATTATGCTTAGGATTATAGTCCTTTTATCCCTGTGATTCTTTTGTGGCTATTGCTTTGGGCTTGGACAAGAAACTTGAGATCTATATATTCATTATTTTGATATTGGATTTTCTCTGGCTTGTCCCGTGGTTTTTACCCTTCGAGTTGAAGGGGTTTTTCACGTAAATCTTGGTGTTCATCTGATTGTGATTTCTGTTTGATTCCGCTGTGTGTGACGGCCTGCTAGTATTTGTTCGTATACAAAGTTGATTCATGTTTTATTCCCATCAACTGGTATCAGAGCAGGGTTTTGGTGAAATTTAATCTTTTGTATTTGAACATGAAGGCCGGTAATATTTCTTGCATGATTAATTTAAATGGAAACAATTGGATGATATGGAAACCAAGAATGAAAGATCTCTTGTATTGCAAAGATTTGTATGAACCTTTGCAAGGGGACAGTGCAATGCTCATATCTATAACAGATGATGAGTGGAAGATGTTAGATCGAAAAATAGTTGGCTTTATTCGACAATGGCTAGATGATAGTGTCTTTCACCATGTTTCTATTGAATATTCTGCTTACTCTCTTTGGAAAAAGTTAGAAGGTCTTTATGATAGAAAAACGGCTGGCAACAAAGCTATTCTTATCAGAAAACTTATGAACTTGAAATATAAAGAGAGTACTTCTATTCCTGAGCATTTGAATGAAATGCAGAGTATTACTAACTAGTTATCCTCTATGAAAATATCTCTTGATGAGTTGTATGCATTGTTACTTCTCAGTTCTTTGCTAGAAAGTTGGGAGGCACTAGTGGTTTCTCTCAGTAATTCGGCACCAGATGGTATTGTCACCATGAGTCAAGTAACAAGCAGTTTGTTGAATGAGGAGTTAAGGAGAAAGAATTCAGCAACTTCTCAAATTGATTCACAAGCACTTGTCTCAGAGAACAAAGGAAGGTCAAAGTCAAAGGATAGAAGTGGTTCACGTGTGGGTAGAAGCAAGTCAAGGTTAAGAAAAGATATTGTTTGCTACAATTGTAGTGAGAAAGGACATTACAAGAATTAGTGTAAGCAACCTAAAAAGAACAAGAAAAGGGGGAAAGAAGTGGAGCATACATAGTCAAAAGAGAATATCACAGCTACAGTACAAGATAGTGATTATTTGATTTTGTCTAATTCCGATGATATTTTTTTTTTTTGTGCCAGGATCTCGAGTGGATAATTGACACAGGTGCTTCTTATCATGCTACACCACGGAGGGAGTTCTTTGCTACTTACAGGTCTGGAAATTTTGGTGTTGTCAAGATGGACAACTATGACACAGCAAACATCATTGGCATGTGAGATATCCATATAAAGATCAACCTTGGTTACAAGTTGGTACTTAAGGATGTGAGACATGTGGTTGACTTAAGACTGAATTTAATTTCAGTTGGAAGGCTGGACGATGAAGACTTTGATGTCAGATTTCATAGAGGGCAGTGGAAGCTCAGTAATGATTCTCTTATTGTAGCTAATGGGAAGAAATGTCATACATTGTATAGATTGCAGGCTAAAGCTTTTGGTGAGCAGTTGAATGCTACAGAGAAAGACTCCAGCATGGAGTTGTGGCATAGGCGACTAGGACACATTAGCGAGAAGGGGCTGCAAGAACTTTCCAAAAGAGATGTATTGTCATCCCTCAGAGGTACATGTTTGAACCCTTGTATTGATTGTTTGGCTGGTAAACAACATAGAGTTTCATTTGTTAGTCCTGCCTTATCTAAAAAAATACATGTCTTGGACCGTGTCTATACAGATGTGTGTGGTCCTTTGAGGACAAAAACTCCTGGTGGATCTGTTAATGTTCCTAGTATCAGTGGTGCACTTTATTTTGTTACTTTTATAGATGACTTTTCCAGGAAAGTTTGGGCCTATGCTTTGAAGACTAAAGATCTGGTTATTAATGTCTTCAAAGAGTTTCATGCCAGAGTTCAAAGGGAGACAGAAAGATAATTGAAATGTATAAGATCAGATAATGGTGGTGAGTACATAAAATTGTTTAATGATTATTGCAGGTCACATGACATCCATCATGAGTTGACAGTCCCTGGTACGCCTCAGCATAATGCAATTACAGAGAGGATGAACCGCACCATCATGGAAAAGATCAGATGTATGCTTTCACATGCCAAACTACCCAAAAGGTTTTGGGATGAGGCTTTGAGGACTGCAGTTGATGTAATCAACTTATCACCATGTACAGCTCTAGATGGTGATGTTGTAGAGCATGTATGGTCAGGGAAAGATATCTCCTATAGGCATTTAAGAGTGTTTGGTTGTCGTGCATTTGCACATGTTTCAAACAATGAAAGGTCCAAGCTAGATGGTAAGACAAAAGAGTGTATTTTTCTTGGTTACTCACATGATCAGTTTGGTTACAGGCTTTGGGATCCAGAAAAGCAGAAGATGTTCAGAAGCAGAGATGTTGTCTTCTTTGAGGATTAAACCATTGAGGATTTGAAGAAGGAGGCACCATCTAAGACTTCTGCAGAGGGATTTGTAGACTGTGACCCAGTTATTCCTCCAGTATATCAAGGTGATGGGGGAGATGTGCATGAAGATGGTGCAGAGCCAGATGTTGATCTACCTGCAGGACATGTTGAGCAAGAAGAAGAAAGAGAGCAAGTTCCCACAGAACCTCAGTTAAGAAGATCTTCTAGACAACGTCAACCTTCCAGAAGATACTCTACAGATGAGTATGTGATGCTTACTGATGCAGGTGAACCAGAGAGTTATCAGGAAGTAGTTGAAAGTGAGCAGAAAAAGAAGTGGATTATTGCTATACAGGAAGAGATGGATTCTCTGCAGAAGATCCACACATATGATTTGGTGCAACTACCATAGGGAAGTAAGGCCTTGAAGAATAAGTGGGTTTTCAGGTTGAAGACTCAAGAATATTGTTCTCAACCAAAGTATAAAGCTAGATTGGTTGTGAAAGACTTTGGTCAAAAGAAAGGTATTGACTTTGAAGAAATTTTTTCTCCTGTTGTTAAAATGTCTTCTATCCGTGTTGCTCTTGGTATTGCTGCTAACCTAGACTTGGAGATTGAACAGCTAGATGTGAAAACAGCTTTCCTTCATGGTGATTTGGAGGAGAAAATTTATATGGAGCAACCCGAAGGCTTCAAAGTCAAAGGTAAAGAAGAGCTTGTATGGGCTGAAGCAAGCTCCAAGACAGTGGTATAAAAAGTTTGATTCATTTATGATTGAAAATAAATATAAAAGAACAGCTTCAGATCATTATGTATACATCAAACGGTTTGGTGATGATTTTATTATTCTCTTACTTTATGTTGATGATATGCTTATCCTCGAAAAAGATATGTCTATGATTGACAGGTTGAAGAAGGACCTGAGTGAATCTTTTGCAATGAAGGACATGGGGCCAGCAAAGCAAATACTAGGCATGCAAATTTCTCGTGACAGAAGAAAGAGAAAGATTTGGTTGTCAGATGAGAAATACATTGAGAAGGTATTGGATAGGTTTAGTATGAGTAATGCAAAGCCATTTGGTTCTCCTCTTGTAGGTCACTTCAAGTTGTGCTCAGATCAAAGTCCGTCAAGTGATGAGGAGAAGGAGAAAATGCAAAAGGTTTCTTATGCTTCAGCAGTTGGAAGTTTAATGTACGCAATGGTATGTATGAGGCCGGACATCGCAAATGCAGTGGGTGTTACTAGTAGATTTCTTGCAAATCCAAGTAAAGAGCATTGGGCAACAGTGAAGTGGACTTTTAGATATCTCAAAGAAAGTTCTAAAGTTTGTTTAAGCTTTGGAGGTGGATCACCTGTATTGACAGGTTACACAGATGCAGATATAGCAAGAAATATTGACACAAGGAAGTCAACATCAGGTTTTGTACTTACTTTTGCAGGGGGAGCTGTGTCATGGCAGTCCAGATTACAAAGGTGTATTGCTCTCTCCACCACAGAGGCAGAATATATTGTTGCTACAGAGGTTTGCAAAGAAATGTTATGGATGAAAGGATTCTTATAAGAATTGGGGCTGAAACAGAAAAGTTATGTGGTGTATTGTGACAGCCAGAGTGCCATCCATTTATGTAAGAACCCAACATTTCATTCCAAATCAAAGCATATAGATATCAAATATTATTATATCAGAAATGTGCTTGAAGAGAAGCAGTTACAGCTTCAGAAAATTCACACAGATGATAATGGGGCAGACATGTTGACAAAGGCTTTACCGAAAGAGAGACAGGAGATGTGCCGACAGTTGGTCGGCATGGCTTCACATTGAGGAGTCATGAGACAACCTCCCTTATGGGCTGAAGGGGGAGGTTATTGGGCAGATGGCCCAGATTCAGCCCATAATGGGCTTTAGTGAAGCTCACAGCCCAAAACCTCCCATATATTAACCTAAAACCTAGATTAGGTGGCTAGGGTTGAGATTAAGAGAGGAGCGGCGGCTGAAAACGTGGGAGAGAAAAAGCAGACTGCAGATTGACAGTAGAGGCCAGAAAATAAGAGATCCAGGAAAGAGAAGAAGACAATGGCAGAAAAAAGACTATTCTCTATCATTCAAATCTCAGGTTAGATCAGTTTACAGTGGATTCTTACTGTGATCTCTTGGGAAGGTTTTGGATATTGTGCTTAGGATTATAGTCATTGTATCCATGAGATTCTCTTGTGGCTATTGCTTTGGGCTTGGGTAAGAAATCTGAGATCTATATATTCATTATTTTGATAGTTGATTTTCTCTGGCTTGTCCCGTGGTTTTTACCCTTCGAGTTGAAGGAGTTTTCCACGTAAATCTTGGTGTTCATCTGATTGTGATTTCTGTTTCATTCCGCTGTATGTGACGATCTACTAGTATTTATTCATATACAAAATTGATTCCTGTTTTATTCCAGCAATCAGCATAATAGGGATTAGATGCCAGTGGGGAAGGAAATAGCAGTTTCCGCTCTTGTTTAAGTTGAAGTTGAAAGAGAAGAAGCTGTGCCAAGCCGGTTTTCTTTTTAAGAAAGGGAAGCAATATCTTACTTGACTCTATACCATGTGCTCGAAAGAAAGATTAATATTACTTTTTTGTTGGGCCAATAAGATATTATAGTTATAGGAAAGAAGATAGTAAGTATCATTGAGAGTCTATATAAGGGTAATATTCTACTTTTCGATACAATCCCGGTTAAGCTATGATAGCTCGATTGGCGCTCGAAAGGTGAAAGAAATCCCTGTTTTCCTTCAGACTGCGCAGTTATGGAAGTTGAGTTTTGGGTTTGTGGTAGTTTAAGAATTCTTTGCGTCCTACAGAGTCTCTCTTTCCCTGCTAGGTTAGAAATAGATTTATGAGTGGTTTAATAAAGGGTGTTGGCTTGGTGCAAGTGCAATTTATAAGTTTGAATGGTAGACAGAATTCAATATAGTTACTATAGTACAGAAAAAGAAATGTATTATTAGTATAGAGAAATGTATTATTGAATTATAGAAAAGAAGGATAAGATCCGTATCCATATAGAGAAGAGGGCGTTGAAGCGGGAAGTGATAAGTCAGCAGGGCTTGGCTCCCGAAACTGGACTTGCTACGGACGGTTGACATGACTTTGTTGTCGATGAAGAAGAAGAAAGTGGAGTTTCAGAAGCTGTGCGAGTAAAGACGACTATAGGAAAGTAAGCGATAAGGGTAAGTACATACTAATTACTAGTCAAAATTACATGGACGAAGAGGCAAAAGTCAGCTTAGAAACGAGAAGTCAAAGTTGACATCGACTCAAGAATAAGGATCAGATGAAGCAGAAATAGGAATTGAACAAGATTCTATTATTGGTGTCAAGAGATGTATTTGCCATTTCTATTCTTTACTTCTACCTCAAAAGAGTATGGGTCAGCTAAGGGGGAATCGTCAAGAAAGGGAACACCATAAAGCTCAAGCATATCTGTACTTCAGTTGAAAGTGAAAGTATAGTTTTTGAGAGAGAGTTCGGATAGCCCGCGTAACGGAGTGGTATCTTCTAGCTTCTGAAAGTATCTGTACTTCAGTTGAAAGTGAAAGTATAGTTTTTGAAAGCTGGATCTTGCCTCTAATCCAGCTGATGATGCTTTAACTTAGATTGACTTTGGCACAGCTTCCTCTCCTGCTCTTCCAACTGAAACACAAACTTATCTCATAGTTAGCTTAGAGCCTAATTCTCATTGCGTAAACACTACATCGGATCCTTCAACCAATCCTAATCAAAGGCCTTTCTCTCTCTAGGCGGGGAACCAACCTCTAATGCTGGAACCTGACTACCACCGGTAAGGCTTTAGCTTCTATTGGAAAGAATAGACTTCAATACTTTATCTTGTAATATAGAATGACTAACAGTATCAATACAAAGAGTAGAACTGGTGTCTCTAAGACCTTCACTTACAATAGGGAATAGACCCTAGCAATAGATAATTGGCACCCTATACCACTGGTGAGAATAAAAAAGGTATAGATAATTGCAATGGGGCTAACAGGACTCGCACTCCACTAAGGACTTGTTCCCACGACAGAAGAATCCGACCACTGCTACCAAGTCTTCCCCGACAACTCTGGCTTTTGAATGGAGCCCATCGTCTCTCGGTGCTTTGTAGAGAGGGCACAACAAGTTCTTTCTTGCTATCAAACGGTAGCAAATCCCCACCCTGTCGACTGCCCTTTTGAGAAGCCACAATTGTCGATCGACTCCTCTTCTGCAAAGCCGCGATCTTTGTTTCCTGACGAAAAAAAAAAAAAAACAGAGCATCGCCGGCGCCGTTTTCTTGCAAATCCAGGTAAAGAGCATTGGGCAACAGTGAAGATAGGAAAAAAAGGCTCAGTCTTTTTTGCCAGTTCCATTTTTGTCAACACTGGTTCCTTTCTCTATTCTTATTACTATTCGGCTTTACTTTACTTTACTGTATCGGTAGTATTTATGTATTGTTATTACTACTGTTGTGTTCAAGCGTCAGCTTGGGAGATATCAGATTTGAAGTGAGATAGATCAGCCTCAATAATGGGTGTAGTGTTCCCGTTCCCAGTTTCTAGTTTCATTACTGTGTGTCGATTCTACGTTCTACTATGTATTCCTATTAACTAGTATTATGATACCTATACCTATGTAAGGACAGTCAGAATCATATGAAATTTTAGTTTTAAAGCAAAGAGGAGTAGACCTAAAAGAGCGTAGTGGCCCTACCGTGCAGCTGTTGAGCGACCTCCGCGCAACTACTGCCGCACAACATTAGTAGTTGCTTGGCGCTTGGCCGTATCTGAGGGAATGAGATCAAGGGGTATAAGAGTTTTACCTCGCAACCCCAGACTTGAGGAAAGAGATGCTAGTTTGGGAGTTAGGTTGAAAACATGGATAGTAGGAGTGCGATGCTGGAGTCACATAATGGTAGAGCGGAGTAACATACCAACAATAGAACATAGGATCCGGGTATCGAGTTCAAATCTCATAGGCAGCAGCGGAAGAATCAAAGTCAATAACTTAAGTCTAAGTTTTGAGTTCCCATATTAGGAGCGACGGGGCACTAGTCATTTCTTATTGATATCGGTGTAAGTTTGAAAGCATTTTAAGGGTGTTGTTAGTTTGAGAAGTAGCTCAAAGACATAGATACACTAGTCATTTCTTATTGATATCGATGTAAGTTTGAAAGCATTTTAAGGGCGTTGTTAGTTTGAGAAGTAGCTCAAAGACATAGATACAGTTGTTGGGTAAAGGAAGTCAGCCTAAAAGCGAGGGCAGCTAATTTATTAGATGGCTAAGATGGGGCTATGGAAAGAAAAAGTAAGGAAGGTAAGAAGTAAGGGCAACTTTTTTATGAGCTGGGGTTAGGATAAGCTAGAGATGGTGAGCTTGGGGAGCTGGGTGCCAAGTGATTAGCAGACTTCTGTTTGCGATAAATAAGTAATACATAATTCAAGTCATAAGTGTAAGCCCTACATACAGTAGATCTAAGGAGTGAAAGAAATCAATCAGTGGAAGCCTAAAGCCTAGAAGCTAAGGGTTCTAAGATAGTAGCGAAAGGATACAAATAGGAGCGCTAAGCCTGTGAGATATAGCGGAGTAAAAGACATATAGTAAAGTAAGAAATTAGGTAAAGGAGTTACAGGCTTGGAAAAGGCAGCGTTAAAGTGTCAGTATCAGATCAACCTCAGACTTAAGTAAAGAGAGATTTAGGTAATAGGCAGCAAGGATAAGGTACAGCAAAGCCGGGCTTATAAAGGAAGTGGTGCCAGTTCGAAAACAAAGAGTGAAGCCTACAGCTGCAGATGTGAGATCGGGAGAAGCAAACTGAGAGAGAGACACGAGCACGAGTGAAAGACGTAGCTGCTTGTCGGTTTAGCTTCCGATACTTGTGATTTTTTCACTCTTATCCCGGCGTGTTAGTATGCCTATTTTTATGTGTCATAAGGGGTCCTCTGATTCTTCTACTAATGAGTTTACTTATGATTCCTACTCTTCTACTAATAAGCTTACTTCTGATGGGGAGGGAGCTCTGACTGACGCTCGAAGACAACAGGAATAATAAACTCATACGGAATATACTTGTTGTTGTTTCTGCTGTGCAGTTTAGTTTGTAGTAGTTACTCGTCCATTCTGAGACTGATGGATTGAATTCCTTAGTTATGTTTTCACTCTTGCCATACTACTTACTACTACCATACTGTAATAATAAGAAAAGAGAGAGTAATAAAGTCTTCCGCAAACAAGGCTCTAAGCAAAGAGATACACCTTTGAAGTCAAAAATAAAAATATAAAAGTATAAAAGTATAAAATAAAAAATAAAAATTTGGTTGATTGCTCTATTCCTTCATTGTATGGAAATATGACATGCAGTGAAATATGGAAATTGAAACTCCTTGTGAGCCCCTCCAAGCCTAAGTGCGCTAACAGGAGTTGTTGACAGTTGAAGTTCTGCTCGAAAGTAAAGAGTATAAAGAAGTTGGAGAAGAACTACGGTAAAGAAAATAGGGATGGGGTTCAGTTCACTAAGCTTCAAGAGTAAGGATTTGGATCTCATGCCCATTACACGGTTAAGGCAAAGTGACACAGACTTTCCCCTCTTCTAATCCTCTTTCAATTTCTTATCCATCTTATCGAGCACACTCGATATAGAAGCGTATAAAGAAAGATACAACGTCTCATACTTCTTCCCCACCTTCTCCATCTTCTATCTAATTAATTACTTACTTCTTCACTACTTGAGCACACCTTCTCCATCTTCTAATTAATTACTTACTTCTTCACTACTTGAGCACTGGAAAACAGTTCAATTCTGTTAACTGTAACATATTTATTTAACCGAATGAGATTCTCTCGTTCATTATTTGAGAAAAATCCTGTTAGCTGTAACAAATTTCTCTAACCGAATGAGATTATCTCGTTCATCAATTGAGGAAAATTCATCCCTTATCACTGTATAAATAGATGCTGAAACCTCAATAACAATTGTGTTTTTGTTTTCCCAATTCACTTTCAACATGGTATCAGAGCAGCTTGCTTAGAGCAAACTCTCTTATTGCTGTCAAACGGCACCAAGTTTCCACCGCTTCTGGTCGAGTGCAAATTTTATCGTCGACTCCAGTCCATCTACTGTCGCGACATCTAGCTCCGCTACCGACGAAACCAACGAGATCAGCACCGATCTCCCAGCGAGCGCTGATACTATTGTCGTAACCTTGGCATCCTTTCATTCGCCGGAATAGATCTCCAGCGAAATCTCGGTCGCCTCCTCAGTCTCCAGCCTCGCCAACGCTCCGGCACATTGGCACCAGCGGTCTCCGGCCCTACAAACGCTCCTGCAAACGTAGCGCCCGTGAATGCTCGAGGGTGCCGCTGCTTCTTGCTCTAAACCGTTTGAGGTTATTTATATTGATGTCTGGGGCCCTGCGTCAGTTGTCTCTTTTAACAAGTTCAGATTCTATGTTGTCTTTGTAGACTATTTTATAAAGTACACATGGTTATATCCTCTTTGTCAAAAATCTGAGGTTGTTGTTGTCTTCTCTAAATTGAAGAACTTGGTCGAGAATTATTTTCAAACTACTATTAAAACTGTCTATTCTGATGGTGGCGGTGAATATCAAGCTCTTGCGTCTTATCTAGCTACCTCTGGTATTCAACATCTTAAGTCCCCACCATATACCCCTCAACTGGTTGGCTCTACTGAGCGTAAGCATCGTCATATTGTTGAGACTGGTCTTACATTGCTCCATCAGGCTTCCATGCCTTCTATCTTTTGGTCTGTCGCTTTTCAAACTGCTGTTTATCTTATTAATCGCTTGCCTACTCCTCTCCTACAATATCATTCACCATTTGAAAAGCTATTTCAAAAACACCCTAACATCCAAACCTTAAAGGTTTTTGGTTGTCTATGTTATCCATGGTTACGTCCCTATAATTCTAATAAAATGCAACCTCGATCTCGACCTTGTGTTTTCATAGGGTACTTACTCTTTTGAACATAACACCTATTGATGTTATGACCCTCACTCTGCTAAAGTCTTTGTCTCCAGACATGTTACTTTTGTGGAGACTGTCTTTCCCTTTCGAGATTATCGACAATCTGTAGTTCCATTGGATCGTTATGAACAATCTTCCTCCTCAATTTTATCTTCATTAGATCCAAACTCTCTAGTTACTTCTGTTCCGCAGTTTCCATCTTTTCCCTCTCCTCCGGCTCCTCCCCCCCAGTGTGTCTTTGTCTTCACCACACCAAGATACTTCTATTGTCCATTCGTCTGCCTCCACCAGTACTGACCCACAACCCTTACCTCCTAGCCCTACTGTCACCTCTCGGCATCCTATGCAAACTCGTTCCATGTGTGGTATCTTTAAACCACGTCGAGTTCTAGATTTGCATGTTAGCACCGAACCCTCTTTCGACTCTGTTGAACCTACTTCATTCTCTCAGGCTCAAAAATATCCTCATTGGCGTAAAGCCATGTGTGAGGAGTATGATGCCCTTCTTCACAATGCTACCTGGACTCTCACTCCTCCTCTCTCTACACAAAATATTATCGGGTGCAAATGAGTTTTCCGAATTAAGCAGAATCCTGATGGTTCTATTGCTCGCTATAAGGCACGTCTTGTGGCTAAAGGATTTCATCAACGACCTGGCATTGACTTCACTGAGACATTTAGTCCTGTTGTCAAACCTACTACCATTCGGCTTCTTCTAAGTCTGGCAATATCGAAAGGCTGGTGCTTACGTCAGTTAAATGTTAACAATGCCTTTTTACAAGGAACCCTCACTGAATATGTTTTTATGAAACAACCTCCAGGCTTTATACATCCTCAATATCCGCGACATGTTTGTAAACTTAAAAAGGCCATCTATGGACTTCGTCAGGCTCCACGAGCGTGGTATACTGAACTTGGTCTCTACTTATCTTCAATTGGCTTCATCAACTCTAAGTCTGATGTTTCCTTATTTCTACGCCAACATCGTGGGAGCACCATCTATCTCCTCGTCTATGTGGATGATATTATTATCACAGGTGATAACTCAACGGAGGTTCAGGCATTTATTACGCAATTGGCAGACCGCTTCTCCCTCAAAGATCTTGGTACCTTGCATTACTTTCTCGGTGTTAAGGCTACATTTACATCTTCTGGTCTCTTTCTTTCACAACGGAAATATATTCATGATTTACTGTTGAGACAAACATGCAAGACGCTAAAGCACTTTCCACTCCTCTATCTCCAAGTACATCGTTGCATCTCTATGATGGTAGTCCTGTCACAGATCCTACTCTATATCGATAGGTAGTTGGCTCCTTACAATATCTAGCACTCATTCGTCCCGATGTCTCCTTTCCGGTTAATAAATTATTTCAATTTATGCATCAACCATCTACTTTGCAATGGACTGCTGTCAAATGCATTTTGCGTTATCTCAAAGGACTATTGATCATGACATTTTTCTTCACAAGAATTCTCCCTCTCAACTTCATGCCTTTGCTGATGCGGATTGGGCCGGTAACGTTGATGATAGAACCTCTACATCTGGGTATATTGTATTCCTTGGTGCTAATCCGATAAGCTGGAGCTCTAAAAAGCAAAAGACGGTTGTAAGATCTACTACCGAGGCTGAATAGCGAGCTGTTGCCGCCGCTGCTGTTGAACTCAATTGGATTAGCCACTTGCTTCAGGAACTTCAAATACATTCTGCTTCTATGCCTGTTATTTACTGTGATAACATCGGGGCCACTTATCTTTGTGCAAATCGAGTCTTTCACTCCCGCATGAAGCACGTTGCTATCGACTTTCACTTTGTTCGGGATCAAGTAGCCCGCAAGCAGCTCCGTGTCTCTCATGTCCACACAGCTGACCAACTGGCCGACTCCCTCACGAAGTCTTTAGCACGTAAACTATTTTTCTTCCATCGATCCAAGATCGACATCCTTGACAGAAGCTCGCTCTTACTGGGGCATGTTAGCTGTAACAAATTTCCTTAACCGAACGAGATTCTCTCGTTCATCAGTTGAGGAAAATCCTGTTAGCTGTAACAAATTTCTCTAACCGAACGAGATTATCTCGTTCATCAGTTGAGGAAAATCCATCTCTTATCACTGTATAAATAGATGTTGAAATCTCACCAATTCTAGCTTTCCTGTCTTGAATTCTAAAATGCCTACTAAAATAAAAGCACTTTTTTTTTTTGTGATTTCATTGACTTTAGATCAACAAAGTCGGAATTGAATCCTTATTGCTCAATCAATTCTAAGATTTACTTAATAAGATTAGCTGCTTGCAATATTTCATTGAAACTCTGTTAGCGCAGAGGAAAACAAATCATTCATTTAGAACTAAGGACTCAACACACTTGAAGACCCGATTGCATCTTTATACTGAAGCTTCCCCTTTGCTTTATTTTCCATATCTATCTCTTATCCTTTGGTGTTACCTACTTCCTTTTATATCTCCTTGGCCTTATAAGATGAAACTCGAACAGGGAATTAATTCTCTACTTAGTGTGTCGGGGAAGAGGAAAGTACAGGCGTAACAGTTAAAGGTAAGGGAATAATAATCAAGTACTTACTTTGAGGCGAGGTGTACTGAAACATAAGAATTTTCTGAATTATGGAGTTTGTAAGGCCGTTCGAATGAATTATGGAGGTGTACTGAAACATAAGAATGGAAACGCTACTAACAGGAATGAAGCGGATGCTAACAATAATTGAACCCCAGAGCAGCCCAACAGCCCCTTATGCCTTGTAGCAGAATAGAGCTATATTGTATAGATTGGAATTGGTGCTTCTCATACTAAAACAAAGGAATAGGGAAGAATCGACCTATCAATAAAAAAAAAAGTATTAAGTAGTCAGTACCAGCTTCGAACTATTTATTCACTGTAAGGATCGAACACCTGCCTTTCATAGTAGAGCTACTGGAAAACAGGCTGAGTTACTTACTATTAGAACTGAGCTAGGCGCATATATGAGACTGTGGCTACTGACCTCAAGACTGATTCAGATCTTTCCCATATAGGAGGACCTCGGCTGGAACATAAGAATACGACTTACTATTATTAGAATCGATCAACCGTTGAGAATTGATTCATGGTAGTTACATATGTAGTTAACATATTTAGGAATAGTGGCTCATGTTTAGGAGTTATGGAGGTAGTTTAAGAGTTAGTGGGGGTAGTTATTAATCATGGGTGAGATAGTGGGATGAAGGAAGTGGTGTGAGGTAGTTATTATTATATCCTATAAATAGAACCTTAGAGAATGAAGCAAGAGGGCAGAGAGTGTGTGAAGAGAAGAGATTGTGTGCATTTGGAGATAATCTTGTAAGTGTTCTTGTTCTTTTACCTCCTGTTTAATACTACGTCGTTTTCTTGATTGAAAGCGTTTTCGTTAATTGGATCATAATATTCTGTTTTATCGTTTCTTTGCTCCTCATTCCCCAACATTTGTGGTATCAGAACCTTGTTTCAATCTGAACTGGGCATTATGGCTTTTAATGGCAATTCTATGTCTCAACCCCTTATTCCCATCTTCTCGGGCAAATCCTATTAATTTTGGAGTATCAAGATGAATACTCTATTCAAGTTTCAGGATCTTTGGGACTTGATAGAAAATGGATATGCAGATCCAGATGAAGAAACCAGGCTAAGGGAGAATAGAAAGAAAGACTCAAAGGCATTGTTCTTCATTCAACAAGTTGTGCATGAGACAATCTTCTCAAGAATTGCAACAGCGACAACCTCAAGACAAGCTTGGTTGATACTTCAAAATAAATTTCAATGCTCATCCAGGGTGATCACGGTAAAACTTCAAACCTTTTGCCGTGAGTTTGAAATTTTGTTTATGAAAAGCAATGAATCAGTGCAAGATTTTCTTTCTCGAGTGACTGAAATTGTTAGTCAAATGAAATCCTATGGTGAACATCTACGTGATCAAATAATTATTGCAAAAGTTTTGAGAAGTTTAACCCCGAAATTTGATCATGTTGTTGTGGCAATTGAAGAGTCAAAGGACTTATCTACTTATTCATTTGATGAACTAATGGGTTCCTTGCAAGCACATGAAGCAAGGTTGAACATGTCACTTAAAAAAAATGAAGAAAAAGCATTTCAGGTTAAGGGAGAGTCTTCTACTTCCAAAGAAGACAAAAAATCAATAGGAAGAGGACGTGGCAGAGGAGGATTTCGTGGTAGAGGAAATGGAAGAGAAAGAGGAAGAGGACACTTTGATGGGCATGATGAAAGGCAATCAAACTATGATCAGAAAAACTAGAAGAGTGGAATTCAATATCACTATTGTAAGACGTTTGGTCATATGAAGGTAGATTGCTGGAAAAGAGAAAAGCAAGCAAGCTATGTGGAAGAAAATGAAGACAATAGTAAGTTGTTTATGACTCATTCACAAGTTAATGATATCTCAAATGACATTTGGTTTTTGGATAGTGGATGTTCTAATCATATGTCAGGCATAAGATCAATATTTAGAGATATTGATGAAACTCACAAGTTGAAAGTTAAACTTGGAGATAGCAAGCAAATCCAAGTAGAAGGAAAAGGAACAATTGAGGTGAAGACAAATCAAGGGAAGGTAAAACACCTTGATACTGTTTTCTATGTTCCTAACTTATCACATAACTTGTTGAGTGTTGGACAATTGATAGATATTGGATATTCAGTTATATTTGATGATGGTTTATGCACTATTAAAGATAAGAAATCTGGTTTGATTATAGCAAATGTTTGCATAACGCAAAATAAGATGTTTCCAATTGATGTTTCAAATATTGAGAAACATGCTCTTGTTGCAAATCAAAAGAATGAGACAAATTTATGACATTTGAGATATGAACACCTTAACATTAAAGGTTTAAGGTTGTTAAATAAAAAAGAAATGGTTTATGGATTGCCTAAAATTAATGTATGTGAAGGATGTATTTATGGCAAACAAAGTAAAAAATCATTTCCTATTGGAAAAGCATCGAGAGCATCTAATTGCCTTGAATTAATTCATGCTGACTTATGTGGACCTATGAATACAAAATTATTTGGGGGAAGTCGATATTTTCTGTTATTTACTGATGATTATAGCCGCATGAGTTGGGTATATTTTCTGGAATTGAAATCTGAAGCATTTAATAACTTTCAAAAATTCAAGGCACTTGTAGAAAGACAAAGTGATAAATGCATAAAGACACTTCGGACAGATAGAGGTGGTGAATTTATGTCTAATAAGTTTAATTCCTTTTGTGAAGAAAATGATATTCGCAGGGAATTGACAGCACCATATACACCGGAACAAAATGGTGTAGCTGAACGTAAAAATCGAACTGTTGTCGAAATGGCAAGAAGTTTGCTTAAAGGAAAGCATCTTCCGAATCAGTTTTGGGCAGAAGCGGTTGCAACAGCAGTTTATTTGTTGAATATTTCACCGACAAAGACTGTTATGAATCAAACTCCTTTTGAAGCTTGGTATGGTATAAAGCCAACTGTAAGCCATCTAAGAATTTTTGGTTGTATTGCTTATGCTTTGGTAAATTCACAAAATCATCATAAGCTTGATGAAAAATCAGAAAAATACATCTTGATTGGATATTCTGCACAATCCAAAGCATATCGATTATATAATCCTGTAAGTGGCAAAGTTATTATTAACAGAAATGTTGTATTTGATGAAAGGGTAAGTTGAAATTGAGAGATTAATGAAGGTGATGGATGCACAAATTCGTGTTCCAGCAGAACTAGTTACTCCACCGAATCAAGTGATAGATCCTGCTCCAACAAGATCAACGTCAACCTCACCCAGTAGCAGTTCAAATTCAGCAAATGATTCCTCAGATGAAACCCCTTCATGAAGGTTTAGATCATTAACAGAGATTTATGATTCAACATTTGCTTTATCTATTTCAGATCCTATAAGTTTTGAAGAAGTAGTTGAGGAATATTGAAAAGCAATGAAGGAGAAAATCAAGTCAATTAAGAAGAATGAAATCTGGGAGCTAATGGATCAACCGAAATGGCTGACATTTTGCACCTCTCAGAAAGGTTATCGTGGCACACGAAAAAGACCCAAAAACAGGGTTGTTTTGGCTCTATGCAGTGAACGATCATTCTGCAGTCTTCTACACTACTTTCACTCACATTTCTTAGGTGAAAACACATAAACTCAAGGCAAAACAAGCTGTCAAACATATGTACAAGCAACAAAAAGCAACGAACGATCGTTCTGTAGCCTTCTACACTACTTTCACTCACATTTCTTAGGTAAAAACACATAAACTCAAGGTAAAACAAGCTGCCAAACATATGTACAAGCAACAAAAAGCAACGAACGATTCACGGAGTGAAGATGTTGCGGTTGAGCGACGTTCGTTCGTGACATTCTCCCCCACTTAAACTGTTGACGCCCTCGTCGACGCTTGTTAGTAGGCTTTGACGCGAGCTTCTTCATGTCGTAGGACATCTTCTGGCTCCCAACTGGCTTCTTCATGCAACAATGAATGTTGCATACTTCGAAAATCGATCAACTACCATGAGTATCGATCCAAGTCCCCCTACCGTGGGTAAGGTTGATATGAAGTCCAAGGAAATGCTCTCCCAAGGCCTTTCTGGTACGAGCAGCGGCTCCAAAAGTCCCATTGGCTTCTGCTGCTCTACCTTGTCCTGTTGACAAGTAAGACATGTTCGAATATATTCCTCTATATCTGTCCCCATTTTCGGCCAATAGAAGGCCCTCTCCACGAGAGCCATTGTTCGGTGGATACCCGGATGTCCAGCCCAAAGGGAATCGTGACACTCTTTCAGGAGTTCACGCCTTAAGTTATCCATTTGCGGAATATAAACTTTGTTCCCCTTGGTATAGATGAGTCCCTCCTGAATCCAAAATCGTCGTGCCTTGCCCTCTTTGATGAGTTGTATCAGAGTTACTACTTGAGGATCTCGGTACAGTCCATCCCTGATCCTGGAAAGGAAGTTGGAGCGTAATTAACTTGTTTGGCCTCCGCCCTCCAACTGTATAGCATTCACTAGCTCCACTTTTCGACTCAATGCATCGGGCACGACATTTACTTTTTCGGGCTTGTACTCCATTACCATGTCGAACTCAGCTAAGAAGTCCTGTCATCGTGCTTGCTTTGGGGAGAGTTTCTTTTGAGTTTGGAAGTAACTCAATGCGACATTATCTGTCCTTAGCACAAATTGTGCTCCCAGAAGGTAGTGTCGCCATACTCGTAGACAGTGGACCACCGCTGTCATCTCCTTCTCATGCACAGGATATCGCCGCTCGGTCTCGTTGAGCTTACGACTCTCGTAGGCCATCGGATGACCCTCCTGCATTAGAACTCCTCCAATAGCAAAATCAGAAGCATTTGTATGGACTTCAAAAGACTTTCCATAGTTTGGTAATCTGAGTACATGTTCCTCCAACACAGCAGTCTTTAGGTCTTGAAATGCCACCTCACATTTGTCCGACCATCTCCAGGACTGCTCCTTCTTTAGCAACTCTGTCAACGGAGCTGCGCGCTTCGAATACCCAACTATGAAGCGACAATAAAAGTTGACGAACCCAAGGAAGGATCTCAACTCTGGCACCTTCTTTGGTGTTTGCCAGTCTGCCATAGCTTGCACCTTAGACTAGTCCATTTGGATGAAACCATTGCCGATTCGATGCCCCAAGAATAAAATCTCTGTTTGAGCAAAGTAGCACTTTTCTCTCTTCACGAACAAGGTGTTCTCCCTGAGAACTTTGAAAATTGTTCGGAGGTGACTAATATGCTCCTCAAGTGTTTGGCTATAAACGACGATATTGTCTAAGTAGACGACCACAAACTTGTCTAGATAAATCCTTGAACAGCTGGTTCATTAGAGTGTAGAATGTAGCTAGAGCATTGGTTAAGCCGAAAGGCATCACCAAGAACTCGAATGCTCCATACCTGGTCACACAGGTAGTCTTTGCCTCATCTCCTTCTGCAATGCGCACCTACCAATACCCGAACGAAGGTCGAGTTTGGAGAAGTACTTTGCGTTGCCCAATTGATCGAACAAGTCTGCGATGAGTGGGATAGGGTACTTGTTCTTCACCGTCATCTTGTTAAGGGCTCGATAATCAATGCATAATCGGAGACTCCCATCTTGTTTCTTCTGAAAGAGGACTGGAGCTCCGAAAGGTGCTTTTGAACTATGGATGAGACCACCGCTTAGCAGTTCTGCCAACTCCGGAGAGGCCATGCGGTATAGTGATCTCGCTGGAGGCTTAATTCTCGGCTCCAGCTCAATCCGATGATCCATGCCTCTGCGTGGTGGTAGAGTCCTCGACAACTCTATTGGCATCACATCTGATAACTCTTTCAGGATGTTCACCACAACAGTAGGTTCCTGAATGGCTTTCCCATTAGGTGTCTCTAGCTTCATAACAGCTACAAAGGTTGATTCACCTTTTTGTACCCCTTTCTTCAATTGTAAAGCCGATATTTGTTGTAGGTCCTTGGTTCCTCCCCGAGAAACTGGAACCATGCAGGGATCGTCACCTCCCATTAGACACAAGAAGTTCAGGAATGGTACTGGCACCAACTTCGCTGCGTGCATAAACTCCATTCCGAGAATCACTTGGAAGTCGTCTAGTGACACTGCCATCAAGTTTGTGCTCCCGCTCCATGTCCCGATCTTATGGGGATCCCTTTTGCTTGTCCGGAGATCCACTTGGCCTCCGAGTTCACCGCCTTCATACGACTTGGGCTCTTCTCCAAGATTAATCTCAGTCGCTTAGCTTCGCGATCGATAATAAAATTATGGGTCATGCCCGTGTCCACCATTGCACGGGTTGTTCGACCATTAAGCTTGATGTCCACATACATCAACTCGCTGTTTCCTGCCTTCAGTGGCTTTGCCTTTGTGTTCTCCCCCACTTGACCCCGCAACGCATTCAACAAATGCATTGCTCCCATCCTGGGTCCTTACGACGCCTCACTGTCGCTATTGGAGTCAAAACTGCTCGAATTAAGGGTGATATCTTTGCCCTTGTCTGACTTACGGGGTAGAATCGATGTCGTTAAAGAATTGAGTGCCTGTTTTTGTGGGCACTCCCTCACTTTGTGTGGTCCTCGACACAAGAAGCATCCACTAGACTTTGAGACTCTACCTCTTGAGCCCGATCCCTTGTGGAAATTCTTCTTCTTTTGCTCGCCCCCAGACTCCTTCGCTCGAGAGTATTTAGATGGGCGATTTCCCGAAGAGTGTTTCGTCTTTCTCGAATCCTCCGAAGAAACAAAGTCAGTCAGCCTTTTCGCGACTGCAATTGTCCCGACTATGTCGGTGACATTCCTTCGATGTAGTTCTTATTGTGCCCATGGCTTCAAGCCATCGAGGAAGCTGAATAGCTTGTCTTTCTCAAACATGTCCCGTATATCCAGCATCAGTGCTGAAAATTATTTCACATAGTCTTGGATTGTTGTACTTTGGTGGAGTTGTCTCAGTTTCCTTCTTGCGACAAACTTTGTGTTCTCGGGCAAGAACTGAGTTCTCAACTCTTGCTTTAAGTCTCCCCATGTATCCACTCGACATCGGCCTTGTTGGATCTCTTCCCAACGGGTTCACCACCAAAGTTTTGCATCTCCATTCAGATACATTGTTGCTATAGCAATTTTGGTTTCTTCATAATCGAGCCTTGTAGCACGAAAATACTGTTCCACGTCGAACAAGAAATTTTCAAGCTCTTTGGCATCCCTAGCACCTCTGTAGCACTCCGGCTCCGGTGCTCTGAAGTGTTGTGGTGGCGCAGCGCGGGTGTTGTTCCCTCCCGCATTAAGAGTCCTTGTTAACACCATCACCTTAGCCGTGAGTTCCGTCACAACTTCATGTAGATGTCGTACGGAATCTTTGGTGTCCTCTGCCAGTTGATCAATTAGGGATTCAACTTTCTCGATCCGAGCTTCAGCTTCTTCTTGCGAGCTCTCTACCCCAAGTAGTCTTCCTTAGCCTTGGTAGAGTTCCTCCATGCTCGCTTCAAGAACATCGAGGCGGGTTTCTACCATTGTAAGTCTCTCTCTGTGACCCTTCTTCTCGGTTGGCGCTCCAGATGGCACCTCCTCCCCTCGTGGAGAATACCCAACTTCACGCTCGTCTTGTTCACTGTCGCACTCCTCATAAGCGGCTCCAGCAGTTTGCGAGCGAGTTTTCACTTGCAGCCCACCTGCAGTTGCTTGGAGCAAGGGTCCCGCTTGCCCCATCTTGCTCGATTCACCACGATGTTTCACGATGGCAAAATTATGAATCTTCTTTGTTGTTCGTTTGAATTGCTTGCCTGCTCTGATACCACACTGTCACAGACTTAGCTGAATTTGCCTAAGTCGTGCGGCACACTTGCGGCACTCCCGAAGACTTAGCTGAAATTGCCTAAGTCGTGAAGCAACCTTGCCCACTGTTCTGGACTTAGCTGGGATTGCCTAAGTCATGAAACGCCCAAAGCGTTATCTGTCCACAAAGGGTCAGCCCTCTTACAACCTCTTAAGGTCCCGTAGGACCTGCAAAGAAGAAGTTGATTAGCTTAGAAGCGAGCGACGGACACATCCCGGCGTCTCGCAAAGCGGAAAGCTATACAAGAAATTTGTCAACACCTTGAGTGCAACTGAGAAAAGAGAGAAAGAGAGCGAAATAGGACTTTGGAGGGTTGTAGGAATGGTCGCAAGTCCGCAAACGACGATTCCCAAGGTATCGGACGCAAGACAAGTTTAATTGCTGATGAACGCCTACGCCCAACATATACCCGGAGCCCCATCCAGCCCGGTGCCACTTAGGGGGTTCCAAGGTGCTGAAATGACTGACATTTTGCACCGCTTAGAAAGGTTGCCATGGCACACGAAAAAGACCCAAAAACAATGTTGTTTTGGCTCTGTGCAGCGAACGATCGTTCTGCAGCCTTCTACACTACTTTCGCTCACATTTCTTAGGTAAAAACACGTAAACTCAAGGCAAAACAAGCTACCAAACATATGTACAAGCAAGAAAAAACAACGAACGGTTCACGGAGTGAAGATGTTGTGGTTGAGCGACGTCCGTTCGTGACAAAGCGCCAAGGAACATATGTTACGCGGCACCACCAAGACACTACTAATGTGTCGTGGGCCAAGCAACGATTACTGTTGCACGGCTAGGGCTACTCAACAGCACGGAGGGCCGCTCAACAGTGCGGCATATTCGGTTACGCGGCTAACGCCGCTCGACTCTTTCTGCACAGATCAGTCTATCGCTCCCGGATCTCCATCCAATATGTATTTCACCTTCGCTGCTGCCACTACACTATAGTAGGATTGAAACACATGACTTAGACTTCCCTTACTGCCCTCAATGCCTTAGCTCGATTGTTAGCCTAACACCACTTACTACTGGAATCAAACATTAGCCGATAGAGCTGAACCAATACATTACCTCTACGCCTTTACTTATTTCAAGGAATTACTGCTCCAAATACGAAAACGAAAGTTTCAATCAAAAGACGGTGTACGGATCTACTGTGTGAGCTTCGGGCTGCCCCCCGCCCCGTCTTTAACTGCTGATCTCAATCAAAGCTGTACTTCCCAGTTCTAAGACTTACTTTACTCGTTCTCGCTCTGTAGTTACTGGTTCGGATCCTTAGCTAGCTATAAAACTAACACCCTCACACACTGTATACGAACATGAATAAACTTTGTATACGAACAAATACTAGCAGACCATCACACACAGCGGAATCAAACAGAAATCATAATCAGATGAACACCAAGATTTACGTGGAAAACTCCTTCAACTTGAAGGGTAAAAACCACGGGACAAGCCAGAGAAAATCTACTATTAAAATAATGAATATATAGATCTCAAGGCTTCTTGCCCAAGCCCAAAGCAACAACCACAAGAGAATCACAGGGATACAAGGACTATAATACCAAACACAATATCCAAAACCTTCCCAAGAGATCACAGTAAGAATCCACTGGAAATTGATCTAACCTGAGATATGAATGATTAAGAATAGTCTTTTCTTGTCCTTGTCTTCTTTCCTTTTCTGGATCTCTTATTTTCTGGCCTCTATTGTCAATCTGTAGTTTATTTTCTCTCACCCACGTTTTTAGCCGCCGCTGCTCTCTTAATCTCAACCCTAGCCACATAATCTAGGGTTTAGATGAATATAAGTGAGGTTCTGGGCTATGGGCTTCACTAAAGCCAATTATGGACTGAATCTGGGCCATCTGCCCAACAAACTCCCCCTTCAGCCCATAAGGGAGGTTGTCTCATGGCTCCTCAATGTGAAGTCATATCGATCAACTGTCGACACATCTCCTGTCTCTCTTTCGACAAAGCCTTTGTCAACATGTCTGCCCCATTATCATCTGTGTGAATTTTTTGAAACCATAACTGCTTCTATTCAAGCACATTTATGATCCAACGAGGAATTGATCCGGTTGTTACAAGAATGAATGATAGTAATAAATAGTAGTAGAGTAGAGGATTTCAACTCAAAAGTAGGAGTAAGACTAAGAAATAAATATATAAGTAAAGTAATAAAACTCATAAGTAGTTAAAGAATTCAAGTAATTATTTAAAGAGTGCAAGTAAGGTAGGGCGGGCTCATAGTTGGTGTAAAGCCAGAATTTGGTTTCCCCGCACGGGACCGTTGGTGTACGTTCCATTCTTTTTGTTTATAGTTCCATTCTGTATTACTACCCAAGAAGTAAGGGTAGTTAAGGCTAGATCTGTTTTTAAAGAATAATAAGAGCAGTTAGGTGCCTATACTAGTAGGGGAAAAAAGGAAATAATCAATATGAGATGTGGGAATGTCAGGTACAACTATAAGAATAAGAGACAGGAAAGTAATTAATACTCAAACTCCTAATTGCAAACTTAGTTGCTGGGCTAGCAGTTACTTGTCCTGTAGTAGTAATTTGTTGAATCAGTTAAGGCGACGATATCTGATCTCTCATGTACACGTATCGGATTAAGAGATGAAAGGAAAGAAAATACTTACTTTGATGCCCTAAGTGAATGAGTAAAGTCTCAATGGAATTGGGTAAAGAAGAAGGAGAAAGCTCTGAAGAAGGTTCATCACCAGGAAAGTAAGCTCGAAAGAAAGCAAGCAATAAAGTATTTTAGTTGAAATAAAGTCTTTTAGTTGCTTGTTCGCGCAACAGACTCGCTTTTTGCTACCGTTTTTTTGATATGATGATGGATACTTTAGCATTAAGCGTGTAGTGGGCGTAGTTCCTTACCCTAGCGACATTCTTTATTTATACCAGTATAGTTTCTTCTTGTGTTGTCGACTCTAGAATGAGAGGTGAAGTGGTCAGCTGCAAACTGAAATGCGAGTGATGTAGTTTCAAGGCAACAACCAAGATCTGAAGTTTACAAATGAATAAGTTTCAGAAGCAGATGCAGGAACAAGATCTGTATCCGAGGCATAAGCTATATCCTGTCCGGAGTAGGTAAATGGAAAAGATGCTGGACGAGGAAAGTTTCTTCTAATATAATAGAATCGTGAGCAAGCGCTAAGTCAGCAACAACAATACCAGTAAGAAGCAAATGAGGAATAAAAACTATGGATAAGAGTGGAACTGCTAGCAATCAGACCTTAGCTCGGAACTTAAGCTGGATTCTAATACTTCAAATGAAAAAAGGGAATTCAACTGTTACTTACAGGACTGCTACCTACTTCTATTAGAATTCTAACTTAGTAATAACAATAATCAATCTGGGAATAAAGAATACAGGTATGGTCCAGCGCATCTAGCATTGAACTAATAACCAGTGCATCTAGTGAACTAATAAGAAGTTACCTTCTACAAGAAGAAGAGAACTCTAAAAGAGCGTAGCGGTAAGAAAGAGTGGAGCTAAGCTTGGCGGCCGAGATTGCCGCGTCACATTATACGTGTCTTAGCGCTTGGCCATTAGTCGTTGCTTGGCTGGGGCTTGGCGTAAAGCAAGAATAAAAGGTAAGAGATAAAGGCTAGTAAAGCAGACTTCAAATGAGGAGAGTAAGACCACAATAGAGCTAAGAAAGACAGGTCGATAAGTGAAATACAGATTTGATATTAGTAGCTTAAGAGGAGAGATGGACTTCAAACAATGAGTTTAGGAGTTAGAAAACCCTTATATCGAGGGCGAGGCAGCAGGCTAGGGGAGCCCGGACAGGAAGCAAGGCCCCTAGACATCAGTGTTGGAATGAAAGACATAATGTGTGTAGGTAGTAAGCCTGAGATCAAAGAAAGGTAGTTGGAAAGAAAGGTTCTTAAGGGCAAGGTAGGTTGAAAGCAAATACACAGTTTGAAAGTAAGTAAGAGCAGGCTGATTGACAGGGAAGACAGGGGCAAAGAGTAGGGTTTATTCCTGGGATCTCGGTACCTATATATACTCTTTTACTACTTCTTAGTTTGATCTCGTTGCTCGACTACTTATTCTTATTACCAGTATTCTTATACCTATACCTTGCTTGCCCTTAGTAGTAATCGGATTTAGCTAAGTAACTAATAGCATTAAAGCAAGTCGGTAAAGGCTAAGCTCTGATCCCTATACTTATAAGTAGCAGGTTGATGATTCTTTATTAATGGGGGTTATTGTTGGAGAGGAATTGGATTCTAACTTGCTAGTGAGAGTCTCCTACAACCACTAGAAGACATCAGAAGTACGAGCACCGACCACATCATCCATCCTATAGGAAAGGACAAGCTAATACCTAGGGAGCCAACACTGACATAGTGACATGGAATTGAGAAGTATAAGAGTAACCTGGTGTACTAGAGAATGGAACCGGGCAGTTTGAGAATATACCTACCTTACTGATAACAAGGCTTCAATAGGACCTAATAAGACTATTTCTTTCTTCTTGTATTAGCACTTATAGTTAACAGCCGGGTGTTGCCAGATCGTACCTTAATCCTTAGTTATATTTTTTTTAGTAGTGATACCAATCTTGTCAGTACCAGTTCCATTTCTTAGGTTATCTACGCGCCTACCCTTACTCTTATTCTTAAACTAGTGACATTGGGTCCTCGCTTTTTAGAGTCAGTTCTCTCCCTCCTAACTCCAAGCATGCTGACTTCTATTCCTCCACTGCTTATCTCATCCTTAGTGTTCTACCTTTTATTCCTATTTTATTGATTTTCATATTCAATTCAGTATTGACTTACTCTCTTGTCTCTAAGCCGTACATACTGCTCTCTCCATTCTCTCTATTGTCTCTTAACTCTTGTACTTGGTTACTACAGATGAGACGGCGACTCCTTTATATAATTCAGTTTTAACTATAGATACAGATCCTTTACTTCGAACTAAAAGCTAGTGCTTCTCATAATAGAGCTACAAACAGGCTTTTCCTAGCACTTTTCATCCTTTTGCCTATATCGTATAGATTGGAATTGGATTGGTGCTTCTCATTCTTTTTCTCTATAGCGCTTCTCATATCTTAACTCATAGCTTAGAGTGGAACAGGTGCTTCTCATACCGGAACTGGGAACCCAGGACAAGGCTACCTTTTCACTAACACTAGGCTCGGAACTTCGACTCTTTTTATCTGTTACATTAATAACAAAGAATGCAATTAGTAACAACAAGAGCTCAACTTACAAAAAGCCATAATCAACCACACAATGCAGGATATCGGGCATACCTCTGAGACATTGAACACAGGAAAAGGCTATAGCTTATTACTACTTATAATAATGGAACTTGGGGAACGAACTACTAGTAGTGGGTCGGTACTACGGGGCATAGGGCTTCTTTCACTTTCACTAACTAGCTCGGAACTAGGGCTTTCGCTATTAAATACAAGAATCGAGTTGGTACTACCAAGGCTTAATCCTAATCTCCACAATTTCTCTTGACTCGTCGATCAAAAGATGAATGAAATTCTCTGACTGCTCCTCCTGAGAGTTCATATTTGATATGAGGGTGCGCATCAATCAGTTCAGAAATTGATGGTCAACTTTACTTTAGCTCGATAGAATCAATTCCTTCTTCAGCACGATATCTTACAACTTCTAATTAGTATCTTAACGGTGCTAGTAAGGTTTCAAGTGTTGGTGACTCGAATGAATCAACGGTTCAATTGCATTTATCCTTCGCTTTAAAGGCTATAAAGAAAGAAACTTGCTGGCGAACTGAACTCCTTGTTTGTGCTATTTTTTCTTAACTGTCGCGTAACTACTGACACGCCAAAAGAGTGTAGCGGCCCTGCCGCGCTGTTGAGTGGCCCTCCGCGCAACTACTCCGCGTAACATATGTTCCTTGGCGCTTGGCACGCGTAACATTAGTAGTTACTTGCCTGCTTGGCGCCGCTACACATTAGGTTCAACTGCCGCGCCACATTATATGTGTCTTGGCCGGCGCTTGGTCATTCCTTTACTACTTGATTCGCTAACCTATTCTTTTACTACCACTACTTGATTCGCTACACCTATTCTATTCTTTGACTATTTAGTTTCATTCTCGTATTTACTACTCATATCCTTAGCCTAATAGAAAGGTATCCTTACTTGTTCAATTAAATATATCGAAAGTAAATCTTGGATTATGATTTTCTTGGTTATAAGCGTAGGGGGCACTAGTGAATTCTTGTATATTAGATATACTATATTGATTGACGGAGAATTCTTTATTTCCACTTTTCTTCTTGTACATTGGTACCGGAGTTGGAGACCACAGAGTTAGATACCACAGAGTTAGATTAGAACACTAGCACTAGGTTGGTTGTCAATGAAAGTAAGTCCTTCTCTAGGGTAGAAGTATATTAATCAGGAAATAGAACCAAACTAATAAGTAAAAGAACCGAACCCGGAAAAGAAGAATATGAATTAGGGTTAAGATCTAGCGCATCTAGTACCATCTTATAAATAAGCTGCCCTTGTTAGCGCTTGTTCAATTCTGATTGAGGGTCAAGTAATACTGATAAATGCCAAGTAAGGATACCTTTCTAGGGTTGTTGGGAACCAGTGAAGACAGAGCTCGAAAGTAATAATCAAGCACATAAGTCATAGGGCGAAACTCAATAGTAGGGTAATTTCACTCAATAGTATCCGTTAGTCTTTATTTCCTTTCTATTGCTTTACTCGCTTTTAAACTAAAAACTGTTGATAAACAGACTCGAACTACTAATACAAAGGATGGAACTAATACCAACGATACTTCATCTCATAACAAGGACTCCTATTATTGACATCTAAATGCTTTTGCGCCTGCCTCTTTAAACACAATAACTCGTTGCTTTTTCTATTTATCGATTTTTGTGTATCAATTTAGTTGTTTTTCTATTTCCCTTGATAGCTATGGTGCCAGTGTGAAGTAAACATAATTATGGCAAGTTAACCTCGTTCTTCGTAGGCCAGGTGCCCGTACCTTTGTCCTAGGTTGATGAACTTAGCTACTACTATGGGAAATGCCCCTACTAATAAAGAATCCAATCACTGACAACAAAACTGGAACTTGGACCGGCGAGTAACTACTATAATACTAATAAGAGTTGAACAAGCAACTAGGAACTCAACTACTGAATTTCAATCTAAAACAAGTGATTTTAATGCTATAGCTCACAACCAGGGTCGATGTAATTGAGCTAATAAGTACAAGAACATCTACTAAAGAGAAGAGGGCATAAGATACTGGCACTGAGGCTAACTACTAGTATAAGGAAAGGATATAACTCGAAATAGTTAATCGAACACTACCAACAAGACCTACCCTACAAACAGAGCCTGCCGCTACTAACTTTGCTTCTTCTACTGCTAGTTCGGATTCTTCAACTGTGCCCCAACCTGTGGTATGCCTTCCCCGCCTATAAGTATGACTTTACTTTCTATCATATCAGTATGACTTTCCTCCATCTAGGGCTTATTTTGCTCCATCTAATTCTCCAACTAGTGTCTTTAACTCTGCAACTGCTGATTCAGCCCCCGGATATACTATTGGAATCAGGCACTCCCTATTCAATCAAACTAAAGGCAGGATAACAACTCCGAAATACAGATTTGAACCACTGCTATCAGGATCAACACCACTACTAGTAAGCATAGGGTCCGGAACCCAACCTTATATCCTCGCTTTCAACCACCAAGTAATGGACTTCATAATAAGTAAGAGGATTAAATCACTACTAATGAGAATGCTACTAGGTACTACCTCGGTTTAGAATCGGCCTTTCCACTACGGATAACAAGACTCGAGCTCAGAACTCATTAGGGTCATTAGTAGCAGAACGAAGAACAGGGTATTATCAGAATTGAGCTACTGTTAATACAATAATAATGGATATGAGGCAAAGGGCAATGAACGATGGCTAGTGCTATTGGAATCAAACTAACAGCCGGGAATGCAACACTACCTTATAGACGGTAATACAAATACAGATTGGAACTACTGCTAACAAAGATTGAACTCGGTCAAAAGCCTTACCGCCTCGCCTGCAGCAACAGCCTCACTACCCCCATGTATTGGCCTACCGATACTAACTAACTAGAAAACTGGCATTACTGACCTCAACCCCTTAGCTCTTGTTTTAGTCTACCTTTCCTCTCCTTCTGTCGCCATCTTTAGGCAGTTGACGCTGTCCTTTCCTCTTGCCCCTTTTGTCGGTCCTCTCTTATCATTAAGGCAAAAGGTTGCAATAGCTTCATTACCTTGATGGCCTTAATAGTGAAAGGGAAGAAAGCGCTTATTTCTTCGATCTAATAAAGAGAAGTCAGCAGTGTGTTCTTATTAAATGGAAATTCTATAATAAGCTAACACTTATCATATTTGAATTCTAGTTGAGAGTTTTTTTTTTTTTTTTTTTTTACTATCTTCTATAATGGGTGTCCTAAATTAGATTATTGACTTTCAAAAGATAGGCTTTACACAAGTATTACACTAAGGGAGATAGAGATAGGCTTTACACAAGGTTATCTACTACATCGCAATGACTTTTAATAGAATGCGAGGCATAAAGGGAATGTTATGGAATTTGGCTTAAATGAATATGTTCAACTCATCAAATAGCTAACCAAGAGAGAGAGAGAGAGAGAGAGAGAGAGAGAGAGGATCGTACAGGAGTATAAATGAAAAGTATGCTGCTCCCCTAAATGCAAAACCTTTGACATCACAAAAGCAGAAGATAGTTAGTTATCATAGTTATTCTATCGATTGAGATTCTGGACTTCCTCCACAGCTTTCATTCATTTCAGGTACACTCGGTCAAGGATACATGTAATAAATAGGTGCTCGCTGTCCTACGAGCAGGCAGTCTGTCCGTCCAGTTCACATGACAGGCAGTGGTCTAACAACGGGAAAGAATCTCTATTGCACAATTTCTCATAGGGTAACAAGAACTCTCAACTCAACAAGCACAAGCTCTTGCTTTTAGCACACAACGTCTGTCTTTCTTGCTTCCCTTACAATAAATACTCACTGCATAACTTGAATTACGAATCTCTCTATACTAAAACATTATAACAGAGGCATATACACCGTCATAACCTTATTCCTTCTTTCGTAGTTGAACTATCTTGTTTGTTTATGCTTGTTTTAGTTCCGGAATGATTATTGAGTCCTATTAGGTTAGGTTGGGTGCACACATTATTAGGTATGATGGATGGATGATCCATCTTAGGTTACCCAGTAGTTAGTTATCTTCATAAATGACAAGGCAAGGGGCGGGACGGACTTAAAGTATCTTAAATATGCCGATGGTTTCCTAACCTAGGCAGTCTCATTGAGGTTCCTCCTTTGTTCACTTCTATGTAGATGGGATCATTGCATTATCGTAGTAAGTACGTACTTGATAACGTATCTTGGGATCATGGTTTCGATATGTGATGTTAGACATGCTGGTTCAAGTGAATAACAATAAAGAGTGTAGATGTTGGTGCAGGAGCTGAGCTGTCATTAAATGTTTTAGGTCTAGATAGGTAGTCTGTACATCCCTTTATTCTCTTATTGGGCAGATGAATGCTCCTCTCCTCTCTTAGTTGAATCGAGTAAGAAGACCTCTCTTATTTGAGTTGTTGTAGCTCATATTCTTTTGAAGCTCAAAGGAAATCAATCATTTAGTATCTCATTAAGGTACGTACACCTATTGGGCAGTCCTGTTTGTTTGATAGCTATATATGATTGATGTTATGATTAGTCCGTCCGTCCCTTCCCTTTCTTTCCTAGCTCCCACCACCCTTTCCCTTCAAGCAGTTAGTCCATTCCAAAGATGCTTTCAAAGTCGCCCGCTAACGACTATTATGGTTCCCTACTCCTGTGAGTATCGGGTGTGGGCGCCTCTACTTCTGCAATTGACTTCATACTACCCCAGCTTCTATGAGTAGATAGTTGCTCTGCCTTACTAGTTAGTAGGTATGACTTATACGAGTTATGACGTCAATCTGTCAATTGTAAGATTAATAAGATGATAGATACCCTTTATGAGAAAACACTGTTCCTCCCGTGCTTGCTTTGCTTTGAGACTTCAATGTACCTATCTATTTATTACTTCCTATAATAATGCAGTTTTGAGCGAGTGAGTTTCGTAACTATCATAAGAGCAGCGGAACGAGACTCTTGATCTTTTGACTTCTTTTTTAGATTGTTGATTCGTTTTTTATTTTGATCTTACCTGAGTAGAGTGCACTAAATACTAATTAAGAAGGAAGGGTACTGAACTCCTGCCTCTCTTAGAAAGGAAAGGTACCGAACTCCTGCCTCTCTTAAATAATAAGTTCTGCCCTGCCTTATAAATCTCTATACAAATACAGCTCTGTGGGTATCTCATATGTCCTAAAGATGCAAATGAATAAGAATGAAAGGGTAGCTTCTGTCCCTACTGTTGTTGTTAATGCAACAGAAAAGAAGTCTTAAGTCACAACGAAAGGTAAAGTAGCAAGTATCGTATCAAGAAAACAGTCTCAACTTGGCTTCCCTAAGCTATAGTATTAGGAGTGTTGTTACTACTAAATTCTATAATATTGCACTAATTTTCATTGATCTAATTGAAGTAACCTCACATTACAATAATCGAAGTAACCTTGCATTACACTCTATGTTTACTGCCTTCTTCCCTTTACAGATCATTTTCTCTATGCTTGCTGCCTTATTTCTTCCCTTACGGATCATCTTTTCTCTCTCAGCTGTAGCCAGAGCAGCCTCCAAGTAAATAGAAGATAAGTGCAACCTTGGGTCCCCTCTCGCCCCTAGATACTATATATCAAGCGTGTGCGCGCCTGTGTTATTTCTCATTTTATGAAAGGTAACTATCTCGGTTTCATATATGAGACATAAATGGATTAGATAATTCATGGAAAATAACTTTTCTCCATAAGATTAGAGAAATCACAATCTTTTGCTTTTGGATATGATGCTATGTGCTACACCGCTGCTCACTACTTTAGTAGATCGACTCGACTCTACAACATAAGTGGATTCCTCACTAATCTCCCGTATTATGGCATAAGTCAGCAAAGCTTTTCTAAACACTAACTCTCTTAACTTTATCTACCCAATAACTTCTTCATTTCTCTCTCTCTTTAATGTGTTGGGCAGATGGTCCACATTCAGTTCATAATGGGTTTTAGTGAAGTCCACAATCATAACTTCACTTATATTAACTAAAACCTAGATTATGTGGTTACGGTTGAGATTAAGAGAGCAGCGGCGGCTGAAAACGTGGGTGAGAGAAAGAAGACTGTAGATTGACAATAGAGGCCAGAAAATAAGAGATCCAGGAAAGGAAAGAAGACAAGGGCAGGAAAAGACTATTCTCAATCATTCAAATCTCAAGTTAGATCAGTTTACAGTGGATTCTTACTGTGATCTCTTGGGAAGGTTTTGGATATTGTGCTTCGGATTATAGTCCTTGTATCCCTATGATTCTCTTGTGGCTATTGCTTTGGGCTTAGGCAAGAAGCCTTGAGATCTGTATATTCATTATTTTGATAGTGGATTTTCTCTGGCTTGTCCCGTGGTTTTTACCCTTCGAGTTGAAGGGGTTTTTCACGTAAATCTTGGTGTTCATCTGATTGTGATTTCTGTTTGTTTCCGCTATGTGTGACGGTCTGCTAGTATTTATTCATGTACAAAGTTTATTCCTATTTTATTCTCATCAACTGGTATCAGAGCAGAGTTTTGGTGGTATTTAATCTTTTGTATCTGAACATGGAGGCTGGTAATGTTTCTCACATGATTAGTTTAAATGGAAACAATTGGATGATATGGAAACCAAGAATGGAAGATCTCTTGTATTGCAAAGATTTGTATGGACCTTTGCAATGGGACATTGCAAAGCCCACATCTATGATAGATGATGAGTGGAAGAGGTTAGATCGAAAAACAGTTGGCTTTATTCGATAATGGCTAGACGATAGTGTCTTTCACCATATTTCTACTGAATATTCTGCTTACTCTCTTTGAAAAAAGTTAGAAGGTCTTTATGAAAAAAAATGGCTAACAACAAAGTTTTTCTGATCAGAAAACTTGTGAATTTAAAATATAAATAGGGTACTTCTATTCCTAAGCATTTGAATGAAATGCAGAGTATTACTAACCAGTTATCCTCTATGAAAATGTCTCTTGATGATGAGTTGCAGACATTTTTACTTCTCAGTTCTTTGCCAGAAAGTTGGGAGACACTAGTGGTTTTCCTCAGTAATTCAGCACCAGTTGGTATTATTACTATGAGTCAAGTAACAAGCAGTTTGTTGAATGAGGAGTTAAGGAGAAAGAATTCAGCAACTTCTCAGATTGATTCACAAGCACTTGTCTCAGAGAACAGAGGCAGGTCAAAATCAAAGGCTAGAAGTGGTTCACGCGTGGGAGAAGCAAGTCAAGATCAAGGAAATATATTGTTTGCTACAATTATTGTGAGAAAGGATATTACAAGAATCAGTGCAAGCAACATAAGAAGAACAAGAAAAGGGGGAAAGAAGTGGAGCATATAGAGTCAAAGGAGAATATCACAGCTACAGTACAAGGTAGTGATTATTTGATTTTGTCTACTTCCGATGATATTTTTTCTTGTGTGTGCCAGGATCTCGAGTGGATAATTGACATGGGTGGTTCTTATCATGCTACAAGCTCTTCTTCAACTTGCAGACAAGATTTTCTTTTTCTTTGACTTTGAAGTCTTTTGGTTGCTCCATATAAATTTCCTCCTCCAAATCACCATGAAGGAAAGCTATTTTCACATCTAACTGTTCAATCTCCAAGTCTAGGTTAGCAGCAATGCCAAGAGCAATACGGATAGAAGACATTTTGGGATCTTTGGTAAGACAAAAGAGTATATTTTTCTTGGTTACTCACATGATCAGTTTGGTTATAGGCTTTGGGATCCAGAAAAGCAAAAGGTGTTCAGAAGTAGAGATGTTTTCTTCTTTGAGGATCAAACTATCGAGGATTTGAAGAAGGACGCACCAGCTAAGACTTCTATAGAGGGATTTATAGATTGTGACCAAGTTATTCCTCAAGTATATCAGGGTGATGGGGGAGATGTGCAGGAAGATGATGTAGAGTCAAATGTTGATCTACCTACGAGACATGTTGAACAGGAAGAAGAAAGAGAGCAAGTTCCCACAGAACCTCAGTTAAAAAGATCTTTTAGATCACGTCAACCTTCCAGACGATACTCTATAGATGAGTATGTGATGCTTACTGATGCAGGTGAACCAGAGAGTTACTATGAAGCAGTTGAAAGTGAGCAGAAAAAGAAGTGGTTTATTGCTATGCAGGAAGAGATAGATTCTCTGCAGAAGAACCACACATATGATTTGGTGCAACTACCAGAGGAAAGTAAGGCCTTAAAGAACAAGTGAGTTTTCAGGTTGAAGACTCAAGAATATTGTTCTCAACCAAAGTATAAAGCTAGATTGGTTGTGAAAGGCTTTGGTCAAAAGAAATGTATTGACTTTGAAGAAATTTTTTCTCCTGTTGTTAAAATGTCTTCTATCCTTATTGCTCTTGGTATTGCTGCTAACCTAGACTTGGAGATTGAACAGTTAGATGTGAAAATAACTTTCCTTCATGGTGATTTGGAGGAGGAAATTTATATGGAGCAACCAAAAGGCTTCAAAGTCAAAGATAAAGAAAATCTTGTCTACAAGTTGAAAAAGAGCTTGTAGCATGATAAGAAGCACCCGTGTCAATTATCCACTCGAGATCCTGACACACATAAGAAAAAATATCATCGGAAGTAGACAAAATCAAATAATCATTACCTTGTACTGTAGTTGTGATATTCTCTTTTGACTCTATATGCTCTACTTCTTTTCCCCTTTTCTTGTTCTTCTTAGGTTGCTTGCACTGATTCTTGTAATGTCCTTTCTCACCATAATTGTAGCAAATAATATCTTTCCTTGATCTTGACTTGCTTCTACCCACGCGTGAACCACTTCTATCCTTTGACTTTGACCTTCCTCTGTTCTCTGAGATAAGTGCTTGTGAATCAATCTGAGAAGTTGCTGAATTCTTTCTCCTTAACTCCTTATTCAATAAACTGCTTGTTACTTGACTCATGGTGATAATACCATCTGGTGTCGAATTACTAAGGGAAACCACCAGTGTCTCCCAACTTTCTAGCAAAGAACTGAGAAGTAACAATGCTTGTAACTCATCAAGAGACATTTTCATAGAGGATAACTAGTTAATAATACTCTGCATTTCATTCAAATGCTCAGGAATAGAAGTACCCTCTTTATATTTCAAGTTCACAAGTTTTCTGATTTGAAAAGCTTTGTTGCCAGCCGTTTTTCTTTCATAAAGACCTTCTAACTTTTTCCAAAGAGAGTAAGCAGAATATTTAGTAGAAACATGGTGAAAGACACTATCGTCTAGCCATTATCGAATAAAGCCAACTATTTTTCGATCTAACCTCTTCCGCTCATCATCTGTCATAGATATGGGCTTTGCACTGTCCCCTTGCAAAAGTTTATACAAATCTTTGCAATACAAGAGATCTTTCATTCTTGGTTTCCATATCATCCAATTATTTCCGTTTAAACTAATCATGCGAGAAACATTACCAGCCTCCATGTTCAGATACAAAAGATTAAATACTACCAGAACCCTGCTCTGATACCAGTTGATGGGAATAAAATAGGAATAAACTTTGTATACGAACAAATACTAGCAGATCATCACACACAGCGGAATCAAACAGAAATCACAATCAGATGAACACTAAGATTTACGTGAAAAACCCCTTCAACTCGAAGGGTAAAAATCACGGGACAAGCCAGAGAAAATCCACTATCAAAATAATGAATATACAGATCTCAAGGCTTCTTGTCCAAGCCCAAAGCAATAGCCACAAGAGAATCACAAGGATACAAGGACTATAATCCTAAGCACAATATCCAAAACCTTCCCAAGAGATCACAGTAAGAATCCACTACAAACTGATCTAACATGAGATATGAATGAGTGAGAATAGTCTTTTCTTGTCATTGTCTTCTTCCCTTTCCTGGATCTCTTATTTTCTGGCCTCTACTGTCAATTTGCAGTCTTCTTTCTCTCACTCACATTTTCAACCGCCGCTGCTCTCTTAATCTCAACCCTAGTCACCTAATCTAGGTTTTAGGTTAATATAAGTGAGGTTATGGGCTATAGACTTCACTAAAGCCCATTATGGGCTGAATCTGGGCCATCTACCCAACATTAAATCCTCTTTTTCATCTATATCTCTATAGTAAGTGAGTGTATTATATGGGTGGGCAGTCTCTCATTTTTCTGGTTCTCGTGAATAGGGCAGTTTCTTACTCTTCGATCAGTTCTTGCCTTCTTTGCTGCAGCAGATATAACTCGTTGCATTAGACGATGCATATGTGGATATCCTCTTCTTTTATTTGTTCTATTGCTAGTCTTTACTAGTCGATTGAATCTTTCTTTGGTTCCTTAATTCTATAGTGGATATAGTCGCACGTAATGATGGATCATGGCCATATTATGAGTATGAGAAATGGTGGTAAGAAAGGGCTCCGTTTCATTCTAGTGCCTTGAAATGATATTCCAAAGCCTTGGTATGATCTCCTCTTTGCTTTGTTTGCCCTGAAATTAAATGATATTCAAAAGAAAGCCTTTGTTACCTTTATATGCTCTATGTTGCTTTTGTGTATAAGGCTTATGTATGTTATCAAGTATATGACTTCGAGAAGCATAGGGTTTCTGATCGCGTGGCTTCATAATGAATCTATGTCAAAAGACAGTGAAGCATAATTTCTTTCGGATTGAGCCAACATATGTGACGTTCGTTCAATGTATTCTTTGAATTTAAGTTCTAAGGCAAGAGACCTGTATGTGATATTTGAATTGAATATGACTCTTTCGTTCTGTGCGTAGTACTTAGGGAAATAACCCATGGAATTCCAATATAACTATTTTTATATAGAATAATGAACTGACAAGATCATATATAATAATGAACTGACAGTAGCTGGTCTTTCTTTTTTACAAGAGATCTCTAGTCGCAAGAGGTTTTTTCTTGACTTTACACCAATCGTCTTAGTGCTAGATGGAAAAGGTAACTCCAACAATTGATTTGTGCTCAACGCCCCCTATTTCCAGCAATTAGTCTACTGGGGAATCAGTGGCCGGAGAGAATCTTTGGCGATGGAAAAATGTCAAATGGGAAGGAAGCTCTATGCCTCGACAACTCTTTGTCCGTGGTAAGGGTTATGCCCTACCTTCGAGCGGGGGAGCAGAAGATAGTGAATTCGTCATCTTTACCATTCCTTACCCCAACCAGCTATGTAGGAAGAAAGACTTAATAACCTTATTTGAATAGTCTATATTTGATTATTTGTGGGATCAGAAGAAGGGGATCTACTTTACTCTCCTTTAAACTTGGAAATCACTCGGAATGTTGGGCATCGTCCCCCTGGCCTTAAACCCTGTTAGCCTCCTTTCTCTTGTTGATAGAAAAGTTCAATGCCCGAGCCCAAGTTCAAAGACTCAGATCATAATCTCATCGCTGTCTTATCCGACCAGAGCGCGCGAAACTAAAATCGATGATAGATCTACGTTCCGATCACTTTGCTTGCAGAAAAGAATGCTCATACAAAAGATGAATTAGTTCTAGGAAGAGGAATATATATGGAATAAAGAGGATAAAAAAAGACCTAGATTAGTTGGCCAGCAGTGAACTCTATAGTTATTCGTGCAATCCCATCTCCAACTGAGACTGGTTTGCATAAGTCTATTTGGGCCAAACAATCTCCACTTCCTTTGTTAAGAGGCCAAGAAGGCTATTCCACGGGTTAGATCTATTTTATCCACCATCGCTATCATAAAAACACTTGAATAAGTTCTTTGTTGTTTCATTTCAGTAGAGTGGCAAGAGCTGGTAACCCAGAGGCATTAATATAAAGCTTACTTTGTTTGCTAGGCATTACATATATTCTATAAAGGCGCTGAGACTGCTACCTTACAGAAGCTTATGAAAGACATACATACTGTATGCGCTCCACTAGCTTAGCTATAAGGAAAATACAATAAAGAAAGGTGTGGAATGCAAACCAGCTGATTCAATTGAGAACATCAGCAAAATGAGTTAATTGATTTATTTGGAATCCAGCTGTAGGATGAAAGTCTCCTACTATTATTAAAAATAAGAGGCTGAAAAGAAAGAAGAGTATCCATCAAAGGTTAAAAGAGTTACGTGGATCACCTTACTTCTTTATGCGCCCGCTCACTCTCATTTGATTCCTTCACTTCAAGTGGTCTGAGTCAAATCAACAACTCTGATTTTTCAATTGCTTTGAAAAGCATCTTTCGTATAATGTGGATAAGTGAAATAGGGAATCCTATTTATTGCTTCTGAGTTACTTTCCGCTTGATTGGTTTGGGATGCTGTGCCCTTATTTAGTTTAGAACCTATGGTTGACGTAGGATTGGAAACTTACAGTGCTGGTTAAGACCGAGCTGAGTGGCCTTATTCTTTCTTCCTATGAGAGAAAAATGTGTTCATCTGTTTATCCTTAAGCGATAGTGCTAATGATGCATTGAAATGAGGTGAGGGCACCTTCCCAGAGCCAGAGCTAATGCGTAACACAACAAACAAGCAATAAGAAAGAAACACATGTATAAGTATATGAAAGAGTAGTAATGTTATGAATTTCTATTATATGTGGTGTCAATCAGAAGAATATGAAATTGTGTATAAGTAACATACTCTATAATTAATGAACAGAACTCCTTAAGTAATAAAATAATATAAGTTCAATATTTTTTAAAAAGTATAACACTGATTATTTGACTCTCAAGAAAGAATTGGACTACATAGTTTTTTAAATAAGGTGAGACCTGACCGTGGACCCTCGTCTAGTAATCGAATTTCTTCTTGTAAAGAACGCTCGCTCCGTCATAGTCAAACGATCAAACCCAATAACATAGCGTCGAAGCTTATCCACCTGGTTCGAAGCAATCACTTCTTGTCCTGCTATGGAAGCAGTGGCCGGAAGCTTCGCAGTGGAGACAGGCGATCTGATTGAGGCAATGAGTAGAGGATTAGACACCATAAGCAATGGCCAAGGGAAAGGGATTAGTATTTGAATATAGAATTGATAGTAAAGTAAAAAGGAATAATTGATAGTAAAGTAAGTCAAAAGGAATTCCTTTTTTGTGGGGGCGGTATTCTATTATGGTTACAAAATGCGGATTCTAAACTCCTTACTGCTGACTCGCTCAAAGTCAAAAGCTTTACTTTAATATTACTCAAGCATTGGAGTTTAGGCCAGTGTCAAGTCAAGAACAAGGGAAGGGAAACAAACAAGCAACGACAGTGTCAAGAGCAAGTCCTACTTTAGTCATCGGCATAAGTTAGTTTACAGGCCCGAAACGTAAATAAGTGTTAGCGCAGGGGCGAAGAAGGTACAGTCAATGGAAGGGGTAAAGTTCTTTTCTGGCATTAGCGGACTGGCTCGAAAGGAAAATCATATAAATACAAAAGACCAACTCACTATCCCCCCGCTACCCATCTGAATGGAATCTAGCTAACCTTGCTTGTTTACTTGATGACTCACCCTTGGAATAGAAAATTGATGTCGGCAACTCACCCCTAGAATATAAGACTGATGTCGACACCGCGGAACTCCTGTAAGCGCAATGAGTTGCTTCAGCGCAATACACAAATATGGGTGATATATATTCATTCTTTTCTTTGTGTGACCTAACGAGCTACGAATAATAAGCTAAGCTAGGATAGGAGTAATGTGGGTAAGTAAGTGTTAGTTCAATCCCATTCTTTGATTTGGAATAGGAATACGAGTAGATTAAACCTACCTTTCTCTTTTGTTACCCACATTTATCTTATGTCAGTGAAATGCAAGTATTTCAAACAAGTGCGTTAGCCATTACGGAAGCAACAAGCATTAGCGAGTTTTCAGTTCGCCCCTAAGGTGTACTCTATAGGTGCTAAGGGCATAAGTCAAATAAAAAAGATGTCTCAATTCAACAAATGAATAAATAAGCAAGGGAACAAGCTGTTGAATTGCCCATTAGAGAACCGAATCTAACTTCTTACCCGATTAGTTAGAGTTTTCAAGCACCTGTACTTACTACTGACCGCTGACGCCCGAAAAATAGGACTTGTACAGGATCAACGACATAACTCTCGAAAACAGGAATTTTAGAATTGATGAATTTAATCTAAGAGCACATGGTATAAAAGTAAAGAATATTACCTGTGTTTATCGTTAGTGAGTGTTACTAATATCTTATAGTTAAAGTAAGTCAAATCATTTTAAACACGCCTTGGTGCGTCGGGCAATAAGAAAGAGAGTAAGGTACGGGGCAATAAGAAATAAAGTACTTTAGTTGGGATATGATTACTTTAAGTCAGTATCGTTAGGGTAGTTTGGCTCTCACTATATCTCCCCTTATGGATCAGTTCCATTTCCATTACTTTTTCCGTCTTCAACTCGACTCGGGCTACCTCAATTCTATGATTTTGTATTCCGTTGCTTAGGTGTTGGTGCATTAGCTTACTCTTTGGTCGGGGCCTTTAAACCAACCCATCCTTTTAGTCGAGCGCAGAAGCATAAGCAGAGGATTGCAGTGCACACGATGTCTTGTTTACCTTGTTTGATTTCTATTTGACTCTCTTTCTCTTGCTGGGCATCTCAATCTCATATTCTCTCTCTCGTCGACAAGAATTTGAATTGCTTTTTCTTTTACAGCTTCTTCTAGATACCCTTTTCTTTTTTTGCCAAGACCTGTATATAAGAAAGTAAAGGACTTGCTTCCCTTAACAGAGATCCTTGCTCGAACTCCAAAAACTTGAACTCTCATCCCACTCTAAGAACGTCTTGCTACGCAACAGAACAAGTATGAAGGACAGATGTGCTTGCAACTTATTTTACAAACCTTTAATCTATAGATGGCTCGACTAATACTTCATTTCATCTTGTTTGCGCAGAGAGAGTATATAGGAGAGGAATCATACCCAACTCCATATATACCTTATAGTAACTTACTTTTGTACCGATCCAGATCCACCTGCTTACTTAATTGCTTACTATGCTCTTTTTGACGAGATTCTATCTAATGTGTGTAATAATCATTCTAGTCTCTTTGGCATGCTTCTGTATAGCTCACAGGTTTTAGTGCTTTTGCCGATTATAGCCATTCGAGTCATTTCGCATTGGTAATAAATAATCTGGGTTGACAGCGCTCTTTTCGGGAGTATAAAATAAGGGTTGGTTGCTTTGGTAAACTTACTAACATAAGGGTTTGGATATATATACATATATCTAGTAGGTGTATAACACATCACAGATACACACCGGATAATCATGAGCCGTCACCTAATATGATTAAGCCCAAGTCAATGAGCCTAATCACTCACAATAGAATCTATGCGTGCATTGGCGCATCTCCATGCCCTGTGATTGTTGATCTCATCATCATCGGTTCCGTCGGATCGTCGCATCACCATGCGTCGTGATCTCCCGCCACGGTATCATGGGTCCCGCTGTCATCTCCACGCTCCCGCTGCGCCTCTCCATGTAATTACAAATAATCACAAGCACGCAGGCCCAACAAAAAATGAGAAAAACGTAGGCTCGCAGGCCCCAATAATAATAATAATCATAATTACACACATCACAACACTTGGCTCATGATCATCCATCCATATCATACATCATATGTACATCACATCATATGTAGGATTACTAGATGTATATAATAATTAATTAAACTATTTAATTAATTATTTTTTTAGAAATAAGGACATGCTCAGAATTTTTAAAATTGTCAAGTGTATTTTCATAATTCTGGATGAGAAGACGGTCCTCGAAATTTCCAGAATTATTGAGGGTATTTTTAGAATTCTGAACACGAGGACAGTCCTCGAAATTTTCAAAATTAAAAAGGGTAGGATCATCCTTTTCTCAAAAGGATGTCCTAACCCCTCTTGTCCCATCTGCGTCACCGCCACCGTCACTGCTGCCCCTACGCAGGCAGCGACTGCCCTTGCCTGCCGGCAGCCACCCCTACGGTCGGCGCCGTCGCCCTTGCTAGCGACAGGGCTGGCCACGGGCGTCGCGCTGCAAGCGGATATACCCGCGGGCTGGCCGCAGTCGGTCGTGCCCGTAGGCGCCGCCACTGTGGGCTGTTGCCCCCTCGAGCAGCGCCGGCCTCCCTTGCGGGTTGCTGCCCCTATGAGCGGCGCCGACTTCCCTTACGGGCTGGCCATGGTCGCAGCCTGGCCGTGGGTGGCCGACCTACATGGGGGCTGGCCGCCCCTCCTCCTTGCTGCCTTGGCTGCAAAAATACAACAAGAACACGAAGAATGATTCTACACGATTCAATCTCATCACACGTCGTTTAAAACTAATCTTTCGCACGAAAACCTTGGCTCTGATACCACTGTTGGGAAACCTCAACGGGTGCATCACATGCGTAGTGAAAATCAAAACAAAAACTGATTTTCCATGCAAATCAAATGGTCGTGCAAAAGATTGGGGTCTCGAGAAAATACAAAAATTGATAAAACTACGTTATATGAGAGATTGATTTTACCTAGGGAGATCGTATATCCCTGTATTCCATATCCAAATGGAGAAGATGAAGGAGGTCAAGCGTCCTTCTCTAAAGTGATATCCACACGATGGATCTCTGCAGGGAAACTGAGGTAGTGGCTAAAGCTATAGCCTATCAACCATGAGTCTCCCCTCATATTTATAGAGAGCCACCAAAAACCCTAGGGCTCCTGCCTTAGTGGGTATTGGATCTTCATTCAGTTACTTACTAACCTTGCATTATTGGATCTCTATCCAATAATCTCTTTAGGCCTCTAATTGGGCCTTAATCAAGGAGCCCATCAGCATAGAGTCTCATCTAATGAGAATATGGGCTAATTGGATCTTCATCCAGTCCTCTATTCGCTGAAGCATCCACCATATGTGTGTAACCCTCTAGGCCCAATACCAAGCTGGCCGTGAGTCACTCCCATCAGAATTCCTTCTGATATAGTGAATTATTATCCCCATAATAATTCACTCGACTCATCGACTATGGACGTACTAGGCCACTACGCCATAGTCCCCAAACGGTACAGGGGGGATCAAATCCATCTGACCTGTCTGTCCATAATTACCATGTATCTATAATCCTCATTCAACTAATATCCCAGAGACCGTATATTGGACATGGTACTGTCAAGCCACATACAGAATCTGTCATAGTCTCGCTCTAATCGGATTCTCTCGGAGAACTCTTTATCTCTCAATCCGAATGACCCTGGCCAGCGATTTGTCTAAGCAAGCACATATGGGATATTCCTATCGTGATACCGAGAGTGGATGATCCTCTATTGACACTCAATTGCCTTCGTAAGTTTGACTACCAATCCCGATAACCAATTGTACAAGATTTGGAACTTTCCAAACCTATAAGTCTAGCGTCAAAGAAAGGAGTACTCATACAAGGCATCCTTGGTGTCTCAAGTCTAAGGATCAGATATACAACTGGGACTATGAAATTACTGCCTGTCATTATGTATCATTAACTATACAGCATTCCATAAGCGAATTAATGAGTGAACTCATTCTCCAATGAGCACATGTACTATATCCTTAGTGTCTCCACACAAGTGACTATGAGACCAATCGCCTCCATCATATGGATGGGTATATAGTATACCCATATGTCTGATTATCTCGATGTCCCTCTCAAGTAACTTATGACCGAGATTATTTAGGATCTATGTTTAAAAGTGAATCGATCTTATTATCTTGATCTCATCACGATCTGATTCGCATTGCATAGAACCAAGGACATCACAATATATATGTCACAGATAATATAATGTGAGAATATGTCAATATTAATCATAAACAAAAAGATCACACAGCATGTCACATGTGCTATCACTCACGTGATTGGGTTGCAGGGCACTTGTAACAATAGTTCTAAGCATATCAATATACAGTATTTGATATTTAAAGAAAGAGTCTAGAAATAACTAAAGGTCAATTAAATATTTAAGTTTATTATATTAATTGTTGATCAATTTACTAATATCTTATGGTTTAAGATATTTAAAGAATATATTTTTATGATTGAGTTGATGAGTAACACATAAAAGAAATGGTGATGCATGAGTGAACATCATAATTGATACTTTTTTACATAATTAAAATTTTTATTTCTATTATTTTATTTTCTATCTTTATATATACATATTATGTTTGTATGTGATAACAAAATTGTTCTGACAAGATAAATTATAGGAGTCGTTATAAACTATATTAAGAAGGACTAATAATATCATAGTACATAGAAAAAAGTCTATTATAAACAATATACAACCACTATGATTAGTATTGTTAATATGATGTAATGTAATATTATGATATTTATTAGATATATTGGTACTTTTTCTTAAAATAGTGTACATTTAAAATTATTTTTTAAAATTCTAGAATCTAATCAAGCAAAATTATTTTAAGAATATATTTTATTTTGTTATTATAAATTTAAATTTTTTGGTTTACATCTCTTTCAGTTCATCAGCTAAGTGGAAGAATGTTATCCATATATATGGCTCATTACATAATTAATGAGGTGTATTAAAGATAATAATTAGATTTTAATCAAAGATTTAAATATCAATATTTATATATATCTAAATCTTGGATATTGATCTAAAGACCCTTCCTCCTCTCTCCAATAAATAGGCAAGGTTTCTTGTTTTGTGAAGATTATGTGTACACAACTTCATTGTGAGAAGTAGGAGCGGGAGATAAGAAGTAGCAGGGAGAGATAATAAGGATGAGAGACGACACCAACAACAGAAACATATCATAGAGATATGCACATCAATTATTAGATCTAAGATATATTAGATCTCAATCCTTGGCATTGGCATGAATATTTTTCATATTATAGATATATTCTATCTAACACAAAGCATAAAATTAAAATATCTTATGACAATATACATGTAGTTGTTTCTCGTGTTGACTATTGATGTCTTGCCAGAATATATCAATCATGTCATGTTCTTGTCTCATGCTCTTATCCAGGCTTCATAGAGCTAAAACTGATGGATATACCTCTTAGAGTACATATAGTGTTCCTTTCCGAACTCTCCATCAGCGAGAATCTCGTGACGGATCATCCTTTTTGGTTCCTATGTAGCAGACGTATTTACGTAATGAGCAGGTCTTTTTCAAACCCGGCAACGTGCTTTGTTTAGCTTTTGTCACTAAAGCTTTCTAAATAGCTTAATATTTTATCATTTCTACAGCCATTAGTATAGAATATGGCATTTGTGTGGATGTCTACAACTTCGCTGTTATAGTATGATTTGAAAAATATTTACCTTAATCAGAATATGTGGTAGTATAGTTGATTAGGAAAACAAAAATAAATCCTAATCAATAATTAGAACATCGACTTAATATAAATTATTTAAAATATTCTATCAATTCCATAAAATATTTTTCCTGTTAAGCCCATCATAGAAACTTATCAGATATAGTAATCGAGTTCAATTACTATTTATTTAAAGCTTTCATTTTTCGTTTTGGGACTGATTAAAATGGAGTTAACTTTTGAACGGACAAAAAAAGCCTTTGACCAGGTAATTTTTTGCTTGTTAAAGCTCGATTCACAAGCAGAATCCAGTCATAAAGTTTGTGAGATTGTAAGATTTGATTAAACCATGCTATTCTGCCTGTCAGACTCAACTTAAAGGCATCTTTGCAAATCTTAATTACCTTTTATAAATGCAATCCTTTTAAACACTCGTAAGTGATATATTTCTAATTCAGCAAGCTGAAATCAGATTGTTGTGTTATTTGATATCGATGCTCCAATTGATGTGGCAAATTTATTTCAGCTCAAGACCAACCTCCGAGCAGCCATAGATTCAATGGACTACCCTTCAGCTCCATGACATTGATGAACCAGACAGGATGGTTGATCCTGTTCTCAAGAGGGTACCTGTGATGGCTCTCTCTGTGCAGGTAAGATCATGCATCACATAAGAATTTTATTTAAATTCATTGCTAAGGCAAAACTAAATATATCTGGGCATTATGGATCTAAGCTGCAAGTTAGTGTTTTCTCTGGATTAGTGTTCATCATTCATTCTAATTAGGCATCTACAATGAGTTCATTTCTTGCTGTTGAATAATTAGCCTAAATCAAGAACACCAATGTGTTTTAGTTTGTTTGGTTTCGAGAGTCATGAATAATTTAAACAATGGCCCGCTGTGATAAAATTCCCACCTTAGGTTTTCATGCAGGAAAATTGTAGATAAAGGTGACTTCTGATAAATTGGAACATAAAAGTAAAGTCCAATGAAAGGTTATTGGTACATCTTATATTTATAAGTAAAGTCCGATGAGAGATTATTGGTACATCCTATATTTGTAATAGGGGATTTTTGATATCTAGGAAGAAAGAGAAATGAAATTAAAAAAAAAACCATCTAGTTGTAGAAAATAAACAAACTCATAACAGAACGTGCATAAATAGATAAAAAGTTTATCATCAAGTTTAATGTCATAAGAGGATATAAAAAATTCACCACCTCAAGAAAATTAAACAAAGATACAGAACTGAATCAAAAGATTCACTACTCAAGGAAGCATCCAAGAGATATAGAGTTTTAGAGAGACTCCAAATAGCTTCTTCCAATACAAATCAGTAACTAAACTTTCTTTCCAATCCTAAAACAGTAAAATAAGTACTAGTGCATGAAATAACACTTCATAGGGAACCACAAAATTAAATGTTTTACATATGCTAACTAACTCCTTTAATGCATTTTTTGGTCATGAAGGAAAGCACCTTGAAAGAGCTTTTACTTTGTCCAAGGAATATGCCCATGAGCTGTTATATTTAAGTGAGCTGGATTAAAAAGCTGAAACAACATTATGGATTGTAGGGAATCATAGGATCAACAATTTTCATATGAGTTGATTTTAGCAACTTAGACACTCCTATGTCAATTTTCCTTAACTGATCAACGAGATTTTCTCATGTAGTTGGGAAGATCTTATTGCTATCATGCCCTCGCAAGATTGAGCTCTTGTCAAGGATGTCGATATTCGACCATTGTAGTGAGAAGAGTCTGTGGGCAAGAGGTTTCATGAGTGAGTCTGCTAGTTGATTAGTCGTATGTACATGAGAAACACGTAATTGATGTCTGACAACTTGATCTCGCATGAAGTGAAAATCGATGGCTATGTGTTTCATGCGGGAGTGGAACATTGGATCGACGTAGAGGTAGAGGGCTATGATATTATCATAATATATTATAGGAGTAAAAGTGGAGGTGATATTAAGTTCCTTGAGTAGATTTATGACCCAATTGAGTTCTGTAGTAGTGATGGCGATGACACGGTATTTAACTTCAATCATAGACCATGCGACTGTTTTTGCTTCTTAGAACTCCAACTGATTGGATTAGCTCCAAGAAAAATAATATACCCCGATGTGGATGCTCTATCATCGCAATCAACTTCGACAAAGGCATGAAGATGAAATGGAGAGTGTTTGCAGAGAAAGAGGCCAGATTGAGGGTCCCTTTAAGATATCACATGATTTATTTGACTGCAGACCAATGCATAGTAGATGGCTAATGCATGAATTATGATAATTTATTGATTACAAATGAGATGTCTAGACGGGTGAGAGCTAAATACTGTAAGGAGCCAACTACTTGTCGGCATTAAGTATGGTCTGTAGCATGACTTCAATCACATAATTTGAATGAGTCACTAGTAGAAGAGGGGAGTTATAACCTCTTTCGCATCTTATATGCTCATTTTTTGTAATAAATATTAAATATACTTTCTTTGTGAGAGTAAGAGTCCTAAATATGTATATATTGCTTCCACTCCCAGAAAGTAGCTCAAGGTTTCTAGTTCTTTAAGAGAGAATGGATCTGCTAATTACTTGATAAATGTCTAGATCTCCATAGGATTATTACTTGTGACAATAATATCATCTATATACACCAAAAGATATATTGTGCCTCCATGTTGTTATCGTAAAAATAACGAGGCACCAAACTTAGAGTTGATGAAGCCAATTGAAGTAAAAAACAAGCCAAGTTCAGTATACCAAGTTCTTGGAGCTTGACGAAGTCCATAAATAGCCTTTTGTAGTTTACAAACATACCTTAGATACTGAATATGGATGAAGCTAGGAGGTTACTGCATAAAGACGTCTTTAGTTATAGTCTCCCGTAAAAAGGCATTGTTCACATCTAGTTGTCATAAGTGCCAACCTTTTGAGATGACCAAACTCAGGATAAGTCAAATTATTATGGGTTTAACAATGAGATTGAATGTATTTGTGAAGTCAACACTAGGTCGTTGATGAAACCATCTAGCCATTAGACGTGCTTTATATCTAGCAATTGATCTATTAGTATTTCGTTTAATTCGAAAGACTCACTTACACCTGATGATATTTTGTGCATGATGAAATAGAATAAGGGTCCATGTAGAGTTATAAAGGAGTGCATCATATTCTTTGCACATGACTTTATGCTAGTGTGGAGATCTTTAGTCTTGAGTATTGAGGTGAGTTAAATGGTCTCAGATGATGATTTTGTGCTAGCATGTAGGTCAAGGACATGACTAATAGAACCCCACAAGATTCTAACGCTGGTTTTACCTCTGCAGGGGGTCGACCGTCCTTGGAACTCTATAGGGGTTCCTCCCTCCTAGGTATTCGGCCACAAGGCTAAAAAGAAATTGATATATTGCTTGATGAAGAAGTGGTGGTTACATGCTTTATATAGGGTTCCCAAACCCAAACTCTAATAGGACTCCTACTCCAAGTAAAATACTTCATAGTGAGACTCCTACTCCAAGTAAAACATCACTAGAAGAGTCCCAACCTAGAAGTAATTCAACCCTAGTCGACGTCCCCAACCAAGGTGAGCGGCCAATTAGGGTTGATTATAATTATGACTCAGTTGACTTTGACCCTAATCCAACTCCTACTCATAATCAAACTCCAATTGAGCCAAATCCTAATCCTACTAGGATTTGGACTAATCTATTCAAACTGACTCAAATCGTCTCCTAGTCGACTACATGTCTGGTCTAGGTCGACTAACAAGGCCTCATTTACGAACTCAACTCAATCAAATAAGACCCAACTCAGCTAGGGTCCTATCAGACCCGCTCTCTTCAAATCAGTCTTATCCTCAAGGCTGAGCATCCATAGACTTTAGGAACTTCAACTTCAATTTGTCAAAAGGCTCATAGGTAGCATCCTCAATGGGCAGATAGGTCCATTGCACTAGTACTTTTGTAGAATGGCATAAGCGGGGATCACGATCCTGTAGCCTCTCTATCAGTCGAGATGCCAAGTAGATGGCTTAGGACTGATTCATCCTCTCTAAGCATAGGTAGGTCACGTGAAGGATCTGTTGGGAAACCTTAGCGGGAGCATCACATGCGCAACGGAAATCAAAATAAAAAACTGGCTTCCCACACAGATCAAATCATCGTGCAAAAGATTGGGGTTATGAGAAAGCCGTAAAAATTGAAAAAAATCGCATCATGTGAGAGATTATTTTACCTAGGGAGATCGCATATCCCTGTATTTCCAGATCCGGATGGAAAGAACAAAGGAGGTTAAGCGTCGTCCTCTCTATCAGTATCCACACGATGGATCTCTTCAGCAAAACTCCTCTAATTTGATCTCGCAACTCTTGCACAGTGGGAGGGAGGAGAATAGGAGAGGGAGGCCAAAGTTGCAGCCTATCACCCATGAATCTCCCCTCCTATTTATAGAGAGCCACCAAAAAACCCTAGGGCTCCTGCCTTAGCGGGTATTGGATCTTCATCCAATAACCCACTTATCTTGCATTATTGGATCTCTATCTAATAATCTTCTTAGGCCTCTAATTGGGCCTTAAGTAAGGAGCCCATCAGTATAATGTCTCATCTAATAAGAATATGGGCTAATTTGATCTCCATCCAATCCTCTATTCGCTGAAGCATCCACCATATGTGTGTGACCCTCTAGGCCCGATACCGAGCTGACCGTGAGTCGCTCCCATCAGAACTCCTTTTGATATAGTGAATTATTATCTCCATAATAATTCACTCGACTTATCGACTACGGACATACTAGGCCACTACGCCATAGTCCCCAGACGGTACAAGGGGGATCGAATCCATCAGACCTGTCTGTCTATAATTACCGTGTATCTATAACCCATCATCCAACTAATATCCCAGAGACCGTATATTGAACATGGTACTGTCAGGTCATATACGAAATCAGTTTGTCTTGCTCTAATCGGATTCTACCGGAGAACTCTTTCTCTCTCAATTAGAATTACCCTGGCTAGGGATTTGTCTGAGCAAGCATATATGGGATATTCCTCTCATGATATCGAGAGTGGATGATCCTTATAGACACTTAGTTATCTTCGTAAGGTTGGCTACTAATCCCGATAACCAATTGTACCAGGTCTGAAACTTTCGAAACCTGTAAGTCTGGTGTCAAAGAAAGGAGTACTCATATAAGGTATCTTTGGTGTCTCAAGTCAAAGGACCAGATACACAACTGGGACTATGAAATTACTATCTAACATTTGGTATCATCAACTATAAAGCATTCCATAAGCGAATTAATTAGTAAACTCATTCTTCAATGAGTACCTGTACTATATCCTTAGTGTCTCCATACAAGTGGCTGTGAAACCAGTCGCCTCCATCATATGAACGGGTATATAGTATATCAGTATATTCGGTTATCTCAATGTCTCCCTCAAGTAACTTATGCCCGGGTTTATTTAGGATATATATTTAAAGGTGAATCGATCTCATTATTGTGATCTCATCACGATCCGATTCTTATGGCACAAAACCAAGGACATCACAATATATATGCTACAGATAATATAATGTGAGAATATGTCAATAATAATCTTAAGCAAAAAGATCACGTAGCGTGTCACATGTGCCATCACTCACGTGATTGGTTTGCAGGCCACCTGTAACCAGCAATCTCTCACTTGACCTAAAGACAATCACATATGTGTCTGATCTTCATCAGACCCCTGTGATGCTTAAATACAATCTGAGCCAGTGGCTTCGACAGTGGATCTGTAACTATCCAATAATCTCCTTAGGCCTCTAATTGGGCCTTAAGCAAAGAGCCCATCAGCATAGGGTCTTATCTAATAAGAATAGGGGCTAATTGGATCTCCATCCAATCCTCTATTCGTTGAAGCATCTACCATATGTGTGTGACCCTTTAGGCCCGATACCGAGCTGGCCGTGAGTCGCTCCCATTAGAACTCCTTATAGTGAATTATTATCTTCATAATAATTCACTCAACTTATCGACTATGGACGTACTAGGCCACTACGCCATAGTCCCCAGACGATACAAGGGGATCAAATCCATTAGATCTGTCTGTCCATAGTTACCGTATATCTATAATCCCTTATCAACTAATATCCTAGAGACCGTATATTAGATATGGTACTGTCAGGTCATATATGAAATCAGTTTGTATTGCTCTAATCGGATTCTACCAGAGAAATCTTTCTCTCTCAATCCAAATAACCATGGCTAGGGATTTGTCTGAGCAAGCATATATGGGATATTCCTCTCATAATACTGAAAGTGGATGATCCTCTATTGACACTCAATTGCCTTCGTAAGGTTGGCTACCAATCCCGTTAACCAGTTTTACCATATCTAAAACTTTTCAAACCTGTAAGAATGGCATCAAAGAAAGGAGTACTCGTACAAGGCATCCTTGGTGTCACAAGTAGGACTATGGAATCACTGTCTGATATTTGGTATTATCAACTATATAACATTCCATAAGCAGATCAATCAGTGAACTCATTCTCCAATGAGCACATGTACTATATCCTTAGTGTCTCCACACAAGTGGCTATTAGACTAGCTGCCTCCATCATATGGATGGGTATATAGTACACCGATCTGTCTGGTTATATCGATGTCCCTTTCGAGTAACCTATGATCGGGATTATTTAGGATCTGTGTTTAAAGGTGAATCGATCTCATTATCATGATCTCATCATGATCCGATTCTCATTGCATAGAACCAAGGACATCATAATATATATGCTACAGATAATATAATGTGAGAATATGACAATAATAATCTTAAGCAAAAAGATCACGCAGCGTGTCACACATGTCATTACTCACATGATTGGCTTGCAAGGCACCTGTAACCAGTCGGATCAGGTGTGCTTTGGTGTCTCAGCGCAGATCTAATTTGTAGGGCACGACTTTGATGTGCTCTCTAATTTTTTAGGGTCCAAAAGAAATGGGGAAATCACTTCCTTGAAGCTTGAGTCTTCATGGATTTTTGCTGGTAAGGTGGATGACGAAGGAAGACCTAATCTCCAATAGCAAACTTCCTTTTGCCCCTAGGTTTGTCACCCTACGGTTTTATTTTTACTTGGGCTACCATGGGGTTATCCTTTAATAGCTACAAGACTTTCCTCCGAGATGGTGGTAGCCCTCTAATGGGGTCCATGGAGATGTCAGCCCAATTTGAGTCTAGAGTGGGTAGAGGCTGTAATTTTTTAGGGCTTTCTACCATCTCTCTTTTGTGCCATTGACCAGTACCATACTAAGCCACAAATTCAGCAATTGTCAGCATCTCCTCATCATAGATTGATAGTTTTAGATGATATGGAGAGAGGGCTTTGCTGATGCAGGCTATGGGTCGGCCATCTTGTTTGAGGACAACACCAATTCCGGCTCTCGACGCGTCAGATTTGATCACAAACACTTTGTCGGAGTCGGGTACGACTAGCACCAATGTAGATAGAATCATAGCCGTGAGGGCATCAAAGGCTATTGTAATTTCATCCAGCTAGAGGAAGACATCTTTTTTCAACAATGTCATGAGGGCGGCACTGATCTTGCCATCGTCCTCCATGAACTTACGGTGGTCATGCGACCGGGTAGGGGGCAGTTTTCTCGATTCAACAAACACATCTGAAAATTCAGTAAGTAATGAGGGGAGGTTTGGATCTTCGTTCTTCATCGGTTCCTTCATTTGTAGCCCTTGAAGTTGTATTAGGAAGTCGATATGTGATTTGTGTCGCACCTTCTCCATGCGTTGCATAGAGATTGTCGTTGCTTTGCCCCCCGTGTTTTCCTCATAGGATCACCTAATTCCCTTGGTTGAAAATTTTCATGATTAGCTTGGAAAAATTTGAAGAAACATCACCTAACATGGATGGCCATTCGATGCCGAGCATTGCTTCATAATTATCAAGTGGTAGGAGAAAGAAATCAATAGTGATCTCTTGGCCCTACAAAACTAGTTTCACCTGCGGGCACTTTCGATTGCAGTTGAGGATTCGGCCATCTACGACTTTTACATCGAAACTGCTAAAATCTTCAATTCAGAGTGTCGATCAGCTATCAACCTTACTGTCCATGAAGTTATTAGTGCTCCATGTGTCGACGAGGATGGTGACAGGCCGGTGGTTGAGGAAACCATCAATTTTCATTGTCTGCGGGTTCGCGTAGTCAGACAAGGCATGAATGGTGCTGATAGTCAGTTATGGTTTCTCCTCTGTTCCTCCTCCTTAGACTCGAGATTTGCATCTTCGGGTTCGGCTTCTGTAATGGGTTCAATCATCAGAAGTCTCCCCTTTTTGCAATGATGGCCGTGGCTCCACAGCTCGTCGTAATGCCAACATAATCCCTTTGCGGATCTGTCACGTAGTTCTTCTCGTGTCAACTTTTTCAACTGGGAGGGTCGGTTGATAGTAGGAGGGGCCAAAGTCTTAGGTGTTACTTGTCGGGTGATGATTTTAGTCCTCTGAGCATCATGGTTCAACCTTTCCTCTTGAAGTTGCGCAAAAGAAATAGTCGCCATCAGTGTGTATGGTTGTCGTGCCTTGCTTCTCCTCAAATCTCTGGCTTCAACCCTTCGACAAAAGTCCCTAGCAATTATTTTTCAAACCAGTTTCTTATTTGATTAAAAAGTCTTTCAAACCTAGTCTGGTATTCTTAAACTTTGGAGGTCTGGTGGATCTTTGAGAGTTGACCATCGATATTTTCGTATCTGGACAGTCCGAAGTGGAGTAGCAGCCCGCTTTTGAATTGTCTCAATGTTGGGACTCCATGAGTGTGCTCGAACCAATTATACCATTGGATCGTATCTCCTTCTAGATGGATGGTAGCAATATTAACAATAGACACATCCGGGGTCTTGTGATAGCAAAAGTATCATTCTGCGCATGAAATCCACCCGGTCGGGTCTCCGTCTTCCCATTGAGGGAAGTTCACTCTCATACATGGGCACAATGAATCTGTCACTTGTCTTCTTTCTCTGGCGGGTTTTCCTTATGATCTGAAATTTCACCATGCTGTGATCTCCTTGGGCTCAGTGATCGGCCCAATTTGAATTCTGCAAACAGAGCGTGATGTTTGTCCTCCTTACGTATCTCGAAGGCCTCTAACTTTGCATCGATCAGATCTTCCGATGCCATGGCGTATGACTCCAGATCTATAATATTGAGGTCCTTCTTTTTGCTATTGGGTTAAGTGCATGGATCATTGGGATGGATTGGTGGCCGAAAGAGACAAGTATCAAGGGTAGAGACTGTGGTTTGGGTTGGTAGGCTGATGTTTAGGGTATTGTTGGTGCTATTGTTTGGGGCTGTTGTAGAGGCTATAAGGGGGCTACGATAGCAGTGGCTTAAGGCTAGAGAGATAGTTTAGGGATACTATTGATGACAATAATAGGTTTGGCAAGGTTCGAGTATGGTGCAGTAAGGGATACCAAAAGGTAGTGTAGCATAATTCTTCGCTAAAAGGATAATAGTTTTGCGATGAAAGTTTCAGCAATATGGTAGTGATGTTTAGATGACTATCATAGCAAGAATCTGATGGGGATAGCAGCCAGATAGATGAGAATAGGGATAGCAATATTGTAGCAACAAATTCAACAGAGATCAGTTATGTATGCAACAAGAAACACCGAAAAGTATGGCAATAAAATTTATCGTCAAAATATAACAGTTTTATGATGAAAGTTTCAACAATATTACAGCAGTATTTTAAGGAATATTGCAATAAGAAATCAATAAGAATAGCAATAATATAGATGATAGTAATATGGTGGCAAATATGGTAGTAAGATGGTAATAATATCTTGTGCGGTAGAAGCAGCGCAATTACAACAAAGACAAACTTTTGCGATGAAGATTAAGATGATGTAATAATTTATAACAAGGATAGATATAACCATTTTTATGATACTGATAAGAGAAATTGCAACAACTGTAATGATTGCTCAAGATGGAGCAATACCATCCTGACTGCAATAGGGGCGACAACAGCAGATGTGGGATATGTAGCAAAGGGTGACGATGGCGGAGTCGAGAGCGAGATCAACATATATGAGATCTGCAACTGAGGATGGTGGGGCAGTTGATGGCAGCACAATTACAACAAAGACAAACTTTTGCGATGAAGATTAAGATGATGTAATAATTTATAGCAAGGATAGATATAACCATTTTTATGATACTGATAAGAGAAATTGCAACAATTGTAATGATTGCTCAAGATGGAGCAATACCATCCTGACTGCAATAGGGGCGACAGCAGCAGATGTGGGATATGTAGCAAAGGGTGACGATGGCGGAGTCGAGAGCGAGATCAACATATATGAGATCTGCAACTGAGGATGGTGGGGCAGTTGATGGCAGCGGCGAAGGTGGAAGAGCAGCCAGACACCAAGAACGTCACTCTGATACTATATGAAAGAACCTCGCTGGACTCGAACGCTGGTTTGACCTCTGTAGGGATTCGACCCACCTTAAAACTCTATAGGGGTTCCTCCCTCCTAGGTATTTGGCCAAAAGGTTGAAAAGAAATTGATATATTGCTTGATGGCTGTATGCTTTATATAGGGTTCTCAAACCCTAATCCTAATAGGACACCTACTCCAAATAAAATACTTCATAGTGAGGCTCCTACTCCAAGTAAATTACCACTAGAAGAGTTTCAACCATAGAAGGAACTCAACCTTAGCCGACTTCCCCAACCAAGGTGGGTGGCCAATTAGGGTTGATTATAATTACAACTCAATTGACTCAAACCCTAATCGAACTTGTACTCCTAATCGAACTCCAATTCAACAAAATCCTAATCCTACTAGGATTTGGGTTGATTTATTTAAACTGACGTAAATCATCTCCTATTCGACTCAATATCAGGTCTAGGTTGGCCAACAAGACATAATCTACGAACTCGACTCAATCGACTAGGACCAAAATCAGCTAGGGTCCTATCAATAACGTAGTTTAAAAGTACCACTTTTGGAGCTATTGTCATTGGATGCCTAGGGGCTATGAGAGTGTTAGTTGATATAGGCAAAGGAGAGTTACACAATTTGGGTCAAGCTGAGGAAGTTAAATGTCACTAGGTCTAGGAGAAGGTAAATATAGTGGTTGTGTCTCTAAGGGCAATGCTTCATCAATAGAAGAAACTTGTGGAGAAGTAATGGAGGGGGTGAGGAGCTACTTAACTAGAGTAACAAGAGAGTATGGATCCTAAGGGGAAGGACTAGACAATGTGGTGGGAGGCTCGATTAACAAGATCAGAGGTGTATTCAAGTGATGTATATTTGTTGGAGTTAGACGCACGACAGGAGACTCATGATTTTAAAAAACGTAGAGTCCACAAAAGTAACGTGATGTGAAATAAAGACTTTATAAGTATGGGGTTCATAGCATCGAAAGGTATTATGTTCGAGAGAGTATCTGATGAAAACACAAGGTATAGATCTAGGTGTTATATTATGTGAGGCATAGGGACATAGCCATGGATAACATAGACCGACAAATACTTTGAGTTTTCAAAGATTTGAACATTTATGAAATAGTTTAAATAATGATTAATATTGTAGGATTGGAGTGAGCATACGATTAATGAGGTAGATTACAGTTCGAAAGGTTACTGACAAAAAATTTATGGTATGGAGGCTTGATGGAAGTGTTAGACCAGTTTCAACTATATGCCCATATTTGCGTTCGGTAGAGCCAACTAGTTTAGGAGTATGTGGGGGTGACTTGAGGTGTTGTATACTAGAAGTTAACAAGTAAGATACGAGGGCTTGATATTTACCTTCATCATCAGAGTAGACTATTTAATTGTAGACTGAAAAAAGTTCTTGACCAACTTTCTAAAGTCGATAAGATTATTGAAACTTCATATTTATGATGGAGAGGATATAACCATGTATACTTAGTGAAATAGTCTTCAAAAATGACATAAAATCTAAACTTGTCAAAAGAAATGGTTGGGCAGGGCCCCAAACATCGGTATAAATAATTTTAAATAGTTTAGAGCAAGATATTGAGATGTTTCAAAGGGTAGTTTATGACACTTATTACTAAGACAAACATCATAGTGAGTTATAATGCTATGTGATCTAAAAGTAGGAACAAAATAACGAGAAAGTAATTTATGCTGGATAGAGAACGATGGATGACCAAGATAACGATACCACATGTCAATTGGAGTGGCAATTGAAGAGTGAGCAATGGGTTGTGTTATTTATGGAGCTAATGACCACTCGTAAATATTATTTTTATTCTAGCCTCGAACCAAGGATGCTCCCATGCTCAAATCCTTGATAAGAAAATAGTCATTGAAAAATTCAATTGAAGTATTATTTTATTTTTAAAATTAAAAAATAGAAATGAGGTTTCATTTAGTGTGTATCACACACAAAACATCATCGGGTGTAAAAGTTATGGTATGTGAATTAAGCGTTATGGAACTGGTATGAGTAATGATGATTCCTTTACCATCACCGATGATGTTTTTATTTTCGCCATAATTATTGTGGATGGACAAGTTCAATAGATCATATGTGATATGATGAGAGATACTAGAGTCCACGATTAAATTATGTTGACTAGTAGCCAGAGTGATCATGAGATTCGCTTGAGGCCAATCTGATGGAGTAGGAAGTCTGGGTTAAGACTTACAGACTTTTGTAGAGTGTCCGACTTTATCACACAATTGACAGATGACTCGTCATTGGTTTCTATGGGCAGGACGCTACGGTTGGAAGTTGCCACCTTGATAGTTGTTGATGTTAAGATTAAAATATTGAGGATGTGGAGGATGGGGGTTTGGTTGGTGCCCATAGGTGCAGGAAGCATCTTGGCCAAACCTTTTTGGATGCTCTTATTATACTGATTGCTTTTCCTCCTGTATTTTTAACTGACCTGAGCTGTGATGGTTGGTCCTGACAAACTCTCTTCACACTTCAAATATGTCTCGGAGTCAGTCGACTTGTCATAGAGTTCTTTGAATGACATCGATGAGTCACGTGCTTGAATTGCTACTATCAGTTCCTTGAACTCATCTCTTAGGCCATTGAGGGTGTGGCAATGACTTCCTCATCATTGAGGGAATGACCTATCAAAACCCGGTCATCAATGATAACTTTTATATTTTATAGATAATCAGCGATAATACTTTCCTCTTATTTTATTTTCATTAGACTAGAGAGGAGACCGAGCATGTGAGTACGTGAGCGATATGCTAAGGTATTTTATAATTTGCACCATGCTTCCGCAACAGTAGCATAGGAAGATATTAGTAGGGTGATGGATCCAGTGACAGAGATTTGAATTGTTAAGAGAATGAGACGATCTTGGCGTAATCACAGTTTATGGGCCAAATTTGGTATTAGACTGGGTTCTCCTGGGATGTTGATCATTGCTAGTTGGCAACTGAGAGAATCATCAACATAGCCTAGCAAATCATAGCCAAATAGAAAGTTAAAAAATTACGTACACCAAGATGCATAATTGGTACCTTTAATTAATTTAAAAGGGATAAGAGATACAACATTGATGGAGATGGGGCTTATATGTTGAGAGATGCTAGGGTTACCTACAGGAACAAGAACTGGAGTATCAGAGGTAGACAAGGAAGACATTCTGATGAGATGTGCTAATTTGAGAGATCAAGATGGGAGACTACAACAGATCAACAAGTAATCGATGTTGGGCTAGACTAATTGATTTGGTTAAGAAATTGGGGGGTACTAAGCAAAATTGCAGGTCTTCAATTTGCAAATCTGACATAGGAGGATATGGTTCACAATGCATAATGAGACTGCTTGCTATTTGTGGTGAAGCTGAGGATAGTAAAGAAGCTTTCATATCCACGAATGCTTAGATGCATCATGGAAGAGGACGGAGTCTGCTGTGACTGAAGGGAATAGAAATGTGGGTCAATGCAGAAGCGATGCTTGTAGCAACAACACTTGGTGGCACTCTCTTCCGGGATGGCGAAGGGGAGGATGCAGTGATAGGGTTGGAGGCAATGATGATGGCGAAGAGAAGGAGAAGCAGTAGTAGATCTCAACATTTCTGAGCAGAGATCGATTGGCAAAGAGCACTTCGTCGTTGAGGGGAAGCGATAATTTGCTTAATGCAGATCACGTGTTGGCAGATCACTGTGAGGAGGAGGTCTTCGCTCCGTACTAGTTGTGGTGTTACAACTGTAGATTAATGCGAGAGCTGCAATTCTTATCATAAATTTGTGAGAGAGCTACAAGTCTATGATAGATCTGTACTATAGCGACAGAAGAAATGGGGGAAAAGGGAGAGATGTGGTCCACCATCGATCTGCAGCAATCAGTGGGAGAGGGAAAGTTGCATATCAATAGTTGCAGTAGTTCTTTACCGAAGATGATTGCTTGGCAAGGATTGTCGCCTCCAGTGGATCATAGCCGCCAGAGGAGAAGGTGCTGATTTGATGGGGAAGAGTTTCACATCGGTGAGGATAAGGAGCAGCCACTTTGCTTGTTCAGAGAGTGGCACCAGTAAACATCGTGCTGGATTGAGGAGGAACAACGCTGTAATAAGGAGACCGATGGAGGAGGATTAGTGTCGCAGTGTAGTCAGCCAAGCAAGGGAGAAGGCTTGTTGTCAGCGCAGGAAGGAGGATGGGAATGAGATAAGGAGCGATGGGTCGTGCTTCTTTCGGAGATGCTATTACTGTAGTGACTACAACAAGTTAGCGAGGAATGCCGCCGGAGGTGAGCTGAGGCATAGAAAGCCAGTTGGTGAAAGCCACCCTCCACGTTCTGGAGTCGATGGTCATTTTGGTGGTTCTGCAGAAGTCGAGTGGCACGAGGTGATGGGGCAAGCTCGTAGAAGGTGCTGATGATGACGAAGAAGACAACAAGAACAAAAATAAATGCCTATAGCATGGGCTCATGCCAATGCTGGGTCGAGGTGTAGTTGCCGGTATAGAGATGCCTCCGGTACCGTTGTTGTTATTTGCTTGTGGAAGGGGTAGTAGTCAGGGAGGTGGAAGGAGGGAATGGAAGTAGTTCTTGATGAGGTGTTGCCACCTCTTGAAGATCACCCTGAGCTTCCTGTGCTTATCCTGTGGCACGGATGAGCCAAGTGATGGCGAGGGATCTATTGTTTGACAGTGAAGAAATAAAATCTCTCCTAAAGAGACCGAGGCTCTGATACCATGATAAGAATATGAGAGGTTATTGAAGAAAAATGAAATGCACACTTTATTCCTTGATTCATCACCTATTTATACACTTAGGAAAGGAGGTTAGGAGGAGAGGATTTCTCTCAATAGATTGACAAAGTCTGTTCATGCTGTTACAAAGATTTCATCTGTTAACAAAAGGTATAGGGGAGGATCGGGAGTGGCGAGGGCGAGCTCACAGAAGGTGCTGATGGCGACGGAGAAGACAACAAGAACAAGAGCAAATGCTTATGGCATGAGCTTCGTGCAAGCGCTGGGTCGAGGTGCAGTTGTCGGTGTAGAGATGCCTTCGGTATCACTATTGTTGTTTGCTTGTGGAAGCAGCAGTAGCCGGGGAGGTGGAAGGAGGGAATGGAAGTAGTTCCCGACAAGGAGGCGTTGCCACCTCTTGAAGATCAACCTGAGCTTTCGGTGCCTGTCCTGCGGCACGTGGATGAGGTAGGCGATGGCGAGGGATCTATCGTTTGATAGAAAAAGAAATAAAATCTCTCTTAAGGAGAGCGAGGCTCTGATACCATGATAAGAATAAGAGAGGTGATTGAAGAAAATTAAATGCATATTTTATTCCTCGATTCATCACCTATTTATATACTTAGGAAAGGAGGTTAGGAGGAGAGGATTTCCCTCAACAGACTAACAAAGTTTGATCATGCTATTGTAAGATTTCATCTGTTAACAAAAGGTACAGGGGAGGGCTGGGAGTGGAGAGGGAGAGCTCACAGAAGGTGTTGATGGCGATAGAGAAGACAACAAGAACAAGAGCAAATGCCTATGGCATAGGCTAAGTGCCAGCACTGGGCCGAGGTGCAGTTGCTAGTGCAGAGATGCCTCTGGTACCGCTGTTGTTACTACTTTTGCTTGTGGAAAGGGTAACAGTTGGGGAGGTGGAAGTAGTTCATAACGAGGAGGCGTTGCCCACCATTTGAAGAACAACTTGAGCTTTCGATGCTTGTCCTACTACAAGCGGATGAGGCAGGCGATGGCGAGGGATCTGTCGTTTGACAGTGAAGAAATAAAATCTCTCTCAAAAAGAGCGAGACTCTGATACCATGATAAGAATAAGAGAGGTGATTGAAGAAAAATCAAATGCACACTTTATTCCTCGATTCATCACTTATTTATACACTTAAGAAAGGAGATTAGGAGGAGAGGATTTCCCTCAATAGACTAACAAAGTCTACTTGTACTATTATAGAGATTTCATCTATTAAAAAAAGGTACAGGGGACGGTCGGGAGCGACGAGGGTGAGCTCACAAAAGGTGCTGATGGTGACAAAGAAGACATCAAGAATAAGAGCAAATGCCTGTGGCATGTGTTTCGTGCCAACGTTGGGCCGAGGTGCAGGTGCCGGTGCAGAGATGCCTTCGGTACCGCTACTACTTCTGCTTGTGGAAGGGCAGCAGCCGGGGAGGTGGAAGGAGGGAATGGAAGTAGTTCCCGACAAGGAGGAGTTGCCACCTCTTGAAGATCAACCTGAGCTTCCGGTGCTTGTCCTACAGCACGCGGATGAGGCAGGCAATGGTGAGGGATCTATCGTTTGACAGTGAAGAAATAAAATATCTATTAAAGAGAGCGAGGCTTTGATACCATGATAAGAATAAGAGAGGTGATTGAAGAAAAATGAAATGCACACTCTATTCCTCGATTCATCACCTATTTATACACTCAGGAAAGGAGGTTAGGAGGAGAGGATTTCCCTCAACAGACTAACAAAGTCTGCTCGTGCTGTTACAGAGATTTTAGCTGTTAATAAAAGGTATAGGGAAGGGTCGGGAGTGCTGGTTACAGGTGCCCTGCAAGCTAATCACGCTAGTGATGGCACGTGTGACACACTGCGGAAACTTTTTGCATATGATTAATATTGGCATATTCTCACATTATACTATATATAGCATATATATTATGATGTCCTTGGTTCTGTGCAATGGGAATTGGAACATGGTGAGAACACGATAATAAGATCAATTCACTTTTAAACACAGATCCTAAATAATCCCGGTCATAGATTACTCGAGAGGGACATCGAGATAACCGGACAGACCGATGTACTATATACCCGTCCATATGATGAAGGCGGCTGGTCTCATAGACACTTGTGTGGAGAAACTAAGGATATAGTACAGGTGCTCATTGGAGAATGAGTTCACTAATTGATCCGCTTATGGAATGTTGTATGGTTAATGATACCTAATGTCAGATAGCGATTCCACAGTCCCAGTTGTGTATCTGGTCCTTAGACTTGAGACGCCAAGGATGTCTTGTATGAGTACTCCTTTCTTTGATGCCAGACTTACAGGTTTGGAAAGCTTCAGATCTGGTACAACTAGTTATCGGGATTGATAGCCAACCTTACGAAGGCAATTGAGTGTCAATAGAGGATCATCCACTCTCGGTATCACGAGAGGAATATCTCATATGTGTTTGCTTAGACAAATCCCTAGCCATAGTCATTTGTATTAAGAGAGAATGAGTTCTCTAGTAAAATCCGATTAGAGCAAGACAAACTGATTTCGTATGTGACCTAACAGTACCATGTCTAATATACGGTCTCTGGGATATTATTTGTATGAGGGACTATAGATACATGGTAACTATGGACAGACAGGTCCGATGGATTTGATCCCCCTTGTACCGTTTAGGGACTATGGCGTAGTGGCCTAGTACGTCCATAGTCGATGAGTCGAGTGAATTATTATGGGGATAATAATTCACTATATCAGAAGGAGTTCTAATGGGAGTAACTCACGGCCAGCTCGGTATCGGGCCTAGAGGGTCACATACATATGGTGGATGCTTCAGCGAATAGAGGATTGGATGAAGATCCATTTAGCCCCTATTCTCATTCGATGAGACCCTATGCTGATGGGCTCTTGCTTTAGGCCCAATTAGAAGCCTAAGGAGATTATTGGATAGAGATCCAATAATACAACGTTAGTGGGTTATTGGATGGAGATCCAATACCCACTAAGGCAGGAGCCCTAGGTTTTTTATCGCTCTCTATAAATAGGAGGGGAGACTCTTGATTGATAGGATGCAACTTTAGCCACCACCTCCTATTCTCCTCCCTCCCTTTAAGCAAGAGTTGCAAGATCAGATTGGAGGAGTTTCGTTGCAGAGATCCATCGTGTAGATACCGCTAGAGAGGAGGACGCTTGAGCTCCTTCATCTTCTCCATCCGTATCTGGAATATAGGGATATACGATCTCCCTAGGTAAAATCAATCTATCACACATCCCAGTTTTTTGGTTTTTACGGTTTTTCTCACGACCCCAATCTTTTGCATGATGATTTGATCTGCGTGGGAAACTGATTTTTGTTTTGATTTCCGCTGCGCATATGATGTACCCGCTGTAGGTTTCCCAACAGTGGTATCAGAGCCAAGGTTTTCGTATGAAAGATTGGCTTTAAATTACGTGTGATGAGATTGAATCACGTAGAATCATTCAACGCGTTCACAGCAAGAACAGCAAGGAGGAGGGGCTGGTCGTGGCTGGCTGTAAGGGGCAGTCGACTGCGGTCAAGTCCCCTTGCAAGGGGGCGACTGGCCACAGCCAACCCCCCCCCCCCTGTAGGGGCCGCCGGTTGCAGCCAAGGCCCCCGTGTAAGGGGGTTGCCGGCCACCTGCAAGGGGCTGCTGCCCGCAGGGGCAACAGCCTGCAAGGGGCGGCCAGCCCGCAGGGACGGCTGCCAACGGAGCGCCCACAAGGGACGATCGCTAGCGGCTAGCCCGCAAGGGGCGGCCGCAAGGGTGGCCGCCCCTTGGCAGGGCGGCTGCCGGCCAGAACGCGTAGCGCCGCCGCCTGCACAGGGGCAGCGGCGGCGACGGCAGCGACGACGCAAGAGGGTTAGAGCTTTTTTTTGAGAAAAAGATGGTTATACCCCTCAGAATTTGAGAAATTCTAACTCTATCCCTTTTGTACAGAATTCTGAAAATTCTGAGGACTGTCCTCTCATCCAGAATTATGAAAATGCTCTTAATAATTCAGGAAATTTTGAGCATGTCCTGATTTCTAAAAAAATAATTAATTAAATAGTTTAATTAATTATTAAATATATCTAGTAATCCTACAATATGATGTGATGTACATGTGATGTATGATGTGGATGGATGATCATGAGCCATGTGTTGTGATGTGTGTAATTATGATTATTATTATTATTGGGGCCTACGAGCCTGTATTTTTCTCGTTTATTGTTGAGCCTATGTTTTTCTCGTTTATTATTGAGTCTGCGTGCCTATGATTATTTGTAATTACATGGAGAGGCGCAGTGGGAGCGTGGAGGTTACAACGGGACCCACGACGCCGTGGCGGGAGATCACGACGCATGGTGATGCAATGATCTGACGGAACCGATAATGACGAGATCAACAATCACAGGGCATGGAGATGCGCCAATGCACACATAGATCCTCTTGTGAGTAATTAGGCCTATTGGCTCGGGCTTAATCATATTAGTTGACGGCTCATGATCATCCGTTGTGGCTTGCATATGTGATGTGTTTGTTATACACCTACTAGATATATGTATATATATATATTTACATACGATGTAGATATATATTAAATATATATATATGTCACACGACATATTAGGAGACCGATACGAAACAAAAACCCCTCCTACGATAATATTAAGTCGGTAAGCGTGAGGCAATAAGATTGACCCACATGACCTTCCATCGTTATAGGAAGAAATTGAATCACGACATAGGTCGAGTTGGTCGAGTCCCTCGAGGCTCACCTATCTACGTGATCGAGCTCTTGCCTACGACATAGAGATGTCACCAGTGACCTGAGGACATGGTATGCTTGGTCGAGTCTCTCGAGGGCATATCATCGAATCAGACTCATCTTGTAACGATGGTGATGACTTAACTGAATGTCATGGTTGGTCGAGTCCCTCGAGACCATGATGATTCGGAGGTCGAACATGACGGGAATCATAAAGAGTTGTGATTGGTTGTTGCCTACCTTTTGGGCTTAGTGCAATTGGTCGAGTCCCTCGAGGTTGCACTAAGATGCCAATTGGATCCCGATCCCCACTAGGAGTCTGTCGGAGACTTTCGTCTCACGTGTCGAGAGTGTCGCTTGATTAGCTAAGAAAATAGTGGGAGTATATTAAGATAAAAGTCCATATCTTAATTAGTATTTTCTGTAAAATCTGTATGTTATTTAATTTACTCTATATCTTGCTCATCGCTTGCAAAACCCCTACGTGGCATACTTGATGTCAACCACCTCATTGGTCCAAAAGCTCCGTAATTTGAGAATTGTTCTCACAGAAGATAAAATCATATATATCCATAACATGATTGTGCCCACGCTGGAGGAAAGGATAAGCGAGGATAAGATCGCTTGCTTTGTGAAGTATATAGATAGTCCCAGAGGATAACATGTGCGTTGATCTTATACTTCAGTCCCTACCATATTCCTTTTCTTACTTCATCATGAATTTTAACGTGAGCAAGTTTGAGGTGACTCTCCCTGAGCTCCTTGATATGTTGAGGGAAGCTGAGAGTGCCATCAAGAAGGAGAAGCCAGTTCTCTATATTGGTGAGACCAAAAGGAAAATGAAGACCAACAAGATCCTTAAGAAGGGCAAGGGCAAAGAAAGACCAGGTAAGGAACTTACCAAAAAAAAAAAAAAAAAAGACCAGGTAAGGCAAAGTTTGCCAAGAGAGACCCGGTAAAGGATAAAGGACAGTGCTTCCACTACGACCAAGACGGGCAATGGAAGAGGAACTGTAAGGACTACCTTATAGATAAGGCAAAACAGAAGCTTGGAGAAGCTTCAGGTATATTCATGATCAGTCTCTACTTGTTAGATTTTCATGATAACACATGGGTATTGGATACCGGGAGTGTTTATCATATCTGTAATTCGTTACAAGTTCTAGCAAGACCTAGGAGACTGGCCACCGGCAAGATGGACCTCAAGATGGGCAATGGAGTAAGAGTTACTGCAATTACTGTTGGAGAGGTCACCCTACCTCTGCCTGGTGGAGCTATCATTGCATTGGATGCATGCTATTTTGTTCTCTCTATTATCAAAAATATTATATCCATCTCTTGTTTGACAATTAGTAGATATAAATTAGTTTTTGAGAACAATAATTGTTCAATAATTATGGATGATGAGATCATCACTAGAGGGATTATAATAAATCAACACTTCTCCACATATCATGAATATAAATATGTCTAACAGAAAAAGAGATGAGGTGAATAATGCATACCTATGGCATTGTAGGCTAGGTCATATACATGAGGGAAGAATTCAAAAGTTGCTGAAAGATGAATACTTAGATCTATTTGACTATGAGATATATGCAACTTACGAACCTTGCCTTCGCGGGAAGATGACCAACTCTCCTTTTAGTGGAATGGGAGAGAAAGCCACCGAGTTATTGAAACTCATATATAGTGATGTATGTGGTCCCATGTCGACTCAAGCTATAGGTGGTTACTCATACTTCATTACATTCATGGATGATTTCTCTAGGTATAGACACGTGTATTTAATGAAGTATAAATCTGAGGCTTTCGAGAAATTCAGGGAATATGAGAATGAGGTAGAGAACCAAATTGGAAAGAGTATTAAGACTCTTCGATCAGATCGAGGAGGAGAGTACTTGAGTACAGAGTTCACCCATTTCCTTAGAGACAATGTGATTCTATCCCAGTGGACACCTCCTTATACACCTCAGCTCAATGGTGTATCAGAAATGAGGAATCACATGTTGTTATACATGGTGTGGTCCATGATGAGTTTCACTGACCTATCCGTCTCATTCTGAGGGTACACCCTAGAGACTACAACTTACCTTCTAAACAGAGTTCCATCAAAATCGGTAGTGTCTACACCATATAAGATATGGAAAGGAAAGAAGTCTGATCTTAAGATTGTTAAGATTTGGGGTTATCCTGCCCACGTTAGAAGACACAACCCCGATAAGTTGGAATCAATGACAGAATGGTGCACATTCGTGGGATACCCAAAGGAAACTTGTGGGTATTATTTCTATCATCCTGAGGACCGAAAGGTCTTTGTTGCCAAAAGAGCTGTGTTCCTTGAGAAGGAACACATTCTTGGTGGAAATAGTGGGAGTGAGATAGAATTGAGCGAGGTTAGAGAACCTAGCTCAAGCACCATTCCAAAGCCCGAGTCTGTTCAGGTACCTAACACACAAATTCCAAATTTACGTAGGTCTAGTAGAGTATCTCACCCTCCTGAAAGATATGTGAGACATATCAGTGGAGATGACTCTCAAGATGTTGATCCTCAGACCTACGAGGAGGCTATTATGAGTATAGACTCCGGGAAGTAGCAAGAAGCCATGAATTCTGAGATGGATTACATGTACTCTAACAAGGTTTGGAACCTTGTAGATGCACCTGAGGGTATTGTACCCATCAATTGCAAATGGATCTTTAAGTAAAAGATTGGAGTGGATGGAAAGGTAGAGACTTATAAAGCAAGGTTGGTAGCTGAAGGATATCGTTAAAGACAAGGAGTTGACTATGACGAAATATTTTCACCTGTAGTCATGCTTAAGTTCATTAGAATTATTTTGGCTATTGACACTATGACTATAAGATCTGGCAGATGGATGTCAAAACAGCATTCCTCAATGGCAACCTCAAGGAAGAGGTGTATATGATACAACTAGAGGGATTCGTATCCAAAGAGAGTCCAGATAAAGTGTGTAGGTTGCTTAGATCCATTTATAGATTGAAGCAAGCTTTCCGAAGTTGGAACATAAGATTTGATGAGGTGATCAGATCTTATGACTTCATTAAGAACGAAGATGAGCCTTGTGTGTACAGGAAGGTAAGTGAAAGTGCTATCACCTTCTTAGTACTATATGTGGATGACATCCTAATTATTGGGAATGATGTAGGAATGCTCTCCATAGTAAAGGCTTGGCTATCTAGAAACTTCTCCATGAAAGACTTAGGGGAAGCATCTTATATTTTGGGGATCCAGATCTATAGAGATAGATCCAAAAGGATGCTTGGCTTGTCCCAGTCTAGGTACATAGACTCCATTGTCAAAAGGTTTGGCAGGAAAAATTTCAAGAGATGTCTCATACTGATGAGACATGGAATATCACTTTCGAGGAGTATGTCCCCAAAGACTCCTGAAGAAAGGACAGACATGGATAAGATACCTTATACCTCAGTGATAGAATCTATCATGTATGCGATGTTATGTACTAGGCCTGATATAGCACATGCTCTGAGTGTCACGAGCAGGTATCAGGCAGATCCAGGTTTAGAACACTGGAAGGCAGTAAAGTGTATCCTTAAGTACTTGAGAAGGACTAAGGATCTTTTACTAGTATATGGAGGAGGTAGCCTACAGGTTGAGTGCTACACAGACTCAAGTTTTCAGTCTGACATTGATGATAGCAAGTCAAATTCAGGGTATGTTTTCACCATAAGTGGAGGAGCAGTAAGCTGGAAGAGTTTTAAGCAAGATACTACTGCTGACTCGACCACAGAGGCGGAATACATTGCTGCAGCAAAGGAAGGGGTATGGATGAAGAAGTTCATCAAAGATTTGGGAGTCATACCAAGCAGTGTAGAACCAATTCCCATATACTGTGACAACAACGGGACGATAGCTTAAGCGAAGGAATCCAGGTCTCATCAGAAGTCTAAACATGTTCTGAGGAGGTTATATCTGATAAGAGAGATCATAGCCCGTAAAGATATAGCAATGGAAGAGTTCCATCCGAAGATAACATTGTAGATTCAGTGATGAAGCCGCTGGCTCAGATTATATTTGAGCGTCACAGGGGTCTGATGAGGATCAGACACATAGATGATTGACTTTAGGTCAAGTGGGAGATTGCTGGTTAGAGGTGCCCTGCAAGCCAATCACGCGAGTGATGGCACGTGTGACACACTGCGTAATCTTTTTGCTTATGATTAATATTGGCATATTCTCACATTATATTATATGTAGCATATATATTATAACGTCCTTTGTTTTGTGAAATGGGAATCGGATCGTGATGAGATCACGATAATGAGATCGATTCACTTTTAAACACAGATCCTAAATAATTTCGATCATAGGTTACTCGAGAGAGACATCAAGATAACCGGACAGACCGATGTACTATATACTCATCCATATGATGGAGGCGACTGGTCTCATATCCACTTGTGTGGAGACACTATGGATATAGTACATGTGCTCATTGGAGAATGAATTCACTGATTGATTCGCTTATGGAATGTTGTATGGTTAATGATACCTAATGTCAGACAGTGATTTCATAGTCCCAGTTGTGTATCTGGTCCTTGACTTGAGACACCAAAGATGCCTTGTATGAGTACTCCTTTATTTGACGTCAAACTTACAGGTTTGGAAAGCTCCAGATCTGGTACAGCTGGTTATCATGATTGGTAGTCAACCTTACGAAGGTAATTGAGTGTCAATAGAGGATCATCCACTCTCGGTATCACGAGAGGAATATCTCATATGTGCTTGCTTAGACAAATCCCTAGCCAGGGTCATTCAGATTGAGAGAGAAGGAGTTCTCCGGTAGAATCCGATTAGAGCAAGACAAACTGATTCCGTATGTGACCTGACAGTACCATGTCCAATATACAGTCTCTGGGATATTATTTGGATGAGGGATTATAGATACATGGTAACTGTGGACAGACAGATCCGATAGATTTGATCCCCCTGTACCGTTTGAGGACTATGGCGTGGTGACCTATTACGTTCATAGTCGATGAGTCGAGTGAATTATTGTGGGGATAATAATTCACTATATCAGAAGGAGTTCTGATGGGAGTAACTCACGGCCAGCTCGGTATCGGGCCTAGAGGGTCACACACATATGGTGGATGCTTCAGCGAATAGAGGATTAGATGAAGATCCAATTAGCCCCTATTCTCATTAGATGAGACCCTATGCTGATGAGCTCCTTGCTTTAGGCCCAATTAGAGGCTTAAGGAGATTATTGGATAAAGATCCAATAATGCAACGTTAGTGGGTTATTGGATGAAGATCCAATACTCACTAAGGCAGGAGCCCTAGGTTTTTTTTGTGGCTCTCTATAAATAGGAGGGGAGACTCTTGGTTGATAGGCTACAACTTTAGCCACCACCTCCTATTCTCCTCCCTCTCTTTGAGCAAGAGTTGCAAGATCAGATTGGAGGAGTTTCGCTGCAGAGATCCATCGTGTGGATACCGCTAGAGAGGAGGATGCTTGACCTCCTTCATCTTCTCCATCCGAATATGGGATACAGGGATATATGATATCCCTAGGTAAAATAAATCTCTCACACATCACAATTTTTTTTATTTTTGCGGTTTTTCTTGCGACCCCAATCTTTTGCACGACGATTTGATCTGCTTGGAAAACCGATTTTTGTTTTGATTTCCACTGCGCATATGATGCACCCGTTGTAGGTTTCCCAACAGGGAGTGGCAAGGGCGAGCTCACATAAGGTGCTGATGGTGATAGAGAAGACAATAAGAACAAGAGCAAATGCTTGTGGCTTGGGCTTCGTGCCAGCGCTGGGCCAAGGTGCAGATGCCAATGTAGAGATACCTCTGGTACTGCTGCTACTGCTGCTTCTGCTTGTGGAAGGGGCAGCAACAGGGAGGTGGAAGGAGGGAATGGAAGTAGTTCCTAACAAGGAGGCATTGCCACTTCTTGAAGATCAACCTAAGCTTCCGATGCTTATCCTACAGCACACGGATGAGGTAGGCGATGGCGAGGGATCTGTCGTTTGACAGTGAAGAAATAAAATATCTCTTAAAGAGAGCGAGGCTCTGATACCATGATAGGAATAAGAGAAGTGATTGAAAAAAAATGAAATATATATTTTATTCCTTGATTCATCATCTATTTATACACTTAGGAAAGGAGGTTAAGAGGAGAATATTTCCCTCAACATACTAACAAAGTCTGCTCATGCTGTTACAAAGATTTCATTTGTTAACAAAAGGTATAGAGGAGGGTCGGGAGTGGCGAGGGCGAGCTCAAAAAAGGTGCTGATGGCGATGGAGAAGACAACAAGAACAAGAGCGATGCCTTCGGTACTAATGCTGCTGCTGCTTCTATTTGTGGAAGGGGCAGTAGTTGGGGAGGTGGAAGGAGGGAAGCAGTGGGAAGCCATAGAGGAGGACTTGGGGATGTAGATGTCCACCTTCTGATGACGTAGATCCACTCTGCCGCAATGCCGAGGCTCTTGCGGAAGGAATGGAAGGAGTTCCCGACGAGGAAGCGTTGCCATCTCTTGAAGACCAACCTAAGCTTCCAATCCTCGGCTTGCGGCACGCGGATGAGGCAAGTGATGGCGAGGCCGGGCAGCATAGGAGACTGGCATCGATTCCTCTCTTGTGTTGGCTTCGACCTTCCTCTCTTGTGTTGGCTTCGACCTTCCAGACTGGCATCGATTCCTTTTTGATCTTGGAGGAGTGGCAGCAGTGGGAAGCCGCAGAGGGAAGAAAGGAGCTTCACCGGTAGGGAGATGCCATAGGAATTGGTTGAGGAGCGATAATTGTCGTCGGACAACGAGAAGAGAGCTTGGTGTTAGACAAGCGACTCGGAGACCACGATAAAATAATTGGTATGTCTGAAAGATTTTCTAGTATAGTTGAAAAAATCTTTATTTGCTATCATCTTCTCCATTCCTTATAAGTATAAGAAGCCTTTTTGAGGAAGGAGTCATTGAGTTAATTATATTATTTCCTTTCCAATCCTCAAGCATCATCACCTTGTCCTGATACAAGCATTCCAATGAACCGAGTAATATGCCCATTGAATTGATATCGATAAAAACAGGCGAGCAAGTCCCAAGTTCAAGTTCAAGATGTGAGAAAGAGGATTGGAGCAAGCAAGTGAGAAGAATAAGAAAGCATTTATAATTAATTTGCCAAGTTGTGAGCTGCAGAGCTCAATTTTCTTGGAATGTATACACCCAGTTGGTAACAAGCAGCTTTGAAAGCTAAAAAGTCTTTTGCCGCAAAGATGAGAAGGATCCATGGAGTTTCGGATTTGTCTTGGAGTGTCCGGACAAAAACATTCGGAGCCTAAGTAGATGACAGCTTGAGTGATTTCTTTGATTAGCTATGCCCCAAGAAGAGTTGGGATTCCAGAAGACTCGACGTGTGCGCATCCAATAACAAGTTTGTCCACACGGCTGTCCCTAAGAAAACACTGAATAGTTGTTCATGGGAAGGGCATATTCCACACTGTCCAGCCACAGCCACTATTGCAAAGTGCCTATAATCTGCCAAGGTGCTGCTATCCACTCGCCACCACTTCTACCATTGAATAAGAGATGCCAGCCACATCATCCAACACTGCCTTGTATCTATCGTCCAACATTATGGATATTTTTTTATTTGAAAATAAAAATACATCAAGTTTGCCATTTTCATGAACTATTTTGTGTTTTCTCGTAGAAGGAAAAGGAGGAGAATTAAAAGTTATAAAGCTTAATTTTGTCATACATATATATATATATATACATGTACATATCCTTATAAATTGATTGTTCTTTTTTCTGAATATTTAATATATAATAGACACTAATACTCCTAAAAATATGTGATGATAAAATATGGAGAATGAGATGGTTATCTATATGTAATATTAAAATTTGTATGAAAAATACAAACTTTCATCGTAAATAATATTATGTCCCAGATGAGATGACAGAAGAGAGATAAAGAATGAAAATGATGCCCACAATTTATTTTTATTTCAGATATAGATGTCATTGATGTTTGGATGACAGATAGAAGGCACGCACGCACTTACAGCGGTCGGTGGAAAGCGTGGAATATGCCCTTTCCATGCACTATTTTGTGTCTTCTCGCAGAAGAAAAAGGAGGAGAATTAAAAAAGTCATAGAGCTGAATACCAACCGCTGGTCCTAAGGGGTATCAAATGACCAATTTGCCTCCCATCAATAGTGCAATGAATGACTGACTACCTTTAGGAGTATTTTGATTATTTTATAATTTAAAATATAAAAATCTAAAAAAAAAAATATGATAAACTTACCCTTTCCAATAGCTAAATACCAACTAGTTTTAGGAATATTTTGAGAAAAAAATAAAAAAAAATATATATATATATAAATACCTCCTAAACTTCTCATTCTTCATCACACTAATTCATCAAGCAATCATAATCCTCTCTCTTCAATTAAAATATTCTTTGCGATAGCTTTCTCTCACTATTCTAAACTCTCTATCTAATTTCAAATAGCAAATGGAAGGAACCTAAATGCGTTCAACCCTTGATATATTCATGCCCAAGGAGAACCTTGAAAACACGATTGTGCTTGCTCAGAAAAGCCAACACTTCACTATCAGTAAAACCGAAGAAAATTGATATGGCAAACAAAACAATAAAGTCATATATTTTCAAGCTTTATTGCAAGAAAATCCAAAATACTGATAGCTTGTTTTAGGTGATTTGCAGCCATTGCCATCAATTTTTTCTATTAAAAAAATAAGGAAGAACTAGCTAAATTTTTTCTATCGATCACCTCTTTCAGTTTTGGTAAAATACTAGGTTTTATGAATTATTATCAAAATACTTTAAACACTGCTGCTAAACATATTCTATGCACTTTTCATATACTACATAAAAAGATAAACCAAGGTTTGTAAATTTTAATTTTGAACTTTTGATGGTTGTATTTCTGTTTGTTTTAATATTTGAAGTGATTATTGATAAATGAACTCCTACATGAGAATCACAACTCATTGAATTGATACTGATTGGATCATGCAGAAAAAAAAAAAAAAGTCTTTGCATTTAGAATTTTTGATGAATAACATACTACCAATAATATCTACAAACTGATAAAAACTATTTTGGAAGCGTATCATTTGTTTTTTTCTAATTTTTTTTAATTAGCTTTGATAATGTGTCTGCAAATAATAAATTTATTTTTGAATTAAGAGAAGTGTGTCAACTAGCTTTTGATGATCTTTTTTTTTTTCATATTATATGTTCATGTTATATTTTGAATCTATATGTACAAGAGGGTCTTAGATATCTAGTTTCTCTCATTTAAGCAAATCCATACGTAATAAAAGAATAAGCTAGGTATTATAAATTAAATGACAAAAGACCCAAAAGATTTTACCAGGATGTTCCTACGAATTCAACCTATGAACTACTTAATGAGAATTTTAAATACAAAAATTAATATGTACTGTTATTGTAAATAATGTAAGACAAGTAAGTTTATATCCACAACATTGAAATGTTTGTAAAAATAAAAATAGATATTTTTAATTTTTTTTTTTAATGATGCAACTTATACTTGATTGGGTGTTTATTATCTTACTGCTCATTTAATTTTAATTATTTGTATTAATATCATTAGAGCATTAAATGAATATGAACATGATAATGAATTGATCACTATTATAACAATAAAAACTAAATGGATACAATATTTTCTAAACATTTCATCCGTTTACCTTGTTGCTTTATTTTTTATCCTCGTGGTAGAGTAGATAGTTTGTAAGATTATTTAGCTACTTACTATGATTGTTTATATATTTATCTTAATCTTAGTTTAAAAAATGATCAATTAACTTATATGATGAAGTTGTTATTGCAAGCTATCTTTCAATCTTCTGAATGTATGGATCCAAGTAGTGATTAGAGCTCTAAATATGAGAGGATTATCAAGCTTGAACTCTGCCCTTGATATTTTTTGACTATTTTTTTATTTTTTTATTTTTTACGTGACAACACTACAAAGTATATGATTTTTAATTCTATGGGTGCGTCATTTAATGGCGTTTCTAATCTTAACCAACCATCATTGCTAGACAAGTATTACCAACTTTAGGATAACCAGTAGTTGTGAAGAAAAACTGTCAATTATGAAACGAAGTAGTAATTCATGAAAATCAAGAACTAGATTCGGACTAGAACCGAAGTTGTCAATTTTCGAAATGAAGTTATGTCTACATTGACTATAATCAGTGTCTTGTAAAAATATATATATATATATATCTTTCAAAATATATAATATTTATAGACGAATTAGAAGCACACCACCGCCTCCTGGTGACTTCTTGTCATCTACATGGATCTGATTGCGTTTTATTGTATATTAATAATTTAACTCTTACTTGCTATAATCTAATTCATAGTTTAAGATATCAGTATCATATTTGCAGACTGAATTATAAATTAAAACTAAATTTGCATACTCGCTTTACATCATGCATGGTTTATGTTTTCATCTTCATCTTCCTTTTTGTATCTTAATTCAAATAATTCTCATAGTTTTCTCTATCTTGATTATAGTTACATATAATTAAGAGGTGTTTTGAGAAATCGAATTTTAAATTACAATTTGATATGTCCTGAGAATATCGTAGTATATATACTAATTGGGAGTATTCTGTAAATAAGCAATTTTGATGGTTCACAAATATCAATATGTTGAGGGGAATCCGTGCAAAAACACGACACCCCTGAAGATAAAACAAAACGAACGCCTTCCTCTCTTTATCCCTTCGCGTCGGCGACCTTTGAGATCATTCTCCGCTTCCTCCCACCCATACTCGATCTCGTTCCGGAGGTGAACTCTCTCTTTTGCAGCTCTTTATTTATTCTATTGATTGATTGATTGTTGAAGCCCGTTACATCCCGCGCTTTCTCTTCTTCCTGTTCACCTTGGTTTCCTGATGTTGGGTTCGTGAATCCCATCGGCTCGTTGTCCCGTTCGTACTTGGTTGTCTTGGTTCCTTTATCCTGGAATTGGGTAACTCTTTAGCTGGATTTACGGAACCCATCAGCTTCCTCTGTCGCTTGTTCCTTTTTTCTTGGGTTTCTTGAAGTCGAATTCGCGGAACCCATCAGTTCGCTTTGGTTTTTCTATGCTGGATACGTGACAACCACCGGCTTTTTTTTTTTTACTCATTCGTTCTTCTTTCTTTTTGTTTTTTTTTTTATGCATACACTCTCAGCCCTTCTCTTTCTCTCGTTCTTTTCTGCCTTGGTTTCTTGATGTTGAATTTGTGAAACTCGTAGGCTGACTCTAGGTTCTGCCGTCGTTCTTGATTTGTCATCTTTTCTGCTTGTTCTTGATCCTTTTCCTCTAATTTTTCCCCTACTTCGCACAGTTGATGGTTGGCTTGTGCAATCTTAGCTTTCTTTCTATTTTATAGTTTAGTCAGTGGTGTTGATTTCAGATATTTCGATCGCTTGAAACTTGAAGTTTAATCTTAAAATAGATATACCTGTGAATCTGGAGCGTCCTCGTTATTTTTTCTAGATTTTGTTTTTGAAACCAAATTGGGTCATGTTTCTTCTTTACATTCTACCCGTTGTTCCCTCTTCAACTTACTTATAGATGATGTGGTTAATCTTTTGATGAAGTTACTTCCTTTTCTGTGAAGTTATAATGATCTTATTCTTGTTTCATAAATTTCAGGATGTATATATCAGTAAATAACAGGGAAATTGTTGCTGACAATACTGTTACTTCTGATTTGTTTCTTTATTTATGCTTGTCAGATGGAGGTTTAATTATCAATTTTGGATAGACCTGCTAAGAATATAGAGGCCAGCATGAACATTATCGGATCTGTCTCTCCTGTGAAGTTAAGTGGAACAATTCAGAGAAGATACCGGTGGCATCCAAATCCTGATAAAACATGTTCATTTCACAAATGTTCTGGAAGCAACAGACTGGAATCCTTCAAGAATAGCGAGTTCATGGGTTGCCAAATGAAGGCTCCAATTTGGTTGCTTAATGGAAGGAAGCCAAGACATGGTGCCAGCCCTATCCAGGTTTCTCCTTTAGTTTTTATGTATTACCAAGCTTCTCCTTGATTTATCACCAGGAAATAGTGGATTGTTGGTTTCGTCACCACAGGTTTTCTGCAAAGACTTCCCGAGGCCTGAACTTGAGAACACTGTTAATTTTCTAGAAGCTGCCCAGTTATCTTCATCCTTCCGCAATGGTTCACGGCCAAGAAAACCTCTGAAGGTTGTTATAGCTGGTGCAGGTATGACATTCTGATACTTTAGAACACATGCAGAGAATATCAGTAATCATAACCTTCCAACTGCTATTTTTAATTTGCATGGTCAAATAAATTCTTCCTCTCACTTGCATTATTAAATTATGTACGAGTTTGTAGCTATTTGGATAATGCTCTTATATCACTAAACCATGATTAAATATTAACGTACGTTGTCAACTTCTGTTAGGTCTGGCTGGTCTATCTACGGCGAAATATCTAGCAGATGCAGGCCATAAGCCTATAGTCTTGGAGGCTAGAGATGTCTTGGGTGGAAAGGTTTATGCCTATTGTAAATGGCTGTGAATCTTTGATATGTGTGTTCATTTCAGTGAAGTTTTGTTGTCTAAAGTTTTCCCATTTCCATTATAATTGAAAAGTGAAGTTCAGACTATCATGTGTGGTTGGATATGTTTCATTGTATAAATAAATAGTCGGACTGGGTTTTCTTTCGCCGTGTCACCCTAGTGCACTTTTGTTATGTGTTCCGTTCCACTTGTACTATGATCCATAGACATGTGCCTGGTTTTTAACTTACGTTTTCTGTTCGGTAGCATGTGGCAACATCAACAACACAATGTTAAGTTGATTTTGTTAAAGGACATTTGGTAGAGCAACATAGTAATAATTGTGTGCAATATATTAAGAACTATACCTTGCCAAAAAAGGTAATGCATACACTAAACTAACCTCTGCTAAAGATGCCAACATGTATATGGAGTGAATTTTAGCCAATGCTGGCAGGCACAGAGGTGTGTCAAATAGCACTGCCATGCTAAAAGGGTCTCAATAGGCCCTTTGTCATGAAATTACAATCCTTACTTTAAGCTGGACGTGTCAGAATTTTCTTTGACAAGTTTACATGTGTGATTGTCCATTAAGATATCGAATACTTGAATGTGTTTTCCTTGAGAGTTTTATTAAGATATTAATTGAAGTTTTAATGCCCATAGAAACCTTCTATGTCTTTATAGTTGAAGAATGACGTTGTGTTTTCTGAGATAGTAGTCATAGTCTTGTTTTGTGTTTACAGGAATATTATTTTGCTTAAGTTTGTGATAGTCTTTTTTGGTGTTAAATCTGTGGATTGTTTATGTGTATGATTGGCACTTACATATTAATATGGAGAAAATTAAAAGAAATATTTTTTGAGGCAGCCTGCTCTGGATACAACATAATTTATGATTCCTTCTCTGTTGTAGATTGCTGCTTGGAAGGACAATGATGGAGATTGGTACGAGACTGGCCTCCATATATTCTGTAAGTGGTATTTTTTTCATTACCTGCAAGAGTGATGTTTATTTTTTCAAATTAACTGTCTTTTTTCTGCTTTACATCAATGTTTCACTATTTTTTTTCAAAACATTTATATGGAGATTGATATGAGACAACATTCTGTTTTCTCTTTTTCGTTTGCTCAGCTGCTCAAGCAGTAGTGGTACCTTTCTCAAATTATATATGTTTCAAATATAAATTAAATTCAAATTCTTAATGAATTCAAAATTTCTAATATCTGTGTTATGAATATCTTGGTCTATATCGACGCCCTATGACCAAGGATTTTGAGATATTGATCAGCCTTCAAGTTTTCTTTATCTTTCCTTAGTTGGATGCGACAGATGTACTAGGTAGCCTATCTTTGTCCTCTTCTTCATATCAAATTTTTGGAGGATGACATGTAGTGACTTGACCATGTGATAATCTCTGAGATGGAGACCCAGGACCCAGTATACAGTAAACCCAATCTGATGTTGTGACATTGATTTCTGAAATGATTTGATCCAGTTTGTCAAAGTTTCCACCTCGTCAATTAACACCTCCTCATCTACATAGGATGTTGGATGTATCTACGTAGGTGCCATGTAACTCCTTTGGTGTAGGAGGCTGGAAGCCGGGACCTGCCTTCTGAATTGATGCATCATGCTTTGGTAGTATGGAGCTTGGGCTGTAAGGAATAGAATCCTGTGGAAGTTGAATCACCTTGAAATGAATTTGTCAATGTCTTTCTTCTTTCCCTTTGTATATGCATAATCAATTCTTATTTGTTTGGCTTACTGTGCTGGGGAAACATGCTGATCGATGTCAATGATATTGAGGTCAACTATATCAAGTGTTGCCCTTCTACTACTGCCTCTAATGAACTCATAATCCGCCTTGCTTTATATTACCTATTCTGTCCAATTGAGGAAGAGATTTAGTTGTCTGCCTCACAAGCTGACACTCCTGCCTAGTCTCATGGCCTCCTCGTGCATGTGTAGATACTCCAAGGAGGCATGGATAGTAGCATCCTTATACTGATTATATACCAGTGCCTCTGTAGCATGCTTATCATCTTTTGTTCGGCCGAAAGTTTTAGCTTTTTTCTTATCCATATCATCTTAAAATTTTATTCTTATCTCTAGAGGAACCTTAGTGCAATTGGGGACATCATAAAGTCCATTGACTATATACTACTTCAGACGGGTTATTCCTCCATGCCAATTGATGTAGTCGCGATGAATGCACTGTTGGTGATTGCATTGGTCATGCCGAATCACTTGATTATTGGGTATTTTCCTACAAAAAAATTGTCTATAGAATAAGTTACCTCTACCTACATAATTCAGTCTAAATCGAAGAAGTCCCTAACCAGCTCTAATTACCCTTAATCTGCCACAAATATCATGATCAAGCAACAATACCTAATGACCCCATATTGGGTTAAAAGTAAAAAAAAAAGGACAATAATTATCTTTTGTTAGCCTTTAATCACATTAAATACAATAAAAAATTCCTTAATCAATAAGTAATTTTATAATCAAATAACAAAAACAACATGCTGTAAATAGCCCTAAATGCCCTTAATCACCCCTAATTGGGTTTCAATGTAAGAGAATGACTAATTTCACCATAATTATGATAATTATTCTTAATCATGCAATAATAAGCGTCTATTTATCTGCAATGCATTGTAGAATTAACTTAAATTCCTTAATTCCACTCATTAGGCCTTAATCATGCATAATCTATCTACATAAACATGCATTAAAAGCCTCTACTTTCCTATTATAGATGATAAAGTAAGCTCATAAATCATGCAAGAGGTCAATACATGGTCATGCTAAGCTAAGTCTTCTTAAGTACATCTAATTAGGTCTTGATTAGTCATTAGTCAGTAATGTATTTAGATTTACCTATATTCTTTACATTAATTACGTGACATGATAAAAGAAACATAGAGAGAAGCTAAATTGGAGATAAATTGCACCCAACCTTGAGTTTGATCCGTCTTCTCTCTAAATCAGGAGGTTGATTTTTGCTAATCACGGATAAGAGAAATTAATCGAGTTTAATGAGTGAGAAAGAGTGAAAAAAAAAAAGTTAGTGTGAATGGGGGATGAAAGAGCTTTTATAAGCCCTAAACAGCCCACACAATCAATTTGACTATTGTCGATTGGTGTGGATTGAAATGACATTGGTACAATTGAAATCCTACTGTTTTCGACCAACACTAGTTGGTAACAATCGAGTTTCAATTGTATCGCCCAATGTGGGAAGCATACCAGCAGATACGCCTCCAATTCCTTATCAGAACAGGCTGGTCTGCATATTGGTTGGCGATCAGAATGACATATCGTCTGTTTTATACTGCATCAGGCAGTTTGACTGTCCATTTATATTTTGCTACCTGAACCCATCTCAAAACCAATGAAAGGGTGTCGAAACCTGGCTTTCATGAGTCAGGTGAACTCTAGCACTCACAGAATGCAGTCTATTGCATAAGATTCCCTCCAATGCAAAGCCCAAGAAGAATTATAATATATGCAGCCTTACCTTGCAAGTAAAGAGGTCGTTCCATGACTCAAACTTTGGTTAGTTCACAAAGGAGCAACAATAAAATGATTCCAAGGCTCACCCTTCATGGTCCAACATATGCTAATATCTGTACATTTTAGGGATGACCTCAAGCTTGAGGATTTCAACATTCAGGCATAATTCACAGGATAATTCCATTCACGTAATGTCCCTTTGGTGTCATTGCCATAAGAAATGTCATATACAGTCTATCTGTTTCCATGTATGGAAAATTAAGAATTCATCATATGGTAATCAAGAAGTTGCAATAGCAATGTCATTTCCAGCTCTGATGTTCATCTAGCATTGGGTAGACCTCATACAATAACTGTCCTAGTTCTACCCAATCTTTTGTTCAATGGTTCTTTTGGAACAATACTAGCAGAAATTCAATGCGTAATCTATGTACTCCATCCGTAGAGTACATTGAATGTACAGAAATGGTAATAGCAGAGTTTCTGTTGTTTATATTAATAGCTACTCTAGGAGGAATGTCTTATGTGGTGCTAACAATAATTATCTTTGTAGTTCTAGAATGTTTCGGTCCATGTTCCTACCTATTATCTTGATATATCAAAAGAAATGTATGGTCTAATAAGGCTACTGTGAAATATTTACTTATGGGTGGGGCAATATATTCTATTATAGTTAATGATTTCTCTTGGCTATATGGTTCATCTTGGTGGGGAGGGGTGATCTTTAAAGCTAATTTTTTTCTGCATATGAATTAGTTCAAGGTGGACAGACACATTTATGCCAGTAAGAATGCCTATATATCTGGACAAATGCTTTGCTATATGTCTATTGACACATCAGGAGGCATACCATACATACCCAATATGCTTCTTTCATGATCTGGTTTTGAGTGAATGCTTTCTGGTTCTGATTTCTGAATATCTTAACAGTTAACTGAGATCAGTTTTATCTATCAAATTTTAGTTTTTTGTATTACCAGTAAAGCAAATAACAAATCAATTCTGTATGACTATTTTCTTTCTTATTTTCATGAAGTTGGGGCATATCCCAATATGCAGAACTTGTTTGGGGAACTTGGTATCAATGATCGCTTGCAATGGAAGGAGCATTCTATGATTTTTGCAGTGCCAAACAAGCCAGGAGAGTTTAGCAGATTCGATTTCCCAGAAACTCTTCCTGCACCTTTCAATGGTATGTAAAAGAATTTGGCCATCTTGATTATCATGCGTAGTATATTATTTAGCATATTAGTGTAATTAGAACTTGAACCACAAGAGCATTCATTGGAAATTTTATCTTAGTAGTGAAATAATGTAAGTCAACTAACCATGAATAGTTGCAGGGTGATGAACTGATGATTTTAGAACTGGACATGCAATAAGAACAGAAGGAACTGTACCATAAAGAACACCTATATTAAAATATTTGAGATTGTTCAAGTCTTCTAGTTTGGTTTGCAACTTATGAATTGACAGAAAATAAGATAGTCCGGAGCACTGATGCATTCAAAATAGACAAAATATACAATTTGAAGCAATCATTGTACATGCTACTAATACCGGGCCATGCTCTCTGGAATATACCATGTTGGTGTGGCACCAGCATGAACTATTTCCCTTGTTGAGATTTTTGTGATAGACACTAGATAACACTACTGAATATTAGTAGTGGATCTATTTATATAAAGAGTTTTACGCCTTGACCAATTTATAATTTATTTGGCAGGAATATTTGCAATATTAAGAAATAGTGAAATGCTGACTTGGCCAGAGAAAGTCAGATTTGCAATTGGACTTTTGCCAGCCATGCTTGGAGGGCAAGCTTATGTGGAGGCTCAGGATGGTTTGACTGTTACAGAGTGGATGAGAAGGCAGGTACTGTAATTCAACTTAATGTACCTAATATTGCCATCTGTTTCATTTTCAGTTAAAATCTAAAAGGAAATCTTCCTCTGGGAAAAGGTTGACTTTTAAATGCTTAGATCAAAGTTCAAATGACTGCATTTAAGGATTCAAAAGTTCCAGACAATGCATATCTAGTTGTCAGCATGTGACTTACATCATGCTGTGCCATGAAAACTAAAACAAATATTTTAGGCATATACCAACATGCAACATGTTCCCCAATCTAAACTATCTTAAGTTGCTTCACATGATAAAGAAAAATGTTTCCATAGCCTGCACCTATTAATGTGTCAGGCATTTAATATCTAGATGATGCTTATCTAGTTGTCAGCATCATGGTATGCTATGAAAACTAAAACTAATATTTTAAGCATATCCAAACATGCAACATGTTCCCCAATCAGACTATCTTTGAGTTGTTTTACATGATAAAGAAAAATGTTTCCATAGCCTGCATCTATTGATCACACGGTCAGGAATCATGATTTTTCAGGAAGCTATTTCTATTTTTGCTGAACATCAATGTAGATCACACAGTCACCTTGTAATAATTTTGAGTAGAATTGACAAAAACTGAACTTACTTGAAAAAACAATTATAGCACAAATATTTTTAAAATTTAACATCATCTAGGAGACTATGGTCTTGTGCTTTAATGTTGGTAATTTTCAATGAGTAATTAATTCGATATTGAACCTCTTCAAAATTTACACCATTTTCTGGCCAAACATGGATCAGCATGTATAAGATAAATGAGTTTGGCATGTACATAACTTGTGCTATGATGTACCAAGGAGATTTTGACTAAGGATCATTGTTTCAGATACTGAACCCATTTCAGTAACCTAATCGGACCAGTACATATTGGTTAGTACCAACGTTTTACTTACCGGTCCATACTGGTGCATTGACATTTTATCGTACCGGTACGCTACCGGTAATGTGGCGGTATGCACATTATGTATTGTCCGGTATTATTAAATTATTATAAGATTATATAATATAATATTATATAATATAATATTAAAAATATATTAAAAAAGAAATAAATGGGCGACGTCGCCTCGGTCTCTCTCCCAGTGCGGGGAGACGTTTTGTCTCCCCGCGCGGGGACGATAGTCGCTCGCGGGCTGCAAGGGTGGCGACGTCTCGCGGGCGGCGACGGCTCGCGGTCGACCCGCGGCAAGGGCGTGCAGGCAGCGCAGGCGAGGACGGGGGCCAGGTACTTCTTTCTTCTTTTCCTCTTCTTTTTTTTTTTCCCTTTTTCTTCTTCAATTGACCGCCAACGGTCGATTTCTCCATCAATCGACCGCCGACAAGTGAAATCGACCGCTGACAGCCGAAATTGATCGCCGATGACCGATTTTAGCGGTACCGCCCGGTAGCGGCCGACAACCGAAATTGATTGCCGGACCGGTATGTATCGGGTGGTACGGGGCCTTACCGCTCGGTAAGGAAAACCTTGGTTAGTACCTATGTACCATGGGTTGGTACAGCGGTATGTACTAATATTTCTGAGGAAGAAAAAGGAGAAGAGGAAGGGCGGCGGAGGAAGAGAGAAGGACGGACTTGTGATTCCTAATGACATGCATTTTCTTATTCAAAGCCATCATATACAGTTTTCATCTTCTTTTTATATGCCAAGATATAACTTTCTGATTTCAAACATACTTTTGATTATTTGAATCTCGGAAAGATTATAGCTCAGGAAATGTGTTGACACTAATAATTTTAATAAATTCAATGATCAATGCAATAGAGTAGGAGCCACCATTAGCCATTTAGAAACAATATGGCAAATGGCAATAAGTTCATGGTCCAGAAAGTATTCAGCAAAATTAGAAACAACTCCCTATTATTGTTCATGGTTTTTTCATGGCAACAACCATGACAAAAGGTTAATTTATTGTTCATGGTGGTTTCTCAAATTACTATTTATTTTAATAAAATAATGGATAATCAAATTGTTCTTGGTTAATTTTGAAATAAGTAGCTTATAGGGAATTATTTGGATAATTGTTGTCACATAATTGCTCATGAACTTTTTTGAGAAACTTTCATATGCTTAAAAATATTGTTACTATAATGTGGGTAAATATAGTTAGGTGCTCAGAAGCATAGGTTGTTATCAAGGATTGTCAAATCGGTCTATACCGGCATACCGAGCTCTGCTCGGTATGGTACGGTACCCGGTATCGAACGGTATACACAGTACTGCTCGATAAATATAATATAAAATAAGTAAAAAAAAAAGAAAAGGGCGATGTCGCCTCGTGGAGACATTGTTCTCCCCACACGGGGAGACGTTTCTTCTCCCCGTGCGGGGAGAAGAAATCACTCACGGGCGACGGATTGCGCGACGCGAGGAAACCGGGCAACGGATCGAGCGATGCGGGAAGAAATCCAGGTTCTCCTTTTCTTCTCCCTCTTCTTCTTTCTCCCTCCCTCGGTTGAGACCGCTTGAAATCGGCCTACGACGGTTGAAATCGATCGTTATCGGTCGATTTCGCATGGTAACGAGCAAAAACAACTGTTACCTGGCGGTACCGCCCGGTAGCGGGTGTTCCGCATACCGATCAGCTAGCGGACTGGTACGTACCACCCAGTATGGGACCTTACTGCCCGGTAAGGCAAACCTTGGTTGTTATATAACGTGTTGATTACAGGCCACCACATGATGCCATGTCTTTGACCATTGCTAAGACATTTAGCATAAAGTTGTGGACATGATGATGTAGACCTGTCATTTCGTTTTAACCAATACTTATGTATGCTGGTCTGTGTGTACCTTGGTACAATTATATACGTAAACATGAGTCCCTGACCCATGTGTCATGTTGGTGTCCTGCGTGCAAGATATGTACAAAATTACAAATCATCATGTATAGGAACAGTTGTCCCTGCTGTGACTTTGTGTGTTATGACATATCCATTGAATTTTTTATCATCCTCATACTTGTAGTTATAATGTAATGCTATTATGCAACTTTAAACAAGTTGAGTTTACCAAGTTAATATGTTCTTTGATAAATGTTCATGGATATGTAACTTTCTTCTTGTTGCAACTGTAGGGTGTTCCGGACCGAGTCACTGATGAAGTTTTCATTGCCATGTCCAAAGCACTCAACTTTATAAACCCTGATGAGCTTTCCATGCAATGTATATTAATTGCTTTGAACCGTTTTCTTCAGGTACAGTGTTTTTTCAAGAGAATATTATGATATCATAGTTAAGTTGCATCTGATATAATGATGTCATATCAAATCACAAAGCCTCATATATATTGTCCATTAACAGGAAAAGCACGGTTCAAAAATGGCCTTCCTAGATGGTAATCCTCCTGAAAGATTATGCAAGCCAATTGTTGATCATATTGAGTCATTGGGTGGAGAAGTTCAGCTTAATTCACGAACTCAGAAAATTGAACTAAACCCCGATGGAACTGTAAAGCACTTTTTGCTCAGCAGCGGAAACATAATCAGTGGCGATGTTTATGTAATTGCCACTCCTGGTATAATTTAGCTCCCTTTTTAATCCTTGATGAATAAAATATAATGCGAGTTATTCAGTTTTGATTTGCTTGCATGTGTTAGAGCACTGGCTAATATATTTTTTTATCAGTTGATATCTTGAAGCTTCTTTTACCGCAAGAGTGGAAGGATATTCCGTACTTCAAGAAGTTGGAAAAATTAGTGGGAGTTCCTGTTATCAATGTACATATATGGTCTGTCGACATTTTCTCATCACTTCAATGTTGGTATCTTGTTATTAGTCCATATTCATACCAAACAAAATGCACAAAATAGTTTGACTTTCTTCTGGAGAGAACCAAATATTTGAATTATCATGATGGCAGATACTGTGATTACTGGTGTTAAAACATGTTTTCTAATTTTTAAAAAAAATTTCTTTAACTTTTCAGGTTTGACAGAAAACTGAAGAACACCTATGACCATCTTCTATTCAGCAGGTCCTGCTCATCAGAGTTTCTTGCACAGAAGTTTATGATTTTAAAATGCCTTGTTGGTAAATTCATGTGTGTGTATGGTTGTGTATGTTTGTCCCAGGTGATTGACATACCTGTTTCATGAAGTACGATAATTATGTTTTATTCATCTTCACATGTATATCATGTTAAGTCATATATTGGAAGTCAAAGATATCACATTTTAAAATAATCACTTTATTCCATGCTTGACTTGGATATATTATACAAATGTGAAAGGGGCCAGTGATATTTGGTTAGGTTCCTGTAATTCAGAAAAATAGGATAAAAGTTATTCATTATTGCTATTCAAGATAAATCATAAATTTATGTTTTGAAATTTTGGCATAACAAGGATGATGTTCCCCTTTGCCAAGATAAAGAAGGGGGAGTCACCAGTAACTTGATTTTTTTGTTCTTGGATGATGGGTTTCATGATGCAAATTGCATATTTAGTTTTGAAACTAATAGTTGTTTTATGTCTCTTTGATAATGATTCTTCTTGTGATGAAACTTGTCATTTTATAGTTGAGTAATTATGAGTACTGACTGACATACTTGATATTCTTATTGTGAGTTTATCAAGAATGTTATTCAAGTGGACGAGATTAATGTGTTTGTTGTATAGATTGACTTAATTAGTTGCTAATGTCTAATCTAACATTGTGTTCCACATTGTTTCCTTCCAGGAGTCCTCTTTTGAGTGTATATGCAGACATGTCCGTCACATGCAAGGTAACGGCATATAAATTACTAGCATGTGTATGAGAGAAAGCTGAATTTCAGTGTTATATAAAATCTTCTGTCAGCATCCTAAAATAGTACATGTACTATATTCCTGCCTTATGTTTAGTTAAATACTATGACATCAATTAAAAGGACATCAAATAAAAGATGGCTATTATGAGTTATACTTTGTGAATTAAGTGCAAGTAGGTCTTGCAGTCCTAATTAAAGGAGGAAGCCTAACTATGTACACATCAATATGGCAATTTGAAGTTTGCCTAGATTAATTTTTAGATGTTTTTTAAATCTTCTTCCCTAACAAATGAAATATAAAAAAAAGCACTACCTAGTTCGAGGCTCCCATCAATGCACATATGTTGCTGATACATATCATCCAACAATCGATGAAGTCCCACGAGATATATTTTATCAGGTTGTAGCTGACACAGAATAATATTTTATTAAAATGAGAACTTTGTCTCAATTGTCACTTTGTTATTAAAGGTATTGAGGTGAATTGGTAAACAAGAGTTTGCTGTTAAGAGGAAGCACTGACAAGGTTGTATTGAATCTGTTGATTATTACTCTTTGCTTTCCCCTCTTCAATTTACTCATAGATGATGGCTTAATTCTTATTCCTGGTTCCAAAATCTCAAGATGCAGCAAGTCTAGGGTGGTAGACTCATGGTTTTTGGCAGGATGCAACCAATAAAGAAGTCCATTCTTCAAGTAATATTAGGCATCCCAAAGTTCATTTCTTATGATCAACATGACTATGAGTTTATACACTTTATCAAGCTAATGAATGGGCAAGTAAACATGTTTGGTTGGATTTTCTATTAGTAGCAGCCTCCTGAAGATTCAAATTGCACCAGGGGAAGAACACAAGTCATTTTTATTCCTGACAAAGTTCAACTTCTGTTGAACCTCGTCTTACTCATTAGGGCTCGGTGTTTGTCTTTTCCCTGAGTTATGACACAAAGTTCTTGAGAGATGAGAATATATTTAAGAATGGTGTCTTTACACCTTAGTTTGTTGAGTTGGTGCTCTTAATTTTGCTCCTACTTACTCTATTTATTTTTGGACATCCAAGTAAAATTGTGATTCAATTGCATTCTGGACTTAAAAAATTCTCATGCAATTTTACACCTTGTTTCTTTTTATTGAATGTATAGAAAATATCCTTGATCAGCAAATAAGACATTGATCTTTCTCATGCATGTCCTTTCTTACAGAACAATTAAAAGAACACTCAGAATGTGCTCAAACTAGGAAAATAGACCCTAATATGTCATTGCCGAGGAAAGATAGCTTACAAAGCAATTATATTTTAAAAGTAACAGACATAGTGGTAATTTTGGAATTAAAAATCATGTTGATGAAATAAGTTTTACAGTGTGCTCCTGTGGGATCCAATTCAACTGGATTCTTTTGTAAGATGAATTTGTTATAACTTATTAGTTATATTTGTATCATTAACCTGGATGAAAGCAGGTTTTATTATTAAACTAACATTGCCAATTTCATCATGTTTCTGTATATCTTGAGAATTATGAAAGTGACTTTCTTGGATAAATATATACTAATAACTACTTACATCCAATATAGTTTCCTGATTCTTATGGTCCATCTTCAGATGTTCTTACAGGCAACTGATTTGTCATCTTCCATAAAACTTAGGTTTTGCATCTTTGGTTTTATATCCAGCAAGGTTAGTGCAATAAGTTCAGAAAAACTTCTCAGCGGAAACTTCTTTCTGAATATTTTGAGAGGAAACACCTTCCTGAACCTAATATTTTCTTGCAAATTCGTCATGCTTCCATTCCTTCAGATTGTGATAACATTTGAAGCTGAATTCTGAAAGATGCTGGATGTTATAAGTGATGTCTTATTTGAGGCATGAAATTGAATATGCTACTTAATTGCATCACCAGATTAATAGAAAATTTTTCTAAAACTTATTAAGGTCATATTCTGATTATTTAAATATGCATGCAGGAATATTATGATCCTGATCGTTCAATGCTAGAATTAGTGTTTGCTCCCGCAGAACAATGGATCTCATGCAGTGACCAGGAAATTGTTGATGCCACTATGCAAGAACTGGCTAAGCTATTTCCTGATGAGATTGCGGCGGATCAAAGTAAGGCCAAAATTCTGAAATATCATGTAGTAAAGACTCCAAGGTGAGACAAAATCAAAAGCACTAATTTTAAGTGTTATTATCTGCCATTTCTAGTTTGAATTTTTGAGTCATCAGAGAATATATGCTGAAATATAATTGAATATATGAAGAAAGAATAGATAGAATGAAAACAGACTAAATAATAAAGGATACCAAATCTAAAAAGCACCTTACAAGTTTCAAATAAGGTCAAAAAATAAGGTGAGATATCAAACCCAATATATGTGAAATGGACAATGTTAGTAATAACCTCATTGTTTTTCTAAGATATAAGGTATTAGAGGTTAATAAGGTTCCAATGAAGACAATCTCATTGTGAAAATGTTAGTGAAATGCTTCATGTTGGTCAATAGAACCTTAAGAGTCCTCACGCATTATTTTTGTTAAATTTTTAACTTTTCAGTCTCTACTTTAGTGAATTTTGTTGTGAATATTGTTCTTCATTCATTAGGAAAAATTTGCTTACCTTATACATCTCTTATGCTGCATTTCATTGCAGATCTGTTTACAAGACTGTTCCAGATTGTGAACCATGCCGCCCTTTGCAAAGATCCCCGGTTAAAGGTTTCTATCTGGCTGGTGACTATACAAAACAGAAATATTTGGCTTCCATGGAGGGTGCTGTGTTATCTGGGAAGCTTTGTGCTCAGGCAATCACACAGGTATTTTTTTTTCCTCCACTCCAAGAGTATATTACATGTCAGGCAAAATCCTGGTTCATCTGCTTTTCTTGCCCTACCGAGCCTGGGACTCATGATGGATGGACTACTACCACATATGTCAGATAAAAACCTTAAAATTTTAAGTTGGTACTACCATCCATCACGAGTTCCCTGTGCTGATAAGGTACGAACAACGGGGACCTAGTTATCCCCCGCACATGGTGTTGGGGTAGCGAGAGGTTCCTAACTCATGCCTGTCGACACCGAATACGTCGTTAGGGGCATCGGGAGCCTATCCTGAAACTGAAAACTTTGCTTGTCGCAATGCGCAAACTGCAATGTGCATCTTGCACCAAGTAGTTTTCTTATATCATAATACTTTGGCTTGTGCGATTTGCAGGACTATGATGTGTTGGTTGCTCAGGCCGCCCAGAGAGAAGTCCAGGTGTCAGTCAATATGAGTGCCAGCTAGTTGATTTATTTATTAACATCACTGCAAAAGGAATTATACAGGCATAAATCAAAATTGTTTCTTTAATTGGCCTTTCCAAATAGCTCAAAGTTCCTGTAAGAGTCCAACTATTGTAGGAAGATTGCTCTTCGCTCTTGAGCAACATCAAAGCCGAAAGATACCCCACTTTTTATTGCAACTTGAGGATGAGTACATTCTCATGACCACTACGATTTTTGCCTCCATCAAAGGGGATCACATGGCACTTGCTTGGTGATCTGGTGAAAACAGCTTCTGCACCACAAACGGTTCTTGCATTGAACAAAGGAGATTTGGCGATCCGGGGGATGTAGCATTTGCACCAAACTTATACGAGCTTTCTGATTATGAAATGGGACATTTTAAAAGCTTTGGCGGACTGTTCCTAGGATCATCAAGACTGCAACGGGGGAAAAAAAAAAAAACAACCGATTGCAACAGCAGCATCTGCTTTCCTGTTAGGTTGAATTTAGAGCCCTATTTATTGCACAAAACCAACCTAACTATGTATTTGATGTATTTAATCATGGAAATACATAACCTCCGCAACAACGACATTGTGCACTGCCGATTCCTCAAACATGGAACCTCATTGGACACTGTAGTAACAACTAGTTGCTCATTCATAGTAGGCATTAATAAGCATCATAAAAGGAGCATGACACCACTTATAACTTATTGCATGTCTTAAGTTATAAATAAACACACCAAAGAACAGTGGCTTTATTATTTATAGATATGAGCTGCAAATATCGGCAGAAAATGATGACGTCAGGCTGCCCAGCCAGCCATTCCATAGTTGGACTATTTGGAGATCCAACCTCTGTGCCACTTCATCTGGTGACAGGGGTTGTCAGATATCTGCCCTTGACCTCAACTCAATTGCGGAATTTCTCCATTTTCTGATACAGTTATTCACAGTTCTCATAACAAGTTCACAACCTTCTATTTTTTTTCACATTGATCTTGTGGACATCATACATTTTTGCTGTGACTGCATTTTTTAAAAGTAGCGAATTACGTACGACCCTTCTACAAAGTAACTATAAAAAGTAATTCCCATGTGTAGTAAGTAGTAGTACGACCCTTAATGAGCAAAAAAAAAAAGTATGTTCCTCCGGATGTATCACCTCGAACCAACAATTCTTTAAGATACCTACCACAAAGAAACTTGCAGCAACTATGAGGTAGTAAGTACCATATAAAAGCAATTAGTCCTTTCAACTAATTTGCATTTTCTTCCCAAGAGAAGTCGCCCAAAGGGGTAATATGAAATCATCAGAAGCAATCTTTTCAATTTTCAACGGTTTATGGAGTTTACACTGAGCCAATCGTTGAGATATCTTGGGTTCCCATGTGAAATCATCAGAAGCTATCTTTTAAATTTTCAATGATTTATGAACTTTACACTGAGGCAATCATTGAGGTCTTGGGATTCCCTTATCTAGAGTTTAGTATCTACTTATGGCTCCTGAGTTGTTGGACAATTTTAACACTGTTCTTTACCCCCAAGATAAAATCTGATGGTGCCTAATCTTGAATTCTATTATGATATAAATATCTAATTAATTCTCTCTCAGATTTATTATGTTTATGCGACATCCAAATGAAATGACAACATCTAATGTGGTTGGCGCGGAACTAATCTTATTAATCTCTTATTCAGATAAATTTGATTAGGTTAGAAGTCATTTTGCATATCATAAGTTTTCACATGGCAACATACTAAACAATTCTAATCTAATTTCCTAGTTTACTCAAACAAAAATATATATAAAAAGAATTTGAGAAACATTGATTTACGATTATGATGGAAGATTTTGTGAAGATTGATCTCTATGAGGATGGAATTATTATATTAATCAAGGATATTTATTATCTTCTTCGAAGGAAAGATCAAATCATATATTTGATTTGAGTCAATTGTAAATTTTTTTCACTTTTATAATTTTCTTGTTTTACTTAGCCTATAAAAAGGGGTAAGAACATTGTAATGCAAATCAATCAGAAATTAATAAATAAAATGAGAAGTAAGAGTGGTGTGAGGCCATCCATCGTCCACATGTTAGGCTTTCTTTCATTCTGAGAGTTTTCTCCTTGAGTTAGAGATAGTTTAGTAACTATCAATATATATTTCTATTATCTTTTAGTTACTATATTCTAATTTTTTTTTTTTTTTCTTTTATGTTACTCTATTGTCAAAAAAAAATTATTCTGTCACTCGTGCTACATTATATAAAGTAGTTGAAGCACAAAATATACTGTGTTAAGCAAGATAGAGAGAGTGGTAGTGAACCAAGATTGAATTTCTAGTTTTGTTGATTTTGAAGCTTAGTATCCCTCCCTAATATTTCTAATCACTCTCTGGCTACTGTTCGATTTAACCAATTAGGAAAGGGAAATATTAGTTATCAGTTCTTTAACTTCTACATCTCAACTTGAGTTCTTCAAAGTGATGGAGGTGGTGTGAAATTCTCCTGTGACTCACAACGGTTGCAAACCCCTCCCCCCCACCTCTATGTTCATCTTAGTGTAGAAGTTAAAAGCCCTCAAAAAAGTTAAATCTCAAATCTTGGTCGCGCTCGATCTATGAGCATCAATAAATTCTTTGCAATCTATTTGGGATGAATTGCACCATATTCAAAAAGATATGTTCTCTCTTGGATAAAGTATATATAGAAATGAGTAGACTCTCTCACATTGAGTTGCATAAACTTCTTGAAACTAAAGAAAATATGCTTAGACAAAGGACCTTTGGTTTAATCCTGAGGATGCAAATACTCCATATTTCTTTCGATCTCTTCACAGTCACAGTTTTCAAAATTTCATTTTATCTTTTGTAGACTCTCGTGGCCATCTAATAATCTATGAGTAGAAAAACTCCAGAAGGAGGTTATAAAATTTTATGAGAATCTAGTTGCCCTTTCTTTGGATAATAGGATTCTTTCCCCGTCTGAAGGCTAGAAAGAAAGTTCATTCATGATTCAAAGCTATCTCTTTTGCAACCTATTTATGCAAAAAAAATTCTGAAGAAGTCAACCTAAACACAAATCTTGACAAGTCATCGATGGTTATAGTATCCACTTCTATATTTTCTTGTCGACATATTATTGTGTGTAATGTCATTACTGTAATTAATAATTTCTTCATCTTTGAGAAGCTACTTGGACAGGTAAACGTCGCCTTTCTTATCCTTACCTCTACAAAGAAAAACACCTTGTTATATGTTGATTTTAGGTCCCTTTCTATTTGCAAAGTATTCTACTGATTTATTTCTAAGATTATATCCCATAGGTATATTAAGGTACTTTATGACACCAATGCAAACCAATATGTTCTCTTGAAGGGTCGGTTAAATATTATCTTATCTTATGCAATTATGCACAATTATCATCTCAACAATTATGCACAATTATCACGATGCCTATGATTATATTGAGTGAGATTTTATTTCATTTGTTAGAATTTTATGACTTCCCTACACAAATCATCAAGTGGATTTGGGCTTATATTACAAATACAATCTTTACTATCAATTTAAAAAGAGCTAGTGTAAGATTCTTTATGTTAGGATCAAAGCATCATTAAGAGGGAGGGGGGTGAATTAGTGCTTATGAAAAATTTACATCGATTTGAGTATTCGCTCAATAAATCTGTATCGAAAATACGTTTAAGCATAGAGATGTTTGTAAGAGTGCAAGCAAAGGTAGTAGATAGTTAAGTAAGAAAACAATAAAGATAGGAAGCAAACCAATTTTATAATGGTTCGATCTCGTGACCTATGTCCACTCCCGATTCCTCCTTCGTTAAGGTCATCAACTTCTATTATTGATCTTCCTTCAATGAGTGAAGATCAACTACCCTCTTACAACTTATTCTCCTTTTACAGGAGATAACCTTTACAAGTCTCTAAGCTTTCCCTTAAATAGAAAACTACACAAGAAGAAATGAGGAGGAGCTCTCAAAGAATTACAACAACGTTTTCACAATATTTTTATTCTTAATTCTTGCATCCTCAAGAAAAAATGTGTGGGATATTTATAGGCCCCTAATGGCTTCAGAAATAAAGCCAAAATTTAAATTTTTAGAATTTTTTTGAGGTGTTGACAGCCTCTCCCCTTGGAGACTATGTTATGGCGATAATACTGCCAGCCTGGGTGGTACCATCGCTTGATACACCTTTAAAGACTATGTCATATTGAAGATCGTGTCTTATTTGACATTAGGTTACTGAAATGACTTTTATAATAAGTCCAAATCAATCCTAATTAAGGCTTAATGATCTCTTAATTGAATTAGTAAGACTAACTCTCATTATGATGCTAACTACGATACTTAACATACAATCTTCATTGTCCAACCATCAATTGATCTCTCAGCGAACTCCCGGTGAACTCCTAGCATCCTTTCGGTGAACCCCCAACGAGCTCTCGATTTCCTCCGGCAAACTCCCGACGAACTCCTAGCTTTCTTTCTGGCAAACTCTCGGTGAACTCCCGATGAACTTCTTGACAATCCTCTGGTGAGCTCTCAGCGAGCTCCCGACAACATCGTCTGAACCTTAGTCGACCTCCGGCGAACTCTCGATGAGCTCCCACGGCGTCGTCCGAACTTGGGCTCGATGCTCAAACTTGACTCCGGCCTAATATCTGATTGTAATGGCTTTTTACCATCATAGTTAATCCTACATTGCTTTTTTTAATATATAAGTTAGATCATAAAATCCATCAATTGATTTTATCATCAAAATCTAAGATTCAATAATCTCCCCCTTTTTTATGATTATAATCAATTGATGATGAAGTTAACCTTAACCCCCTCTATGTATATGCCATAGGATAAATAGAGCAAACTTGAATTTAAAAGAACCCATCACTTTTGAATTCAAGTATAAAATTTTGACAATATTAAAATTTTCATAATTTAACCATTCATAATACCATACAAGATAAAATTTTTAAAGCATGAATCTTCTTGTTATCACATGATGAATAATTTCAACCAGTATGTTTCACATAATAAACATTCACCTTATGTCATCAATAATGATACCATACATGACAAAATTTTTAAAACAACATTCATCTTCTTGATATCATATAAAAATTTTAAACATTTCAAAGATTTTGAAACATTTCTTATGTCATCAATTATGTCATTTGTCCCCTTTGTCATCAACAAAAAGGAGAAATACTCAACTTGTATTTGAACATTCAACATTTAGTATATAAAGAAATTACTTTCTCGCCCTTTATAAATAAAATAGAAGAAGAAGAGGAGGGGGGGGGAGGTGGGGGGGGGGTGGGGGTGGGGTGTCAATGATAAAAAAATTTAGTATAAAAAAATCAAATATTAAGTAGGGGAGATACTTAAAAATATTCATCAAGGATATAAAAGAAAACATGAATTGAAATAATTTTTGAGAGAAGATAAAAATTAATCTTATCTAAAAAAAACTTTGAATCCCATTTTCCCTCTTGTAAATGTGAATTTCAAATAGAATCATTCCAAAAGAGAGCTCAAAAAGTCTAAAAGTCCAAGAAGATTATAAGAGCTACTCATATATTTAAAATCATCTCATGTAAATTTCAAGCAAAAGCTCAAGAAATCTAAAAAATGACAAATCATGTATTTGGATGGTTTAACATTCATAACTATCTTCTAATAAAGTTAAATTATTCTTCATTTAATGGCTTGGTGAAGAAATTGTATCTATAAATTCCAAAGATATATCATGATTATTTACATGATATCTAATAAAGCGATGTCTAATGTTAATATGTTTAGTTCTTAATTGTTGAATGAGATTTTTAGTTAAATATATTGCACTAGTGTTATCATATTTGATAGGAATATTTTTCAAGTGAATTCCATAATCTTCTAAGGTGTTTTTCATCTAAATGACTTGTGCACAACATGCACCAACTGCTATGTACTCAGCTTACGCTATAGATAATACAACCAAATTTTGTTTCTTAGAAGACCAAGGAAACAAGAGTATGTCCTAAGAATTGACATGTTCCGGTTGTACTCTTTCTCTTTATTTTACAACATCCAAAATCGGCATCTAAATAATCCTAAATTAGAAGTTATTTTAAACTTCTAAATATCTAAATATTTTTTAGACTTAGAATACTATAATCCTAAATTAGAAGTTATTTTAAATATCTAAATATTCATTTAACTACCTTAAAATGAGAATATTTAGGATTAGATTGAAATCTTGCATACAATCCAACACTAAATATTGTGTTAAGTCTAGTAGTAGTTAAATACAATAAACTACATATCATTCCTCTATATGTTTTTTGATCAAAATTTTCACATTCATTATCCAAGTCTAATTATATAGAAGTGCTCATGGGTGTGTTTATGGCCTTAGCATTGTCCATACTAAAATATTTTAACAAATCTAAGGTATACTTAGTTTGACTTATAAATATATCATCATTTAATTATTTTATTTATAATCCTAAGAAAAAAGTTAATTCACACATTAGGCTCATTTCATATTTTTGGCTCATACTCTTGGCAAAAGATTCACATAAGGATTCATTTGTTAAACCAAAAAAATATCATCAACATAAATTTGAATAACTAAAAAATCATTTTTAAAATACTTATTAAATAATATGGCATCAACCTTGCTTTTCAAAAAAATTATTTGAAATAAGGAAAGAGCTAAGTCTTTCATACCAAGTCCTAGGGGCTTGTTTCAATCCATAAAGGGCCTTAGATAATTTGAAAACATGATTCAGAAAAAGATCATTTTCAAAATCGAGGGATTGTTTAGTATATACTTCTTTGGAAATGAAACCATTAAGAAAAGTATTTTTGACATCCATTTGAAATAACTTAAAATTTTTAAAAGAGATAAAGACAAGGAGCATCCTTTTGACCTCAGGTCTAGTTACAGGAGCGAAAGTCTCTTCATAATCGATCTCTTCTTCTTGGTTGAAACCCTTAGCCACTAATCTAGCCTTATTTCTAACCACAATACCATTTTCATCTTTCTTATTCCTAAAGACCCATTTAATACCAATCACTAAACGATCATTAGATCTAGGAGCAAGCTCCCTCACACCTCATTTCTTTCAAATTGGTTTAACTCTTCATGCATTAAAATAACCCAAGAATCATCTTTTAAGGCTTCTTCAATACATTTTGGTTCAATTTGAGATAAAAATATGGTGTTAGCACAAAATTCTTAAATGATGAACGAGTTTGAATATCTTTTGATGTATCTCATATTATTAGCTCATTAGGATGAGCATTTACATACTTACATTCCTTCGGTAAGGATTCCTTGGAAGTAGATGGATCCAAGTTATTTTGGAGAGGAGATTTATCATTCAAATTCAAAGTATCAAAATCAAAATCATCATCAAAATCAATTTTCTTCAATTTAGGAACCTTATTAAAGATAATATGGATGAATTCCTCAATTACTAGAGTTCTTTTATTAAATACATGATAAACTTATGAAATTAAGGAATAATTAAGAAATATACCTTCATCGGATTTTGCATAGAACTTTCCTAAGGCATCTTTTTCATTCAAAAATAGAACATTTATAACAAAATACTTTGAAATATGAAATTTTGGGTTTTTTGTTATTCCAAAATTCATAAGGAGATTTAGAAAGTAATGGTATTATGAGAACCCTGTACATGATATAGCATGTCATGTTAATGGTTTCGACCCAAAAATATTTGGGTAGACTATGTTGTTTAACATAGTTCTAGCTATTTCTTGTAAACTCATTTTTTCTTTCCACTACTCCATTTTGTTGTGGATTTTTAGGAGTAAAGAAATTGTGGTTGTACCTATTTGACTCAAAAAAAGTTTGAAAATCATGATTTTGAAATTCGCCAACATGATCACTACGTATAGATGAAATCATAAATCCCTTTTCATTTTGAATAAGTTTACAAAACTTTGAATATTATTCAAATGAATCACTTTTGTGTGTTAATAAATAGGTCCAAGTGTATCTACTATAATCGACTATAATAACAAATGCATATTTGCTACATCCTAAACTTGTAGTATCAATTAGTCCAAATAAATTTATATGGATCAATTGTGGTGGCCTAGAGGTACTTATTTGATTTTTTTTATTTGAAACAACTTTTTTATTTGCTTTCCTAGTTAGCATGCATCACAAACTTTATCTTTTACAAACTTGATGCTAGACATTCCTCTCACTAGATTTTTGGTTGAGATTTGATCTAATAGTTTTATGCTAGCATTTCCTAGTCTCCTATACCAAATTCATGCATCATCATTTAAGACCTAGAAACTTATTTCATTACAAAAATCATCAATATCAATAATATATACATTATTGTTTCTTAAGTCAATCATAGAACTATTTTTGTGTGGTATTTCAATTATACAAGCATTAGATTCAAATTTAATAATATATCTTTTATCACATAATTGGCTAATGCTTAGTAGATTATGTTTCAGACCATCAAATAATAACACATCTTCAATGAAGAGGTTTGATTTGTTACCTATGGTTCATTTCCTAATGATTTTTCTCTTGTTATCTCTGAAGGTGACAAATCCTTTATTTAGGCTAGTAATCTTAGAGAAATAAGTTGGGTCTAAGGTCATGTGCCTTGAGCATCTACTATCAAGGTATCATTTTGTGCTTTTAGCCTTTATTTGGAGACATACCTACAAGAAAGGGGTTTTGGTTTAGGTACCAAATTGACATTGAGTTCCTTATGAAAAATTATACCTAATTTTACTAATGATATCGAGTTGTTTATAGCTTCTTTAGGAACCTAAATTAATTTATATGGACTATACCTTTTAAATGAACATTTATAGGCATAGTGTCCAACTCTACCACAAAAATTATATTTGTTCCTAGGTGAAACATATAATGTAGATCCTTTCATGAAGATGGTTGGATTTTGTTGAGCATTACTCATAAAGTCAATTCCTTCTTTTTTATGAACATAACCCTTATTAGCAAGGATCATGTTTAAAAATTTGTTACCTATTTTAAAATTTTTTAAAGTTTCTTATAATGAAATATTTTCTTTCTTAAGTGTATCTAATTCTTGACACTTAATGCAAGGAGTATCTTATGTTCATCATACTTTTTAAAAAAAAATTTAAATTCATTAGAAAGTAAAGCATGATCTTTTTTTAACAATTTATACTTTTTATTGACTAATTTAAAATCATCAAACAAGTCATAAATGTATTAAATAATTCATCATGAGATAAAGAAGACTCGTTTGGATTACTTACCTCATTGCCAAATGTCATTAAAGCATAATTTGTAACCTCTTCCTTGATGGTTGGCTCCTCATCTTCGGATGAACTTGAGTCATCCCAAGTAGCTTTGAGCGCATTCTTCTTTTTCTTTTGTTCTTTTTCATTCGGGAACATTCATTTTTGAAGTGTCACAGCTTCTTGCATTCGTAACATATTATTGAGTCATTTTTTAGTTCACTTTTGTTCTTAGCATCTTGTTTTGTTTTAGTCATTTTTAAAAATTTCTTAAATTTTCTTGTAAGAAGTGCCATGTCCTCATCATCTTTATCGTCACTTGAGTTTTCTCTAAAGTGGTCTTCCTTGGATCTAGGTGCTATGTGTTGAATCTCAAATTTTGATGACGAGATCAATTGATGAGTGTTTATCTAACATGTGTGTTAGAGGAAAAATTACAGGTCTAACTATGATAAGAGCAATGAAGTTACAATCAGATGATAGGCCAAGATCAAGCTTAGGCATCGGGCCGGGATCAGACAATGTGGTGGAACCTCGCAGGGAGTTCACTAGGAGATTCACCGAAGGGATCAAGAAGCTCACTAGGAACACGCCGGGAGATTGCTGGAAGAAGATCATAGGACACCCCTGCAAGAATATCGGACGCTACCAGATTAAGCGGGAGTTAGGTCTTGTTTAAGTTTATTGGTCATTAAGTGTTATAATCATTGAGTCATAGTTATGGTTTGAGTCACAATTGAGTTAGATTTGGAAAGAATCTAAATCAACTCAATGAGGCAACCGAGTCCACTATGGGGTTTGATTGAGCTCAGGTTGAGCCCAATCAGTTAATTAAAGAGTTGGTCAACATCAGGTTCAAACTAGAATTAGAAAAGTGGAGGGAACCACTTTTCCAGAGATTTCGGCGGGTAAACCGCTGGTTAGTAGCGGTTGGACCGCCCGTACTCTGGAAATAGGGTGGCGGCCAGCAATTACCGGTGGGTAAACTGCCCAGGGCCGACGAGTAAACCGCCCATACCCTAGAAGCTGGGCGATTGAACCGCGTAGGACAGACATGTAAATCGCCCATACTTGGATTTCGGGTGGTTGATGATGGGTAAACCGCCCAGATTAGCAGGTAAACTAGTCGTACCCAATTTTTCGGGAAAGTTTGATTTTTAGCTCAAAAAATCTGAAGCCACTTGGGGCCTATAAATACCCCAAGTTTTCTTACACTCCATACATAATAATTTTGGGAATTACATTCTGTAATAAAATTAAGTGTGATTTGTAAGAAAAAGAACAGGGAAAGGGAGAGAGCTTAGAGTTAGAAAATTCTAAGTCTCCATTGTAAGCTTAAGTGTAAGGGTTTGGTCTTCACCCAAAGAAGATTGGTAGTAGACGCTTGCGTGCTTAAAGAAGGAGGACTCGGGAGTGGACGTAGGCCGTTGGCGCCAAACCACTATAAAACTTGTGAGTTCTTTCCTTGCTTTCATTGCTTAAAAATTTTGTATTGATGCTTCCGATTGAATTCATTCTTTGAAAGTAAAGTTTTCACATCAAGCACTTACCTTCAATATTACTAATCTTTCGGGTTTGCTTATTAACTTAGCAATTTTCTCACTTGTTTTACTTTAATTAAAAGCTTCGAATTTCCTATCTTGCTTTAAGCGAAAAACTTTTATTTAAAACTAAAAACTTACACTTGCACTAATTCACCCCCCCGCCCCCCCCCCCTCTCTTAATGCCAATTGATCATAACAATTGGTATCAGAGCAAGGTACTTACTTTTTGGATTAACACCCACTTGAGTAAATGACTTGTTTTGACATGAATGAGGGACATTCCATCTCACATCTTCCCATATTCAATAGGACGGATTATACGTATTGGAAGACAATGATGCATATTTTTCTTATCTCTTTGGACATTGATCTATGGAGTATTGTTGAGAATGGATTTGAAAAATCTTCTAAGCCAATGAATGAGCTAAATGATTTGAAAAGGAAGAATTTTTTTTAAATGCAAAGGCTACGAATGCCTTGTTTTGTGCCCTTGATAAAAATGAGTTTAATCATATTTTCATTTACGAATCAACGTTTGATATTTGACACACTCTAGAAATCACACATGAGAGGACTAGTAGAGTAAAAAAATCCAAGATAAATATTTTAGTTCATAACTATGAGTTGTTTCGAATGAAACCAAGTGAGTCCATTAGAGACATGTACACCCGTTTCACGGATGTCGTCAATGGCCTAAAAGCACTTGGAAAATATTTTTTGAGTTTTGAATTAGTTAGTAAAATTTTGAGATCTTTACCTAAAAATTGGGATCCTAAAATAACCGCTATTCAAAAGGCCAAAGACTCTTGAAGAACTGATTGGCTCGCTTATGACATATGAACTTAATTGTAAAGCTCATGATGAGCTTAATGAACCCCTTCCAAAGAACATGAAGGATGTAGCACTTCGGACAACAAATGACTCCTCTAGTGAAACCTTGAGTGATGAGGACCATGATATTGCTTTGTTATCAAGAAAATTTAAAAAAATTATAAAAATAAACAAAAACTATAAAAACAAAAAAGAACTAAAGAAGGACAATGTCATATGCTATGAATGTAGAAAATCGAGACATTTCAAAAATGAATGTCCTCATTTGAAGAAGAAGCCAACACACAAAAAGAAAATACTTTCGGCTACTTGGGATGATTTGAGCTCTTCGGATGAGGAAGACAACTCCAAAGAAGAAGTGGCTAACTATGCTTTAATGGTGATCAAAGATGAGGTTAGTCAGCCTTTAAATATTTTATTTTTAGAATTATTAAATATATTTTATGATTTGTTCAATGAGTTTAGAAAACTTAGCAAGTCTTTTAAATTGCTTAAAGTTGATCATGATTTGTTAGTTAAAAGACTTGACGGAATGCATGATTCATTAGTATCACATAAACTATGTTCTAAATATAATATGCTAGATAATGTTAAAGAAGATAATTACATGCTTAAAACAATACTAGAAATTTGAAATAGGAAATAAATTCCTAAATATGATCCTTGCCAATAATGGTCATATTAATAATAGAAATGACATAGGCTTTGTTGGCAATGTTCAACAAAAGCTAACCATCTTTGTAAAAAGACCTACATTAAATGTGCCACCAATAATTAAGTATAATTTTTATGATAAATTAGGACATAAGGTAAACAAATGCCTATTTAGAAGATGTAGTCCACATCAACTTGTATGAGTTCCCAAGAAAACTTTATATAATAATAAATAATTAGAAAAGAAAGATAAAGCTCTTTATGAAGGACCCAATGTAAAATGGGTACTTAAATCAAAAATATCTTTATTATAGATTTGTCTCCAAACTAAAGCTAGAGCACCAAATGGTATCTTGATAGTGGAAGCTCAAGGCATATGACCAAAGATCCATCTTATTTTTCTAAGCTCACTAGCGTAAGTGAAGGAGATGTTACCTTCGGAGACAACAACAAGGATAAAATAATTGAAAAAGGAACAATAAGTAACACATCAAATCTCTTGATTGAAGATGAGTTGTTAGTTGATGGCTTGAAACATAACTTGCTTAGCATTTGCTAATTATGTGATAAAGGATATGTGGTTAAATTTCAACCTAATGCTTGCATAATTGAATTGCCATACAAAAATAACTCCTTGATTGCTTTAAGAAACAACAATGTATACACCATAGATGTTAAAAAAATTTGTAATGAAACTTATTTTTCAGCTTTGAATGATGATGCTTGGATTTGGCATAAAAGACTAGGTCATGCTAGCATGAAACTTTTAAATCAAATTTCTACTAAGGAACTAGTAAGGAGCTTACTTAATCTTAAGTTTATCAAAGATAAAATATGTGATAATTGTCAATTAGGGAAACAAATAAAGAGTGGCTTTAAGTTCAAAAATCAAATAAGCACCTCTAGACCACTTCAATTAATCCATATGGATCTATTTGGACCAATTGACATTACAAGTCTAGGTGGTAGCAAATATACATTTGTTTTAGTGGATGACTTTAGTAGATATACTTGGACCTATTTCTTAACACATAAAATTGATACATTTTAAATGTTTTACAAAGTTTTATAGAATTATTTAAAATAAAAAAGGATGCATGATTTCTTCAATACGAAATGATCATTATAGAGAATTTCAAAATAGTGATTTTCAAAATTTTTAAGATTCGAATGGGTATATCCATAATTTCTCTACTGTACAAAATTCATAATAAAATTGAATAGTAGAAAGAAAAAATATGAGCTTACAAGAAATGACTAGAACAATATTGAATGAACATAAACTACCCAAATATTTTTTGGCCGAAGCCGTTAATATGATATGCTATGTTTTAAATAGGATTCTTGTAAGACCATTAATCACTAAAACTCCTTATGAATTGTGAAATGGTAAAAAAACTCAATATTTCTTATTTTAAAATATTTGGTGCAAACATTTTATTTTAAATGAGAAAGATGCTTTAGGAAAATTTGATGCAAAATATGATGAAGGCATTTTTCTAGGTTATTCTTATATTTCAAAAGCTTATCGTGTTTTCAATAAAAAAATATTAGTAATAGAAGAATCCATTCATGTTGTTTTTAATAAATTTTTTGAATTTAAAAAGATTGATTTTGATGATGAAATTGATCTTAATATTGTAAATTTAAATGATAACACTCATAAAAGTAACTTGGATGTATCTACTTCCAATACCTTACCCAAGGAATGGAAGTATATGAATGATCATCCTAAGAAACTTATAATAGGATAAACATCAAAAGGAATTCAAACTCGGTCTTCTTTTAGAGATTTTTATGTAAATGCCATATTTCTTTCTCAAATCGAGCCAAAATGTATTGACGAGGCCCGAAGAGATGATTCTTGGGTCAATGCAATGCATGAAGAGCTTAATCAATTTGAGAGAAATGAGGTATAAGATTTATTCCTAAACCTAATAACCATTTAGTGATTGGTACTAAATTAGTATTTAGAAACAAGTAAAATAAAAATGGTATCATGGTTAGAAACAAGACTAGATTAGTGACCAAAAGTTTAAACTAAGAAGAAGGAATCTATTATGATAAAACCTTGCTCCCATAGCCAGACTTGAAGCCATAAGGATACTCTTTGCTTTTGCATCTTTTAAAAATTTTAAATTATTTCAAATGGATGTTAAAAATACTTTTCTAAATGGTTTCATATACGAAGAAGTGTATGTTGAACAACCCCCTCGGTTTTAAAAATAATTTTCTTCTTAATCATGTTTTCAAACTTATAAAAGCTTTTTATAGATTAAAACAAGCCCCTCAGGCATAGTACGAAAGACTTCAATTTTTTATTATTTCAAATAATTTTTCTAAAGGTAAGGTTGATACCATATTATTTTTAAGCATTTTGAAAATGATCTTCTTATTATTCAAATTTATGTCGATGATATCATTTTTGGATCTACAAATGAATCTTTATGTGAGTCATTTGCTAAAGAAATGAGCCAAGAGTTTGAAATGAGTCTAATGGGCGAGTTAAAATTTTTCTTAAGATTATAAATAAAATAACTAGATGATGGTATTTTTATTTATCAAACTAAATACACCGTAAACTTGATAAAACAGTTTGGGATGAAAAATGCTAAAGCATTAAACACTCTCATGAGCACTTCTACAAAGTTGGACTTAGATAATGAAGGAGAAAACTTTGATAAAAAAAATTATAGAGGTATGATAGGAAATTTATTATACTTAACTGCTACTAGACCCGATATCATGTTTAGTGTTGGATTGTGTGCAAGGTATCAATGTAACCCGAAATTGTTTCATTTAAAAGCAGTTAAACGAATATTTAGATGCTTGAAAGGAACATCTAAACTAGGATTATGGTATTCGATATCAAAGAACTTTAACTTGATTGCCTATTCTAATGCTGATTTTGGTGGATGTAGAATAGATAGAAAAAGCACTATCGGAACATGTCAATTCTTGGGGCATGCACTTGTTTCTTGGATTTCTAAGAAACAAAATTCAGTAGCTTTATCTACTGTGGAAGCAAAATATATTGCAGCTAGTGCATGTTGTGCTCATGTCATTTGAATGAAAAACACAATAGAAGATTATGGAGTAAAGTTAAAAATATTCTCATAAAGTGTGATAATACACATGCTATATGTTTGACTAAAAATCCTATTCAACATTCAAGAACCGAACATACTGATATTAGATATCATTTTATAAGGGATCATGTAAATTATCAAGATATCTCTTTGAAATTTATTGACTCTAAGCATCAATTAGTGGATATTTTTACGAACCCTTAAATAAAGAATAATTTGATTTTCTTAGAAGAGAACTTGGAATGCTAAATCATGAAAATATATGAATTGCTTGTTTTTATGAGAATGAGCTATTTTTTATGTTAATGTTTTATTATTCCCATGACATGTTTATCTTATTATTCAAAAAATTTGCATGATGATGATTTTATTATTTTATAAATTTATTTACTACGTTTACTTGAAATTACATGAGATAATTTTAAATGCATGAGTAGCTCTTAAATCTTTGAATCTCCTTAAATATCTTAAAATTTTGAACTTATTTTTAAAATTTTACCTCTACAAAATTGAGAGCTATGTTTAATGATGATTTACTACTCTTCTCCCTTGTTTTCTTTCCTTCTTTTTTACAAGAGGAATAAAATTCTTTATCTCATATCATATTTTAAAAAGGGAGAGCAAAAACTCATATGTCTTAAAATCTTTAGCCCCACATTTCATCTTTTTGTTGATGACAAAGGGGAAGAAATGAATGTTAATGACTTATGTAATTAAATGGATGTTGATGACTTATGTAATAATTTAAGGGAAAATTTTAAAATGTTTGAAATTCATGAAAATCCTTGATGTGTTGATACTTTAAAAGCAAATTATTATTGACATATACATGTCTAATTGCAATCATTGAAATATGATTTGCTTTAAATATTGATTATCTTGATTCACTTGAATTCAAGAGTGAGTGATTCTCTTGAATTTAAGTCTTATTTATTATGACATGAATTTAGAGGGGAGTTTGATAGAATTTCAGTAGAGTTGAGTCCTAATCTCCCTAGAAGTAGATAATAAAACCCTGCTAGATTGTAATAAAGTCACTTATCTCTTATAAAGGAGTATGGCTAGGGTTTAGATTAGCCCTTAGGGCTTAGTGGCCGTCGCCCCCTTACTGGGGTTGGTTGGCCAGGGATTCCCCTGCTTAGGTTGGCTATAGAGCCAACCTAGTTGCCCCCTATTCCTATTAAGACAGGTTGGTTATAGGAGGGGCAAAGAGATAATTTTACTTAGGCAAGCACCCCCTTAGGCTAGGGTTTTGATCTCTATATAATGATGTAGCTGCCCCCTCTCTTGAATCAAACAATTATCAATTTTATTTCAGTCTTGTGTCGAGTCTAGGAGGGAGGAACCCCTATAGCGTTCCAAGGGTTGATCCCCCTCAAGGATCAAAATTTATAGAGCTCCTTCTAGGATTCTATCAGAGTTAGGATTAACTCCCGTCATCAATTGATTATCATTATAAAAAAGAGGAAGATTGTTGAATCTCGAATTTTGATGAGAATAATTGATGGTGTTTATCTAACATGTGTGTTAGAGAAAAAATTACAGATCTAACTATAACAAGAGTAATGGAGTTACAACCAGATGATGGGCCAAGATCAAGCTTGGACATCGAGCCAGGTCTAGACGATGCAATGGAACCTCGCCATGAGTTCGATAGGAGATTCACCGAAGGGATCGTGAAGCTCGCTGGGAACACACCGGGAGATCATAGGACTCACCGCAAGAATGCCGGAGGCTGCCAGATTAGGCGGGAGTTATGTAACACCCCTTAGTCCCACATTGGAAAAGTGAGAACATATGAATGCCTTATAAAGGTTGATGAGAGTACTATTGAGAACTCTTGGCTCGAGCATTTTGGCCAGTGGTTGGGCTAAACTAAAGCTATCATGATAGTTAACTCATCAACCCGGGTCGTGATATTTGGTATCAGAGTCGACATGTTAGGGTTTGATCTGGGATATGAGTTAGGGAGAATGTAACACCCTTTAGTCCCATATTAGAAAAGTAGGAACATATGAATACCTTATAAGGGTTGATGAGTGTACTATTGGTAACTCTTGGCTCTAGCATTTTGGCCAGTAGTTAGGACCCGACTTGGCCAGTAGTTATTTTACCTTTGAGCACCTTTTATCACAAATATAAAATTTGCCAATTAGCAATCTTATCTTCAGATTGAGCACAGCCTTTGTGATCGAACTCCATATTATCAATTTTTTATTCCTCCTTAGCTGGTTCAATCATCAGAAGTTTATCACAGCCTTCATATTCGAACTCCACATAGTCAGTTTTTTATTCCTCTTTAGTTGGCTCGACCGTCAAAAGTGGCTCTTCTATGTTGACCACTTTGAAGTCCTCATTTATTGATTTTTCCTATTTGTTGAAGCTTTTGTTTCGACGAGTGTCCAGATTGATTTTTCCTTCATGTACGCTGGTGAATGATATGGCTGCTATCATGGTCCGGGGATGGCGAGCTTTAACTTCGCACCGAATCTCGGGATTAAGTCAATCAATAAATTTTCTAACCAATTGTATCTCGGACCAATCTCAGGTTTGGTTCGACATGTGCTTAAATCTGCTCTGGTACTCATGTACTGTAGAAGTGTGATAGATTTTAGCAAGTTGTCCACTAATGTTCTTGTACACTGATGGTTCGAAGCGAATCAAGAGCTCTCTCTTGAACTATCCCCACGAAGGGACTCCGTGATAGGTCACATACAGATCATACCATTGGATCGCGCCTCCTTCAAGTTGAATGGAGGCGATCTCTACCTTGGATTCCTCCAGAGTCTTGTGAAAATGAAAAAAAAATTCAGCATATGAAATCCAGCCAATCGGGTTTCCATGTTCCCATCTAGGAAACTCCACCCTCATGCATGTGTATCCTGTGTCCTACCCTCATGCGAGGGCAGCAGGTGGCAGAGGCTGGGAGTAGAAGGCAGGTGCAGCAGGGGAGCGGCGGCGCGACTTGGTGCAGGCAGCAAGAGAAGAAAGGGAGATGACAGGGATGGCCGCTATGGTGGCAGGGAGGAGAGCAATAGAGGTGGCCAGCAGAGGAAGAGGCGGCCGAGGGAGAGGGCAATGATGATGTGCGGCTGCTGCGGTAGGAAAGGAGGAGAGGAAGAGTAGCGTGGGCAGGGATGGCTGACGGCTTACATGGGGAATACAGCAGCGAGGCCGGCTGTTGGTAGTGGCAAGGCAGCAGAGTCCGGTGAGGGCTGTGGAAGAGGAGAGCGATAAAGGGCTGGATAGTGGCGATAGGTTTGGGCTGCCAACGGTTGATGAGGAGAGGAGATGGTGGCCGACAGTTGAGAAAGTGGGAATAAGAGGGCTGGCAGCAGGTAGGTGGGGAGGAAGAAAGGGGAAGGTGCGGGGCCCCTTCTTCTTCTTCTTCTCTCTCTCTCTCTTTTTCTCTCTCTCTTTTTTTTTTTTGCCAGATGAGGAGAAAGGAGGGGTGGCTGCGGCTTCTTTTTCTTCTCTCTCTCTCTCTCTCTCTCTCTCTCTCTCTCTCTCTCTCTTTTATAACAGTGAGATGATAGATATGACAATGATGATGTTAACGACGATGGCGACGGTGATGACGATGATAAGAGAAGTGACCACGAAATCATAACAGGAATGCCGATGATCGCTGCTCTGGTACCAATTGATAGAACCTTAAAGAATTCTATCGATGCTCTAATACCAATTGATAGAACCTTAAAGGATTCTATCGATGCTCTGATACCAATTGATAGAACCCTAGGGCTTTATCGTGGAGGAAAAAGGTGGAAAGGGGGATAATCGATCTCTTCGAAGGGATCGGGCCTCCTAGATCGCTTCGAGGGGATCTGCCTCCTAGATCGCTTCAAGGGGATCTGCCTCCTAGGGTTTCTGACTATTGGCTAAAACATAACTGCTTCCTTCATTGATTGATTTTTATAAAAGAGTTTACAACCTTATTTATAGGGCTCTACTAAGAGTCTCACTAATATTTGACTCTTAACTAACTTGATAAACTCCTAACTGAAAATAATAACTGACTCAATCCCAACTGAAGATAAAAATCACTCAATCCACTCATAACTGACTTGATGAGATTCACCCGACCTATAACTGACTCTGTCTAACATGACTCAGCCTGAATAGATGGACCTGACTAAGCTAGGGTCCTAACACCCGTACCCTGGAAACTAGGTGGCTGAACTGCCCAGGACAGGCGGGTAAACCGCTCGTACCTGGTTTTCGGGAGATTGATGGCGGGTAAACAGCCCAAGTCAGTGGGAAACCGCCTGTACCCAATTTTTTTGGGTAAGTTTAATTTTTGGCTCCAAAAATTTGAAGCCACTTGAGGCCTATAAATACCCCATGTTTTCTGGCACTCCATACACAATAATTTTGGGGATTACATTTCTGTGACAAAATTTGGTGTGATTTATAAGAAAAAGAAAAGGGGAAGGGAGAGAGCTTAGAGTTAGAAAATTCTCAAGTCTCCCTTATAAGCTCAAGTGTAAGGGTTTGGTCTTCACCCAAAGAAGATCGGTAGTGGACACCGGTGTACCTCAAGAAAGAGGACTCGGGAGTGGACGTAGGCCGTTGGTTCCGAACCATTATAAAACTTGTGAGTTCTTTCCTTGCTTTCATTGCTTACGAATTTTGTATTGACGCTTCTGATTAAATTCACTTTTTGAAAGTAAAGTTTTCACATTAAGCACTCTTGGGGCCTATAAATATCCCAAGTTTTCTTGCACTCCATACACAATAATTTTGGGGATTACATTTCTGTGACAAAATTCGGTGTGATTTATAAGAAAAAGAAAAGGGGAAGGGAGAGAGCTTAGAGTTAGAAAATTCTCAAGTCTCTCTTGTAAGCTCAAGTGTAAGGATTTGGTCTTCACCTAAAGAAGATCGATAATGGACACTGGTGTACCTCAAGAAGGAGGACTCGGGAGTGGACGTAGGCCGTTGGTGCCAAACCATTATAAAACTTGTGAGCTCTTTCCTTGCTTACAAATTTTGTATTGACGCTTCTGATTAAAGTCACTCTTTGAAAGTAAAGTTTTCATATTAAGCACTTCCTTTCAACGTTGCTAATATTTGGGGTTTGCTTATTAACTTAGCAATTTTCTCACTTGTTTTACTTGAACGAAAAGCTACAGATTTCCTATCTTACTTTAAGTGAAAATATTTTGTTTAAAATGAAAAACTTACACTTGCATTAATTCACCACCCCCTCCCCCCCCCCCCCCCTCTTAGTACCAATTGATCCTAACACTATGTCCTTCTTGTTCTTTGGAAGGTTGTTCTCAAGTTTATCATGTGCTATACATGTCATTTTGTAAGTCATTAAAGACTTGATTAGTTCTTCAAGCAAAAATTTATTTAGATCTTTTGCTTCTTGTATTGTTGTTACTTTAGGATCTCAACTTTTTGGAAATGATCTTAATATTTTGTTAATAAGTTCAAAATTAGAAAAAAATTTACCAAGTGCTTTTAGACCATTGACGACATCCGTAAAATGGGTGTACATATCTCCTATGATCTTACTTGGTTTCATGCGAAACAACTCATAGCTATGCACCAAAAGATTAATTTTTAACTCTTTGACTCGACTAATGCCTTCATGTGTGACTTCGAGTGTGTGCCAAATCTCATGTGCAGTTTTGTATATAGAAATCCAATTAAATTTATTTTTATCAAGAGTACAAAATAAAACATTCATCGCTTTATATTCAAAGATAAAGTCTTCTTTTGCAAATCATTCCATTCTTTATAGGTTTGAAAGATTTTTCAAAACCACTTTCAACAATATACCATAATTCAAAATCCATAGAAAGTTAAAAAATTCTCATTCGAGTTTTCCAATACATGTAATCCATCCCATTGAATATGGAAGGATGAGTGATAGAAAGTTCCTATTGATTGCTAACAAAAGTCATCTCTATTGGGTTTTAAGCTAAATAGAGAGAAACATGGCTTAGATACCACTTGTTAGGATCAAAGCGGCACTAGGGGGGGGGGGGGAGGGGGGGAATGATTTAGTGCTTATGTAAAATTTACGTCGATTTGAGTATTCGCTCAATAAAACCCATATCGGAAATGCGTTTAAGTATAGATATGTTTGTAAGAGTGTAGGGCAAAGATAGTAGATAGTTAAGTAAGAAAGTAATAAAGATAAACAACAAAGAAGAGGAAGCAAACCAATTTTATAGTGGTTCGATCTCGTGACTTACATCCACTCCCGATTCCTTCTCCGTTGTGGTCACCGGCTTCGACTACTGATCTTCCTTCAATGGGTTTAGATCAACTACTCTCCTAATTCTCCTTTTATAAGTTTAGGAGATAACCACTCTCCCTTAAACAAAAGCCTACACAAGAAGAAATGAGGAGGAGCTCTAAAAGAATTACAATAATATTTTCATAATATTTTTATTCTTAATTCTTGCATCCTCAAGTAACAATGTGTGGGGTATTTATAGGCCCATAATGGCTTCAGAAATAAAGTCAAAATTTAAATTTTTGAGAATTTTTTTGTGGTGTTGACAGTCTCTCGCCTTGGATACTGTGTTCTGGTCGTAGTATTGCCAGCCTGGGCGGTCCTACCGCCCGACATACCTTCGAAGACTGTGTCATCTTGAAGATCGTGTCTTATCTGACATTGGGTTACTGAAATAATTTTTATAATAAGTCCAAATCAGCCCCAATTAAGGCCTAATAACCTCTTAATTGAGTTAATAAGATAAACTCTTATTATGATGCTAACTACGACACTTAACACCATCTTCATTGTTCAACCATCAATTGATATTTCAGCGAATATTTTCACAAGGTTTTTACTCTTTATTCTTGCTTCCTGAAGCAATAATGTGTGGGGTATTTATAGACCCCCGACGAGCTCCTGATTTCTTTCCTCTGGCAAACTCCCGACGAACTCCTAGCATTCTTCTGACAAACTCTTGGCGAGCTCCCGACAACTTGTCGGTGAACTCTCGACGAACTTCTCGGTAAATCTCTGGTGAGCTCGCGATGAGCTCCTGACAACATCGTCCGAACCTCGGTCGACCTTCGGTGAACTCTCGATGAACTCCCACTGCGTTGTTCGAACCTGGGCCGATTCTCGAAGTTGACTCCGGCCCAACATTTGATTGTAATGCCCTTTTACCATCGTAGTTAATCTTACATTATTTTATTTAACACATAAATTAGACTATAAAATCTATCAATTGATTTAATCCTTAAAATTTGACATTCCACATTTTAAAGTGACTAGATGCATTAGATAAGGCTGCCATATGGCTCTGTACTTTTTTTTTTTAATCATATGTAAAATCACTCCTACTGATTAAATAGTGTTGCTGTCGAAGGGAGATTTTAACCATACTAGCATTATCATAATCCTTTATTAATTCATATTATGTTCGTTGATGACCTCTTTATTTTATCAACCGTAGGTCTCTTTTCGATCACTTTTATTCATGATATAATTCTTCAGCAAGCCGTCCTTTCGCATGAATTATAAGTCATCATCCTTAAGTGTCTTTGAAGCTAAGAAGAGGAAAATTGACTTTGCTATTTCTGATTTGATTCTAAAATTACAATGAATATCCTAAATAAATGATATAAGTCACCTTAGAAATGATAGATTATCCTTCAGCAAATTGAGCTGATCCATTTGCATCTCCTTCAATCATCGAGATGCAAGCCAGCCTACTGATTCTCTTTCTCACCTAAACAAACATGCAAACAATGAACCAGCCAGCCTACTGAATTCCTTACTCACCTTATAGAATTGTTAGAACTCTATCTTCATTCAGTGGCTTGCCATTTCAACTTAAATATATTTGTGCACTATCAGTGAAGTCATCAGCGCTTACTTAGGTGCTCAAGTGAGGCAAGCAAGTCTCGAGTGCTTAGTAATCACACATGACCTTGCCTCTTAGAAAACCTAATTGGAAAATGAGGATGAAGAATGAGAAGCTTCTGTGAGATCTTTAGCGGCCCCTTCTTTAGTAACCTATTTCTCTCCTTTCCCTCCCTTTACCTCCTTGTCATCACCCCCCACCCCTCACCCTTCTCCCCTTCCCCATCGAGCCATTTTAAGTATGAATGATGCTTGTGATAAAAGAAGCAAGAATAAGAATAATTTAATATACTTACTTCAATGCAGCATATTTTACATAGTTTTAAGAACATAGTTGGAACTATTAGAAGATAATGCGTTTAATTAAAGCCTCCAAGTTATCATGAATTTATAATGTGACATGTTGCCCTTAAAATAAATATGATTACTCCAAACATTCATACTAGGAGTCTCATCCATAGCTATATAAGTTGATTTAGAGTAAAATCATCAAATGTCGACAACATCCAAACTATGAAATGCTTTTGAGTTTGAAAAAAGTTGCAATGTCAAGTAGAGGATTCCAAACAAGGTTAAAGTTAGGGAATGAGGGTGACCAACAACCCATGCTGCATCCTTGCAAATTTCATAAACTCTGGCTAAAGTGTTAGGGGAGATTTCATAATCAATATAGTCTCTAATAGCTAATTTTACAATACCACTTGGATGTCAAGAATCAAGCTAAAGAAAGGTGTCTTTCTCATTTTCAATTATATAAGGAATCATGATTCAACATGTACTGCAACATACTTCTGAAGCTCCATAAACATATACTAGATATCTCCCCATAATCCATTTGATCCAAAAAAAGGTCTTTTCTAGAGGTTATTATTGTCCAGATAAACCGAAATAAACATATTTATTTTAAGATATATATCAATGGAATATTGAGTTCCTCTCCTTGTAATAGTTTGCAGACATCATGCAAATTACATAATAATTAAGTAATCATTTGTTTTAGTTAATGAATTACCTATTAAGATAAACTGAACAAGCTACAGTAGAATAAGATTTTTCTTATTAACAAATTTAATCAGTAGAGCACGACCAACATAAGAAAGGTAATGAATCTTTCAGCTTTAGATTCTGCTTGCAGGCATGTAGTTAGAGAATGATATTCATGCTGATAAGAAGGATCCCCAAGAAAGTTACAAGGAGAGAACCAATAGATATTTGTAGAAGTGTTGTTATGTTTTGCTTAGTTCCTCTAGAGTATTCGATAAAGAAAAAAAGAGAGATTTTTAACATTGGCCCCTAATTCAGGATCATTCGCGAACTCAAATAAATTGTTTCAGATGAAAGAAAGATAAATTTGCATAAGAGAAAATGAAGAGACTATATGCGAACATGAGGTGAGTAACCAAGGGTCTATAACAATACTGGTGTGGTTGAATGAATGCTTCCTTGGTCGACGACTTGATCTAAATGATGTGAAAGGTTCTGCATTATAATTAGGAAAAGGTAAGGGGCTATACGACAACCTTATCTAAGACCACTGCTCCCTTTGAAGAACCTCACACTTTCTCTATTTAGATTTTAAGTAAAAGTTCGATTTATAATGCAAACCCTAATCCACTCTATAAATTGTGCGAGGAAGTTGTGAAACTCTAAAAGATGTTGTAGGAAATCCCAATGTATTGAGTCATAGGCCCTACGGACGTCAATCTTTCATCAAACTTATTCTTAGAGAGCCTTTGTTAAGATGATAATTTTGCATAATCTCATGACATAATATAATATTTTTTATCAATTAATCATACTTTAAAAAAAGCATACAGATTTGCATCAATAATCTAATGAATGACTCGAACCAGTTATTGGTGATAGTATTGGATATGAAATGATAAATTATTGAATCTCATATTTTGATAATGAAATCAATTGATGAGTCTTTGATCTAACAAGATTGTTAGAGTTGATTGATATAGGATTGATTAACTACAATAGAGAGAAGATTACAATAAGAAGTTTTGCCAGAGTTAAGTCCAAGCATCAGGCCGAGGTTCGGATGATGCGTTTGGGAACTCGCCTGAAGTGCATCGGGAACTCGTCGAGGGTATCGGGAGCTTGTCAGGATGGTGCAAGGGAGTTCGTCGGAAGAAGATCAAGACTCGCCGAAAGATTATCGAGGGTAGCCGAAAGGCTTGTCGAGAGTTGTAATTAATTAAGTCGTAGTTAGCATCATGCAGGTTTAACCACGACGGGAGAAGGAGTTACAGATCAGATATGGACCCAGGATCAAGCTTAAGCATCGGGCCAAAGTTTTAGACGATGCGATGAAAGCTCGATAGGTGTTCGCTAGGACTTCGCCGAAGGTATCGGGAAGATCGCTAGGAATACGTCGGAAGATCGCTAGAGGAAGATTGTGAGACTCGTCGTTGGAGATTCCGAAGGTTACCGAATTGTGAGAGTAAGATCATAAGCTTGGTGGTCATGTCATGATTGTAATCTTTAAGTCATAGGTTAAAATTGAGTACTAAATGAGTGTGATTTAGAAGAAAATCAAACCAACTCAAAGAGGCAATTGGGTCCACTATGAGGGTTTTATTGAGCTCAGGTTGAGCTCAATCAGTTGACCAAAGAATTGGTCAACATCAGGTTCAAATCAGAATTTGAAAAGCGGAGAGAACCACTTTTTCCGAGATTCTAACGAGTAAACCGTCGGTGAGCGGTGGTTCAATCGGTGCCACCCAGAATTTTGGGCAACTATCAGTGGCTGAACCACCCAGGCTGGGTGGTTGAACCGCCTATACCTAGGAATTTGAGCACTTTCGGCGGTTGGCCCACCCAGGTCAGCGGGTGACCCGCCCGTACTTGGATTTTCTGGGTGAGTTTGATTTTTGGCTCTAAATTCTTAAGCCATTTAGAGTCTATAAATACCCCATAAAATTTTACATTCTAAACAACTATTTTGGGGATTATATTCTGTAAAAAATTGTGTGTGAATTGTAAGAAAACGAAAAGGGGAAGGGAGCGAGCTTAGAGTTAGAAAATTCTTGAAGTCTCCCTTGTAAGCAAGTTGTAAGGGTTTGGTCTTTACCCAAAGAAGATTAGTAGCGGATGCTGGTGTGCTTCAAGAAGGATGACTCGGGAGTGGACGTAGGCCCATTGGTGCCGAACCACTATAATTGTGAGTGTTTCTTAATTCTTGCATTTATTACTCACTTGCAATTGTCGAGTTATTAATCATTTGAACTGAATAGACGCTTCCGATTTTTACTTACTCCTTGAAAGCAAAGTTTTAAGTCAATCACTTCCCTTCAACGTTGATTATCTTTTGAGATTTGTTTGTTTCCTCTTAAGTCATTTTAAGCAAGCAACTTAGTAATTTTCTTCGTATCATTCACTTGTTACGAAAAGCTTTGATTTGTCTTTCTTGCTTAAAGCGAAAAGTTTTTCATTAAAACTAAAATTTACACTTGCACTAATTCGCCCCCTCCTCTTAGTGCCAATTAATCATAACAATTGGTATCAGAGCCATGTTCTTCTCATTTGGTTGAACACCCAAGAGAAATTTCTCTTTTCGACATTAACAAGGGTCAATGCATCACAAGTCCTCCTATGTTTAATAGGATGAACTACACATCTTGAAAAATATGAATACGTATCTTTTTTATTTAGATAGATCTTGATTTGTGGTGTATTGAAAAAGGTTTTCAGAAATCATCCAATCCAACAAATGATTGGAATGATTATGAAAAATAAATTTTTTCATTAAATGTAAAAGCTATGAATGTCTTGTATTATGCACTTGATAAAAATAAATTTGATCGGGTTTCTTATTTTGATTTAACTTTCAATATATGATATACAACTAATCTAAATAAATCATTAAATGAAAATACTTTTGAAAATATATTTGAAGAACAACTTCTAAAGAACAGGAAGGAATTTGAACTAAGAACGTATGACTCATCGAGTGAAATCTAGAGTAATGAGGACTTTGAACCCTTGACAAATGAACCGGATAAATTAATGAACATGAACCTTAAAAATAATCTAAGGATGGACAAAACCTCTTGCTATGAATGCAAGAAGCCGAGGATATCCAAAGATAAAATGCACAACCAAGAAGTGGAGAACCTCGCTCTTCTGACCATCGACAATGAGGTTAGTGATTCATTAATCATTTCTTTTTCAGAATTATTAAACATATTCCATGATTTGTTTAATGAGTTTAGAAAACTTAGCAAATCTTTTAAGTTGCTTAAAAATAAACATGATTTATTAGTTGGTAAAATTGATGAAATGAATGAGTTATTAGCATCACATAATCCTAGCTCTAAATGTGAAATGCTAGAGAACATTAAAGAAGAAAATATCATGCTTAAGTCAATATTATAAAATTTTAACAATAAAAACCCTAAATATAATCCTTGCCAATAAGGGTCATATAGGTCCCAATGTAAAATGAATATCTAAATCTTTCTTATAAATTTGTCTCCTAACAAAGCTAGGAGCACTAAACAATGTTTTAGATGCTCAAGACATGAATTGAAATCTAACAATCTTTTTAGCTCATTAGCCTAAGTAAATAAAAAAAATTATTAAAAATAAAATTATTGGTAATGAATGTTATGGATGATTCATAATGATGGATAATCTTTGCATAACTAGAGTATGCTAGAATTAGATCAATAAAAGTTTAGCTATCTTTAATGAAAAATTATAAACATGAAAGGAAAATTTTGATAATGATTAATATACAAGTGCTTGTATTTGTGTACATTGTCTTGAGATTAAATGACCAAATATTAAATTTGAACTTAAAAAGTCATATACAAAGTCATTTATCTTTAAAAGAAAAACTTCTTGATAACATGGTAGAATCTTCCAATATATAAAAATCATTGGATTTAAAATAAATCAAAGCTTTTGTTTGAAAATATTTTATTGCAATGATCTTGATAAAATTTAGTTTTTGACTTTAAATGACATTGCATTCCTGAAATAAATTTCAAAAGAAAGATAATTATTCTTGGAAATATTTATATCCTATTAATTCTTCAACAAGGATAAAATAATATTATTATTATTGAATCTCTTAAACTATAAAAATAGATTAGAGAACTTTAGCAATTGAAAAACAATCTATGATGCCTTCATTGAATTTTTTGAAAAGCAATTTTTTTATGATGATTGTGGATAAGTTTTCAAATGATTTTGTTTTAAAAAGAGATTGATGAATCTATCTAAAGTTATTGATATTTTGATTATTTTATAATAATCTTGACAAGTTGAAAAAATTATAATTTGAAATCCCTATATAAATTCATTCAAAGAAAGTCATATAAAGGAATCATAATTTGTCTCTTTGGATCTATAACTTGAAAATGTTCTTATGAACCATATTCTTGAAAACTTAAAGTTTCATATATATATAAATCAAGATCTTCTACTTTTTCCTCTTTGAAATTAATTCGTGATCTTGATATTTATAATTTGAGACGAAGACTCTTCTTTATTCTCTTAAGGTTCTAATTTACCATCAAAGAGGAGATTTATTAAATTAAATCATATCTTTAATATTAATGAATGTCTTTTGATATCAATATCTATCTTGACAAGATTTATTTTAAAACTCATGAATGACATAACTTATCACCAAAATTAGTATTTCTTAAATTTGTGATAAGTCAAAAATTGAAAGAGATTTGTATTATCATGAATATTCTCTTAATTTCTTGACTTGACTTTTACGTTATGAGAATCACATTATTGATCTATATGATTTTCTCTTTTTAATAAAACAGATATTTATGATCTTGACAATTATAAGTTAAAATTTTTTTATCAAGATTATTCTTCCATTTTATTAAAAAAAGGGAGATCTATCTAAATGAATTAAGCTTATTTAATCTCCTAAGACTCATGTTCACTATTTACAAGAAAAAAAAAGGAAGAAACTTATTAAATGAAATCATGTCTTTTGATATTCAAAAATTTGATTTTATCTCTAATGATATGATCTCCTCATACTTTTTGGCATAATTTGAATATGAATGTTAAAAATAAATTATGTCACCATATTTCTTTCTTGACAATGACAAAAAAAAAGAGATAAAATTATTAATATGATTAGAAGTAAATTAGATATGATAACCTTGAATGAGAAACAATTTGCTTAGAAGAAAATTATAACTTTCTAAATGCATGCAAAATATTGGATTTACAATTTGAGATTAATCTACTATATGATTTCTTTTGGAATTCTTGATGATTATTATCAAAATATACATGAGAAATGATTTGCTACCTTGCTTGAAATTTGCATAAGATTATTCCATTGTTGGGATTTTGAATTAACTTGCATGGGTAGTTCTTGTTTTTACTTGGATGCTCGAATTTTACATCTATAAAATTGAGTATTTTTTATGATATGATATTTTTCACTTTTCTTCCTTGTTTCTACCATCTTGTTTACAAAAAGGGAAAAACAAATACATGAAAGATGATCTACAAAATACATGATTTGCTATTTCTGTTAGCAAATCACATAATTTAAATGTATGAGTGGCTCTTAATTCTTGGATCTTGGAATTTACATATAAAAGATTGAGCCCTATTTTTGTGATACAACGTCTCTCCCCCCCCCCCCCTATTTCTTGTTTATTATTCAAAGAAAGGGAAGAAAATTCTTTCATAAGAAAATTATGTTTATATCCTATCAAGGGGGGGAGCAAAACTTGTTAGCTTGCATGATATAAAATTGCTAGCTTGAACATTGCAAAGGAAGCAAAATTTTACTAGCTTGCACTTCTCAAAAGAGAAAAAAGAACTCACTAGCTTGCATGTTCTAAATTGATGAAAAATTTGTTAAATTGCTAAGCTTTCATATATCAAAAACTTGCTAATTGCACTTTTTTTTGTTGATGACAAAGGGAAAGAAGATATGATGATGTAAAATCATGTATGATGATAATGCATGTTGATTTTGAAAATATACATGATGATTCGGAACAATAATCATGATGTTATTATGATGATATGATGTACTACACATAATGTGATTAAAATAGTTTCAACTTAGACTTTTGAGCTCGTCTTAATATTTATTTTGAAAATTATTGAGAGCTCTTCTTAATGATATAATATTTTACAACTCCTCCCTTATTTTCTCTCATTCTTTTTCACAAGAGAAAGAAAGTTTTTTATAACTCATGTCGTATTTTACAAAGAGGGAGCAAAAACTCATGTGTCTTAAAATCTTTAGCCCTATATTTCACCTTTTTATTGATGACAAAGGGGGAGAAATATACGATGACATATGATATTGAGAAATATACATTGATGACATATGATATTGAGAAATATACATTGATGACATATGATATTGACAAATATACTTAGATATCTTGGATATGGATGTATAATTATTTTTAAAATTCATGATTCGATGACTTGATGCAAATTCATGTTAAAATTTGCTTGGAATATTGATTGCTTAAAAATACTTGAATTTAAGAGTGTATAATTATCTTAAATTTAAGTAACATGGATTTAGGGATAGTTAGGATTAACTCCTGTCATCAATTGATTGTCATCATCAAAAAGGGGAAGATTATTGAATCTTGAATTTTGATGATAAAATTAGTTGATGAATATTTGACATAACAAGGTTGTTAGAATTGATTGATGTAAGATTAACTACAATAGAGAGAAGATTATAATCAGAAGTTTGGCCAGAGTCAAGTCCAAGCATCGGGTCGGGGTTCGGACGATGCGGTTGGGAACTCACCGAGGGCGTCGGGAGCTTGCCAGGATGGCATAAGGGAGTTCACCGGAAGAAGTCCAAGACTAACCAGAAGATTGTCAGGGATAGCCGAAAGGCTTGCCGAGAGTTGGGAAGGTCTTAAAGTGGATGTGTTGGTCATTATGATTGTAACTAATTAAGTCGTAGTTAGCATCGTGCAGGTTTAACCATGATGGGAGAAGGAGTTACAGATCAAACATGGACCCAGGATCAAGCTTAGACATCGGGCCAAAGTTTTAGATGAGGCAGTGAAAGCTCGCTAGGCGTTCGCTAGGACTTTGCCGAAGGTATCGGGAAGATTGTTAGGAACACACCGGGAGATCGCCAGAGGAAGACCATAAGACTCGCCGTTGGAGATTTCGGAGGTTGCCGGATTACGAGAGTAAGGTCATAAGCTTGGTAGTCATGTCTTGATTATAATCTTTAAATCCTAGGTTAAAATTGAGTCCTAAATGAGTATGATTTGGAAGGAATCCAAATCAACTCAAAGAGGTAATCGGGTCCACTATGAGGATTTGGTTAAGCTCAGGTTGAGCTCAATCAGTTGACCAAAGAATTGGTCAACATCAGGTTCAAGCCGGAATTCGAAAAGTGGAGAGAACCACTTTTCTGGAGATTCCGACGGGTAAACCGTCGATGAGCGGTAGTTCAACCAGCACCGCCTAGGATTTCGGGTGACTGTCAACGGTTGAACCGCCCAGGCTGGGCGGCTAAACCACCCGTACCCAGGAATTTGGGCACTTTCGGCGGTTGACCCGCCTTGGTCAGTGAGTGAGCCACCCGTACCTAGATTTTTCGGGTGAGTTTGATTTTTGGCTTCAAATTCTAAAGCCATTTGGGGTCTATAAATATCCTAAATTTTTTACATTCTAAATAATAATTTTGGAGATTATATTCTATAAAATAATTATGTATGAATTGTAAAAAAAAAAAAATGGGAAGGGAGAGAGCTTAGAGTTAAAAAATTATTGAAGTTTCCCTTGTAATTAAGTTGTAAGGGTTTGATCTTCACCCAAAGAAGATTGGTATTAGATGTCGGTGTGCCTCAAGAAGGATGACTCAGGAGTGAACGTAGGTCCATTGGTGCCGAACCACTATAATTGTGAGTGTTTCTTAATTCTTATATTTATTTCTCAGTTGCAATTGTCGAGTTCTTAATCATTTTGAACTGAATACACGCTTCCAATTTTTACTTACTCCTTAAAAGCAAAGTTTCAATTCAAGCACTTTCCTTGGACGCCGATTATCTTTTGGAATTTACTTAAAGTCATTTTAAGCAAGTAACTTAGTAATTTTCTTCATATCATTCGGTTGTTACGAAAAACTTCGATTTGTCTATCTTGCTTAAAGCAAAAAGTTTTTTGTTAAAACTAAAATTTACACTTGTACTAATTCACTCCCTCTTAGTGCCAATTGATTATAGTATAAATGATTTTACAAATTGAGAGCAGCAGGAAATCTATAAAAGATTAGAGATTTTTTTTCTTAGGTACAAGAATAAGAGGTAATGCTTACCTCTCCAAGTAGCTTCCCTCGTATGAAAAGAATCACTAATTGTAGCAATAACATCATGCCCTAGAATATGTCAATAAGAGATATGAATGTGAGAATTAAAGGCAACAATTCCCAAGGCCTTTTCTAGATTATATTTGAGAATGACCTCCTCAATCTCCATAACAAAAATGGATTGCACAAGGGTTAATTTAGAGTCATTAGATAATTTTTGAACCTCTAGGAAATCTATCGATCAAGGAGGGCTTAATTAATTTTCATACATAATATTTGATGGCTTTCATGAGTTTGATCCCTCGTAAATGTTACTGTTGGAATCCACTAAGGATAAAATAGAGTTGCAATCCTACAAGCACAAAAAGATCTAAAGAAAGGGAACTGCATCACCTAATTTTAGCTAAATATTCTTATAATTCTGTTCGAGAATATATTCTTTAGCTTCAAAGAGTTTCTGCAGCTCGGAGTCAAGGGCCTACTCATGTGTATGAAAAATTTCATCCAAAAAGAAAGAATATATATCAGAACTAGATTTTAGATCTTACCTTGACAGATTGATTTCAGCTTTTGAACTAAAATAAACATATGAATATAGAGGGTATAGTCCGTATAGACAACAAGAGGATTTTAAACCTCATCTACAACCTTGAAATCCTAGATGAGAAGTCAAACAATCGAAGAACCAAAAGCTCCTACCTTTTTTTTTTTTGGTTTGAAACTATAAACAATAGCCATGGCGTGATTAAAAAATTTAGAGGAAGAAACCATGCTTCTTCTATGTCGAAAAAACTAGAAATTCAATCTTAACTAATTAAAACTTAAAATTTAGATGAAGAAACCATGCTTCTATGTCAACAAAACTAGAAATTCAATCTTAATTTATTAAAACTTGATCCAACTTACACATAATTTGTTGTGTACCAACTATTTTGTTTGACCACATAAGGTATTGTCCTTTCATTTTCAGGTTGAATAAGCCCACTTATTTTGTCTTGAGGATAGAAAACCCTGTTGATATCGTCCATCATAACTCATGGGTCTTGAATAATTGTAGAAGATTATAGTAGACAGTCCCAAAGGCCTCTATGATCAGCTTCAATATAGAGACCTTACGCTATAGAAAAAAGTGAAAGATTTTTAAGAGTGGATAGAAAACCTATCATGACTTGAGTGGAAGAATTCAGCATATCAATATATATAAATTGCAGGTTCCAGACCAGATCCCAAAAGAACCAAAATGATACTTTGTATAATATATCCAATCTTGAAAAGAATTTTTAAAAATAAAATTCATTGTACTTTCCTAAACTCAAGGCTCCAAAGTAAAAAAAAAAAAAAATTCATTACAATAGCATCAGTGACAATGTTTTGTTTATGAGGGGCATTAAGATCCTAAATATTTCATATTAAAAAATTTATCAGAAGAAAAAAATAAATTTAGAAGGTATACTGGAAAGGTCTTAAGGTAATAGTCCTCTGCTTTTTAATACTTATAACAATATTAGAAAACTTATCAGTATTCAAGTGGATATCATCATCGTTCTCATCTTCATAAGGGAGAAAATATGTTAGTAGTGTTCCTTATAATTATCATCTCTGTCACTTCAGGGAGTAGCAAGGGAGTGTTTTTTAAGAATTGAGCTGGAAGATAGATTATATTGGATGTTTCCAATTATTTTTTTCTCGTAATTCTTTTAGAAATATTCTTTCTAGCATTAAGATTTATCGACAGAATAAATTTTTTCATATGGATCTTTTCTTGCTCCGCCCAAGATCCATTAAGAAGGGATCTAGTGCTAGGCAATTTTAGAAGCATTAAGAAGGGACAATGCTTCTAGGATGGAGTACCTTAAGATATGATCTGATGATGCTAAGCAAGTCATTAACTTAGACTCCTGTCCCTTGTTATCTCTGTGCAATACGAAGTCATTAACTTCCTCAATAGCAAGACTCCTGTCCGTTGTTATCTCTGTCCAATAGGAAGTCATTAACTTCCTCAATAGCAAGACTCCTCCTGTCCCTTGTTATCTCTGTGCAATAGATAAGGAATAAAAGGATGCATTTTATTCAATGATGCAACACCTATTTATACAGGGTTGAGAGAAGATTTCTCTCAACTGATGAATGAGATCTTCTCGTTCAGTTACAGATCTGTTCAGCTAACATGCCCCTGTAAGATCGAGCTCCTGTTAAGGACGTCGATCTTGGATCGATGCAAAGAAAAGAGTTTGTAGGCTAGAGACTTTGTGATGAAGTCTGCAAGTTGATCAGCTGTGTGGACATGAGAAACACGAAGCTGCTGGCGGACGACTTGATCTTGCATAAAGTGAAAGTCAATAGCAATATGCTTCATGCGGGAGCAGAAAATTGGATTGGCACAAAAGTAAGTAGCACCGATGTTATCACAAAAATAACAAGCGTAGAAGCAGTGTTAATATGAAGTTCTTTAAGTAAGTTGGTGATTCAATTAAGTTTGACAACAGCAGTAGCAATAGCACGATATTCAGCTTCTTTAGTAGTAGACCTGACAACTGTTTTTTGTTTCTTAGAACTCCAACTAATCAGATTAGCACTAAGAAAAATAATATACCCTGATGTAGAGGTTCTATCATCAACATTACCGGCCCAGTCTGCATCAGCAAAGGCATGAAGCTGAGAGAGAGAGTGTGCGAAGAAAAATACCATGATCGATGGTCCCCTTAAGATAACACAAAATGCGTTTGACAGCAGTCCAGTGTAAAGTAGACGGTCGATGCATAAACTGAGATAATTTATTAACTGCAAATGAGACATCTAGACGGGTAAGAGCGAGATATTGTAAGGAGCCAACTACCTATCGATAGGGTCTGTAGCAGAACTATCATCACATAACTTCAGTAATTCACTAGCAAATAGAGAAGTGGTAACCTCTTTTGCATCTTGCATGTTCGTTTTCAATAGTAAATCTTGAATATACTTTCTTTATGAAAGAACGAGGCCAGAGGATGTAAACATAGCATCGACAGCAAGAAAATAACTCAGGTCGCCAAGATCTTTAAGAGAGAATTTGTCAATCAATTGCTTAATAAATGCCTGAACCTCAATAGAGTTATCACCTGTGATAATAATATTGTCCACATAAACTAGAAGATATATGGTACCTCTATGTTGTTGGCGTAGAAATAGGGAGACATCAAACTTAGAGTTGATGAAGCCAACTGAAGACAAGTAAATACCAAGTTCAGTATACCAGGCTCGTGGAGCTTGACGGAGTCCATAAATAGCCTTTTGAAGTTTACAAACATGTCATGGATATTGAGGATAAATAAAGCCTGGAGGTTGCTCCATGAAGACATCCTCAGTTAGAGTCCTTTGTAAAAATGCATTGTTAATATCTAATTTGTGTAAGCACCAGCCTTTGGAGATTACCAGACTTCGGATAATCTGGATTGTAGTAGGTTTGACAACATGAGTAAATGTCTCGGTGTAGTCAATATCAGGTTGTTGATGAAATCCTTTGGCCACAAGTCATACTTTATAGCGAGCAATCGAACCATCGGGGTTCCACTTAATTCGAAAGACCCACTAGCACCCGATAATGTTTTGTGCAGAATGAGAAGGGGTAAGGGTCTATGTAGCATTATGAAGGAGAGCATCATACTCCTCATACATGGCTTTACGCCAATGTGGAGATTTTTGGGCCTGAGTAAAAGATGGTTCAACAAAATCGAGGGAAGGTTTAGTGCTAGTATGTAAGTCAAGAACTTGATATGATTTAAAGACACCACTCCTAGAATAAGTTTGCATTGGATGCCGGGAGGATATAATAGTATTGGAGGGTAGAGGCTGAGGATTATCACAGTTTGAGTCAGGCTGAAGGACAACAAAAGTACTCTGACAATGCGAAGACAAAGGTTGTGATTCTAGAGGCAATTGCACAAAAGGATAAGGATCCAAAGGAGAGGAGAGAGGTGGAAGCTGCGGAACAGAAGTAACAAGAGAGTGTGGATCCAGCAGAGATACATGGGAGGATGAAGATATGTCGTAAGAATCCAATGGGACAACAAAGGGCCTGTGATCCCAAAAGGGAAAAACATACTCCACAAAAATGACATGTCTAGAAATAAAGACTTTAGTAGTGTGAGGGTCATAGCATCGAAATGTATTATGTTCAAGAGAATATCCAATGAAAATACAAAGGCGAGATTAAGGCTACATTTTATGGGAATTATAAGGACGTAACCATGGATAACATAAACAGCCAAATACCCTTAATATTTGCAAAGTAGGATATTTGTGAAATAGCTTTTCAAACGATGATTGATATTGTATGATAGGAGTAGGCAAGCGATTAATAAGTTAGACAGTAGTTTGAAACGCTACTGACCAAAAGGTAGATGGCATAGAAGCCTGATGGAGCAGTGTTAGACCAGTTTCAATAATATGTCGATGCTTATGTTCAGCAGAGCTAACTAGTTGAGGAGTTTATGGAGGTGACTTAAGATGTTGAATACTGCAAGCAGACATATAAGATGCAAGGGCTTGATATTCACCCCCACCATCAGAATAGATAGTTTTAATTGTAGACTGAAAATAGTTCTCAATTAAGTTTTTAAAATTGGAGAAGACAATAGCAACGTCAGACTTTTGACGAAGGGGATATAATCATATGTACTTTGTAAAATAGTCTACAAAGATAATATAGAATCTAAACTTGTCATAGGAAATAATTGACGTAGGACCCCAAACATCAGTATAAACAACCTCAAACGGTTTAGAGCAAGAAATAGACGATGTACCAAAAAATAGTCGATGACTCTTATTGCTAAGACAAGCATCACAGTGAGTAATAACAGTACTAGATTTGAAAATAACAATAGAATAACGAGAAAGCAATTTTTGTTGAATAGAGGTCGAGGACAACAATGACGTCAGACTTTTGACGGAGGGGATATAACCATGTGTACTTTATAAAATAGTCTACAAAGACAACATAGAATTTAAACTTGTCAAAGGAAATAATTGACGCAAGACCCTAAACATCAGTATAAATAACCTCAAACGGTTTAGAGCAATAAATAGACGATGTACCAAAAAGTAGTCGATGACTCTTATTGCTAAGACAAGCATCACAATGAGTAATAACAGTACTAGATTTGAAAACAGGAATAGAATAATGAGAAAGCAATTTTTATTGAATAGAGGCCGAGGGATGACCAAGACGTTGATGCCAAATATCGACCGGAGCAGCAGTGGAAGTGTTAGCAGTAGGCCGAGTGAGATACAACGCTGACGGTCATTAGTAGATGTTGTCTTTATTCGGTCCTCGAATCAAGGATGCCCCGTGCTCAAGTCCTTGACAAGAAAATAATCAGGAAAAAATTCAATGGAAGTATGGTTTTGTTGGCAAAATTATTGAGAGACAAAAATAAGATTTCTTTGAATGTGGGGTACACACAAAACATTATTGAGTGTGAAAGAAGTGATATGTGAATTAAGCATCGTAGAACAGTATGAGTGATAGGAATTTTTTTACCATCACCGATGACGATGTCTTTATTTTCGCCATAGTTGTTGTGGATTAACAGGTTCTGGAGATCAGAAGTGATACTGTCGGAAGCACTAGAGTCCATAATCCAATTGGATTGACTATATGACTGAGTAGTCATAACATTTGCCTGAGGCCAGGTTGACAGAGCTGGGAGGCGAGGTCGAGATCGATAAAATTTTACAGTGATCAATTTTGTCACACAACTGGCAAATGATTTGTTGATGGAACACAGGAGGAGGAGGACGTGGCTGGAAGGAAGTACTCTGATGATAGTTGAAGTTTGGAGGATGTAGAGGGGGAAGAGACAGGGTGGTGCCCATAGAAGTAGTAGGAAAGTTGGCCACACCTTTTTGAAGTATTCTTGTTGTATTTGCGATTTTGTCATTTGGATTTTTGGTTGAGCTGAGCTGTGATGGGAGGTCCTGGCAAAGGTCCTGGTAACCTATTATCACGCTTTAGATAAGCTTCAAAATTTGTTAGCTTGTCGTAAAGTTCTTCAAAGGAAATGGGAGGATCACGTGCTCGAAGTGTTGCTGTCATTTCCTTAAAATCTGCACATAATCCATTAAGTGTGTGGACGAGAGCTTCTTCATCAGTGAGGGAATGACCTATCAAAGCCAAGTCATCGATAATCATTTTGATATGTTGTAAGTAGTTGGCAATAGTACTTCCCTCTTGCTTTAAGTTCATAAGGTTGGAGAGTAGTCCAAGCATGCGAGTCTGTGAGCGATTTACTAAGGTAGTTTATAACTTGGTCCAAGCTTTCGCAATAGTAGTACAAGAGGATACAAGTATGACGATGGATCCAGCGACAGAGGCCTGAATTGCTTGGAGAATTAGCCTATCTTAGCATAATCATAGCTTATAGGCTGAATTTGGTACTGGGTTGGGGTCTCCGGGAACATAAATTATTGCTGGTGGACAACTGAGGGAGCCATTAATATAACCTAATAAATTATTACCAAATAAAAGATTAAAGAATTAAACACGTCAGGATGTGTAGTTGTCGCCTTTAGATAACTTAAAGGGAATTAGGAAGACAATATTAATGAAAATAAGTCCTGAATGTGGAGAGGGATTCCAGCAGGAAAGAGAGTTGGAGTATTAGAGGTAAACGAGGAAGACATATGAGACTCACCCGGTCAAGAAGAAATCAAGAGAAATGATATGATAGTGGGCAGACCGATGAGTACGGTACTATAGTGTCTAAGAAGCAGGTGGCGTCACAATGACAGGGAAGTGACAATGATGAAATAGAGAAGAGAGAATGAAAAATAACCTCAAACCGGTGTAGAGAGACCTCAGTCGGATGACACTAGTGCTTCTAAAGTGATACCGCAGCGTCAACCTCTATGAAGTGCTCGAGCTGCCAAAGAAGCGGGCACTTGTGAGGGTCTCAAGGCTGAAGTCTACAATTGAGATGAAGTGGATGTGCAAGTAGTTGTGCTCACTACAACTGGCATAAGATTGGTGCTTCTGCTAAACGATGAAGGACTACTGAAGCAAAAGAGGGAAGGAGTCGGGGCCGAGAGCACCAAACTAGGGTGCATCATGGTGTAGCGAGGAGCCAATACTCCACCTATGGCAACTGCGGGAGTAGAAGAGGAGGAGAGTACCAAGGAGTAGCCGGAAATGATGAGAATAGAAGCTACGCCTATGGTAGTCGGCAACACCTTCTTTCAGGATGACGAAGCAGAGGATGCAGCTATGTGCTGCTGGTAAAGAAGGCAACTTCTGGAAGCACTATCACATCAGGAAGACAAGGCTACAAGTCTGAATGGGAGAGGAGCAAGAAGCAGCAGCGACATTCCTTCCTTACAATCGACCAGCGTTAGTCCTGTCCTGGGAGAAGAGAGCGAGGCCGCGTGATAACCCACAGGCAAAGAAGTAGCACAACAACTTTGTGTCAGTGATGACTCTGGAGTGGAGGAAGCATGCAGGACTTAGAGAAATATCAGCTTGCCTGGAAAAGTTGTAGCTATAGTGGAAGAATCCGTCTCTGTGGCTTGTTGAGAAGGGGAGCGATCGTCGGAAGCGTCGAGAGCACAGACACGATGGAGATAGGCAGAGTCAACCGGCTACCGATGAGTGCAACAGCAAGGAGGGCGCTACTGTTACGGCTGCTGCTGCTGTATGGCTGCAGCACTTCCACAGTAAAAGAAACAGGGGAATGGATTCCTCACGAATGCAGCTCGTTGACTAAGGGAGGTTTGCTTCAAGCCAAGAGCGTGCGAGCAGCAGCAATTGCTAGAGCGAGCGGCGGTATAGGACAGATGAAAGCAGAAGAGAACAGCTGAATGGTGCATCACATAGTGGTTTACGTCATAGATATGTAGACTGCACTGTTGGAAGATGCATTGCGGACGATAGGCTGGGGAATGCATCCACGGTAAGTGTGGTGAATGACAATGACGTTGACGGTAGCTTTCGTTGTTGTGCACCACGCTTGTTGGGGAAGGAGGAGTAAGGAAACGATAAAATAGAATAATATGATCCAATGAATGAAAACCCTTTCAATCAAGAAAACGACGTAGTATTAAACAAGAGGTAAAAGAACAAGAACACTTACAAGATTATCTCCAAATGAACAAAATTTCTTCTCTTCACACACTCTCTACCCTACTTGCTTCATTCTCTAAGGTCCTATTTATAGGACATAATAATAACTACCTCACACCACTTCCTTCATCCCACTATCTCACCCATGATTAATAACTACCCCCACTAACCCTTAAACTACATCCACAACTCTTAAACATGAGCCACTATTTCTAAACATGTTAACTACCTATGTAACTACCATGAATCAATTCTCAACACTCCCCCTTGATTCATAGTTACATACACCGATTTGGACATAAAATAAACATGCTTCTAAACTGGAAGTGACTTGGTGAGAATATCTGCAACTTGTTCATCTATGCCATAAATATTTCATGATATGGCTCCATTTGCTACAAACCGAGTCTTATACTTTTGGATATTTCCATCTGCATTATACTTTGTTTTGAACACCCATTTCGATCCAAAAGCTTTCTTTTTTTTCGATTGATCCATTAGCTCCCAAATTTCATTCTTCTTTATTGACTTGATTTTCTCCTTCATTGCTTTTCGATATTCCTCAACTGCTTCTTCAAAACTTATAGGATCTGAAATAGATAAAGCAAATGTTGAATCATAAATCTCTGTTAGTGATCTAAACCTTCCTGGAGAGGTTTCATCTGAGGAATCATTTGCTGAATTTGAACTGCTACTGGGTGAGGTTGACGTTGATCTTGTTGGAGCATGATCTGTCACTTGATTTGGTAGAGTAACTAGTTCTGCTGAACACGAATTTGTGCATCACCTTCATTAATCTCACAATTCCAACTTGCCCTTTCATCAAATACAATATTTCTATTAATAATAACTTTGCCACTTACTGGATTATATAATCGATATGCTTTGGATTGTGCAAAATATCCAATTAAGATGCATTTTTCTGATTTTTCATCAAGCTTATGATGATTTTGTGAATTTACCAAAGCATAAGCAATACAACCAAAAATTCTTAGATGGCTTACAGTTGGCTTTATACCATACCAAGCTTCAAAAGGAGTTCGATTCATAACAGCCTTTGTCGGTGAAATATTCAACAAATAAACTGCTGTTGCAACTGCTTCTGCCCAAAACTGATTAGGAAGATGCTTTCCTTTAAGCAAACTTCTTGCCATTTCGACAACAGTTCGATTCTTACGTTCAGCTACACCATTTTGCTCCGGTGTATATGGTGTTGTCAATTCCCTGCGAATATCATTTTCTTCACAAAAGGAATTAAACTCATTAGACATAAATTCACCACCTCTATCTGTCCGAAGTGTTTTTATGCATTTACCACTTTGCCTTTCTACAAGTGCCTTGAATTTTCGAAAGTTATCAAATACTTCAGATTTCAATTCCAGAAAATATACCCAACTCATGCGGCTATAATCATCAGTAAATAACAGAAAATATCGACTTCCCCCAAATGATTTTGTATTCATAGGTTCACATAAGTCAGCATGAATTAATTCAAGACAATTAGATTCTCTCCATGCTTTTCCAATAGGAAATGGTTTCTTACTTTGTTTGCCATAAATACATCCTTCACATACATCAAGTGTATTAATTTTAGGCAATCCATAAACCATTTCTTTTTGATTTAACAACCTTAAACCCTTAATGTTAAGGTGTTCATATCTCAAATGCCATAAATTTGTCTCATTCTTTTGATTTGTAACAAGAGCATGTTTCTCAATATTTGAAACATCAATTGGAAACATCTTATTTTGCGTCATGCAAACATTTGCTATAATCAAACCAGATTTCTTATCTTTAATAGTGCATGAACCATCATCAAATATAACCGAATATCCAATATCTATCAATTGTCCAACACTCAACAAGTTATGTGATAAGCTAGGAACATAGAAAACATTATCAAGGTGTTTTACCTTCCCTTGATTTGTCTTCACCTCAATTGTTCCTTTTCCTTCTACTTGGATTTGTTTGCTATCTCCAAGTTTAACTTTCAACTTGTGAGTTTCATCAATATCTCTAAATATTGATCTTATGCCTGACATATGATTATAACATCCACTATCCAAAAACCAAATGTCATTTGAGATATAATTAACTTGTGAATGAGTCATAAACAACTTACTATTGTCTTCATTTTCTTCCACATAGCTTGCTTGCTTTTCTCTTTTCCAGCAATCTGCCTTCATATGACCAAACTTCTTACAATAGTGACATTGAATTCCACTCTTGTAGTTTTTCTGATCATAGTTTGATTGTCTTTCATCATGCCCATCAAAGTGTCCTCTTCCTCTTCCATTTCCTCTACCACGAAATCCTCCTCTGCCACGTCCTCTTCCTGTTGATTTTTTGTCTTCTTTTGAAGTAGAAGACTCTCCCTTAACCTGAAATGCTTTTTCTTCACTTTTTTCAAGTGACCTGTTCAACATTGCTTCATGTGCTTGCAAGGAACCCATTAGTTCATCAAATGAATAAGTAGATAAGTCCGTTGACTCTTCAATTGCCGCAACAACATGATCAAATTTTGGAGTTAAACTTCTCAAAACTTTTGCAACAATTATTTGATCATGAAGATGTTCACCATAGGATTTCATTTGACTAACAATTTCAGTCACTCGAGAAAGAAAATCTTGCACTGATTCATTGCTTTTCATAAACAAAATTTCAAACTCACGGCGAAGGGTTTGAAGTTTTACCATGATCACCCTCGATGAGCCTTGAAATTCATTTTGAAGTATCAGCCAAGCTTGTCTTGAGGTTGTCGCTGCTGCAATTCTTGAGAAGATTATCTCATGCACAGCTTGTTGAATGAAGAACAATGCATTTGAGTCCTTCTTTCTATTCTCCCTCAGCCTGGTTTCTTCATCTGGATCTGCATATCCATTCTCTATCAAGTCCCAAAGATCCTGAGACTTCATCTTGATACTCCAAAATTCATAGGATTTGCCTGAGAAGATGGGAATAAGGGGTTGAGACATAGAATTACCATTAAAAGCCATAATGCCCAGTTCAGATTGAAACAAGGCTCTGATACCACAAATGTTGGGGAAGGAGGAGTAAGGAAACGATAAAACAGAATACTACGATCCAATGAACGAAAACGCTTTCAATCAAGAAAACGACGTAGTATTAAACAAGAGGTAAAAGAACAAGAACACTTACAACATTATCTCCAAATGAACAAAATTTCTTCTCTTCACACACTCTCTACCCTACTTGCTTTATTCTCTAAGGTCCTATTTATAGGACATAATAATAACTACCTCACACCACTTCCTTCATCCCACTATCTCACCCATGATTAATAACTACCCCCACTAACTCTTAAACTACATCCACAACTCCTAAACATGAGCCACTACTTCTAAACATGTTAACTACCTATGTAACTACCATGAATCAATTCTCAACAACGCTGACTGTTGTAGCAATAGAGGAGGCTGGTGTAGAAACCGTCGTATGCTGTAGATGAGGTAGGGAAAGTGCCGCTGCTCATTGAAGCTGATGCGACAGAGGTGGAGCACAAGTCGAGGGAAGACCAAGTAGCCGGAGGTGGGGGGAGGGCTAATACAACAGGGTAGTAAGCGCCGGCTGGGTTAGGAAGGGGACGAAAGCTTCAATGCCGGCAGGGCCAAAAAAAGGCAGAGGACGCCTTGGAATCGTTGAGGGTGGCACAACAACAATAGCAGTAGGTGTCCTATGGGCGACTTCAGAATTGCATATGGGGATGATCACTGATCGATTTGGACTAGAAGAACAGCACTGTGCAAGCGCCGGTGGAATGAGAACAGCGACACCGGATTCTGCTGGAAGCGTTGTTGCTTTCTCCACCGGAGGCTTCTTGGAAGTGTGGCTATGCTGAAAGGTGCTTATCTCTACACGGAGGATATCGGCACATCGTGCAGCGGTAGAAACGAGAACGACAAGGGCGAGCTTGAAGAGAAGATGACGTGGTCGAGGGTGCGATCACAAACCCACGTCACTTGGGTGTTGATGAAGGTGAGCCATGGTTGGGGGAGATGGGTGATCACTGGTGAAGACGGCCCTGGAGCAAGCCGAGGAGCAACTGGTAGTGAAACGCAACAAAGAGAAGTCAGATGGCGTCACAAACCTGGACGATCACCTCTGGTTGCAGCTTGGTGAGGAGACATTTGCGGGTAGGAGGAATAGGACACTGGGAGAGTCATCTCGAGTTGAATAGAGGGAGTGTTCTGCTAGTGCAGGTGGCCTGGGAAAGGTCCACGACAGGTGCCTAAGAGGGAAGCAATCACCGTCACTGGAAGCATCGAGGGCGTAACAGTGGGGAGGCAGAGGAGATAGATAGGTGCTTCGCTGGCAAGAGAAGCGGCAGCTGTGCTGCAGACTTCTTCTCTCGAGGACGAGTGAGAGGGAGATACGCTGGTGGGAGGGAAAATGGCGCACGGCTGTTCGTCACTGGCAGCTACTGTACATGGCCGGATGCAATGGGACGCGAGGAGCGGGTGGGAAGGGATGAGACGGGATTTTTCTTCTAATATGCTATCGTTTTACAGCGAGATAAGAGAGTTTTCTCTTGTCCTCTGATACCATGATACAAATAGAGGTAATAAACAAAAAAATATATTTATATAACACTTATTTATACAAGATTGAGATAAGATTTTTCTCAAATTGATGAATCAGATCTTCTGGTTACAGATCTATTCAACTAACAGTTATCTCTGTGCAATAAGTAATGACATCACACACTTAGGTCACAATCTCAATGTGACCGGTTTTGAGCATATTGATGTAACTGTATATGAACTTGCACATAGTCTTGCTAATTTTGGTCACTCCCAAAGAACTGTGTGCTCTCAGGGAGCTGCGTTTTCATATGTTCTGGTTGATTTTACTTTGTTTAACCATAATAGTATAACCAATAGATAACACAGTTCTCGTTTTTTCCAAAAATGTTGTTTCTATCATATTTATAACCATGGTTTTAAAAAATCTGTATTTAAAAAATTAATCTAAAATGGCGCTTATCAAACCTGTAATAACACACCATTGTTGCGTATAGTTATATAAAACTGCAGCAGACAACCTACGACTTAAACTATGATGTTTTGTTATAGTGGACAACTTGCAGTTGAGGGCTACTAAGTGCCATAATATTTGTAACTTCATATAATTAAACATCATACAATTTTTGATATTATTATTTATAATTAAATATAAATTTATAATCTTTATTAAAATATATGATTGATCAGTATATTACTGCTCAAATGATAGGTCTCGGATTTTAGTCTATGTGAGGGTCTTGATTTGAGTCTATTGTTGCACAAATATTTATAATATTTATGTAATTTTTTTATTTTTTTAACGTATAGATTTACAACCGAGTGGTGGAAACTAAGAAATTCCACACCAAACTTATAATAGTTTGCTCTCAAAATTAAGGTGTTCTTGAGAATATAAGTGTATAAGTACATGTTAGTTTCCACTAGTCTATTTTTTTAAATATAAATATAATTAATTACTTCTTTAAGTCGTATAACACAATAGATTAATATAAAGAAAAGGAACTGGTTGAAACATCAATGACTTGATGATTTTATCTACATAACATATAATCAAAAGAGCTCGTTATAATTTGTGAGGTAGCATTGATCTTATTTTATTAGATGATATTGATGATTTAATTGAATGACTAGTGAGAGAAATATATGCTAACTTGTAAAATATCAAAAATAATTTTATTTGTTATGATGATAATTTGACATGGAAAGGTATAGTGATAGCTTCAAAAGTTAGTGAAATGAGAATATACACAAGATTACTCGGGGCACAAAAATGAATTAGAAAGCCTCAAATTCAACGCTTTCAATTATCAAAGAGGAAGAAACTTATTCGATAAAGATAAACAAGAAATTAAAGAATACAATAGTGAGATGATGATAAGATTAAGAATGATAAAGTGGATTTTGATGATCATTAATATTAATTTTATATTGTTTTATCATTTTTGTAATGATAGTTTGACAATGTAATTTGATGTCATTTATATTTTGTTGGCCATATTTCTCTCTCTCTCTCTCTCTCTCTCTCTCTCTCTCTCTCTCTCTCTCTCTCTCTCTCTCTGTAAGAGGGTAAAACTAAAATTCATAAAAAAGACATCCCCTAACTATTTCTCGATAGAGGGATGTCATTTAATAAAATAAATTAGTAGGGTATTTCATGGATAAATTTCAGTAAAAAAAAGATGAAAAAGCAAATGCACAGGTAATAGGTCATTGCCATATACAAAAAGAGCAAGAAAACTGTATCACAAGCGACACAATACAAAGAATCTCATAGATTCGTTGAATGATCGCACATTTAAAAAAAGAAAACATCCCACAAGCAGGTGAACACAAAATAATCACTTACCACTTTGGTTTAACACAAAACGGACTCACTAAAAAATTTACACCAAAAATCAAACTTTAAGCGAGCCACATCAATGCAAACCAAGGCTTTTAGGGTGCTAGGAGTTCATGTTTTGATCATTTTTCACAAAAAAAAAAAGTTTCAGAAAAAAAGGATTTTTATCATTTTTCCCTCTATGCAATGGCCGTTTGAAAATAAATGTCTTAAATGGATATGATTCAATGAGTTTGGAAATTAAGGAAAAGGACAAAAGTGATTAAATAGTGATTACAGGTACACTTATCATTTAAAAAAAATAAAGATTTCTTATATAAGAAAAAAAACAATTATTAGGATGCTACAGAAAAAAATATAAAAATAACTTTCTATAGAAGTCAGCCAAACAAAAATTACTACTTAAACAAGGAAATAATGCTCTTATTCAGCCAGAGTCATGTACTGTTAATTCAGAATAGATTTAACTTCCTATACTGAATCCTGGGATGGCTAACTTTGTGGATTTCATGTCATATCACCATCTTGCTTCTTTGCATGTCACAGAAGAAAGAAAATCAACCTCATGGCAACAGAAAGGCTTTCTATTACATCCTGTTCTACACAACCAAAAGACTTCACAATCATCTCCACCTCAAGAACATGCATGAAAGAGTGACCCCTTCAGACTTCCACGTGTTGGGTCATCGGTCGATCCAATCCTTGAAAAGCAGCATCATATAAAGAGGGACATTCACCGCAGCAACAATCACAAGCAGCCGTAGCCGAAACAGCCGCTGGACCACTGTTCTGACTTTTGATTTGCTTGGGCGTTGCACTTTTGCAGTATCTTCTGGCTTCGACTCCCAGCTCAAGTCCACCGAGACAGATGCCTCTGCCTCTTGCAAATGCTTCTTTGCTGTTGGTCTCGAGACAACCTTTCTCCTGTCATGAGATCAGTCAGCATTTACAGAGACTAGGAAATTGCATCACCATGTACCAACACCAGGGAAAAAGCAGGCATTAGCACCAAAAATTTCCTCAACTGTCGAAAGCAAGATTCTATAGCCTGTATCATGTATAATATTTCTAATCAAGTTTGTACACACCTTCCTGTAAACCCTGTATCAGACTTTGGGGTTGAAACCGTTGTTCTGGCCTTCTTGACGAGATGCATTGACCCATCTGCATCCCAAACCATTTCATATTCGCAATTCTCTTCTTCATCTTTTTCTTTAGATGTGGACATTAGATTATTTTTCATTGCTCTAATGTAGCTCATACATTTGTCAGAAAGTCCCAAGCCATTTGTTGGCCACATGATTATCAAAACGAGAGTTATGACAAACTGAGTCAGATACCTGACAGTAACCAAGGAGAAAAATTAGTGCAAACTGGTGGCAAAAGTAATCACTCCTAAACAACCACAATAAACTAATAATAATAGCAAGTGAAATTTATAACAAAGGTAGTACCAGATGTAGATATGAGTTTGCATTGGAAGAAAACATAAATTAGTAGAAACAGCACCCTCTGAGTTGGTTGAATTTGATGATGCAGATCTTGCAGACAGCAGCATGAATGATGGATACAGGTTTCCCTGCTGCCAGCTGATTGTTCCAACAGTGTGCTGCACAATTCATAATATTAGACTCTAGAAATAAACCACAACCAAAATATACTAGTAAAATCCTACCTCAGTTACAGTTCCAGAAGGTGTAGAGTGTATCACTGTACATTGATCATGATCATGACCTGACAACACAAGTGTCTGCAACAAGCAAAATGATGTTAGACAGGAGCTTGTGCACTTATGAAATCAATAATAAACTGTCAAAAAATAACAAAGCTTACAGGTCTGATGAGGTCCAGTAAATGGTTTGAAGTTTCCTCGCTTAGATAGTTCTGATACCTAAACTGATTATATATTAGTTATCCAGTACAATCACATGAAAAACCATCATGTTATGCTCCTACCAAATACTTATCACAAAGGTGAATCATGGATTTATGAGATTCCATGATCAGTTCCAGTATATAAAACTCTCTAAAAGAAAGATCAGACAGAAATCAAGACTTACGAGATTCCATGATCAGTACCAGCATACGAAATCCTCTGAGAGATAAAGATACAATATCATTAGTTACCAATGGTAACATGTTTGTTGATTACTTCAGAGCTACCTGGATGAGTGGCCTAATTCATAATATGCACGATGGAGGTTATAAACAAGCAAAACAATGAAGATACCTGATTGATAACAGAGGAAGAACGATGTGAACCACAAGGGGTGTCATTAGGACGATAAAGAGGGATGTGTGTCAACAAAACCTTTGGATTCAATGGGGCATCTAGAAAGTATACATAAATGAGATAAGATTAGCATAATCCAAATTAAATGCAGGTCATCAGTCAAAAGAACTCACAAACCGTTAGATATGTTTTTGATAAAATCCCAGGATAAAGATGTTTCCTTTCCTTGTTTAGGCCCTGCATAATCAAAATTATCTTCAGAAAAATCCATACATTGAACTCACAAAATTACTTGTGGCCATATAAAAGAAACTACTAAATCATCAAATTTATACTCCTCTAAATAAAATAAACCAACTAATACAATGTCCCAAGAAAATTTATATAATAGATAATCATAGAAGGACCGAGAAGAGTATTGGCGAAAGCCTTATGCACTAGACCATACTTTTTCTACAAGAATTAAATTGTGGTAAGATAAATATCAAACACAAGTACAAATTTTCATTGTTTTCTCCTCCTTGTGGACTTGCTTATTCTATTGTCAGTTTCCAAGTCTATTCCAAAATAGATCTCCCAGAAAAAAAACACTTCCAGATGTGCCACAATGGAATGGATGGTGAAGTGAGTTCATGGATTTTACCCATTTTAGAAGACATAGCTCATCATGTATGCTTTTTAAAGCAACATATATCATCACTTTATTGTGTGGAACAATAGAAAACAAAATAAACCAATCGTAGAAAATCTCATGATTAAGGGATTCTGAATCTCATAATTAAGGGATTTTATAATCTCATATTTAACTATCTCCTATTTTAGGTCACTCAATTAGTATCAAATCAGCCCATATTGTAGGAAATGAATTAGAATAAAATATTGCATAGAATCAATTTCCTTAGTTGTACAGGTTTTAATCAGCCTATATGTCTTCTTTTGCATACAAAAAAAATTAATGAATGAGAAAAATTATATTCTCTTGTGTTCATGATATCAGAGCCTATTTTGGGCCACTCAATCAAGTATCAAATCAGCCCATATTATAGGAAATGAATTAGAATGAAATATTATACAAAATCAATTTTCTTAGTTGTACAGATCAAGGTTTGACTTACCGGTCCGTACCAGCATACCGAGTTCATCATGGTACTAGTACGGTATCGGTACCAGGTGGTACGCATAGTGCATACCATCCGATATATTAAAATATAATATTATACAGTGATTAAAAAAGCGTTAGGCGTCAGGGTCCCAAAACGCCCGAGGCGCTAGGCGCTCGCTCGAGCGAAGCGAAGCGCCAAAATATTTAAAAATATATAATATAATTAATAAATATAATTATTTAAATAAAAATATCATATTTAATTAAGCAAATTTGAAGTATAAATTACAAAGTCACAATGTTACATCAACAAAAATTTTAAAATTCAAAATAATAAACTTTTACATCAAAATCACTCGTTATAATCATTATCATCATCATTTTCGTACAAATCATCTTCATTAATTTCGTCCTCTTCCTCTTGTCCTTCCTCTTCATCAAAATATGTCTCATTCTATGTGTTTTCAATAATAATAGGAGCTGATCTTGATGCTGCTGCACTTAATTTTCTTTTTGTCATCTACCTTGTATATGTTTGTAATTCTCCAGCACCTGAGGCTCTTGCCACATCTCCCCATGTCAATCTATCATCTTCAAATACAAGCTCATCTTCGGCATCATGTAAGTTGGCACCCATTTCTCCCACCAGCCACTCATTTGAACCATCAATATCTTGTAATGAGATTGGATCAATTCTATTTCGTAATTCATGATGAGCTTTCAAAGCTTGATTATACTTTACGTAAACAAGATCATGTAATCGTTGATGTTCCAATCGATTTCTTCTCTTCGAGTGAATCTGTCAGATAATATAATTTAAAAATATATTAATATATATAAATAAATAAATAAGTAAATAAATTGAAACAAAAGTATTTAATGATTCTTACATGCTCAAAGACACTCCAGTTCCGTTCACAACCTGAAGCGCTACATGTCAAACTGAGTATTTTGATAGCAAATTGTTGTAAGCTTGGAGTGGAATTTCCAAAGAGACTCCATCATTCAGTTGTAAAATTTATGTTATTATTAGGAATAACATAATAGTATACCAATTACCACAGATGAAATTATTTATATCAAATTGTTATTACCTGGAGATGTAATTGTCCTAGATCGAACTGCCACTGGAATTCCAAAAAGACCTTCAGCATTCTTATATAAAGATAATTCATGAATAACCTTATCTTGTGCTTCAACACCTGGAACTAATCTTATAATGCACTGATATAACCCATCTAGAACTTCTGTATCAAACCCAATAGATGTAATCTTATAAAAAAATTCTGGATTCAAATAATATCCTACTGCATTTAAAGGATGATGAAGCTGACAATTCCATCTTTCATCAATGATTGTAAAAAATTTCTCATATTTTTCTTTATTTTCATTAAAAGACTTTTTAATCGTCTCCTTTGCTCTATCCATAGCCTCATAAATATATCTCATTGCAGGCTTATTTTCATTATCCACTAATCGAAGGACACGAACAATAGGGCCCATTTTCTTTAATATGTAAACCATATGATTCCAAAAGGATGACATTAATATTATATCAGTGGCTCTCTTACCTTTTATTTCTTTTGCCCATTTACTTATCACCCATTTCTCAGAAGTTTAACATGTTTCTCAGATTATGTTTTTGACGATGCACGCTCTGTAACATCAAAAATTATGTAGCAAATCAAGTAACACCATATCTCACCAATTCTTTATTGCTTGTAAATTCTCTCATAATGTTCAAAGCTCCAATATGATTATAAAGAAAACCAACAACAAAGATTGCCCTTTCTAATGTTTTTTTAATGTCCGGAATATTTTCAATATCCTCCAACATTAAATCGATACAGTGTGCCACACATGGAGTCCAATATAAGTGCTGTCTTTTTTATTTAAGTAATTTACCTGAAATAAACGATAAAAAATTTATAAGATTTAATTGAAGATAAAAATAAATAAAATATTTAAAATATTTAAAAAATAGATAGTACTAGCTAATACATAGTTGCTTCCGTTGTTGGTTATGACTTGGACGACATTTTTTTCTCCAATTTCTTCTACAAACTTGTCAAGCAAATCATATATCTTATCTCCAAATTTCACAAAAGACGAAGCATCTATTGACTTTACAAACATGGTCCCTAAAGAACAATTAACCATAAAATTAATTATACTTTTACGTCTTCTGTCGGTCCAAACATCTGACATAATAGAGCAACCATGTATTGCCCATGATTCTTTATGACCCTTTAATGAATCATTTGTATACTCCAATTTTTTTTTCAACAATGGAACTCGCATCTCATAATAACTTGGAGGTTTTAATCATGTACTATATCTTCCAATAGTTTCAATCATATCCTTAAAACTGTCTAGACGAGTGGTACTAAGTGGAAGACCAGCCTGATAGAAGAAGCGAGCAATGTATTGAATTGTTCTTCCTCTTATTTTTTTATCTCAAGCATCACTTACATTTGTTTGTCTTAATTTTAAATCTCCTACTTGCCCTTATTGCTTTTGTGATCCTTGAAACATATATAGATCCATCGGTCCCTTTTTACGCTTCTTAGTAGTAGTGCTCATAACTTCTTTTTCTCTTCTGTCGTATATATTTTTTCCACTTGAGTTGATATTTATGGAATAATCTTCTTCATCATCCCTGATATATTCAACATTATCCTCTGATAAATTTCCATAAGATTCATTCTTTTGTATCTTTTTTTCATTCATGTAAGCTAGCAACTCTTCTTTTACCTCAGGTAGACACTTCTTACAAGCTGCTGCATTTTTGAAATTTCCTACCAGATGTTGTTTTGCACGAAAAATCTCACCTCTAGTAGTCTTATCACAGAATATGCACGTAACTGCATTAGGATCTTTAGAATCCTTTAGATAGTTGTACTTCCATGTTGGATCCTTTTTTAATGTCACCAGAGAATTTATTAAGTTGCTCTGTTCGCTTGTTATTTATCTTAGAACCCTAACAATAATTTCAAATAAATAAGAATTAATATTATTAAAATTTAAAATCGATAGAATATATTATTAATCTAATAAATAAATAAATATTATTATTAGTATACTATTTAATACTTAAAAATACTGTTAACAGTATAATGTTTAGTGTTAACTATATTGTAATATGGATAATATACTATATATGTAATAAATATTAACAAGTATACTACTATACTGTTAATATTTAATATATATCACACTGTTAACAGTATATTAATAGTATACTGTTAATAGTTTATACTATTAATATTTAATATACATTATACAGTATACTGTTAATGTGTTAACAGTAATATTAACAATATACTATTATACTGTTAACAGTATATTGTTAACAGTAGAATCGAGATGAGCTGACCTGACCGCGAGAGTAGCAGCGACGGCGACGGCGGCAAGCGGTAGCAGTGACGACTGCGAGCTGCAACGAACGATGGCGAAGAGAAACGACAGCAGAGATGGTGTCGACGACGTAATCCAAGCGACTAAAGCAAGCTATCGGGCACTCGGGCGAGAGCAGTGACAGCAACGAAGACAGCAGCAACGAGGTGGCAGCGAAAGCGGCAGTGGCAGCAAATACGACAGCGGCGATCGGGATTAGGGTTGAGTTAACAGCAAATATATAGCTACGTTAGTTGGTTCGATTGAACCAACTAACGTGACAGACCGAACCAGAGCTCAAAGCTTGGTTCGGTTGATTGGATTAAACCGGGTGCTCGCCCGAATCGCCCGTCGCCTAGGCTCGGGCGAGCGCCCAGGCAGCGCGTGATGATTGAGGCGCTCGGGCCTCGCCTCGCCTCGCCTCGATCTTTTAATATAATATTAAAATATTAAAATATTAATATAATATTAATATTTTAATATAATATTAAAATATTAATATTATATTAATATTTTAATATAATATTAAAATATTAAAATATAAAAAAAAGGAGAGAAAAAGGGGCGACGTCGCCTCGATCTTTCTCCCCGCGCGGGAGAAAGAGCGCCCGCGACCCGCGGGCGGCGGCGGCGCACGGGCGAGGACTGCGCGCGGGCGATAGGTTTTTTTTCTCCTCTTTTCTTTTTTTTTCCTTCTTTTTCCTCTTCTTCTTCTTCCTCCCTTTTTCTCACTCAATCGACCGCCGACGGTCGATTTTTGGCGGAATCGCCCGGTAGCGGGCGGTCCGCGTACCGGCAACCTAGCGAACCGGTATGTACCGGCCATACTGGGCGGTAAATATCGAAATTGCAAACCTTGGTACAGATTGTACTCAGCCTATATATGTCATCCTTTGTATCCAGAAAAGATTAATGAATGAGAAAAATTATATTCTCTTGTGTTCATGGTATCAGAGTATGGTTTCTATAGGAATCATTTTTCTTCTTTCTTTCAGCCTTAATTGTTGAAAGTCATTTCCCCTATTCTGCCACTTTCTGGATCAGCCCCAACTATTTCTTCTTTGTTTGTTTGTGAGGAACCTATGCTACATATCTAGAGGAGAGAAGATGAAACCAATGCTTCCATCTCCAACAAAAAGCTTAGGTGACAATCCATCTTTGCTAATTACAATGCATAAACTCAACAGATATGGATTTCTTCATTGGTCTCAGTCTGTAAAGTTATATATTCAAGGAAGAGGAAAGATCGGTCATTCGACCAGATCAACAAAGACACTTGCAGAGGAAGATCCCAAGTTCGAAGTATGGGATTCTGAAAATTCCATGATCATTTCATGATTGATAAACTATGAAACCAGAGATTGGCCAAACAATTTTACTATTAGCAAAGGAGTTATGGGATGCTATGGTTGAGACCTTCAAATATAGGGAATTCAGCCAAGTATTTGAGATTACAAACAAGATTAAAGAGCTTAAACATGGTAATACTAGTGTTACAAAATACTTTAATACCTTGCAGACACTCTGGCAAGAGCTTGATATTTTTTATGATTTTGAGTGGTCATGTGTTGTTAATAGTGCTCGATATACAAAATTGCTTAAGAGGGATCGAGCCTACCAATTTTTGGTATGTTTAAACAAACTAGATGAAGTTCGTGGATGAATATTGGAGAAGGATCCATTGCCATCTCTCCAAGCTATATTCTCCGAAGTTAGGAGGGAGGATAGTAAAAGACAAGTCATGATGGGATCTTCCACTCCATCAATGGTTGCAAAAAATTCTACACTAATTATGAGAGCTGAAATTATTTCCTTTGCTAATGTTATGCAACATAATCAAAGGAAGGGAGATGATAAAAGGCAAGTATGATGTGATTTTTGCAATAACCCATGACACACGAGAAACTTGCTGGACGATACATGAAAACCAACAAACTGGAAGAACAATCAAGTTCCAAAAAAGGCTAATAGCAAAGGATTTCAAGTAGACAATCAATCTGTCACCACTTCTAAAGGAGCCGAAATGTTTCTATTCAATAAGAAAAAAAATTGAGCAACAATTTAAGTTTCTAAACCAGTCCCAAAATCCTAATCTTACTCTTTGGCCAAAAAAGGTAATTGTTTCACAGCCATGTTAGCTTCTTTTGGTCTTAAGGCTCCTTGGATCATGGATTCAAGTGCAACAGACTGTATGACTAACCTTTCACACTTATTTTCCGTCTACACACCTTAAACTGGAAACTCTAAAATAAAAGTTACTGATAGATCACTTTTTTCTATAGCAGGAAAAGGCACAATTGAAATTTCAAATTCCTTTGCATTAAATTCTATGCTTCATGTTCCCAACTTGTCTTGTAAAGTAGCAAACTCAAATGATTTACATTATGTTGCTAAATTCTTTCCTTCTTACTGTGAACTCCAGGACCTGTATTCAAGAAAGATGATTGGCAGTGCTAAAGAGAGTTAAGGACTTTAATATCTTGAAGAAAACGCTCCTTGGAAGAGACAAGCTCAATTGACAATAAATAGTAACACTCCTACTAGTAGTGAAAAATGTTGTGGCACTATAGACCAAGGTTCGCAATCTCGTACCATACCGACGTATTGATCAATAGGCGGTATGATACGTACCGAGCGTACCGACACATGATCTATTAAGGTACCAAGTTATACCATACGTACCAATCCTCCATCGGACTGGTACATACCGAGTATGCTGAGTGGTACAATACGGTATTGCCAACCTTGCTATAGACTAGGCCCCCTAAGCTTTCCTTATTCTCAAAAGTTTTTACCTTCACTATTCAGAAACAATAATGGTTCTCTATTTCAATGTAAAATTTGTCAATTTGCTAAACACCATCGCATTGTTTTTTCTTCTCGGCCTTACAAAAAATCGAAACCATTTAGTCTTATACATAGTGACATCTGAGATCCTTCGAATGTGACAAAGCTGTTTAGAACCAAGTAATTTATAGCATTTATTGATGACCATACAAGAGTATGTTGGACTTACCTCATAAAAGAAAAATCTGATGCTAAAAAAACTTTTTAAGAACTTTTATACCATGATCCAAAATCAATTCTAAGCAAAAAATACAAGTTTTGAGAATTGACAATGGTAGAGAATACTTTAATACCATTCTTGATTCCTGCTTGTTAAAGCATGAAATAATCCACCAATTTTCATATGTTGATATCCCCTAACAAAATGGTATTGTAGAATGAAAAAATAGACACCTACTTAAAGTAGCATGCCCTCTTTTATTTACCACTTATGTTCTTAAACAAGGATTGTTATACCGGTCCATATTGAGCTCAGCTCAGTACGGTATGATACCCGGTACCGAGCGGTACACACAGGGCATACCGCTCAGTATATATATATATATATAATATAAGTTAAAAAATAAAAAAGGGCGATAAGTCGCCTCGTTCCTTCTCCCCACGCGGGGAGACGTTTCTACTCTCCTCGGGGGGTCGCCCACTGGTGAAGAAATAGCCTATGGGCGACGAATAGCGAGGGGGAAGAGCAACACGACTCTAGGTTTTTCTTCTCCCTCTTCTTCTTTCTCCCTCCCTCGGCTGATACCCTCAGAAATCGACCGTCGACAATCAAAATCGATCGTTAATTTCGGATTGTAACGGGACGGAAACAGCCCCAATCGATGGTACCATCGGGTACATGTCGAAACGGCAATCCTTATTCCTAAATATCTTTAGCGAGATATCAGTCTTACTGCTTCATATTTAATTAATCGAATGCCTATCAGAATATTAATTTTCAAACACCTCTTGATCATTTATCCACATAAGAAACTATTTAACTCTCTTCCACCAAGGATATATGGATGCATTGCTTTTGCCCATTTTCATAACCCTCATCGAAGTAAACTTGAACGTCGTGCATTAAAGTGTTTGTTCATTGGCTTCTCCCCGACTCAAAATTACAAATGTTAGGATCCTATATTGGAAAAAACATTTGTCACTATGAATGCCACATTCTTTAAGAACCAAACATATTTTCAAAAAATTCATCTTCAAGGAGAGAATTCTACCCAAGAAGATTGTTTTTGGAAACTATCTCTACCTATCCCTACTTCCTTATCGAATTCATCTCCTACTTTCACTTTGCCAAACCTACCTAGCCAACAACTAACTAGCCCTATTAATACTCCTGAATCCAAATCTCCTACTCCATAACCCAAATCTCCAATGCCATAACATGTTATTGGATAGTCTAGTTCAAGGGGCTTCATGTGTATTAAAGACAATGAAACCTAGAAAATATCGATGTTCACCCTCCTAAGTACTACCAAGAGTCTAAACTGTAACTAATCCATACATAGACATAAGTAACTCCACTTCTTCCTCAGATCTTGATGTTCCTATTACCATTAGAAAAGGAATTAGATCTTGTACAATGTATCCTATATCTAAATATGTATCATAGACTGTCTCCAGCCTTTAAGGGTTTTACAACTCACTTGTCTGGTTAGAAATTCCAGAAAATATACAGGATACTCCATTAATTCCAAAATAGAGAGGCAATTATGGAGGAGATGAAAGCACTTCAAAAGAATGATACTAAAGAGGAAGAATCAAGTGGGATGCAAATGGGTGTTTATTGTTAAATATCAGACAAATGGTTCTATTAAAATATAGTAAGGTTTGCCTTACCGGGCAGTAAGGCCCCGTATCGAATGGTACGTACCTATCTGCCAGCTAACGATTGTTTCCGCCTGTTCCCATGCGAAATCGACCGGTAACGGTCGATTTCGACCGTCGCCGGCCGATTTTGAGTGGTCTCAACCGAGGGAGGGAGAAAGAAGAAGAGGTATGCCCTGTGCATACCGCTCAGTACCGAGTACAGTACCGCACCGAGCAGAGCTTGATACGCCGGTATGGACCGATTTGGCAATCCTTGAAATATACAAAGCCAGATTGGTTACAAAAGGATTTACTTAAACATATGGTATTGACTACCAAGAAACATTTGCTCCGGTTACAAAACTAAGTACAAGTCAAGTATTATTATCTCTTGCAGCTACTTTTGAATGGCTTTTTACATCAATTATTTGTGAAAAATGTCTTTCTAAATGGAGAAGTGGGGGAAGAAGTACACATGGATCTACCACCCGACTTTGAGAATTTGTATGGCTCGAATAAGGTGTGAAGCTGAGAAGATCTCTTTATGGTCTCAAGCAATCACCACGTGCATGGTTTGAGATATTCACAAGATCAATTTGTGGCCATAAGTCACTCGGACCATACAATGTTCTATGAACACTCATATAAGAGAGATATTGTTAATCTTATAGTTTATGCAAGCAATATTATCCTAACAAGCAATAATGACTTAAAATTGGAGAAATTGAAGCACATACAAGCCAAAGAGTTTGAAATTAAAGATCTTAGCTAGCTAAGATATTTCTCAGGCATGGAAATAGCGAGATCAAAGAATGAGATATTTGTTTTACAAAGGAAATACACCCTAGACCTTCTAAAAGAAACAAAGATACTTGGTCATAAACCTGTGGACACTCTAACAGAGATCTCAATCATAAATTAAGATGTCCTTCTCAAGGAGCCATGGTAGATGCAATCAAATATCAGAGATTAGTAGGTAAGTTGATTTAGCTATCTCATACTTGCCCAGACTTGGCATTTGTAGTGAATATAGTGAGTCAATTTATGCATTCACCACATAAAGAATATTTAGAGACTATATAAGATTCTTATATATCTAAAAGTATTTCAAGCAAGGGATTATTATCCAAAAAGGACAATCATATATAATTGAGGCCTTCACTGATGTTGATTAAGCAGGATCACTAAGTGATAGGAGATCAACTTCAGGATATTGTACATTTGTTGAAGATCATTTGGTGACTTAGAGGAGCAAGAAGCAGACAATTGTTGCTAGAAGCAAGGATTGCAAAATTGAATCGTACTGCCTGTATCGGGCGGTACACTTGACCATCCGATATGAAGTTGTTTCCGCCCCGTTACTGCCCGAAATAGATTGGTAACAGTCGATTTTGATCATCATTGCTCGCTATCAGGCGATATCAGCTTGGCTACGACAAAAGAAGAAGAAGCAATGAGGGAGAAGGAAGAAGAAAGAGAAAGAGGGAGAACCTCGGGACGACGCCGCCCTCTAATGGCGAGACGGCAGCTCGGCTTCTTAGCCGTGTTTTTCACCGAAGGCCGAAGACGATTGCAGCCTTCGTCTTTCTCGGACGTCGTAGATGAGGAGAATGTCAAGACGGCGTTGCCCTCTAACGGCGAGGCGACGACTGCTTCACTGTAGTTTTCTCCTCGTCTAAGGCGACGAGGAGAAGAGGAGGCCTCGGCGACGTCACCGAGGCTTCTCCTCATCTGCGCTGGGAGAAGAAAACGAGGCGACGTTGCCTCCTTTTTTTTAATTATTTTATGTTATATATATATATGTATGTATATATATATATGTGTGTATATATATATATATATATACAAGATTACCATTCGATATGCCCTGGCATACCGCTCGGTACGCCCATACCATACCGTACCGAGAGCTCGGTATGTCGGTATGAAACGAAATTACAAACCTTGGCTAGAAGCAATGTTGAAGCAAAGTTCAGAGCAATAGCACAAGGTATTTGTGAACTCTTATGGCTAGCATGCTTCTAAAATAATTATGAATACCCACTGAAACTCCTACGAGACTATACTGTGATAATAAGAGCTCATAATCCAATGCACCATGATAAAACAAAGCATATTGAAGTAGATCAACATTTCATAAAGAAGAAAATTAAGGAAGGAATTGTCTGCATACCTTCTATTCCCTATAGAGAAACAACTAATGTCAATTCTTACCAAAGAGCTTCAAAGATCTTTATATGAGGATTTAACTAACAAGCTAGGAATGATTGACATTTACGAGCCAGCTTGAGGGGAATGTAGAAAATCCCATAATTAAGATATTCTGAACCGCATAATTAAGGGAATCTATCACTTATTTTGGGTCACTTAATCAATATCAAATCAGCCCATATTATAGGAAATGAATTAGAATGAAATATTATACAGAATCAGTTTCCTTACTTGTACAAGTTGTAATCATTGTATATAAATCGTCCTTTATATATATAAAAAATTAATGAATGAAAAAAATTATATTCTCTTGTGTTCACCAATGGACGTGACTTTTTTTAGGTATTTGAGTATAAAAGCCCCTGCAAGCTCAGTTGCGAACATATAAAAAAATGAGAAAGAAGAAAGGAGAAAAAGATAAAAACATTAATTACCCTTATCTCAGTCATTGCTGAATCTACTAAATTGAGAAGCCTAAGGTTTGTATGGTTGTTGAACAAAATCAAACAATCTAGTTCTCCAGGAGATCTTTTATTAGAAAAAAAAACAAATTTCCTTAATAGGCAACATAAGTAGTTTACCAATGATATACCTCAATATTCCAACTTCTTATAAGCTCAATTGACAAGCCTCAACTTTTTCCATGACACACATAGGTATATTACTACTGAGAGCAATATCTTCAAAATCATACTGATCAAAAGCATTATAAAGCACATCCTCACAATATCTGCATACCTTAAATCTACAGCAAACTTTGACAACCATATTCAACTCCAAGGTTTCAAATATTACAATTTACTGATCATAATGCACCAATTCAATCGTGTAAAGGTAATGCTGTCGTACCAAATATATTGGTTACACTAACATATCAATCAATTTTTAAAAATATCTTTTATTGGTATACCAAGGAATTCTATATCATACCACAAGTAGATATTAGTCTAATAAAATATCAACGCAGATAGAGGTGTTCAAATTTTAAAATATTTAGAACTAGCTCTGACTCCTTTATAACTTTCCACGGGAAATAACTCATATTTTAGGGCATCACTTAGCATGATTTTGGATGAAATTTTCCTTTTCAATGATATCCTTAACAAGCAAGTTAATAATTATTACGATTTAAGGTAAGGATTAACAATTTCAATATATTCTCAACCTAACATCAATTAGCTCAAATCACAAGTTTGATATGGGACCATGTTTTTCTTTTCTTATTCTGTATGTGGCAAACGTTTATACATGAAGCCCCGTGCAAAAGTATTCTTATGGCAAGGGAAAGGCTTGAGCCTTGAATGTCATGAATTAAATCATTAAGAACTCAGCCCACCTCAATTTGACCACACTGTATAAGCTCCTAATCTTGTGTTTAGTCCACAAAAGTACTCCTAATATGATTTGAACTGGACCATCCAAAACAAGGTGGTGTGTGGCGTGCACGCCCGGACCATCATGTGCCATCTGTTATATACCGCTTTAGGTGGTACGATGATCATTGTCTTAATTCATATTGCCTCTCAAGATGAGAGATTTCATTCATCTAAATACTATTTTCAAAAAACTATTTAACTGATTGTACATAATAAAAAAGGGAAGAAATTAGAACAAAATAGGGTCCTTTATGGATCATGCACAAAGAAGAAAATTCTAAGAGAGAATATTGCAAGAATCAAAGAAGAAAATTCTACAGAATCATCTTGCAAGAAAGGAAGAACATCATGTATAAAGAAGGAAGAATATTTTACAAGAATATTTTGGAATCTTATCTTCTCAAAAGATGACCAGATACAATGTATTGAATCATCTTGAAGTGATTTTAATTTTACTTCTTATTTGTTAATTATTTTTCTTCTTGTGTTTGTGGCCAATATAAAGAGGCCAAGCATTATAATGGGATCATCAGTCTTTGAATGAATAATAGTTTTATTTCCCACAAAATTGTGTGAGTAATGCGAGACCACAGTTTTCTCCCCGATGTGAGTCGAAGGACATGGAACGATTCCAAGATTATCCCCTACATTTCTTTCCTCTCCTATCCTCAGCTAGCCTACAACGAAGACCAAAAAATTGATCTCTCAACATCAGAAGTCAATCAGAAGGGTGTCAAAGTGCTCCTCAATAATCTAGGTATGTGATTAAACTCCAGCTTTGTTCTTTATTGCTTAAATTAATATTTCTACAAATCGGATTTTGTTTGCCTCCTCTCTCTCTCTCCGTTTTAACCCATTTTTTTTATTGATATCCCACCCAACCATCTCTCTCTTCATATTAAGCATCCCCTTTAGGGTTGTCCTACATCAGATTATTAAAGACTTTTTTATAATATTTTATTTATTTTCTAAATTCTGGTACATGATGGTGTCCTGTCAGTACACTGGTGCTGAGTCCGCTCAGGACTAGCACAAAGACAGTAACTGAGATGACAAACATTGGATGAGACTATATATTTTATTTCAGATTAGCAAAAGTGCATCACAATAGAAGCATAATCTACTATGATTTGCATTATAGTAAAATAACAAAAATCTGACCAAAGAATAGATGTAGCACTTAACTTCAACATGTTACTAATATTTTATAGATTAGAAGGAAACATGATGGGCATCTCAAAGGAACAATAATCTACCATCGAGTGTTTGAGCATCAACAACGATAAAGTTGATCTTTCCAACAGATATTTGGTAGTTTCTTGCTCCAAATTCCTTCTCATAATGACTGATCACCTGTTAGCAGGAAAACCTTACAATATTTAACATTCTCGTCAAGTAAATCATTAGATGTAGCATAACATTTAAAAATAAATAAAAAATGCTGTTGATTATGATTCAAAGGTTACTTCAGAATTAGATTGTGTTATCGACCACAAATTAGTTAACCAGACAGAGCTGCTTTTATCAAATCACAAATCAAGCACCCAAATCTTAATATATACTCAATGTACAAAAACTATGTCATGATGTTTCAAATTAAAAGACAGAATCGGCATCTAAAGTGCACATCAGACACACGACCAAGAAACATAAAGATGACAAAAACAAGGACAAAACATTTATCTTGTCATTCTTATTGAGGTTTTGAAAAGTTCAGGAGATCAAGAAATAGTCTGGCACTAGTTTATTTAATAAAATTTTAAGATTTAGGAAGATGTCTGATAAATGAAGAGAGATAGGTAGAACTATTACAAATGAAGAGCTTTTTATAAGAATAAGAGAGATATGTAGAACTATTCTAATTACAAAGGGATTAATATTATAGATCACAGTATAAATTTTGTCAAGGAGTGCTTAAAAGTCGAATAAGATATAAAACAAATATCTCTAAAAATCAATTTGATTTTATGATTTGAAGATCTACAATAAAAGCTTTTTTATTAAGACAATTAATACAAAAATAGAGAGATAAGAATAAAGATATGCATGTCTTTTATTGGTTTTGACAAGACATGTAAAGTTCCTAGAGATTTGTTATGATGGGTTTTAGAAAATAAAAATGTATCCACTAAATTTAATGATGTTATAAAATATATATATGATATTGTACTGGTGCTAGAACTATAAAAGGTGTTTAATATTGAGTTTTCTGTTAGTATAGGACTGCATCATAATCGGCATTAAATCATTACCATCTTATATTGGTGATGGACAAACTTATATATCATATATTGGACAGATCCGCATTAAATCGCTACCATCTGATATTAATTTACTTGATGATAGTTTAAATAGAATTAAGTGTATACTTGAATTATAGGGATAGATCTTGCAAACTAAAGGTTTTAAATTAGTAGGACTAAGACTAAATATATGAGACAATCTTAGCAATACCAGGAGTAAACATAATGATATACTTAAGCTGGATAGATAAGAAGTTATAATAAGTAAAAAAAATTAGGTATCTTGGATTCATTATTCAATGAGATGGAGAGATTGATCTAAACTAAAAACTAATTAGTTAAAGTGAGGAAGGATGTTATTGATCTATCATGAACCCTTCAAGACCTCTGCTTCACTGGTCAAGAATTGGGTTGGATGTTCAAGTGATGTTGAGTGACATTGGGATCGATACCCAACATGTTCTTCAAAGACCATGTAAAGACCTAGGTGTTGGTCTTCAAAAAATGAGTTCCAACCTCTTTGCATCAAGTAATGCTGCTCTAATTTCAATGGTGTGGTCTGATCGGTTTCTATTGAGGGGGTCTTCAATGAATGTATCAACTGCCTTGGGATGTGGAGATGGCTTCGAGGCTTCCCGAAGATCCATTGGGGATGGCATCTTCTTGAGGAGAGAGATTGCAATTAGGTAATATTGGCGAGACTTTCCTCAAATTGCTCCTAAGCTTCCCAAACCCTAATCAGGAATTTTTAAATTAATATCACCACTCAAAGCCTATTCAAAGTGGATCATCCAATAATGGAATTGTAAGCTGATAGGATACTGACGACCATGAATTTTGTTGCCATTGTTTTCGACCTAGGACTAAATCTAAACATCACGTGCAAGTTGATGATCCCAAGAAGTGAGATTGAGTCACCACGAACCTTGTTAGTGATGAGGACATTAGGACGAATGGTCGGTGTAATCTTCTGAAAGGCATCAAGATGGATCATAGCTCTCTTCACAAAGGCATTTATCATTCTGATAGAGATGATAAGGGTGTTGTTCTGGTTGAGATCGAGGTGCTCTGCCTCTTTTTCTTTGAAGGTGATTTCTTGATCTCCGTCGAGCCACCGATGCTTCTCAGTAGTGGCTCTGATGTAGGCTTCACAAAGGCACTATCTCCCCTGATGTCGAACAATCGATAATGACGTCCGTCTATCTTTTAACCAAACCCTCCTAGTGTGTGGAGAAGGTTCACGTGTTTGCATATGAAATGCTCGAGGTGCCCTTAATGGATGAGTTTGGTCTCAAGGATCATTAACACAAAAAATGCACTGAAGACTCGTTTATAAAAATTTTTTACTTCATTAAAAGAAATTTTCATACATTATGCGTCGAGACTTTTATAAGTTTACAAGGTAAAGAAGTCCCAATGCTAAAAAGAAAAAGAAAAAACAATACAAGGCTTATTAGCAAGCAGGGACAGCTAATTCTGGTTCTAACTTGGAATTATCAACCACCACCACAATTACGAGGTCTTATTCAACACCCAAGATCGACTCGATAGGAGCCTCCCCGACTTCTCCCAGCTGGGCTGCTATGCTGAACTCCCCTAGCTTAGCAAACTCTTCAACATCCTCTTCTATCTCCTCGCCTTCCCCAACATTGCCGCCTTTGGGAGGCGTAATCATTGAAGCAATCGCTCCACATTTTGATGAGGTCTCTGACATGATCACTGGGTGGTGTTCAGGGCATTTGGATGAGCTCTCTAAGACATTAGGACTCGAGCAATTTCTAGACATCAAATGATAGCCATACTAAAAGAGTTATAAGTTATAACCATGTTAGATGATTCCTTTATGTCACCCAATCGACTCCCGATACTTAGTAGCTCCATTCAACTCATGTTGTAGTCGAAGGAACTCCGCTAGCCAACATTGGACAACTCTTCACAAGCTAGTCAACTCTTTAATCAAACAGGCAAGGTAAACATATGGAGACTAGATATGAGGGCCTATTCGGTGACCCATCACTTCTTCAATCGCATCCTCAAGCTACTACCTATTAGAGCCGAGAAATTGCTTCAACTCCGAGAGCTCCACCTCCTCCACAATGTATGAGCCCTTTCTTCCTCTTCAAGCCAGCCAAGTCCAAAGTCAACTGAGCTCTTTTAAGCTGTAGTCAGCATGGCAAGTTTATTCTGAAAGTCCTCCCTAGGCCTAACGGTCCGATTGGCCTAAGGCATTTAGTGGCCCGAAAATCGATGCTCCTCTGTGAAGGGCTCATTGCGTTTGCTTCTTCTACATCGAGGTGACCTGTTAGCCATATGCTTTTGTCGACCTGATTCACAATAGGCCACCTCCAGCATGGTTGGGGCCTCGATCCTCAGGTCAAAAGAGGGCCTCAGGTGGGAAGGTTCGAGGGCCTTCCTTTTTAAGAGCTTTGCTCCTCTCATCGGCAATCTTGACTCTTAAGGAAGGATATGACAAAGTTCATGTCTGCAAAAGGATGGAAGTCAAAAATATACAAAAAAGACAACATAAAAAAGAGGGGAATTTAAATCCTGATACAAACCTTGAGGGGAAGAACTCGACATAACATTTTCACAAGCTAATGTTCACTCATCTCAGCTATGCCGTTCGAGCTAGTTAAGGCTTAGGCGATTCTGGTGATTTGTCCGTCCCTAATCAGCTTAGGGGGAGCATCAGTGAACTTTCAGGTAACTCGAGCTAAACAGAAAGACCACCCTCTCCTCAACAAGGCATTGAAAAACCTTTCCTTCCGACTCTAGTTGGAGCTTTGAGACCCTCAAACCTCACAACCACTTTGGATTGAAAAGAAAGAAGGTCGACAACCTGATGTAGACATTGTAATACAAATGCAATGGGTCAATATTGGGATAATGTCAAGATTTATACCTAGACTACGGCACCTCGGAGAAAGGTCGCAAGGTAACATCACAAGTTGAGTGCCGCTTGAGCACTTTCATGCAAGAAAGACCTTAAAATATCAAGGTTTGACAAACCGATCCCTACCGGTGTACCGAGATTATCTTAATACCAGTATGGTACCAATACCATGCGGTATGCACAGTGCGTACCACCCGGTACATTAAAATATATTATAATATTTTATAATATAATATTATATTATATAATATTAATATATTAAAAAAGAAAAAGAAAAGCTCAGCAACGTCGCCTCGATCTTTCTCCTCGCGCAGAGAGACGTTCTGTCTCCTTGCACGGGAGAAAAAGCACCCGCGGGCGAGGGTGACGATAGTGCGTGGGCGAGGATGGCGTAGGGAAACGAGGTACTTCTTTCTTCTTCTCCTCTTCTTCTTTTTTCTTCTTTTCCTCTTCTACTTCTTCCCTTTTTCTCCCTCAATCGATCGCCGACGGTTGATTTCTCACTCAATCGACTGTCGATAGCCGAAATCGATCGCTGACGGCTGAAATTGACCACTGACGGTTGATTTTTGGCGATAACACTCGGTAGCGGGCGGTCCGCGTACCGGTAACCTGGCAAACCGGTATGTACCGCCTGTACGGGGCGATACAGATCGAAATTGCAAACCTTGCAAAATATAAGAAATAAAGCGGTTACCTAAGCCTTGGCTTTAGTGCGTCAATGTGCATGTAAAGGTAGTGATTTGATGTATAGGACTAATCAACAAACAAACTATAAGCCCAAACTTGATAGGAATGAAGAATCAAGATTTAAGGCAGTTAAGGTCTCAAGGATCGACTCTAGAGTTGAAGTCAAAGGAGTGAGTTGTGGACTACAACAGTCCTGTCGAACAAGCCATCCCAAAGAAGGAGCATACCCTGATATGGCAACTCCGACCTCTTCCCAGAAGGAGTGAAGTAAACAGGGGAAAAGAGGGTGGATCAAATGATCGAACAACCTGCAGCCTAATGAGAGGTGTCTGATTCCAAAGAAGAGGAAGAAGACATGGAAGACATCTTGGACCGTCAAACGAGGGGTTCGAATGATTCGGCTCAAGGTTTGGAATTCTAGATGTCCAAAGTTCTCAGAATGCAAGAATATATGGCTCCAGCATCTTTTGGTCCCTACCGCCTGACCCTTTGTTGTTAATTGGTTCGAACGATAGGATGTATAGAAGTTCTTGATTGGCCATATAAGATTGAGCATCTAGGTAACAAGTTTAAATCACCAAAAATCTAATCAAGTGAATCAAGCACCGAGAGTCGAGAAAATGATAAAAGTGATTAACGTGATCAAATCCACACCCTGCTAACGTGATCAAATCTAGTCATAAAGCATCCCTTCTATAATGCGATCAATTATGACCAAGAAGTGTCTGATATCTTCTAACATGATTGAATACGGCCACAAAGCATCTCGTATCTCTGATATAGTCGGCATTTGACCACAAAGCATCTCATACCCTCCAACGTAGATTGGTGTCATGAAACGTATCTTTTGATGCGATCGACTCCGACCATAAAGCATCCTTAACCTTTTAAGGTGGCCAAGTCCAACCACGAAGCATTAAATATCTTCTAAGTTCTAATAGTTGAATTCGATCATGAAGCTTCCCTCACTACCAACAACTCAAACTAGGCTAGGAAGCATCCACCATACGTGACATGACATGATTAAATCATCCACCATGGACAATGCCTCCCAACACCATCCATTAGATAATAAAAAGAATATGACACATGGACATTTGAACCAAGGTTCACAATCTCGTACCATACCAGCGTATCGATCAGCTATCGGTACAGTACATAACGAGCTATACTGAATATACTAACACATGGTCCACTAAGGTACTGAGCTATACCAAGCATACTGGTCCTCTATCGGACCAATACATACTGAGCGGTATGATACGATATTGCAAACCCTGATTTGAACACCATGTGAATGTCACCGATAGCCCGACACCTACTCAAGCGCCTCATTAGTCCAACAAATCGTGCAAGTACCTTATGTGGTCAACACATGCAATAGTTACATGTCAATTCCATATGAATTGGCATTATATGGTCGGCATTATATGCAAGATACACTACAATGCTACCCTTCACAGTCCGGTAAGGCTTGGCAATTCCATGTCAATGATTCCATGAGTCACCTCTCATTTACTCTCGATGGTTATCAAAGCTTCCTTTAAAAGGCCCTAGGTATACTACTTTACCCAAGAGAGAATACATTCAACTCTCCAAACCCTATCCCTATTAATGTATTACTTTCTTGACACTAACTTAAGTTTTAATGGGGCTTTTGTTAGGCATACACTCGACCCAATTTTTGCAAGGCCCTTATCTAATCTAGTCATCTCCACAGTACATGTTGTGACAAGCTCTAACAAGAACTTGGCTCCATGTCCCAACAACTCAAACAAACAAAAAATAAAATAACACTAGTCCAATATCAATTTCAGTAATTTTAATAGTCTACTAGACCGATAGAAAACTAGTTTAACCTATACTATTTAGAATAATTAAATAAAATAATAAAAATAAATGGTATTGTACTAGGTTCGGTTGTACTAGTGATTGCCTAAGAGAATTTGTAGCAGTAAGGAAAAAGCTTTAGAACAAATTACAACCAGCATGTTTTCTTCAAAAAACACTAATATGCCAGATATCATAGAAGTTTGGGATCTTAATAATTACACTTAAAAAGAAAACATGGAAAGATGAAAACATCTAGTTGTTTGATGTTGCTCGTATTCCTTCTTTATCCTTCATTTTATTTTCTTTATTTTGATCCTTATCTTTGGTTATTGAAGGCACTTCCTTTTCCAATTTGCTTTGTTTCTTAGATTTGCCACCATTTATTTAGTTCTTTAAATAAACTAAATATAAAACTGGGAATGGCAATCTATCCATCGACAAAAAAACCAAACAAGTGTTAACAAGGTTGCTACCTTTGGATACTGTGAATGAAAACCTGCATAGCCAATATCATGATTTCCAGAGAGGTAATAAATAGGGATGGCCAAATCTCTGCCCTTTTCATTCAGACTGAAAATGTGTTTAAATCGGTTCAGTGATTCTTGCCACCTGTTATAATGAAGAACATTACCAAAATGGAAGTTGAGGATACAAGAACAATCAAATACTGAAAGCAACTCATATTAGCAGTTGTGGCATTAATTGATGAGATTATCATGTGAAACAGAATTTTCCACAGTAAGATGTGATGAAGCATCAATTTCCATATAATATCAATTATTGCTTAAAATGATAAATACATTATCCTACAGTAAATTTCAAAAAAATTATTATGTTAACTTAATATTGATCATCATTCACCATGAGTTTTTAAGGGTCAAACAATGTTATAGAAAAAAGGTTATTGCACAGACTCAAATCAACATGTCAGATTGTGTTTACAAAGTAGCTTAATCCACTTGAAATCCAGAAGCAAATGCTGAATATGCAGAAAGAAGAGATCAAAACGTCTTATAGAAATTCTGAAATAACCAAAGTGTGTAACGTATGAATTCCTTTAATTTTCTGGTTTAGCTCATATTAGCAAATAACTAGCAAGAAAATAAAGTTTTATTAAGAAACAATAGGATTATCTACTAAATGGCCAATAGATATAGAATTTTCCATAAAAATCCAGTTTAACAAATAGCTTATGACCCTATGAAACTCCATCTAACTTGCTTGATTAGGAACAGAACACAATGATTAGGAGCAGAAACTGTTCAGCAGTTTCAACAATTAATGCCTTTCCACAGTTCCTAGGGGATACAGTCAGTGTCATATTTGTTGGTTAGCCAAAAGCTTTGTCGTGGTATCTCAAAGTTAGCATCAACCCTCATTAACTGAAGATAAATTTTCAGCAACAACAGTGGAGACTTACCAAGAGCTCATTGCTAAATAGTGAATCCTCCTCAAACGGTTAAGTAACCAAGGGCCTGTATAAGATCATCTTTGAAAACTTATGAACTGTGAAGCATCAACACTTAAAATGTTTTTGCCATGTTCGTGTCAAACACTGAAAAGTGTTGATTACATATGGATACAATTGATATTATGCAAATCATTATGTTAATATGGCTTTATTTTATGACACTTGACATCTATAATGGGCTTCTTGACATTTTAATATCAAAAATATGTATGTATATTTCACTTTTTTTAGATATTATGTTTAATTCCTTATTTTTGTGAATAATTATTCGTATAGTTCTTATGAATTACGCATATGATTATAAAAATTACCTAAATTGTATAAAATATATCTTCATATTTTACATGAACACAGTATCTAAATTGTATGCATGCCACTTTCCAAAGATTAGTCGAGTTTGGCATGTACAAATAGCTTCACAGTCACTCAACCAATTTTATTCATCTACTGAGAGCAGCCAATGAGCTTTGAGAACAAGATTTTTGTGTATTCGAGAACAAGATTTTTGTGTGTACACAAATGCAACATTTCTTTTATGAGTTGAACAATAGAGAACATTCTCATGACTGCTACCTATCTTTGATCCTCTGCCAACTCCCTATCAATAAATCAGCCAACTCTGGTTGAGTCTAATTTGTTCTTCCCTATTTTGACCAAGTTGACTATCTTAGAAGTCTCTAAAATATTCTTAGCCTTGGATAATACCAATACGGATTGAACTATCATATTGAAATCAAACGATGTTTCAGATTTCTTCATGATGTCCATCACCAACATTCTCCTTAAAGTATTGAATTAAGTGTTGTCCAATTCAATATTCTAGCTATGCTTCTTATAACAACAATGTGGATTTGGTATTAATTGTTCTAGATTAGGAGTCTGATAGAACCCCAGAGGAAACCTCTTGCAGATGGAACGCTATAGGGGTTCCTCCCTCTATGTAGTCGGCCACAAGGCTGAAAAAGATTGATCTCTTGCTTGAATCAAAAGTGGTGGAGGCTACATGCTTATATAGGGTTCTAAACCCTAACCCTGGGGAGACTCCTCCCAAAGCCAAATCCCCTTATTACCCCTCCTCCCTAGCCGGCTTGCCCAATAAAGCGGGCGGCGGCAAGGTGGTTGCAACAAACTATGCATCCCCTGCTCAAACCCTAGCCAACCTGCCTAGTAAGGGGGGTGACGACTAGGAAGCCCTAAGGCCCCAAGATTAAACCCTAGCCAACCTGCTTTATAAGATAGTATGTGGCTGGGTGGGATTTATTACAATCTCTCATGGTTTTTATTAGTTGCTACTTGATTTGAATAGGACCCAACCCTGCTAGGGTTCTATCAAGCCCGCCCCTTCAAATCAGCCTTATTCTCAAGGCTGAGGTTCCATAAACTCAGGGAACCTGGTCTTCAAATTCTCATACGACTCCCATGTGGCATCTTCAATTGGCAAATTATTCAAGTGCACCAGTACTTCGGTAGAGGGTCATCGGCGACGCATCACAATCCTGCGGTCAAGTATGGTTTGGGGTTGGGCTTAAATATTTCTGTCATTAGTAGTGTTGGGCAGCTGAATCTGGGCTGACTCATTCTCTCCCAACTTGGGTTTTAGGCAAGACACGTGGAAGATAGGGTGATTTTTTACATCAGCAGGCAAGTTTAGTCTGTACGCCAAGGCTCCAATACGCTCCGTGATTTGATAGGGCCCATAAAAGCGCGGGGATAGCTTCATAGAGGCTCGTGTGTTGATGGACAATTGCTTGTATGGCTGGAGGCGAAGACAAACCCAATCTCCTACTAAGAACTCTCTTTCGCTTCGATGTGTGTCAGCTTATTGCTTCATTCTGGCTTGAGCGACTGAGAGATTATCCTTTAGTAGCTGTAGAAGTTTATCCCTGTCAATTACATCCCGATCAACCTGGTCTACTTTGGCTGAACCAATTACATATTCCGGAATTACAGGAGCCGATCGACCATACACTACTTCATATGGAGTACATTTTGTAGAGAAGTGATATGTAGTATTATACTACCATTCGGACCAAGGGAGCCATTTTGTCCATTCCTTGGGCCGATCACTGGTGAAACACCGAAGGTATGTCTCTAAGCATCTGTTCATCACCTTAGTTTGGTCGTCAGTTTGTGGGTGGTATGTGGTGCTCATCTTGAGTTTGGTGCCCTGCAGCTGAAATAACTCGGTCCTAAATTTACTAATAAAGACCCTGTCACGATCACTTACAATAGACCTTGGCATCCTATGCAGTTTAACAATATTTTATATGAAAATCTAGGCAATACTTGCAACAGTGTAAGTGAGGGCGAGGTATTCTCTGCTTCTTTTTTTCTTCCTTTCCTCTTCTTCCCTTTTTCTTCCTTAATCAACCACTGACGGTCGATTTCTCTCTCAATCGACCGCCGACGGTCGATTTCTTCTTCAATCGGCCGTCGACGGTCAATTTTTGGCGGAACCGCCCAGTAGTGAGCGGTCCGCGTATCGATAACCTGACGAACCGGTATGTACTGCCCGTACCAGACGGTACAGGTCGAAATTGCAAACCTTGGACAGCACAGAAATGAGCATATTTTGTAAATCGGTCAACCACTACGATAATTGTGCTTTTACCTTGGGATAATGGCAATCCTTCGATGAAATCCATAGATATGTCAGTCCACACCGAGTCTGGTATGGGTAGTGGTTATAGCTTCCCTGGACTTGCCACTGTTTCACCCTTTTGTTGTTGGCATACATCGCACTGTGCTATAAACTCTTAAATAACTTTTTTCATCCCTCTCCAATAAAAGTTTTGTTTAACTCTCCTGTAGGTTCTTAAAAATCCGGAGTGCCCTACTGATGGTGTGGAGTGCATCTCTTGCAGGATAGTTTTTATGCAAGGGGAGTCGGGTATAAGCACGATACGACCTTTGTAGCGTAGATCTCTCGAATCCCAACTGTAGTGGGCTATAGAACTTAGCTCCTCCAATTTTTTTATGATATTGCTGGTCTTTGGATTTTTCCTCCACTCCTCCCTAAGAAAGCCGCTGGTCGGAAGGGAGAGTGCCGAAAAATTCTACTTGCTCGGGTAGCCATAAGAGTGCATCTGCAACAACGTTTTCCTTGCTCTTTTTGTAAGTAATTTCATAATCAAACCCAAGAAGCTTCGTTACCCATTTTTATTGTTCGGGGGAGGATATCTTCTGCCCCAAGAAATATTTGAGGCTTCTATGGTCAATTTTTATTTGGAAGCGTCGGCCAATCAGGTATGGTCTCCATTTCGTTACTGCATGCACAATTGTGAACATCTCCTTATCATAGATTGACATTTTTTTTATGGGAGGGAGACAATGTCTTGCTGGTGTATGCGAATGGTCGACCTTCTTGCATGAGAACGACGCCAATTCCAACTGCCGAAGCATCGGCCTCAATGGCAAAGGTGCGATTAAAATCGGGTAGTGCTAGGACGGGCGTTGTCGTCATGGCTGCCTTGAGTTTATCGAAGGCAGCGGAGGCTTTGTCCGACCATTGGAAAGTGTCTTTCTTCAGTAGGGAGGTGAGGGGTGTACTGATCTTCCCATAATCTTTCACAAATTTTCGATAGTAGCCCGTTAGTCCAAGGAAACCGCGCAGCGATTTCACGTTCTTTGGATTCGGCCAGCCTTGCATTACTTTAATTTTTGATGGGTCTACCACCACTCCTTATGATATTATGTGTCCAAGGTACTCTACTTTTTCCTGGAGAAAGTTGTACTTTAAAACAAGTCGTAAGTGATGAAAGTGAGTCTCAGGGGAAGGGCTGTAAATGAGAATATTGTCGAAAAATACCAACACAAATTTACGAAGAAAACTCCGAAAAATATCATTTATAAGATTTTGGAAGGTTGAAGGAGCATTAGTGAGCCCAAAAGGCATTACCAAGAATTCATAGTGGTCGTTGTGCGTTCAGAATGCAGTTTTTGAAATATCGTCTTCATATACCCGAATTTGGTGATAACCAGATCGGAGGTCCAACTTCATGAAAACCCAAGCTCCCTTTAACTCATCAAGAAGTTCATCCACCACTGGTATTGGATACTTGTCTTTGACGGTGATGTTATTTAGGGCTTGGTAGTCAATGCACATTCGCTACGTTCCATCCTTCTTTCGTACGAGAAGCACCAACGAAGAGTAGGGGCTACATCTTGGTCGAATGACCCCTGTTTCAAGCATCTCTTTCACAATCTTTTCTATTTCATCCTTCTAGAGATGAGGATAGTGGTACGACGGAGTGTTCGCTAGTGGTTTGCCCGGGAGAATAAGAATTTGATGGTCATGCTGCCGGGTAGGAGGAAGGCTATGCGGTTAGGCGAAAACGTCGGCAAATTCAACAAGCAAATGGACGAGGGTTTGATCTTCAATTTTTGTTTTCTTCCCCTATGATTGCTGCTGGAGTTGCATCAAGAAGCCACCGTGTGTCTTGTGTAGGACTTTCTCCATTCGTTGAGTCGAAACGATCGTTACGCTGCTTCCACGCTTCCCGCATAGGATGACCTGTTTGCCTTTGCAATAAAACTTTATAATTAATTTTGAAAAGTTCGAAGAGAGGTCATCGAGTGTTGTCAGCCATTCTATGCCCAGCACGGCCTCATAATCATCAATTGGGAGGAGGAAGAAATCGGCAATAATTTCTTAGTCTTGCAGCAACAGTTTCACCTGCGGGTATCTTTGGTCGCACTTTAAGATTCGGCCGTCTGCGACCTTAACATCGAATTTGCTATAATACTCGATGTGGAGCACCGTCTGAGCAACAACCTTGCTGTTTAAGAAGTTGGTGCTACCTGTGTCGATGAGGATGATGATCGGTTGTTGTTTGAGGAGGCCTCCAACTTTCATCATTTGCGGATTCGCATAACCGGCAAGAGCGTGCACCTTGCAATCGATTGGTTGTGGCTCTTCTTCCATATCTTCTTCGTCATGATCAAAGCTCTCTTCTGGATGTTCAAGGACCTCTTCTTCCACAAGTTCAATCACAAGAAGTCTCCCTTTTTGGCAGCGATGCTCGCGGCTCCTCGGCTCGTCGCAATGCCAACATAACCCTTTCGCAAACCGCTCTCAAAGCTCTTCTCTTGTTAATTTTTTTGGTGCAGGGGCTCGGCTGATAGTAGGGTGGCCTGAAAGCTTCGGTGCTATTGGTCGGGGAGAGACCCTAGTCCTCCGAGTTCGTGGTTCAGTCCCTCCTCTTAAAGTCACGCGAAGGAGATGGCTGTTATAAGTGTGTACAGTTGTTGCGCTTTAACTTCTCCACGAATCTTCGACTTCAAGCCCTCAATAAAAGTCCCTAACAATTGTTTTTCAGACCAACCTTTAGTTTGATTAGATAACCTTTCAAACCTGGTCTAGTACTCCGGGACGATGGAGGTTTAACGGATCTTGGCTAGTTGGCCGTCAGACATTCTCGTAATTGGTTGGTCTGAAGCGAATTAGCAGTCCTTCCTTAAATTGTCTCTATGAGAGGGCTCCATGAGTATGTTCAAACCAATCAAACCATTGTATGGCGTCACCTTCGAGATGTATAGCAGCAATGTCCACCATAGATGCGTCCGGGGTCTTGTGATACCGAAAATATTGCTCCGCGCGCGATATCCAACCGATCGGGTCTCCTTCCCATCTAGGGAAGTCCATCCTCATGCGTGGATATTGGGGGTCAGTCATAGGTCCTCCCCTCTCCTGGAATTCTTCTTTTCGGTCTGAACTTCTCCTTGTTGAGATCTCCTCAGGCTCGGTGGTCGGCCCAAACTGAATTCAACAAAGAGGGCGCGAATGTTGTCCCCCCTTCGCGTCACAACGGCCTCCAACTTGGCATCAATTGCCTCCTCAGATGTTATGGCATATGTCTCCAAATCTGTAATATTACAGTCCTTCTTTTGTTGACAGGTTAAGGGCATGTATCGGTTGAGGGAATATGTGGCCGAAAGGGTTGGTGGACAGGTGGATATAGGATGTGGTTTTAGGCTTGTTGGGTTGTTGTTTTAGGTGCGGTTTGGGCTACTGTTTGGTGGTGTTTTAGGGTTGTGATGGTAGCGGATGGAGGTTGGGAAGAGGGTTTTAGATCTGTGGTTGCTGGCAGCAAGTGTTTGATTGGGATCGGTGGGGTATACTGTGATGAGGTGCTGGTTTGTAGAAGCAGAATTATCGTCAAAGAAACAGTGGTTTCTCGACGAAATTTCTAGCAGAAAACCAAGAAATTTTTGGAGGAAATTGATAGCAAAATCTTGGTTTGGATAATAGCAAGGATGACAAAATCGATCAGAAAGTTTCGGCAGCAAGGCAACAACAAAAAAACGATGCAAGTTGTGATAGCAGAATTCTCATCGAAAAATCAATAGTTTACGACCAAATTTGCAGCAACGTAAAGACATTTTCGGAGATGATTCTCACAATAGATCAAACGTAGATGAAAACCGAGACGATCTATAAAGTGTATAAAAGTTTTCATCCAAAAGATGGCAATAAGATCGACTTAAAGGCAGCAATTAGGCGGCTGAAATTTTCTGCAGCGTTCCTTCGTTCGCAAAGATGATGACTTTACGACGAAAAGAATTTGTAACAAGGGATAGATGAAATCTTCTTTTCGGTGTTTTTTTTTATAGGAAATTGCAGCAGCAAAAGGTATCTATGATAGAAAAAATATCAGATCTATGATGCAATTGATGGCAGCGGCAGCAGATTGATTTGATCTATGGCAAGGAGATGGTGGTGGAGATGGTGTCATCAAAAGCAATTGTAGGAATTGCTTGGCTGATGGTGGACGGCAGGAAGGGCAGCAAGATCCTTGCTCTAATATCAGATGATAGAACCCCAGAGAAATTCTATTGCAGATGGTACGCTATAGGGCTTCCTCCCTCCTATGTAGTCGGCCACAAGACTGAAAAAGATTAATCTCTTGCTTGAATCAAAAGTGGTGGAGGCTACATGCTTATATAGGCTCCAAACCCTAACTCTGGGGAGACTCCTCCTAAAGTCAAATCCCCTTATTACCCCTCCTCCCTAGCCGGCTTGCCCAATAAAGGGGGCAGCGGCTAGGTGGATGCAACAAACTATGCATCCCCTGCTCAAACCCTAGCCGACCTGCCCAGTAAGGGGGGCGGCGGCTAGGAAGCCCTAAGGCCCCAAGATTAAACCCTAACCAACCCGCTTTATAAGATAGTAGGTGGCTAGGTGGGGTTTATTAGTTGCTACTTGATTTGAATAGGACCCGGATAGAACCCCAAAGGAATTCAATGTAGATTGATCTTCGAGGGGGATCAACCCTTAGAACGCTATAGGGGTTCCTCCCTCCTTGTAGTTGGCTAGATGGTTGAATGAAAACCGATCACTTGCTTAACGAAAAGAGGTGGAGGCTACATGCTTATATAGGACTCCAAACCCTAACCCTAGAGAGGCTCCTTCCCAAAGCCAAATCCCTTTATTATCCCTCTACCCTAGCTGACTTGCCCAATAAGGGGCCAACGGCTAAGAAGCCCTAAGGCTTCAAGACTCCTTCCCCCAAAACCCTAGCCGACTCCTTAATCAAAGGGAATGATGGCAAGATTAGGGGGATATTACATGACTCAAGACTTTATTGACTTCTTAACTTATTGAGTTTAGGACCCATCTAAACTAGGGTCCTAACAGACCTGCCCTCTTCAAATCAGCCTTGTCCTCAAGGCGAAATTTCATGTCTCCGAGTCTTGATCTGCAACTCTTCATCAGCTTGGGTGTCAGTTGGAAGAATCTGACTGAGTCATCTTTGAACTTTCATTTGAGGTGGGATACCTGAAGGATCAGCTGTATTTTTTATTTGGTGCACAGATCTGATCTCCAGGTTGGGGCCCCAATGTGATACCTAATTTTGCAAGGTCCAAAGTAGCAAGGGACCACTTCCTTGATGTTTGAATTTCCTGCTAGTATAGCTAGAAGTATAGGGAAGCTCGATCTTTAAGTTTGTCAGGTGGTCATTTCTTCTTTGCATGTGTTGTCATGTGGTTAGTCTTTAGTAGTAGCCAATCTTTCTTCTGGAATGATGACTACCCTCTGGTATGGTTCAGGATGATGAGAGCCCATTCTGGCATGAGCATGGATTGCAATTTTTCTGGGCTTACTTCTCTTTCGTGCCATGGACCAATGTCGAGCCAAACTTTAAGTTTAGTAGCAATTAGTATCTCCTTTAGACACCTCGTGTAGAATGTGGAGAAATCCTCGATGCGGATTGGGAGTTAGTCATCTTGCATAAGGGTGATGTCGATCCCAACTCTTGATGTGTCTGCTCCAATTATGAACATCTGACCACAATTTGGTGTGGACGACATCATGGTCGTGAGAGCTAAAGTTCCACTCGGCCAACGTGGTGCATCTTTCTTCATAGTGAGAGGGATAATGTTCATGCTTTGTTGAGTCTTGCAAATGATCCTACCCTTACTCTGATTCTGCCACTGGCAAGACTCAATTTTCTCGTGGTCTTGGGTCGTGGGTCGAAGGTCATCATCAAGGAAGACTTTGAGCATCATGGTCCGATCCTGGGGAAAGTCGTGGAAGTCACCCGAGATCTTAAAGTGCTGCATCAACAACCATGGTGGGTTCGGCAAGATGTAAGACTTCAGAAAAAACTTATCCCTGGAGACAAGAATGTTGAGATATGTCGTAGTGGGAAAAAAGCACGGCAGAATAATCTGTCTCTGTTCTCCTGGGCAACCCTCTTAACTTCAATCTTCTGAAGTTGTGGACAGCAATCTGGCCGAGCATAAGCTGGTAGAAGTTTCGACCAGTTCAGCATAGGGGGGTCAAGTAGCTTGATAGGGGGTAGTCGACTCGGTTTGGTGGAGACACCTAAAATTTCAGTAAGCAGTGGGAGAGGGTTCTTGTCTTCAATCTCCTGAAACTCTTGAATTTGAATTGAGAAACCATTGGATTTTTCTTTTGGTTCCTTCTACAAGCGATGTGTTGTGACTGTAACCGCTTTGCTCCCTCGTTTTCCACATAGAATTACCTATTTCCCTTTGCTGAAAAATTTCATGGTTAGCTTCAAAAAATTCCAGAAAACATCTCCAATCGCGGATAACTAATCAACGTCGAGCACTACTTCAATTTCATTGAGAGGGAGGAGGAAAAAATCAACAACTACGTCTTAATCCTGTAAAATCAGTTTTACTTGCGGACACTTCTGGTTGCACTTCAGAATTTGACAGTTAGCTACCTTGACTTTGAACCAGCTGTAATCTTCTTTTTGGAGCATCAAACGGGCAGCAACCTTACTGCTTATGAAGTTGTGTGTGCTCCCGGTGTCGATGAGGACGATGGCGGGCTGCTGCTTGAAAAACCCTTCGATCTTCAATTTCAACGGTTTGTGTGGCCGGTTAAGGTAGGGACCATGCAGGTGGCCGGTTGTGGTGTATCCTTCTCCTTGTGCTCGAGAGCCGCAGCTTCAAGTTTGGGTTCTTCAGTGGGCACAATCATCAGAGGTCTCTCCTTTTTTACAATGGTGTTCTAGGCTCTATAGTTTATCATAACGCCCACATATGCCCTTTGCAGATCCGTCACGAAGATCTTCTCTTGTTAATTTCATCGGTTGTGGGGGTTGACTGATAGTAGGAGGGGTTGAAAGTTTTAATGTTGCTGGTCAGGGAGCGACCCTAGTCCTCCGAGCTTCATGGTTCAATCGCTCCTCTTGACGTCGCACGAAGGAGATGGCTGCCATAAGTGTGTACAGTTGTCGCACTTTAACTTCTTCTCGAATTTCCGGCTTCAAGCCCTCAATAAAAGTCCTCAATAACTGTTTTTCAAACCAATCACGAGTTTGATTAGATAACCTTTCAAACCTGGTTTGGTATTCTTGGATGGTGGAGGTTTGACAGATCTTTGCTAGTTGTTCGTCAACATTCATGCTATGATTCTTGGGCTCGGTGATCAGCCCAATCTAAACTCCTCAAAGAGAGCTCATAGTTTAGCCTCCATATGCGTCTCAAAAGCCTCCAATTTGGCTTCGAATAGACCTACCGATGTCATGACGTAGGGATCTCCAACCTGTCAAATAAACCAATTGAAGAGGATGGCTGCAATCTTCAGGTTGAAGGCAGTAGTGGCAGCAAGAGGATGAGAAATGGTGGCTGCGATTATGCTGCAAAATCGTCGGGGCTGCGGTGGTGTAGTTCCCAAGTGGCTGCTATGTTGATGGAGGATGGCAGCCAAGGGGATCTGGATCATGAAACAGCAGCGACAGTGGAGGAAGAAGAGAGTAGTAGTAACGCCGGCCGTGCGTCTACGGTGATGCTACAAGTTCGTCGAGGCTGCGATGGTGTAATTTCCAAGTGGCTGCTATGTTGTTGGAGGATGGCAACCGAGGGATCTGGATCGAGAGGCAGCGGTGACGGTGGAGGAAGAAGAGGGCAGCAACAGCATCGGCTGCGGCTACGGTGCGACTTCGTGGCTGCAGGTGGAGATGGTAGTTGTTTGCAGGCGGCTGTGGTAGAGGTGGTTGCAGCAAGGGTGCGGCTGCGACAGAGGGAAGAAGGGCAGCGGAGTGCCTTACCGAGGAGGGCAGCAGCGATGTGGAGCGAGAGACTGCTGCTGGTAACTTGCGCAACGAGGGATCGCTGCTGGCTGTGAACAAGGAAGATGGCAGTGAAAGATTGTTGTTGGCAGCGTTGGTACAGCAAGAGATTGCTGCTGGTTGTGATCAATTCGATGCTAGCCGCGATCAAGGCAGATCGCAGCGAAAGATCGCTGCTGGTAGCGTTTGTGCCGCAAGAGAGCGCTGCTGGCTGCGATGGCAGCGAGAGATCGCTGCCGGCAGCTTTGTGCAGCGAGAGATCGCTTCTGGCTACGATCAAGGAGGATGGTAGCGAGAGATCATTGCTGGCAGTGTTGTGCAGCGATAGATCGCTGCTAGTTGTGATCAAGGTAGATGGCAGCGTTTGTGCAGCAAGAGATGCGTGCTGCGGTTGAAGGGATAAGGGGAGATTTAGTGGCCGAAAGATTGGTGGATCGGTGGATGTATAGGCTGCAGTTTAGGCTTGTTTCGTGGTTGTCTTGGATGTGGTTTTGGCTGCGGTTTTATGGAGTTTTGGCGCTGTGATGATGGAGGATGAAGGTTAGGAAAAGGGTTTCGGATCTGAGGTAGATGGCAACAAGGGTTTGAGAGAACTCAATGAAAGTTTGTTGCGGTATATGTTGTCTTCGTAGAAGCAGAATTCTCGCCGAAGAAACAGCAGTTTCTTAACGAAATTTTCAGAAAAAAAACTGAGAGATTTGTGGAGGAATTCGATAGCAAGATCTCGATTCAGATAGTAGCAATAATGTCAATTTAGATCAAGGAAATTTTGGCAACATAACAGCAAGGAATTCGGTGCAAGTTACGATAGGCAGAATTCTCGTCGAAAAATTTCAGCGGTTTGCGACGAAAATTTGCAGCAACACAAGAGCGTTTCAGAGATGAATTCTACAATAGATCAACCACATATGAAAGCCAAAACGATCTATGAAACGTATAAAAAATTTCGTTCAAAAAGGATGGCAAATAGATCGCCTAAAGGCAGCATTTCGTTCAAACCCCTTTATTACCCCTCTACCCTAGTCGACTTGTCCAATAAGAGGCCGGCGGCTAGGAAGCCCTAAGGCTTCAAGGCTCCTTTTTCCCAAAACCCTAGCCAGCTCCTCAATCAAAGGGGATGATGACAAGATTAGGGGGATATTACATGACTCAAGACTTTATTGACTCCCTGACTTATTGAGCTTAGGACCCATCTAAGTTAGGGTCCTAACAGACCCAACCCTGCTAAGGTCCTATCAGAGTCTCAAAACAATATGACATGAAGAAGATATAAACAGTACAAGAAGTGGGCAAAGGAGGATGTGGAAGTAAGAAAAGATAAATAGAAAATATACTGAAAATAATTACAAAGGCTTTAAATCAGTTGAACTGATTAAAAAGTTTATCACCATATTATGCTTCTCTTGGAGTGGCTTAGATCTAATACTTGGCTTACAAAATTTTATTATGTAAAGAAAGCAAATGTCTTTAGCAAAAGTCATTACGAAAAATGCAATCAAAAGCATCTTGGAACACAAAGATAAATTAAAAGCTAAAAGTGAGAATTAATATGAATGTCTTACTCCTCATCTGACAAGAAAGGCCCACCGTCAAACTGATCACCAAGAAATACAATCAAATCAGGTTTGAATGGCAATATGGATGAATGGAAAGATCTCCTCATGTATAAATCTGTATAAAATTGGGCAGCCTCTAACAAAAGTGATTTTGGAGGAAGTCCATGCGAGGTCCTGTCCATAAGCTGTTATGAAGAATAAATTTAGAATAAAAAGAATTGCATGCAACATCATTACATTTTCAATGGATGGCAACATGTAGGTGAAAAGATGTAATCTTGAGCACAGCATTAATTCAGTGAGTCTTCTTTTCATAGACTAGGTGATCTAGTGTGCTGTTCTACAGGTAAATTAAGGTATATGCATTCATAGTAGAGGCATGGGCAAAAAGGTAAACCAGAATAATCATTAAAATTTTAGTTTAAAAGATGCAATTTCTTTTCAAAGCCTGATCTGGAAAGCTGATTATATAATATCTCAATGTTTACATATGACTTAAAAAAGCAATTAACCTTTTGTTTCTAAAATGCCCATGCACCAACAGCTTCAACTTATAAATTGATTAGCTTTTTTTTCCTTTTTGGATCATAAGTATTGGGAAGGAAATAAATATTATGTTCTTGCAAGTCCAGGGACAGATGATATTTATTAGTTTGTCATTGCACCAACAGCTTCAACTTATGAATTGATTAGATCTTATGAAGCTTACTTAGATAAATGGGCATACCTAATCTCTTTACTCATGTTACTTTAAGAAATATTAATGCTTAGATGCAAATGAAAGCATTATATACTCAATCTTTGATCAGAACTTCTCCTTGCAACAAAAACGTGAAAAATAAATTGTTATCTAATTCCAAAACTCAAGAAAACTACTGAAATTCATGAAAACTGCAGAGTCAAATATAGGATATTACTTTCAGATAATCTAACAGAAAACCCCCATTTTAGAGGAAGACGATAATAACAAAACAAAAAATAACAAAGTTTAAAAAGCTACATGCAAACTGCAATAAAGAAGTTGCCTGAGTAGATATCCAATTACCTGTGGGTCTGCCAACACAGCAACCGTAACATAATGATCAGTCATCTGCAAAAGGAAATGAACAATAAAAATGTGTATGACAAGAATACATAAACAAGATGGATGAATTAATCATGCAGGACATACAAAGAAACAGAACAAGATGGTAACCAGGAAAGATCACTGACTTATCAACATATGGATAATATGATAACCACAAAGACTTAAAAAGTATTTCCATATTTCTATGCTAGAGAAAGCACAAAGCACCATCCAGTCTATTAAGATTAACTTGTGTATAACACGGTGAAGCAAAAGTACCATAATAAAAGTCAAAGTACCTACACTATCAAGTATCAACCATCCATCTAATGAAAATTTGTCATTTAGACTAGCTAAATACTCAGCATCTTGCTTGCTCATGATCCTTCTTACCATCACGGCATCACCAGCTTGATTTACCAAATTCTCTTTAAAGAAACGCCCTTATTATTGTTTGTTGGTATCTGAGTGGTGCAGAGACCAATCTGTATGCAGAAAATTATCCAATTGAGTGTAGTGGACTAATTACTCATCTATATTCTGTTAGAACCCTTACAGATTCTAAGCTTGGGGTGATCTCTATAGGGGATCGGCCTCCTTGGAACTCTATAGGAGTTCCTCCCTCCTTGATTTTCTGCACTATGGCTAAAACATAATTGATCTATTGATGATGAAAAGAGGCTTATTACAAGGCTATTTATAGGCCTTCTAAATCCTAACTCCTAATAGGATTCCTACTTCAAGACTCCTACTCCTAACAACTCCTAATGCAACTCTAAGTAGCAACCTCCAAACTAATCTTAATCCTATTCTAACTTAACCCCTCCTCAACCAACCCCTCTTTAACTAGGATAAGGGGTGGTTAATTAGGGTGACATGTATCTTATTCTTCCCTCAAAATATCTTCCTCCAAACTAATCCTAACCTAGCCGGCCTCCTCACCTCTTTAATAGGAGCCGGCTAGATAGGATTTACATGAATGTCCTTAGGATTTACATGTTTGTACTCTTCAATGAAACTAAATTAGGACTCCCCTAGCTAGAGTCCTAACATATCCGCCCTCTTCATATCAGCCTTGTCCTCAAAGCTGAGCTCCATGTCTCTGGGTCGTGATCTGTAATTTCTCACGAGGGTCCCTCGTGGCCCTATAGTAGGCACATCCTGCTTCTATGGTCCAGCATCAACAGGAGTGATTGGACAGCGATGTTCACGCGTGATCCCATGCAATAATCAGTTGAACCTAGGCCTCCTTATCGACTTGGGTATCGGGTGAATAAATCGGGGCTGAGTTATCCTCTTTAAACTTTCATTTGCGATGAGATTCCTGGAGGATGAGTTGTAATTTTGAATTAATGCGCAAGTCCGATCCACAATTTACGGCTCCAATATGATCTTCAATTTTGTAGGGTCCAAAGAAACTGAGAGACCACTACCCTGAGGCTCGAGTAATAATAAACTTCCTTCTACTCCAACATTTATCGGGCGACTGTTTCTTTCTTGTACAGACTGGCATGTGGTTGTTCTTTAATGGTAGTCAGGCCTTCCTCTATGATGATAGTTGCCTTCTAGTAAAGTCCATAGTAAGGTGAGCTCGATCTAAGTTTGGAGAGAGTAGAAGCTGTAATTTTACTTTCATCTCCTCTTCGTGTTGTTGTCCTGTATCATACCAAGCCACAAATTCAGCAAAGGTTAGCATTCCCTCGTAAGCTGTAATTTTACTTTCATCTCCTCTTCGTGCTGTTGTCCTGTATCATACCAAGCCACAAATTCAGCAAAGGTTAGCATTCCCTCGTCGTTGATTAGTAGCTTCAGGTGATTTGGAGTGAGGGCTTTGCTAATGTAGGCTAGGGGTCGGCCATCTTGCATGTGAATAACATAATTTCTAGCTCTCGATGCATCAATAATAAACACTTTGTCGAAGTCGGGTAAAACTAGCACCGGCGAAGATTTAGGGCTGCAACTTGGTTGAATGACCTCTGCATCAGGAAGCTGTTGTTCTCTTTGTTCAAAACTTTTTCCGTTTGCTGCGTGCAAGTCGTCGTTACGTAGCTCCCGCGTTTCTTGTATAGGATCTCATGTTTCTCATGGCTGAAATTTTTCATAATAAATTTAGAAAAATTCCAACGAACACACCTAGTGCAGTCAACCATTTGATGTTGAGCACGGCCCCATAATTATCAAGAGGAAAGTGAAAGAAATCAGCAAGTATCTCTTGGTCCTATTGCAACAATTTCACCCGCGGACATCTTTCGTCGGACTTTAAAATTTGGCCGTCGGCGACCTCAACATCTAACCTGCTGCAATCTTCATTTTGGAGCATTAATTAGGCAGCAACCTTGTTGTTCATAAAGTTGTTGGTGCTCGTGGTGTCAATAAGAACGGTGATCGGTTATTGCTTCAGAAGTCCTCTCACTTTCATCGTTTGCGGGTTAGCATAGCTGCCAAGTGTATGCATCGTAAAATCAATCGGCTGCTGTTCTTCATCTGCGACCTCTTCCTCATGCTTCTAGACCTCCTCCTCCATGTCTTCAAGAGGTTCAATCAGGGGGAGGCGGCCCTTTTTGCAGCGATGATCGCGGCCCCACGGTTCGTCGTTATGCCAACGAAGACCCTTTGTCGTTCGATCGCGTAGTTCTTCTCTTGTCAATTTTTTTGGCAGTAAAGGATGGTTGAAAGCAGAAGGAGGTTCATATGTCGTCGGTCTAGGAGTGGTTCTCATCCTTCGAGCATCTTGGTTGAGTCATTCTTCTTGGATTCAGGCGAAAGAGATTACAGCCTTCACAGTGCGGGGTTGCCGCGCTTTAACCTCTCCTTTAATTTCCGACTTGAGTCCTTCGATGAATGTCCCTAATAATTGTTTGTCAGACCAACACAAGCAAGGTAAGATAATTCCTCAAACCTGGTCTGGTATTCTTGGATCGTAGAGGTTTGTCAAATCTTGGCTAGTTGTTTGTTGATATTCTCGTGTTTGGTCGGCCCAAAGCGGTTCAGCAATGCATACTTGAATTGTATCCACGTCGGAGCCCCATAGTTGTATTCAAGTCAATTGTATCATCGTATAGCATCGCCTTCAAGGTGGATGACAGCGGTGTCCACCATGGAATCCCCCGGTGTTTGGTGATGACGAAAGTAACGTTTGGGGTGCGAAATTCATCCCATCGAGGGAAATCCACCCTCATGCGTGGTTGTGGCTCGTCCTTTCTTTTTGAGAGGCCTCTTTGAACTTTCACATTGCGGGAATTTTATTGGGCTCAGAGATCGGCTCAATCCAAATTCGACGAATAAGGCACGCAATCTGTCTTCTATGCGTGATTCAAACGCCTCCAACTTGGCATTGATTGAACCTTGAGATGCCATTGCGTGTGCCTCCAGATCTGAGATGCCAATGTCCCTCTCCTGCTATTTGGTCAGGAACGGTTAAGTGGTTTGGTGGCTGAAAGAGATGGTGGATCATGGGTAGATGGCTATGGTTTGGGGCTCACAGGTTGCTGTTTTTTTGGGTGTTGTTACGGCTATGATTTAGGGGTGATGTAGGGGTTGTAAGGAGGGTTTGGTGACATAGGTTTAGGGTTAGAGGGATGGCTTAGGGTTGTTGTTGATGGCAGCAACCGGTTTTGTAGGATTGGTGGCTGCGGATGGTAAGGATCAGTGGAAGGTTCAGTGGCTACGAAAGACCGTTGTTTAGGCTACAGTTTTGGCTGCGGTTTGAGTTGGCTGCGGATTCTGGAAATAGGTTATGATGGCTGCATCTTAAGGCTAGAGGGGTGACCTAAAGATGACGTGGGTGGCAACAACAATTTTGGTAAGGATCATATATGGGTGCAACAAAAGACACCGAAAGGTATGCTGCAGAATTTTCGCCGATAGGCTACGATAGGTCGCTGTTTTGGGTTGCGGTTTTGGGTGTTGTTTGGGTTATGAAAATAGGTTACGATGGTTGCATCTTAAGGCTAAACGGATGCCCTAAAGATGTCTTGGGTGGTGGCAACAAGATAGTTGGGTTTCGGTGGGTTAAGGAGAAGAAGAAAGACAAAGTTGCTGCAGCAGATTTTTCGTCGAAAAATTCCAGCAGTGAAGACGTAATTTTTTCCAGAAATTCTCAACGAAAATTCGAGTGAAACTCAAGGGGAATCTACTGGTAAGGGAGAGGTAATGTCATCAAAAATTTTGTGGAAAGAAGCGACAGTAAAAGTTAACAGCAAAATTAAAGATTGCAAGTAGGTGTTGCTGCAGAATTTTTTCAGCGAAAGATTTCAGTAGTATAGTCAAAATTTTTTGCAGTAGTTCATAACAAGGAATCGAGTAAAACTCAATGGGAATCCATTGACAAGGGAAAGGTAATGCTGTCAAAACTTTCGTGGAAAATTATGGCATTAAAAGATTTGGCAAGATCAAAGATTGCGAGAAGGTGCTGCGGCAGAATTTTGTTTTTCGTCAAAAGATTTCAGCAGTATAGACGAAATTTTTTCTAGCAGTTCAAAATAAGAATTCGAGCAAAACTCAAGGAGAATCTGCTGGTAAGGGAATGGTAATGCTGACAAAAATTCCATGGAAGGAAACGATAGCAAGAGATTAGGCAAAATCAAAGATCACAAGAAGGTACTACAACAGATTTTTACGTCTAAAGTGCAGTAGTTCGGACGTAAAAGATCAACAGGTTATATTGATAATTTTTCAACGAAACCAAATGGAAATCCAAAATAGGAAGTGCTAAAACCATCGTAAAAATTTCATAGAGATTTGGTCAGTAAAAACACAGCAGCAAGATCAATTATGCAAGGTTATACGGCTGAAATTCTACAGTGTAACTTTTGTCGTAAAGATGGAAACTTTGCGACGAAAAGTTTTTGCAGCAAATGGTAATGATTTTTTTTGGATATTTTGAATAGGGATAACTAAATTGCAGCAGTAGTAAGGTAGGAAACCAGAACCTATTGCAATTCATGGGGAGATCAAAGGATGATCTACAGTAGTGGAGATGACGACGAAATTTTGTGACAATCTTGAAGCAATTGTGGGAATTGCTTTGGGCAGCTATGGGGGGCAGATGGATGGTTGTGAAAGGGCACCGAGATGTCAAGAACGCTGCTCCGATACCAAGTGTTAGAACCCTTACGGATTCTAAGCTTTGGGTGATCTCTATAGGGGATCGACCTCCTTGGAACTCTATAGGGGTTCCTCCCTCCTTGATTTTCTGTACTACGTCTGAAACATAATTGATCTATTGATGATGAAAAGAGGCTTATTACAAGGCTATTTATAAGCCTTCTAAACCCTAAATCCTAATAAAATTCCTACTTCAAGAGTCTTTCTCCTAACAACTCCTAATGCAACTCTAAGTAGCAACCTTCAAACTAATCCTAATCCTATTCTAACTTAACCCCTCCTCAACCAACCCTCTCTTTAACTAGGATAAGGGTGGTTAATTAGGATGACATGTATCTTATTCTTTTCTCAAATATCTTTCTCCAAACTAATCTTAACCTAGCCAGTCTCCTCACCTCTTTAATAGAGATCGGCTATATAAGATTTACATGAATGCCTTTAGGATTTACATGTTTACCTTCTTCAATGAAACTAAATTAGGACTCACTCCCCTAGCTAGAGTCGTAACATATTCCTTAATAAAACAAATTTCAAGTTGATCGGAGCATGCAGGTAAACCGCAAGATCAGCATTGGCAACACCGTACTGACGTAGAAAATCCATATATCCTTGGATGGGTGAAGCATGTCACTTGGGAGAATTTAGAAATTCAATAATGGTAACAGATCATGAAAACCCAAGAAATGACCTTTTGCAACCGGATGAACTCCAAAACCAAGAATACGTGTATTCATCATCTCGTCAAAGATGTTCTTTCGATCTGAATGGCTCTCGAGATTCAAAATTGATTTTTCCCCACAAGAAAATATCAAAATTGAAAACAGATCCAAGTGATCCAACAAAGAACTCTTGCAACCGAATGGATTTCAAGAAGAACTAAACACGAATACATGTGGCCCGGCAAATAGTCCTGCTACAGAGCGAATCAACGACGAACTAAGAAAGAAAGATGGAGGAAAGAGTGAAGAAGCACTTACGGGAAAGGAGGAAGAGAGGCGGGGCTGCGGCCAGGAACAGGTCCAGAAGGCGGCCCAGTAGGCGACCATCTCGCCATAGAGGAGGGTGACGGCCCATAAGCCGCAGAGGAAGACGGTCAAACGCGTGAAGCTGTGCATCATGTCGCCTCAAGGAAGAAGAGAGGTGAACGCTCCTCCCGTACCTGACTTCTGCCCTGGGAGCTCCACCACGGGCGCAGGGCTCCTTGAACGGGGAATGCGTCCTGGTGCTTGTGCCCTGAGGCGCAGTGAAACAAGCAATTCTTAGGCTCTTCTAGCCGTCCGATTCAGACTTGTGCCCGCCCACATTGTGAATCGCACGGAAAAGCGTAACATTGATTATTTAACATTTGTTTTCATGTACAACACCTTGCTTAAATTAGATTAAAATAACATTACTTAAATTTTAATTTGACATCAGATTAATAATAATTAAAATTAAGATAAAATTGAATGATTAAAATGAAGAGAACCAGTGATGCTTTTTAATTTTCATAAATCTGTCTGTTGGACGATTAAAAATTATAGATTTTTTTTTGTTATGTTATGACTATTCATATGGATATGTGAAAATATAAAAAGGATCAATTCTAGTTCCTACTTTTTTTTCTCCCCCCGCTGATAATCCCTAGTTGTTTTTTTTGTGTGATTGGATATATTTAAATTGAAAAAACTAGTCTAATGTTGTTAACGTCCTTTATGCGGTGGCCAATGAGTCAGCACGATTTGGTCTGATCTGAACGTGCAAGAGCGTCAGTCGTAGCTCCAAGCCAGTGAATGAGAATTTATGAGGAACCTAGTTGTGAGATCTTTGTGCTGGGGTTTTGTGATGCGGAACATGATCGTCTCCTCCTCTTCCGATACTGTTTTGTTCATCGGGGTGACTTTTATAACTCCTGTCGGAGGGGGGGGCAGCTCCATCGTATGTGGGTATTAATGCTGCTGGTTACAAGTGCTCTGCAAGCCAATCACGTGAGTGATGGTACGTATGACACACTGTGTGATCTTTTAGCTTATGATTAATATTGACATATTCTCATATTATATTATTTGTTATATATATTGTGATGTCATTGGTTCTATGCAATGGGAATCGGATCGTGATGAGATCACGATAATGAGATCGATTCACCTTTAAACACAGATCCTAAATAATCCCGATCATAGTTTACTCAAGAGGGACATTGAGATAATCGGATAGATCAGTGTACTATATATCCGTCCATATGATGGAGGCGTCTAGTTTCATAGCCACTTGTGTGGAGACACTAAGGATATAGTACAGGTGCTCATTAGATAATAAGTTCACTGATCCGCTTATGAAATATTGTATGGTTAATGATACCTAATGTCAGACAGTGATTCCATAGTCCTAGTTGTGTATCTGGTCCTTAGACTTGAGACACCAAGGATGTCTTGTATGAGTACTCTTTTCTTTGATGCCAAACTTACAGGTTTAGAAAGCTCTAGATTTGGTACAACTGGTTATCGGGATTGGTAGTCAACCTTACGAAGGTAATTGAGTGTCAATAGAGGATCATCCACTCTCGGTATCACGAGAGCAATATCTCATATGTGTTTGCTCAAACAAATCATTGGCAGGGTCATTCAGATTGAGAGAGAAGGAGTTCTCCAGTAAAATCCGATTAGAGCAAGATAAACTGATTTCGTTTGTGATCTGATAGTACCATATCCAATATACGGTCTTTGGGATATTATTTGGATGAGGGATTATAGATACATGATAACTGTGGACAGATAGATCCGATAGATTTGATCCCCCTGTACCGTCTGAGGACTATAGCGTAGTGGCCTAGTACGTCCATAGTCGATGAGTCGAATAAATTATTATGGGAATAATAATTCACTATATTATAAGGAGTTATGATGGGAGTGACTCACAGCCAGCTCGGTATCGGGCCTAGAGGGTCACACACATATGGTGGATGCTTCAGTGAATAGAGGATTGGATGAAGATCCAATTAGCCTATATTAGATGAGACCCTATGTTGATGGGCTCTTTGATTAAGGCTCAATTAGTGACCTAAAGAGATTATTAGATAAAGATCCAATAATGCAAGGTTAATGGGTTATTGGAATACCCGCTAAGGTAGGAACCCTGGGGTTTTTGTGACTCTTTATAAATAGGAGGGGAGACTCTTGGTTGATAGGCTGCAGCTTTAGCTACCACCTCCTATTCTCCTCCCTCCCCTGAGCAAGAGTTGCGAGATCAGGTTGGAGGAGTTTCGCTGCAGAGATCCATCGTGTGGATACCGCTAGAGAGGAGGATGCTTGACCTCCTTCATCTTCTCCATTCGGATCTGGAATATAGGGATATATGATCTCTCTAGGTAAAATTAATCTCTCTCAAATTACGATTTTATCGGTTTTTATATTTTTCTCGCGACCCCAATCTTTTGCACGATGATTTGATCTACGTGGGAAACTGATTTTTGTTTTGATTTCTACTTCGCATATGATGCACCCGGTGAAGTTTCCCAACAATGATATCAGAGCCAAGGTTTTCGTGCAAAAGATTAATTTTAAATTACGTGTGATGAGATTGTATCGCGTAGAATCGTTCTACGTGTTCTTGCTGCATTTTCGCAGCGAAGGCAGCGAGGAGGAGGGGCGACCAGCCACAGCCAGCCCCCATGCAGGGTCGGCCACCCACGGCCAGGTCACGGCCAAGGCCAGCCCGCAAGGGGCGGTGCCTGCGGGCACGGCGGCTGCAGCCAGCCAGTAAGGGCGGCAACCGCCCGCAGCGCGACGCGCGTAAAGTGGCAGGCTGTAGGGCAGCGCACGCAAGTGGCGACCGCTAGCGGCCAGCCTGCAATGGGCGGCTGCCCGCGATGCGCCTGCAAAGGGGGCGGCCATTAGCGACCAGGCCGCAAGGGGCGATTGCCCGCAGCGCGCCTGCAAGGGGGCGGCCGCCAGCGGCCCACCTGTGGCCAGCCCTGCCGCCTGCGTGGGGCAGCAGCGACGGTCGGGCAGAAGGGGGCAAAGAGAGGGCTAGGGCATCCTTTTGAGAAAAATGGCAATCCTACCCCTCTGAATTTCAAAATTTTCGAGGAATGTCCTCATGTACATAATTCCAAAAATACCCTCTACTATTCTGAAAATTTCGAGAACTGTTCTCATGTACAGAATTCAGAAAATACCCTTGATAATTCTAGAAATTCCGAGGACTGTCCTCTCATCCAAAATTATGAAAATGCCCTTGATAATTCTGGAAATTTCGAGCATATCCTGATTTCTAAAAAATAATTAATTAAATAATTTAATTAATTATTATATATATCTAATAATCTTACATATGATGTGATGTACATGTGATGTATGATGTGGATGGATGATCATGAGCCATGTGTTGTGATGTGTGTAATTATGATTATTATTATTATTGGGGCTTGCTAGCCTGCGTTTTTCTCGTTTATTGTTGGGCCTGCGTGCTTGTGATTATTTGTAATTACATGGAGTGGCGCAGCTGAAGCGTGGAGGTGATAGGGGGACCCACGATACTGTGGCGGGAGATTACGACGCATTGTGATGCAACGATCTGACGGAACCAATTATGATGAGATCAACAATCATGACATAGAGATGCGCCAATGCACACATAGATCCTATTGTGAGTGATTAGGCCCATTGGCTCGGGCTTAATTATATTAGGTGACGGCTCATGATTATCCGATGTGGCTTGCATATGTGATGTGTTATACACCTACTAGATATATGTATATATATATTTGCATGCGATGTAGATATATATTAAATATGTATGTGTGTGACATGACATATTAAGAGACTGATACGAAACAAAACCCCTCTTACGATAATATTAAGTTAATAAGCGTGAGGCAATAAGATTGATCTACGTGACCTTCCATCGTTATGGGAAGAAATTGAATCACGACATAGGTTGAGTTGGTCGAGTCCCTCGAGGCTCACCTATCTACGTGATCGAGTTCTTGCCTACGATATAGAGATATCACCGGTGACCTGAGGACATAGTATGCTTGGTCGAGTCCCTCGAGGGTATATCATCGAATCAGACTCATCTTGTAACGATAGTGATGACTTAACTGAACGTCATGGTTGGTCGAGTCTCTCGAGACCATGATGATTCGGAGGCCGAACGTGACGAGAATCACAAGGAGTTGTGATTGGCAAGAGTTGCCTACCTTTTTGGCTTAGTGTAATTGGTCGAGTCTCTCGAGGTTGCACTAAGATGCCAATTAGATCCTGATCCCCACTATGAGTCTGCCGGAGACTTCCGTCTCACGTGTCAAGTGTGTCGAGTGATTCACTAAGAAAATAATGGGAGTACATTAAGATAGAAATTCATATCTTAATTAGTATTTTCTGTAAAATCTACATGTTATTTAATTTACGTTATATCTTATTTATCGCTTGCAAAACCTCTACGTGGCATACTTCATGACAACCGCCTCATTGGTCCAAACAAAAGCTTCGTAATTTGAGAATTATTCTCATGAAAGAGAAAATTATATATATCCTTAACACGATTATGACCACGTTGGAGGAAAGGATAAGTGAGGATAAGATCGCTCGCTTTATGAAGTATATAGATAGTCCTAGAGGATAACTTGTGCGTTGATCTTATATTTCAGTCCCTACCAGATTCCTTTTCATTGTTCATTATTAACTTTAATATGAACAACTTTGAGATGACTCTCCCTGAGCTCCTCAATATGTTGAGGGAAGTTGAGTGTGCCATCAAGAAGGATCAGTTCTCTATATTGGTGAGACCAAGAAGAAAAAGAAGGCCAGCAAGACCCTTAAGAAGGGTAAGGGCAAAGAAAGACCAGGTAAGATAAAGGTTACCAAGAAATACCCGGGACTTCCACTGTCGCCAAGATGGACATTGGAAGAGGAACTGCAAGGACTACCTTGTAGAGAAGGTGAGATAGCAGCTTGGAGAAGCTTCAGGTATATTCATGATTAGCCTCCGCTTGTCAGATTTTCATGATAACACATGAGTATTGGATACCGGGAGTGTTTATTATATCTATAATTCGTTGTAGGTTCTGGCAAGACCTAGGAGATTGGCTAGAGGCGAGATGGACCTCAAGATAGGCAATGGAGTAAGAGTTGCTACAGTTGCCATTGGGGAGGTCACCCTACATCTGCCTTGTGGAGCTATCATTGTATTGGAAGCATGCTATTTTGTTCTCTCTATTATCAAAAATATTATATCAATCTCTTGTTTGACAATTAGTGGATATAAATTAATTTTTGATAACAATAGTTGTTTAATAATAATGGATGATGAGATCATCACTAGAGGGACCCTTGTAAATGACTTATATGTGTTAGACACTTCTCCACACATCATAAATATAAATATGTCTAAGAGGAAAAGAGATGAGGTGAATAATACATATCTATGACATTGTAGGCTAGGTCATATACATGAGGGAATGATTCAAAAGTTGTTGAAAGATGGATCCATTTGACTATGAGACATATACAACTTGCGAACCTTGCCTTCGTGGGAAGATGATCAACTCTCCTTTTAGTGGAACTAGAGAGAGCCACCGAGTTATTGGAACTCATATATAGTGATGTATGTGGTCCCATGTCGACTTAGGCTATAGGTGGTTACTGATACTTCATTATATTCACTGATGATTTCTCTAAGTATGGACACGTGTACTTAATGAAGTATAAATCTGAGGCCTTCGAAAAATTGGAAAGAGTATTAAGACTCTTCGATCAGATCGAGGAGGAGAGTACTTGAGTACATAGTTCACCCATTTCCTCAAGGACAATGAGATTCTATCCCAGTGGACATATTATACACCTCAGCTCAATGGTGTATCAGAAAGGAGGAATCACATGCTGTTAGACATGGTACGATCCATGATAAGTTCCACTGATCTACTTGTTTCATTCTGGGGGTACGTCCTAGAGACCGCAGCTTACCTTCTGAACAGAGTTCCATCAAAGTCGATAGTGTCTACACCATATAAAATATAAAAAGGAAAGAAGTCTGGTCTTAAGATTGTTAAGATTTGGGGCTGTCCTACCCACGTTAGAAGACACAACCCCGATAAGTTAGAATCAAGGACAGAATGGTGCACATTCGTGAGATACCCAAAGGAAACTTGTGGGTCTTATTTCTATCATCCCGAGGACCGAAAGATCTTCGTTGCCAAGAGAGTTGTGTTCCTTAAGAAGGAACACATTCTTGGTGGAAACAGTGGGAGTAAGATAGAATTGAGCGAGGTTGGAGAACCTAGCTTAAGCACTATTCCAGAGCATGAGTCTGTTCAGGTACCTAATACACAAATTCCAATTTTACGTAGGTCTAGTAGAGTATCTCACCCTCTTGAAAGATATGTGGGACATATCAGTGGAGATGACTCTCAGGATGCTGATCCTCAGACCTATGAGGAGGCTATTATGAGTATAGACTCTGGGAAGTGACAAAAAGTCATGAATTCTGAGATGGATTCCATGTACTCTAACAAGGTTTGAAACCTTATGGATGCACCTAAGGGTATTGTACCCATCGGCTGCAAATGGATCTTCAAGAAGAAGATCAGAGTGAATGAAAATGTAGAGACCTATAAAGCAATGCTGGTAGCTAAATGATATCGTCAAAGATAAGGAGTTGACTATGACGAAACCTTTTCACCTATAGTCATGCTTAAGTCCATTAGAATTATTTTAGCCATTGCAGCACACTATGACTATGAGATCTGGCAGATGGATATCAAAATGACATTCCTCAATGACAACCTCGAGGAAGAGGTGTACATGATACAACCAGAGGGATTTGTATCCAAAGAGAGTCCAGATAAAGTATGTAGGTTGCTTAGAACCATTTATGGATTGAAGCAAGCTTCCCAAAGTTGGAACATAGGATTTGATAAGGTGATCAGATCTTATGACTTCGTTAAGAACGAAGATGAGTCTTGTGTGTACAGGAATGTAAGTGAAAGTGCTATCACCTTCTTGGTGCTATATGTAGATGACATCCTAATCATTGAAAATGATGTAGGAATGCTCTTCACAATAAAGTCTTGGCTATCTAGAAACTTCTCCATGAAATACTTAGGGGAAGCATCCTATATTTTGGGGATCTAGATCTATAGAGATAGATCCAAAAAGATGCTTGGCTTGTCCAAGTCTAGGTACATAAACTTCATTGTCAAAAGGTTTAGCATGAAAAATTCCAAGAGAGGTCTCATACCGATGAGACATGGAATATCACTTTCTAGGAGTATGTCCCCAAAGACTCATGAAGAAAGGGCATACACGAATAAGATACCTTATGCCTCAGTGATAGGGTCTATCATATATGCGATGCTATGTACTAGGCCTGATATAACACATTCTTTAAGTGTCACGAGCAGGTATTAGGCAGATCCAGGTTTAGAACACTGGAAGACAATAAAGTGTATCATTAAGTACTTGAAAATAACTAAAGATCTTTTACTGGTATATGGAGGAGGTAGCCTCTAGGTTGAGGGCTACACGGACTCGAGTTTTCAGTCTAACATTGATGATAGCAAGTCAAATTCAGGATATATTTTCACCCTGAATGGAGGAGTAGTAAGCTGGAAGAGTTCTAAGCAAGATACTACTACTGACTCGACCATAGAGGCGGAATACATTACTGTAGCAGAAGCACCAAAGGAAGGGGTATAGATGAAGTTCATCAAGGATTTGGGAGTCATACCAAGCAGCGTGGAGCTGACTCCCATATATTATGACAGCGACAGGGTGAGAACTCTAACAAAGGAACTCAAGTCTCAACATAATTGTTCTGAGGAGGTTCCATCTGATTAGAGCGATCATGACCCAAAAAGATATAATAATAGAAATAGTTCCATCCGAAGATAACATTACAGATCCACTGACGAAGCCACTAGCTCAGATTATATTTGAGCGTCACAAGGGTCTGATGGGGCTCAGACACATAGGTGATTGGTTTTTGGTCAAGTGAGAGATTGCTGGTTACAGGTGCCTTGCAAGCCAATCACGTGAGTTCCATCTAGGATGATAGTGCATATTCTGGGGATATGCACTAGAGACCACAACTTACCTTCTGAACAGAGTTCCATCTAGGATGATAGTGTTTACACCATATGAGATATGAAAAGAAAAGAAGCCCGATCATAAGGTTGTTAAGATTTCAAGCTACCTTGCCCATGTTAGAAGACATAACCACTCATACCCGGATTTTTTGGGTGATTTTAATTTTTGGCTTCAAATTCAAAAGTCATTTGGGGTCTATGAATACCCCAAGTTTTCTTGCGTTCTATACTACAATTTGGGGGATAAAATTCTACGAAACACTTGTGTGGATTGTAAGAAAAAGGAAAGGGGTAAGGGAGTGATCAAAGAGTTATAATATTGTCTCCCTTGAAAGTAAAGTTAAGGGTTTGGTCTTCACCCAAAGAAGATCGATAGTGGATGCCGGTGTGCCTCAAGAAGGAGAAATCGGGAGTGGACGTATGCCCGTTGGTGTAGAACCACTATAAAACTTATAAGTTCTTCTTTTGCTTTTCTTGCTTACTAATTTTGTATTGACACTTTTGATTTCATTTACTTTTTAAAAGTAAGGTTTTCACGTTAAATACTTCATGTACGACATTGCTTATCTTTCAGATTTCCTTGCTTCTTCTTAAGTAATTTGTAAGCAAGTAACTTAGTAATCTTCTTTGAATCATTCACTTGTTACGAAAAGCTTTGGATCTTCCTGTCTTGCTTAAAGTCAAAAACTTTTTATTTAAAACAAAAATTTACACTTGCACTAATTCACCCTCCTCCCCCCCCCCCCCTCTCTTAGTGCCAATTGATCCTAAAAATTAGTATTAGAGCCATGTTTTTCTCATTTGGTTTAACACCCAAGAGAAATGGCTCTTTTTAGCATTACGATGGTCAATACATCACAAGTCCTCCTATATTTAATTTGACGAACTACACATCTTGGAAAATACGAATGCGCATCTTTTTTATTTCCATAGATCTTTATTTGTGGTGTATTATTAGAAAATGTTTTCAGAAGTCATCCAATCCAACAAATGATTTGAATGATTATGAAAAACAAATATTTTTATTAAATGTAAATATTGGACATGGTACTATCAGGTCACACACAAAATCCGTCTAAGACTCGCTCTAATCGGATTCTCTTAGAGAACTCATTCTCTCTCAAACCGATTGACCCTGGCCAGAGATTTATCTGAGCAAGCACATATGGGGTATTCCTCTCACGATACTGAGAGTGGATAATCCTTTATTGACATTCAATTACCTTCAAAAGATAGGCTACCAATCCTGATAATCGGTTGTACTAGATATGAAACTTTCCAAACCTGTAAGTCTGACGTCAAAGAAATGAGTACTCAAATAAGACATATTTGGTGTCTTAAGTCTAAGGACCAGATACATAACTAGGACTATGGAATCGATGTTTGACATTAGGTATCATTAACCATACAACATTCCATATGCGGATCAATTAGTGAACTCATTCTCCAATGAGCACCTGTAATATATCCTTAGTATCCCCACACAAGTGGCTATGAGTCAGCCACCTCCATCATATGGATGAGTATATAATACACCGGTCTGTCCAGTCATCTTGATGTCCCTCTCGAGTAACCTATAACCAGGATTATTTAGGATCTGTATTTAAAGGTGAATCAATCTCATTATCCTGATATCATCATAATTTAATTCTCATTATACAGAACCAAAGACATCACAAAATATATATATGTAATAGATATTATAATGTAAGAATATGCCAACAATAATCATAAGCAGAAAGATCGTGCAACATATCATATGTGTCACCATTCACGTGAGTGACTTGCAGAGAACTTGTAACTAGCAATGATTGCATGAGATCGCAAGATTGTGACGCATCACCGTCCATACACTACTACTGATGCTGGACTGCAGGAGCATGATATGCCTTCTATAAGGTCTACGAGGAAGCCGCATGAGGAGTTGCAGATTCGGACTCAGAGTCATAGAGTCTCAGCCTTAAGGATGTTGAATATCATATTTTGATGATGAAATCAATTGATGAGTGTTTAATCTAACATATGTGTTAGAGGAAATTTTGCAGGTCTAACTACGATAGTGCAATTGAGTTATAGCCAAATGATGGACCAAGATCAAGCTGAGGCATCGGACTAGGGTTCGGACGATGTAGTGGGACCTCGCCGGGAGTTCACAAGGAGATTCGCCGAAGGGATCTGGTATGCTTCAATAATTAACAACTAGCCATGATTTGGTGTGGACGATATCATGGTTGTGAGGGCTATAGTTCCACTCAGCCAAGGTGGTGCATCTTTCTTTATAATGAGAGGGATGATGTTCATGCTTTATTGGAGGGGCTTAATTTTCTCACGATCTTGTGCCATAGATCGGAGGTCATCATCAAGGAAGTCTTTAAGCATCATGGTTCAATCCTAGGGAAAGTCATGGAAGTCACCTGAGATCTAGAAGTGTTGTATCAGCAACCATGGTGAGTTCGACATGATGTAACACTTTAGAAGTAGTTTATATTCAGGAAAAATGATGTAGGGATGTGTTGTAGCGAGAAATAAGCACGGTCGAACAATCTATGTCTCTGTCATCTCTTAGGTGACCCTTTTATCTTCGACCTTCTGAGGTTGTAGGAAGTAATTTGGCCGAGCAACAGTTGGTAGAAGTTTCGACCAGTTCAACATAGGGGGGTTGAATAGCTTTAGAGGCCGTAGTAGGCTCGGTTTGGTGGAGACGTCCAAAATTTTAACAAGATGTGGGAGAGGGTTCTTATCTTCAATCTCATAGAACTCTTGAATTTGAATTCGGAAATCGTTGGATTCTTCTTTTGGTAACCTCTCCAAGTGTTATGTTGTGGTCGTAGTTGCTTGGCTCCCTCGTAGAACCACTCTTGTTTTCTTTTGCTGAAAGTTTTCATGGTTAGCTTTGAAAAATTTCAGAAAATATCTTTAAACGTGGACAACCAATCAATGCCAAGCACTATATCAAAATCATTGAGAGGGAGGAGGAAAAAATTAGCAACTACGTCTTGCTCCTATAGGATCAGTTTAACCCGCGGGCACTTCTGGTTACACTTCATAATTTGGCCATTAGCTACCTTGACTTCGTACCCACTATAATATTCTTTTTGGAGCATTAAGTGGGCAACAACCTTACTGCTCATGAAGTTGTGTGTGCTCCAGGCGTCGATGAGGACGATGATGGACTGCTGCTCAAGAAACCCGTCGATCTTCAATTTTTGTAGGTTGGTATAACCGGCTAAGGTAGGGACCGTGCGGGTGGCCGGTTGTGATGTATCTTTCTCCTTGGGCTCGAGAGTCGTATCTTCAAATTTAGGTTCTTCAGTGGGTGCAATTATTAGCAGTGTCTTCTTTTTACATTGGTGTTCTAGGCTCCATAGTTTATCACAATTCTCACATAGGCCCTTTGTCGATCTGTCACTAGAAGTCTCTAGTAGACTTCTAGTGGGGTTCGGGATCCAATTGGTGTCTTAATGTAACCTCGACAGACTCGACCAATTATACTAAGCCCAAATGGTAGGCAACTCTTGCCAATCACAACTCTTTGTGATTCCCATCATGTTCGACCTCCGAACCATCATGGTCTCGAGGGACTCGACCAACTATGATATTCAGTTAAGTCATCACCATTGTTACAAGATGAGTATGATTCGATGATATGCCCTCGAAGGACTTGATCAAGTATATCATGTCCTCAGGTCATCGGTGACATCTCTATATCGTAAGCAAGATCTCGATCACGTAGATAGGTGAGCCTCGAGGGACTTGACCAACTCAACCTATGTTATGATTTAATTTCTTCCTATAACGATGGAAGGCCTCATGGGTCAATCTTATTGCCTTATACTTACCGACTTAATATTATCGTAGGAGGGATTTTTTATTTTGTATCAATCTCCTAATATGTCATATCACACACATACATATTTAATATATATCTACATCATATATATATATATAAGGTGTATAACATATATCACATATGCAAGCCACACCGGATGATCATAAGCCGTTACATAATATGATTAAGCCCAGGCCAATAGGCCTAATCACTCACATTAGCATCCGTGTGTGCATCGATGCATCTTCATGCCCTGTGATCGTTGATCTCATCATCATCGATTTTGTTGGATCTTCGTCGCATCACCATGCGTCGTGATCTCCTGCCACAGCATCGTGGGTCTCGTTGTCACCTCCACACTCCCGCTGTACCTCTCCATGTAATTATAAAATAATCACAGCCACGCAAGCCCGATAATAAACAATAAAAATAGAGGCTCCAAGGCCCTAACAATAATAATTATCACATTTACACACATTACAACACATGGCTCATGATCATCCATCCACATCATACATTACATATTACATCACATCATATGTAGGATTATTAGATATATAATAATTATAAACTATTTAATTAATTATTTTTTAAAAATCAAGACATGTTAGAAATTTCCAGAATTGTCAAGGGCATTTTTGAATTCTAAAAATAACCTACAAAATTTTTAGAATTATTAAGGGTATTTTAAAAATTCTAGACAAAAGTATAGATAATAGAATTTCTCAAATTCTGAGAGGTAGAATCATCCTTTTACCAAAAATAGAAAAGAAAACCCTGACCCTTAGCCCTCCTCTTGAAGCGGTCCCCCCTACGACCGGCACCGCTGCCCAAGCTGGCGGGTGGGCATTGCCCTTGCTAGCGAGTGTCGCCCCTTGTGGGCTGGCCGTGAGCGATGCCCCTATGGCTTGGCCGCGGGCAGCTGCCCATTGTATGTGGCCCTTGCCACGGCTTGGTCGCGGGCGACAATCCTTGCAGTCGGCCCTGGCCACAGCCGTCAGCCCCTGCAGGTGACCTGCCTGAAAGTGGCTGCCCCTTTTTCACTGCCTTCGTTGAAACATGCAGCAAGAACATAAGAACAGTTCTACACGATTCAATCTATACCACTGTTGGGAAACCAAGCGGGAGCATCACATTCGTAGCGAAAGATCAAAATAAAATAGGTTTCCTATGCAGATCAAATCGTCGTGCGAAAGATTGGGCCGTGAGAAAGTCGCAAAACAGAAAAACTATATTGTGTGAGACACTATTTACCTAGGGAGATCATATATCCTTATTTTTCCAAATCCAAATAGAGAGGATGAAGGAGGTCAAGCGTCCTCCTCTCTAGTGGTATCCACATAATAGATAGCTGCAATGATACTCCTCCAATTGCAATCCCATGTCTCGTAACTATACACAGAGGGAGGGAGGGAGGAGAATATGAGAGGGTGGCCAAAGATGCAACCTATCAACTATTAGCCTCCCCTCTTATTTATAGAGAGCCAACAAAAATCCTTGGGGTCCTGCCGTAGCGGGTATTGGATTTTTATCCAATTACCCATTAACCTTGCATTATTGGATCTCTATCCAACAATCTCATTTGACTTCTAATTGGGCCTCATGCAAGGAGCCCATCAGTGTAGGGTCTCATCTAATGAGAATAGAGAGTAATTAGATTACTATCAAATCCTCTATTCGTTGAAGCATCCATCATATGTGTGTGATCCTCTAGGCTCAATATCGAGCTGGCCATGAGTCGCTCCCATCAGAACTCCTTATGATATAGTGAATTATTATCCTCATAATAATTCACTCCACTCATTAGCTTAGATATACTAGGCCACTGCTCCATAGTCTCCAAACGGTATAAGGGGATGGAATCCATCAGACCTATATATCCATAGTCCCACATCCAACTAATATCCCAAAGACTGTATATTAGACATGGTACTGTCAGGCTACATATGGAATCCGTTTGAGTTTTTCTCTAATCAAATTCTCCTAGAGAACTCATCTCTCAATCCGAATGACCCTGGCCAGGGATTTGTCTAAGCAAGCACATATGAGATATTCCTCTTGTGATAACGAAAGTGGATAATCTTTTATTAACACTCAATTATCTTCATAAGGTTGGCTACCAATCCTGATAACTAATTGTATCAGATCTGAAACTTTCCAAACCTGTAAGTCTTGCTAATTATAGGTGTTGTGCAAGCCAATCACGTGAGTGATGACACAAGCCAATCATAAGTAATCTTTTTACTTATGATTAATATTGGGATATTCACATATTATATTATATGTAGCATATATATTGTGATGTCCTTGGTTCTGTGCAATGGGAATCAGATCGTAATGAGATCACGATAATGAGATCGATTCACCTTTAAACATAGATCCTAAATAATACCGGTCATAGGTTACTCGAGAGACATCGAGATAACCGGATATATTGATATACTATATACCCATCCATATGATGGATGTGACTGGTCTCATAGCCACTTGTGTAGAGACACTAAGGATATAATAAAGTGCTCATTGGAGAATGAGTTCAGTGATTGATCCGCTTATGGAATGCTATATGGTTGACGATACCTAATGTCAGACAGCGATTCTATAGTCCCAGTTGTGTATATAGTCCTTTGACTTGAAACACCAAGGATGTCTTGTATGAGTACTCATTTCTTTAATGCCAGACCTACAGGTTTGAAAAGTTTTTAGATCTAGTACAACTGATTATCGAGATTGGTAGCTAACCTTACGAAGGTAATTGAGTGTTAATAAAGGATAATCCACTCTCAATATCATAAGAGGAATATCCTATATATGCTTACTCTGATAAATCCCTAGCCAGGGTCATTCGGATTGAGAGAGAAATAGTTCTCAAGTAGAATCCGATTAAAGCAAGATAAACTGATTTCGTATATGACCTGACAGTACCATGTCCAATATACAGTCTCTGAAAAATTATTTGGATGATAGATTATAGATACACGGTAACTGTGGACAGACAGGTCTGATGAATTTGATCCCCCTTTACCGTATAGGGCCTATGGCGTAGTGGCTTAGTACGTTCATAGTCGATGAGTCGAGTGAATTATCATGGAGATAATAATTCATTATATCATAAAGAGTTCTAATGAGAGTGACTCACGGCCAGTCAGTATCGGGCCTAGAGAGTCACACACATATGGTGGATGCTTTAGCAAATAGAGGATTGGATCTCCTTAGCCCCTATTCTCATTAGATGAGACCTTATGTTGATGGGCTCATTGCTTAAGGCCCAATTAGAGGCCTAAGGAGATTATTGGATAGAGATCCAATAATACAAGTTTAGTGGATAATTGGATGAAGATCCAATACCCACTAAGGCAGGAGCCCTAGGGTTTTGGTGGCTCTCTATAAATTGTAGGAGAGACTTATGGTTGATAGGCTGTAGCTCTGGCCTCCCCCTCCTATTCTCATCCCTCCCTCTGGACAAGAGTTGGGAGATCAGATTGGAGGAGTTTCGCTGCAGAGATCCATCGTGTGGATACCACTAGAGAGGAGGACGCTTGACCTCCTTCATCCTCTACATCCAGATCTGGAAATACAAGGATATACGATCTCCCTAGGTAAAATCAATCTCTCACGCATCATGATTTTTTGGGTTTTACATTTTATTTGCGACCCCAATCTTTTGCACGATAATTTGATCTACGTGGGAAATTGATTTTTTGTTTTAATTTTTGCTGTGCATGTGATGCTCTCGCTGAGGTTTCCCTACAAGTCTAGCATCAAATAAAGGAGTACTCAAACAAGACATCATTAGTGTCTCAAGTCTAAGGACCAGATATACAACTAGGACTATAGAATCATTGTCTAACATTAGGTATTATTAACCATACAACATTCAATAAGCGGATCAATCTATGAACTCATTCTCCAATAAGTACTTGTAATATATCCTTAGTGTCTCCATATAAGTTGTTATAAGACCAGCCACCTCCATCATATGGACGAGTATACGGTACACCGATCTATTTGGTTATCTCGATGTCTCTCTCGAGTAACATATGACCGGGATTATTTAGGATTTGTGTTTAAAGATGAATCGATCTCATTATCGTGATCTCATCACGATTCGATTCTCATTGCACAGAACCGAGGACATCACTATATATATATAATAGATAATATAATATGAGAATGTGTCAATAATAATCATAAGCAAAGAAATTGCATAGCATGTCATACAACCATCACTCACGTGATTGGCTTGTAGGGCATCTGTAACTAGCATAACCATCAAGAAACAATAAAAAATATTAACTTTACTATATGATTTTATATTTATAGGTCCATATAAGTTAATATAAATTAATTCAAGATAATTAGATACTCTCTATGCATATTTCATATACATCAAGTGTATTAATTTTTCGTAATTCGAAAACTATTTTTTTATTTAACAACCTTAAATATTTAATGTTAAGATATTCATATCTTCAATATTACAAATTAGACTCATTCTTTTAAGTTGCAATAAGAGCATACTTTTCAATATTTGAAACATCAAGTGGAAACATCTTGTTTTGCGTCATGCAAATATTTACTATAATTAAACCAAATTTCTTATCTTTAATAGTGCATGAACTATCACAAAATATAACTGAATATTCATCATTTATCAATTATCCAACACTCAATAAGTTATATAAAAAACTAGGAACAAAGAAAATATTAACAATATGTTTTACCTTTTCTTGAATTACCTTCATCTCAATTATTCTTTTTTCCTTCTACTTAGATTTGTCTGTTATCTCTAATTCTAACTTTCAACTTGTGAGGTTCATTAATATCTCTAAACATTGATCTTATGTCTGATATATGATTTATACACCCACTATCCAAAAACCAAATATCATTTGAGATATCATTAACTTATTAGTGAGTCATAAATAATTTACTATTATCTTCATTTGCCTCTATGCTTGCTTTTCTATTTTCCAATAATATGCCTTTATGTGAATAAACTTTTTACAATAGTAACATTGAATTCCACTCTTGTATTCTTTTTATCATAATTTAATTACTTTTATTCATTATGCCTATAAAAGTGTATCTTCCTCTTCCATTTCCTCTACCACAAAATTATCATCCATCACGTCCTCTTCCTATTGATATTTTATCTTATTTTGAAGTAGAAGACTCCCCTCTTAACCTAAAATATTTTTTCTTTACTTTTCTCAAGTGACCTGTTAAACCTTGCTTCATGTACTTGCAAGGAACCCATTAGTTCATCAAATAAAAAAGTAGATAAGTGACTCCTCAATTGTGGTAATAATATGATCAAATTTTAGAGTTAAAACTTCTCAAAACTTTTACAACAATTATATGATCATGAAGATTTCACCATAAGATTTTATATGACTAACAATTTTAGTCACTTGAAAAAAAAATCTTGCACCAATTCATTGCTTTTTATAAACTAAATTTCAAACTCACAACGAAAGGTTTAAAATTTTACTATAATTACCCTCGATGAGTCTTGAAATTTATTTTGAAGTATCAACCAAACTTGCTTTTTGGTTGTTGGTACTGTAATTTTTTAGCAGATTGTCTCATATATAGCTTGTTGAATGAAGAATAATGACTTTGAGCCCTTCTTTTTATTCTCCCTTGGTCTGGTTTCTTCATCTGGATCTACATATCTATTCTCTTTTAAGTCCCAAAGTTCTTTGATAGAACCTCAAAAGGAGTTATATAGATTTTGATCCTTGAAAGAGATCAACCCTTGGAACGTTGTAGGGGTTCCTCTCTCATAGACTCGACATAAGGCTGAATTAAAATTATAGATTGATTGATTTAAGAGAGGGGTCGGCTACATCATTATATAGAAATCAAAACCCTAGCCTAAGGGGGTATTTGCCTAAGTAAAATTATCCCTTTGCCCCTCTTATAGCCAACCTGTCTTAATAGGAACAAGAGGCAGCTAGGTTGGCTCTATAGCCGACCTAAGTAAGGGAAATCCTGGCCAACCAACCCAATAAGGGGGCAGGCGGCCACTAAGCCCTAAGGGCTAATCTAAACCCTAGTCATACTCCTTTATAAGATAGGAATGACTTTATTACAATATAACAGGGTTTTATTGACTACTTCTAGGGAGATTGGACTTAACCCTGCTAGAGTCCTCTCAAACCCACCATCTTTAAATCAGTCTTGTCATCAAGGCTAAAAGTTCCATGAACTCAGGGAACCAGGTCTTCAGCTCCTAATCAACTTGGGTGTCAGTTGGAAGAACTTGAGCTGAGTTATCATTTTTAAATTTTCATTTGAGGTGGAATACTTGGAGGATCAACTGTAATTTTAATTTCGTGCATGGATCTGATCTCCAGGTTAGGGCCCTAGTGTGATCCCCAATTTTGCAAGGCCCAAAGAAATAGGGAGACCACTTTCTTGAGACTTGAATTTCATGCTAGTGGAGCTGGAGATAAAAGGGGACTTGATTTATCTTAGGAAATTTTCTTCTGCTCCGGCGTTTGTCAGGGGAAAGCTTCTTCCTTGTATGGACTGTCACATGGTTGCTCTATAATAGTAGTCGTGCCTTCTTTTGGAGTGAGGGCCGTCTTTCGATAAAATTTCTAGTGGTCTGAGCCCGATTTGAGTCTGAGGTGGGTATGAGTGGTGATTTTTCGGGGTCCATTTTTACTTCTTCGTGTTGTTGACCATCTTGCATGAGGATGATGCTGACACCCACTCTGGATGTGTTTGTTTCAATAATAAACATATGGCCATGATTTGGTGTGGATGACATTGTGGTCGTGAGGGCTATAGTTCCACTCAGCCAAGGTGGCGCATATTTCTTTATAATGAGAGGGATGATGTTCATGCTTCGTTGAATCCTACGAATGATCCTTTCCCTTTTCTGATTTCGCTACTGGAGGGGCTCAATTTTCTCGTGGTCTTGGACCGTAGATCAGAGGTTATTATCAAGGAAGTCTTTAAGCATCATGGTCCGATCCTGGGGGAAGTCATGGAAGTCACTTGAGATTTGGAAGTACTGCATAAGCAACCATGAGTTCGATAGGATGTAACACTTTAGAAATAGCTTATCTCTGGGGAAAAGGATGTAGGGACATGTCGTAGCAGGAAATAAACATGGCTGAACAATCTGTGTCTCTATCATCTCTTAGACGACCCTTTTGTCTTCGACCTTCTGAGGTTGTATGAAGCAATCTGGTCGAGTAACAATTGGTAGAAGTTTTGGCCTATTCGACATAGGAGGATCGGCCAACTTTAGAGGAGGTAGTCGGCTCGGTTGGGTAGAGACGCCCAAAAATTCAGCAAGCTATGAGAGGGGGTATTTTTTATCTTCAATCTCATGAAACTCTTGAATTTGAATTAGGAAACCACTGGATTCTTCTTTTGGTACCCCCTCTAAGTATGGTGTTGTGGTTGTAGTCACTAGGCTCCCTCGTAGAACCACTTGCTTTCCTTTTCTGAAAAATTTCATGGTTAGCTTCAAAAAATTCCAGAAAATATCTCTAATTGTAGACAACCAATCAATGTCAAGCACTATATCAAAACCATCAAGAGGGAGGAGGAAAAAATCAGCAACTATATATTGCTCCTGTAGACTTAATTTAACCTGCGGGCACTCCTGTTTGCACTTCAGAATTTGGCTGTTAGCTACCTTGACTTCAAACCCATTATAATCTTCTTTGTGGAGCATTAAGTGGGCAACAACTTTACTGCTCATGAAGTTATGTGTGCTCTCGGCGTCAACGAGGACAATGACGGACTGCTGCTCAAAAAACTCTTCGATCTTCAATTTTTGTAGGTTGGTGTAGTCGGCTAAGGTAGGGACCGTGCGGGTGGTCGGTTGTGGTGTATCCTTCTCCTTAGGCTCGAGAATCGTATCTTCAAGTTTGGGTTCCTTTGTCGATCCATCATGAAAGTCTTCTCTTATTAGTTTCTTCGACCAAGGAGATCGGTTGATAGTAGGGGGAGGTGAAAGCTTTAGTGCCGCTGGTTGGGGAGTGACCACCCTCGTCCTCTGGGCTTCATAATTCAACCGCTCCTCTTGATGTCGTGCGAAGGAGATGGCTACCTTAAGTGTGTATGGCTATCGCGCTTTAACTTCTTCACGAATCTCTGGCTTTAAGCCCTCAATAGATGTCCTCAATATCTGCTTTTTAGACCAATCATAAGTTTGATTAGATAACCTTTTAAATCTGGTTTAGTACTCTTAGATGGTAGAGGTTTGACGGATCATTGTTAGTTCTTCATCATGGTTCTTGCAATCAATTTGTGCTGAAGGTTTATATGCTGTTGATTGGGATGTGGCTCTCATGCTCTAAGCATCTTGATTGAGGTGCCCTTCTTGAAGTTGTGCAAAGGAGGTTGGTGTCGTCAAGGTGTAGGGCTGCCATGTCTTATCCTCGCTTCTTATCTCTGATGGGTTCTTTTTACAATCAGAATTTGCTCCATGTTGTGATCTTCTTGGGCTTGGTGATCGACCCAATCTACACTCCTCGAAGAGAGCGCGTAATTTAGCATCCATACGTATCTCGAAACCTTCAATTTGGCTTCAAATAAGCCCAACGATGTCATGACGTAAGGATCTCCAACCAGATCTTCAAATCAAATGCAGGAGGCAGCGGTAAATTGATTTGATCTACGACTGAGGTGGAAGGTAGAGGCGCATGTCGCAACAATTATGGGAATTGATTGGGAAAGTGGAGGCGGCTGAGATGGCTATAGGGGCAGCAAGATTGCTGCTCTAATACCAGATGATAGAACCTTAGAAGGAGCTCTATAGATTTTGATCCTTGAGGGGGATCAACCCTTGGAACGTTGTAGGGGTTCCTCCCTCATAGACTCGGCACAAGGCTGAATTAAAATTGTAGATTGCTTGATTCAAGAGACGGGACAGTTACATCATTATATAGGAATCAAAACCCTAGCCTAAGGGGGTGCTTGCCTAAATAAAATTATCCTTTTGCCCCTCTTATAGCCAACCTGCCTTAATAGGAACAAGGGGCGGCTAGGTTGGCTCTATAGCCGACCTAAGCAAGGGAAACCCTAGCTAACCAACTCAGTAAGGGGGGGACGACCACTAAGCCCTAAGGGCTAATCTAAACTCTAGTCATACTCCTTTATAAGATAAGAATGACTTTATTACAATATAACAGGATTTTATTAACTACTTCTAGGGAGATTAGTACTCAATCTTGTTGGAGTCCTATCAATCTTGAGACTTAAATAGAGTCTTTATCTTGATACTTGCTTGAGAAGATGAGAATAAGGGGTTTAAACATAGAATTATCATTGAAACCCATAATACCCAGTTCAGATTGAATCATAACTATAATACCACAAATGTTGAGGATGGAGGAGCAAAGAAACGATAAAAATAAAATACTATTATGTAATTAAACGAGAATACTTTCAATTAATAAAACAACATAGTATTAAATAATAAATAACATAAAACTTATAAGATATTCTTCAAATGCACACATATTTTATCTTTATTTATCAATTACGATCCTATTTATAGGACCTAATAATAACTAGCTCATTTTATTATCTCATTCATAATTAAGGAAGGGTAGTCACTACTCCCATAATTTTTAAATTATAAATTATTATTTAAAACATGTTGGTAACTATCTATACCATAACAAGTAACTAGATAACTTCTATAAGTAATACTCAACAATTTTCCTCATGGTTGGCACGCTCTTTCGTGCAACACCATGTGCTCCTTTTAAACTCACGATCCTTCGTGGCTCTTGCTTGCCATGTGCCGACACCAAGCTGTGGCTTGGCTTGCTGCGGCAATCAAGTTCTTTTTGTTTTTTCCTTTCATGGCTTGCTATGGCTTACTAATCTCTTCTTCTCTCAACATGGTTGTTGGCAACCTTGCACGCCGCGGCAAGCCAATCTCTTTTACTCTTTATTCTCCATCTATAATATAAATCTAAAATTTTATCAAAATCTTATAAATATACCTCCTTATCTAGATGCACGTTAACAGAGAGTAGCGCTATGGGCTTGGCAGCACCATGGTACCACAGAGGCGGGACTTCTGTGGAGTCATCGATCCCTTGCTCTCATGGAGGGAGAGCATTGGTCGCAAAAGGGGCCGAGGAGGTGGAGAATGCAAAGACAAACTCCAAGTACCAAGACAGGGCAGATCATGAGCTACTGGGAGGTATGATATTGTCCGTGAGGGATAAGATCATGCGGAGGTATGATCAGGAGCTACTGGGAGCTCCACTTTGGTGTACGACACAGCAAGAAGAAGTGTTATGGATTCAAGGAGTAAATGTCATGGTACCGCAGAGGCGGGTCTTCGTGTGTGCATCGGAGCTTGCATTGGATGAAAGCCTTGATCATCAGTATAGGGGGGCTATGTACCATCGAGGAAGAAGTCCAAGTACAAGTACCAGTTAGTCTCATGGAGGGGGACGTGATCATGTGAATGATCAGGAGCTACTGGGAGCTCCACTTCGGTGAATAATGCAACGACAAGAAGTGCTGTGGATTCAATGAGTGAATGCCACAGTACTGCAGAGGCGGGTCTTCCGTGTGTGCGCATCGAAGCTTGCATCAGATGAAAGCCTTGGTCGGCAGTATATGAGGGTTGTGTACCACCGAGGGAGTAGTCAGATTGCAAGCACCGGTGAGTCTCATGGAGGGGACTTGATTATACTAAGGTATGATCGGAGCAGCTGGAGAGTCGGACTGCTTCAGTGCTCACATTCGCTTAAGGGAGCCCGGCAAGTCAGAGGACAAAGCCGAGTAAGCGAACGTTGCTACCAAGGAAGCTAAGGAGAACAGAATCGGCGTGAGCCCTGCAACAAGATGGCGGAGGCCATGCATGAGAGTTACAGTCTGTCTTTCCATCGACCAAAGAGAACTGCTAGGAGGACACAATGGTGTCGAAGCAGGTGGTCGGAAGGGGCGAGGAAGCGACGACGAGTCCAGTGGGGCTCAGCTACCCAAAAGCAAAGCGTCGGTTAGAAAGGAGGTGGACTCGGAGGAGCACCACAGTGCCGCAGAGGCGGATCTACCGATCGCGAAGGAAGGGATGTAGATGCAAGTCAACGGAGAGTAGCGCTATGGGCTTGGCAGCACCATGGTACCGCAGAGGCGGGACTTCCGTGGAGTTATCGATCCCTTGCTCTCATGGAGGGAGAGCATTGGTCGCAAAAGGGGCCGAGGAGGTGGAGAATGCAAAGGCAAACTCCAAGTACCAAGACAGGGCAGAAGGGCAGAGGCCAAGAAACTTCATAAGACCGATGTCGAAGGGCTTCTCATCAAGATAGCCGAAAGCGAGGGACTTCAGGTTGACGCAGGAGTGCTCGACCAAGGAACGAAGTAGACAGTACACGGTACTATACCTTTCTACTCAGAGGAGTAGGCGACAAAGGTGATGGAGAAGATGGTACAATCCCAGAGGCAACCAAATCTATCAAAGACTTACTCCAAGTTGGGGGACTCCAAGTTGGGGTAAACTTTTACTCTTTTCGGGCGAAACTTCTTGCATTCTAGAAGTTCAATGGCAGTGGGAAGGCGAATCACAGTAGCTAACTCAATGCAAGGAGTGCAAACACTTCAGGTGCTTAAGAAGTGTGAGCAAAGAGCGGGCGAATGTTAGTAACCAGCTCAATGCATGAAGTACAAACTCGAGGAGGCAGGCGAAATCGAGTAACCTTTGCCTTCTCAACTACTAAGAGAATGGGTGAAGTCAAGTATCCCAGTTCTCTTACTTATCCGGCAGAGGAGCTTTGCCTAAGTTCAGTGACCCTTCAGAGAAAGCTTACGGAAGACAATAGTTGTCAAATCCTCACCATTGGTGATCGGTACTACTGAGAGTAGATTGTTCGCTTTATTTTTTTCAATTGAATGACAATCGAAAGCGAAAATGATGCGAACCTACTTGGAAGTGACAACTAAACATGGAGGAATGATCAATAGGCAAACATTTTGAAGGAAGGACCTTAAAAACTTCAAAGTCCGCGAGGCGATGCTCGTTAAAGCTCCAACAAGCATCCACCTAGTTCAAGCAACATGAGTATACTACGATACTGACGCATAATAAGGCAGTTCTTTTCCTTCATCAGCAGGATCCGCGAGAACCAACAAGGATCAGCACAACTCAGCCAACCCCACACCAGATTCAGTCAATGGTGAGTTGAAGCAGCATGGCGGATCAGAGTTCGACTACTCAACAACAGCGGCGGAGAGTAGCTGGGAGCCAAAGGGGCGTGTTGCAGCTAAAGCAGAAGATTGAAGATTTAGCAAAATACAAGGAGATGCAATGTCTACAGCGGCTTCGATGATGACGTCGAAGGAATAAGTGGGGGAGAATGTCACGGTCAAAATGCAAACAAGATGTTTGATGAAATGCTCATGTTTGTCCGTGTCCTTCGGTTTGTGTACATACATTGTACAGCAAGTAGCAGGCTTGCAGTAGGCTTAGCAGCCCGAGTTTGGTTTGCTTTATGGCCAATTTTGGCTTGTAAATACAAGTATGTCTTGTAAGCACTTGTGGGGGACTTCGGTCTGTAATGGACCATTATCCTTTGTGTGCAACCTCTCTGAGTTTGTGATGTCCTCGGATGTAATTTGCATATGGCTTATGAAGTGTTTGCTTGAGCAGTTACTTGTGGATCCCGTGGGAATTGCTTCTTCTGACCCGTTTTCTTTTTTGTAAGTCTAAGGGACTCTGGGAGATCTCGGGGAAGGCTGACCTTTGTGGACGGATACGCAGGGGTGCCGCACGGCTTAAGCAAAATCAGCTAAGCCCGTGACAATGTGGTATCTAAGAAAAATATTCTGAGTGTTTGATGTAGATCTTATATGATGTGATAACTCTAAATCTTAATATATAAATATGCCTTGATTATCATATCGTAGATCATTAAAAGAATTATAAGAATCAACTCATATATGTTTACTGTGAACAACGGATGATAGATTGATGATCTATGTGTTCTGAGGATTGATAATTTTTAAAAAAAATTAAGAACATATCTAAGATTATTTTTTGAGAATAAGATGTTGATCTTCCAATGCCATTCCCGATAAATATTTATATATTTATGCAAGGAGAGTCCTCCTTGCATAATCTTATGGGTTCCTTCATATGGCATATAGATAGTCCATCAGATAAATATTTATATATTATATCACTTAATAAATCCTATAATTCCTTCTGGCATAATTTTTTTTATTAGGATATTAATTTTTGTAAATATATTCATAAATATATAAAGATCTATTAGTAGTTGGATACGAGGTACTACATAAAGAGAGTCTCCTAGGCTTGTACAGGAAAGGAGAAGGTGGGAGGAATGTAGCTCTTTGGACATCATCTTCTTGCTCTTGCACAATAATCTGTAGAAGCTTTCTTAACTCTATGACAACTTTTAAATTCAACACAACTGAACTTCAAAGATGGTAAGCAAAGATAAACAGGAAACTGGAGATCATTCTCATAGGGTTAGGTAATTGGAACAAATCTATCCAACATGAGAACAATGTACTCTCCCTTAAATCCACTAGTTCCATGGACAATCAATCCTAGCACAAACTTCTCTTCTATTTGTGCTTGATGGATGTCACTTCCACTCCCTACACAAATGATTACAAAAGCAACAGACAAAGAAAAATCTGCTTGGTAAGAGGAAGCAACTGCTTGATCAAGCTTTTTGCAGTTAATGTCACTGAGCACTTGTGAACTGTAACATCAGCCATTGCAAAAATCTGTCATCGTTTCGTTGACCAAGGCTTGAAGTATGTGTGTTTCTATCGCGTTGCCTGTCTCAATTACCTCGATCCCACAAGTTTTCCACATTGCAGTTGAATTTTTCAGCTCCTCCTGAATCAGATCATCTAAGAATTTCCCAGACAAATTGATCCACCCTCTTATCTCCTCATGAACTTCTCTTATCAACAGATCTTCAGTCAGAGAGAAAGGAGTTCTTAACGATTTCCCGTTCTTACCGAAATGGCTGCACTTCGAATCCAGGGACTGAATCATGCAGTCAAAAAGACATTTTTTTAGTTGATCTTTTCCCTTTGCGTCTTTGTCACCAGAAGTGATCTTTTGATCTTCAGAAGAAGCTATAATAGCTTCCAGCATGTCTAGAAGAATAGATTCAAGAACAAAATCGGCTATCCAAAATGAATCATATAGTGCGAAGTTCCTAAATATCGTCTCTGCATTTGAAATGGTTCGCTTGGCTTCACAAAGCTTAGTTCCTGAGATTCCAGCTTCGGATGAGTAAGTGCTGGACTTGCTAAGCATATTGTCAGTTGCATGCTGAATCTTCCCAATATCAGACTCCATGATGCCTGATGAAGTTGCTGAATCTAAAAGATCAATGTCCATATCCAAGGATGGTTCTGTGAATTGGTTATCTGTCAAGCTGAACCTTGATTGATTTGCTGAAACCAAAACATGAATTGGAGAAAAAAATAAATCCATCGATTCAATAGCTAAGAATGCCGAGTGCTGACCTCGTTAATTAGCTTCGCTATGCAAATTGCACAATGAATATATGTGAAATCTAATTATTAGACAATGTAACTAGATCTGTTCCATTGACATATTACTTCTAATAACAAATGCAATCTCCACCTGAACTAGCATGGATACTTTCATAAGAGCAACTATCATTTGAGAAAGAAGCTTCAAGAATGGATACTGGGCTGGTTTGATCATACATAAGTCCAGCAGAAGTCTCAGACTTTGCCTTTTCCTGAAAAGAAAAGGGAGTATTTGTATTTGTCAGAAAGAATAAAAAACAACTCTTAGTGATCAGACTTCTCTTGAGAGGCTGAACTCATATTCAAAGTGGAACTTTTATTGATTTCATCTGTCCTGACGCTGTCATCTGCCAGTTTCATGTTTCAAAGAACTAAATTGTCCTACGTAATATCAAGTAGCTGTGACTGTTAGGGTCCAACCTTAGAATATTGCCGTTAGTAATGTTACAAAGATCTGAAAATTCAAGTAAATTACAACAGAACAGAAGTACAATTTTACCTGAGCTTCGGTTTGGATATTACGCATCTTCTGTTTGGGGACGGAAAAATTAGAGAGATTGGTGTGAAGAGAATACAAGTCCTCTGTTTTGGAAGACCCATTTTGGTCGGCTATACGAGTCCCAGTTTTGAGGCTAATCATTAGTTCTTCAAGAACGGAAGCATTGGTTTCAGCATCCTCCCTGATCTTTTTGTCGTTGGGACTGTTTATTTCTTCCCCTTTTAATCTCATTCTTCTCTGGAAAAGTGGATTGGTGTTAATTGAATCCGACAATAGCTTCTCCCTAGCAGAAAGTCGAGCATTGAGTTGATATCGGTTCCTGCACTTCTCTGCCAGTCCTTCATGTGACAAAGAGTTTGCCGATTTCCTCGTTGGTGAATTGAATGTGAATGAAGCCATATCACTACACCAACCTCTGAAGTTATCAGTTTCCTTTTTCTCCTTTGTTAAGCCACCTTCAACACATCTTCTGCAGATGGGTTGGTTAATAGGAACGCCAGTCTTGTTTCTACTAAGCAAGTCTCTTTCGTTGCTAATTTCCCTAACAAAAGCTGCACCAAACACAACAAAATCATCGTTGTGAAAACTGTTGCTCTTTCTTTTGCATGAGATGTTCTTTCCCCGACTGTTCCTTCTCAGTTGCACTCTGTGATTGTTCATCACTTCACCACTTGATGTCATACACCTTGGTCCTTTCATGGTGGTGCCCATCGCTGAGAAACCCTGGTGCCCCTTCAGCTCAGTTAAGTCACTTTGACTCTGCTTGCTACTACATGCCTCGGCACCATAAGCCATTTGCTCTGCTGCTTTCTTTCTGAGCATTGCTGCTTGATTATGCCGTAAGTTGTTCACCTTCAGAGTAATGTTATCTGGCTTAAGCTTGCATACATTCTGATGATTATGTAATCGTTGTTTCCTCACAAAATCGTCACATGTGTTGTTCTGCACATTGATCTGAGACTGCACAGTAGGACTCAATTTGCTCTTTTTCTCGGCCAGTGTAAATACTGACATCGTATTGTTCTCCATGGGGTCTTGCCTGGAGGAAGAAGCAACACTGACCTGGAAAGCAGATGAACCAAATTGCGTGGTGAATGGCTCTCTTTCATGTGTCCCAACTCCATGCATTTCAACCAAACTACCATAACCCATGCAAGACCAGAATTCGAAGTCACTTAGGGGCTCCTTGGATTTCTTCAAGCAAGTAGCAGCAGCAGCAGCAGCAGCAGTAGCTTCTGCACCGGGTGGGGAAGAAACTACATATGCAACGGCACATTTGGCACGATTTCTGGGCTGCGAACCAGGCTCCAAAATCTTTGTAGCAGCCTGCATCAACCGAGAGCTGTGACTGCCGGAGAGCAGCCTCGGGCTCTTCACCGGGGACATGAGCTTATGATGGTTAATGCCCGAGCCGGAGGATGTCACATTATTGCCAAATACACACGGTCGAACACGTCTATCGTGTTCGACCGGTTGCCTCTGCAAGAACTCCCCCATCTTTCGAAGCTTCGGAGGCCTTGATTCTGTTTTACCAAGCCCGCCTGTGCCTGAACGCAACTCCTGATCGCCTTCGTAAACAAGCTTGCAATCTATGGCCTTTCTTGGACTTTCATCGACAGCAACAGGCATGGACTCTAACCCCATGAGCCTTGCCACCAGTCCGGGGGGTTGCACACCGTGTCCATTATCAGCATCCAGCGTTTTCCTGCTTGGAAAACCTCCCCGATTCTCTTCAGCAATCTGAACATTTTAGAGGTGGATCGAAGCACTCAGCGAAGATAAAACCATTCGACATCAGAAAAAAGGCAGACAGAGGAAAAGAAAACGATGAGTACCAGAAGCAACTTGGCCATGGGCATCTTGTCATCAGCGCAGAACTTCTTCGACGCCCTTCTCGCAGCATGGGCTGTCAACAAGGAGGAACATATCATGGAGTGAGCCAACAACGGTACCATCACACACTGGTGGGGTGAAGTTGCTGTCATGACGTACCTGGAGGGAGGAGCTTCTTCGAGAAGAGCTTCTTCTTAGCGAGCCGACGGTTCCAATCCAGGAACTGCAAGAAGATGCCGACGCACTCGCTAGGCCGCCGTCGCTGCTGCTGCCTCTTCTCCGTGAGAGCCAAACTCATCTTCCCACTCCTTCCGACCAAGCTGCTGAGAGCAGGAAAGTGAGACCAGAAGAGGAGAGCTAAGATGGTATTTTGTGGCACGAATCATCCGTGTTTAGGAAGCGAAGCAGCAGTTCAGCTGTCAAACAACATCTGCATGCTTCACACATAGATACAAAACAACCAGTGGATTGGAGTGCAGAGCGAGAGGAGGAAGAAAGGATGAATGGCGAAATAAGAACGGAAACCTGCAAAGAAGCCTAGAATGGAGGGTGCGGTCTCGGAGGGTAATGTGGCTAGCGAGAAAAGTTTTCATCTCTTCTTAGCTTTTTCTTTTACTTATTTTACTGAGACGGAGGAGGAGGAAACAGTGGCAGAAGTAGGTCTAGCGGTTTGTTGTGCGCTCGCCTGTGTTAGAATGGAGGACTACCGTAGGCTATGACCACTGAAGCGACAAGTCTTGTCTCTTTTGCTGTGGCTCACAGGACAAGCCGAGTCAACCAGATGAAAGAGAGAGAGAGAGAGAGAGAGAGAGAGGATACAAAATATATACTACGTTTCAGTTTGAAATAGAAATGTAGCAGTTGACTGGGAGGGTCAATCCCACCTAAAATCTTAGATTGATCTCAGGTTGAATGATAACTTTGGGATAAGCTTTTATGAAAATTCTTTTAGATCCGATCAATGTAAGCTATTCTTCGGCTATCATTATCCCTTGGTCCTCAACGGTATAAATTGATGATGAATTAATAAATTTAATAGGTATTTTTTTAATTCTTTCTATTTCTAAAATATTATCAGAGCCCCTCTCTCCACAAGAGAGATTATCTTTCTTTTATTCACTGTCCAACGATAGTTTCGATCTCTTCTTGTTGTCAAACGACAGCCTCTCAGGTGCGTTGATTTTCTCTTTCCCTGCTGGACCCCGTCGGCTCCCTCATTCCTCTACCGAGGTATCCTTCTACATGAGGTCATCTTTCTCGTGCACCACCACTATCGCAAACGAGCAGCGACACCTTCCCTACCCCAACTGCAGCAGAAGACGGCTTCTACACCTGCTCGCCTGCGCCGTCCCTCCTGTAGCCTCTGCTGCTCTTGTCTCTCTGCCGAGAGTACTTGTACGGGCCACCACCCATCATCTCTTAGTGCTCTGCAAAGAGGGCGTAGTAAGTTATTTCTCGCTATCAAACGATAGTAAATCTACGACCATAGCGCTTCTCTCGCTGCCCTTCAGACCTATCGATCGTCCCAGCCGTAGCAGCATCTCCTATGTCGAAGTTAATCGCCATCAGACCTTCACCGTGGTTAATAACATAACAGTCTCCTTCCTTCAGGTTCATTGGCTTCAGTTCAAGATCTACATCCTTCACAAGAGCTTGATATTGCGGGAGCATGATAGTCCAATCTAATCGGATTTTCGAACTTTGTTTTAGTATAATCGCCTGCTATTTCTCAACCAGGCTGATATCATCGTCAAAGTCAATCGCCATCAGATCTTCATCGCGGTTGACAACACAACGACTTCCTTCTCAGCTAGGTTGACATCGCCGTCGAAGTCAACCGCCATCAGATCTTTCGCGGTTGATAACACGTTTCCTTCATTCAGATTCATTGTTATCGGTTCAAAATCGACATCCTTAGTTCAAGATCGACGTTCTTATAGGAGCTCGATCTTACGGGAGCATGATAGAATATAGGATTAAGGTCGGATTTAGATATGATTTTTTTAACTGAATTAAAAAATTATATAAATTAATTGAGAGAAATTTTTTTGTCTTTACTGTATAAATCGATAATGAATCAATAAATTTAATGAACATTTTCTTTACTTCTCTGTATTTCGACATAATATCCAATCGATAATAGCAAAGAAGATCCGGCCCGAACACTACATTATATTTCTAACTGATCTTTTCAGATAATACAAAATTTCAATTTATTATCATGCACGGTTACTGTTTTTAGTTATTTGGGACTCGGTATATAAAATTCAATTAGCCAAAGACGTCAATTGGGTTGTCTCATCCACATAATGACTAAAGCAATATTCTTTCACTAACATATTCACTTTTCTTTGATAATTCGAACATTAGATCTCATTATAATCTTTGTACAAAATTTAAATATTTCTTACTTTTTATTTTATTAATAAAAAATTCTTCCCCGACCAATCAAATTTCTGACTCTCTCCTAGTGTGACATCACTTGGATCATAGGTCAAATATGATGATTTTCTCCATATATGAATGATGATGAAAATTGATCATCTTATTTCATTTATTTTATTAAAACAAGGAAAATTATTCTATCTCATGAATAATAATGAAATTCAATTAGAATTTTAATGTTGAATATTACACCAATCAAAATTTTATATAATGACGGAAATCATTTTCTTGGTTATCCATGTGTATAGTCTTGAGCGAATTGTTCGTGATGATTTGAAGGGATGGATTGTTGACTTTAGTAAAATAGATTGATGATTCTTGGAATAATGTTTTTTACTTATACAGGATAATGACTCTTGAATAATTCAAACTTGTTTTTGCTTAAGTATAGCATATATTTTCCTTACAAATATTAAGATCATGGCCGTACGTACGATTGTTACCGATTGCTATTGTGGACTTCAAAGTATTAAATAAAGGAAACCCAAAGAACGCTTAAAATATTAACGTTCATAGTAGAGTTTAAAATGGGTGTTCATTTTATTTGAAATCCAAACATCTCTGCTCAAAAACTCAAATAACAGTGAACTAGAAAAAATTAACGTAAAGAACATGTATATATAAGTTTTTCAGTTGTACAAGAATACAGATATATTATTGTAGATGCGTTTTCACGATTGCCCGAGCAAGCTAAATTCTCGATCATCTCTCTTCCAACCAGTGACTTTCTTGAGGATATTAGAAGGGAATGGCGAGATGATCCAGAGACCAATAAGATCATAAAAAAATTGAAGAAATAACTAACCTCCTTGATCCATTACAATTGGGATTCAAAAGACTTACATTATAAAGGTCTCATTGTGCTTACACCAAAATCAACATGCGTAACGACTATCCTTCAAGAATTGCATTCCACTCCAACGATCGAGCACTCTTGGTTTCTTAGAACCTAAATCAACATGTTACCCCATACATGAATCAAATAAAATCTAATCAAAGTCTTGAAGATTTTGATTCTATCAATCGGCGTTAGTGTCATTTCTTAGCACAACAACTCGTGCTCCCAAACCCACTGTTTCCTTGTGCCGTCGGTTGCCACTGGTTTGTCTGCGTGAGGCAACACTGTGGTGCATTCTTAACGTTGATACTTGTATTGGAAGGTCTTCTGATTGTAAGGACCTTCCTATAATGGAAGCTGATGGGCTTATGAAATCATAATACACTTTGAACCATACGACCAGCCCTGTGAGTTCTCTTCCCACCCAAAAGGTGTCAATTCTTGTTACTTAAGAATAAATACATTCGGCAGCATGTGATTTGGCTGCAGCATTCAAAAAGTTGGGACCGGTACTCCTCTCTCTCTCTCTCTCGCTCGAAAAGAAGAGTGGCAGGTTGTTCTCAGTACTGAAATATCTTCGTACACTTGCCTGTTCTGATCACATGCAATTTAAATAAGTGGCTCCAACATACGAGAAACGACGAGCTTTTACGAACCAGAAAACACCAAAAGATTCTACATACCAACTAATGTTATCTTTGAACTCTAGTCTCACCAATTTTAACTTTGTGGTAAATTTGTATATACATCTCCCCTAAGCACGTTGGTTTTATAGTTCTTTCTATAAATTTCATAATCATATCTAAGAATATCTAAGAATATGTAAGAAGCTTTGTTATCCATTTGCTATTTGGGGAGGATATCTTTTGTTCTAAAAAATATTTTAGGCTCTTGTGGTTGATGCACATTCGCCATGTTTCATTCTTCTTTCGTATGAGGAGCACTGGTGAAGAGTAGGGGCTACAACTTGGCCGAATGACTCCTGTTTTGAGTATCTCCTTTATAATCCTTTCTATTTCATCTTTCTGGAGACGAGGATATTGATATGGCTGAGTGTTTGTAAGAGATTTTCCCAAAAAAATTGAGATACGATGGTCATGCCGATGGGTAGGAGGCAGGCTGCATGGTTCATCAAATATATCTAAAAATTCAACAAGCATGGAAAGTAGGATTGGGTCTTCAGATTTGGTTGGCTCCCCCATAGATTGCTGCTCAAGTTGTGCTAAAAAACCGCTATAAGTTTTGTGCAAAACTTTCTCCATTCGTTGTGTGCAAATCGTCGTTACGTCACTCCCATGTTTCCCGCGCGGTATCACCTATCAAAAAAATTCTAGGAAACATCATCTAATGTCTTCAGCCATTCAATGCCAAGAATGGCCTCATAATCATCAAGAGGGAGGAGGAAGAAATATGTAATTATCTCTTGGTCCTACAACAATAGTTTCACCCATGGGCACTTGTGATCACACTTCAAAATTTATCCGTCGACAACCTTAATGTCAAACCTGCTATAATTCTCAATAGGTAAGGCCATCTGAATAATAACCTTGTTGTTCATAAAATTATTAGTGCTCTCGGTCAATAAGAACGGTGATCGATTGTAGCTTTAGAAGTCCTCCTACTTTTATCGTCTACGGGTACGTGTAGCCAACAAGAGCATGTATTATAATATCAATCGGCTGTTGTTCTTCATCTACAACCTGTTCCTCATGTTCCTGGACCTCCTCCTCCATGTCTTCAAGTGGTTTAATTAGTAGGAGGCACCCCTTCTTGCAGTGATGATCGTGGCTCCACGGTTCGTCGTAATGCCAAGAAAGACCCTTTGCCAATATGTCATGTAGTTCTTCTCTTGTCAATTTTTTTGGTAGTGAAGGACAGCTGGGAGTAGAAGGAGGTTTATATGTCGTGGGCCTAGGAGTGGTTCTCATCCTCTGAGCATCTTGGTTGAGTTGTTTCTCTTATATTCAGGCGAAAGAAATCGTAATTGTTATGGTGCGGGGCTGTCGCGCCTTAACCTCTCCTGTAATCTTCGGTTTGAGTCCCTTGATGAATGTCCCTAACAATTGTTGATCAGTCTGATCACGAGCAAGATAGGATAAACTTCTCAAACCTTGTTTGAGACTCTTGGATCATGGAGGTTTGTCGGATCTTTACGAGTTGGCCGTCAATATTTTCATACCCCGTCGATCCAAAGCAGTTCAGTAGTACATTCTTAAATTGATTCCATGTCGGGGCCCTATGGTTGTCCTCAAGTCAGTTGTACCAACATATAGCATCTCCTTCAAGGTGGATGACAACAATTTCCACCATAGCATCATCCGACGTTCGGTAGTAGCGGAAGTAATGTTCAACGTGTGAAATCCACCTCGTCAGGTCTCCTTCTTCCCATTATGGGAAGTCCACCCTCATGCGTGGCTGAAGCATGTCCGAGGGCTGTCCCTTCTTTGCTAGAGGCCTCTCTAAACTCTCTCCTCGTTGAAATTTAGTCATCCTCGGTGGTTGTCCAATCTTGATGCAAGTGTTAGAACCCTTAGCAGATTCTAAGCTTGAGTGATCTCTATAGGGGATCGGCCTCATTGGAACTCTGTAGGGGTTCTACCCTCCAAGTTGCTACTCAAAGGCTACTGAAAGGATTCATTTATTCATTAAAGAGAAGTGATTGATTATAAGGCTATTTATAGACCTTCTAAACCCTAATTCCTAATAGGACTCCGACTCCAAAACTCCTACTTCTAACAACTCATGTTGCTTCTCTAAGTAGCAACTACCAATAGACCTATTAGGGGTGGTCAGCTGCTCTCTAATTCCTAATCTAATTCTAACTTAGCCCTTCCTTAATCAACCCCCTTTAACCAAAGTAAGGGGCGGCTAACTAGGGTTACACATGCCCTAATACCCCATCTAAATATTCTAACCTACCAGGCCTCTTCATCAACTAATAGGGGTCGGCTAGATAGGATTTACATGTATACTCTCTCAATGATTTAACTGAGGACCTTATTAGCTAGTCCTAACATTCCTATCATTTGGTATCAGAGCAATGTTATTGGCGTCTCACTATTCATCCACTTTACAGCCTCCCATATAGCGATCGTTTATCACCAATAGAAACTTTGGGGTTCCTATCAGTTACTCGAGAAGGACATCGAGATAATCGGGCAAACCAGTATACTATACACCCATCCATATGATGGAGGCGATTGGTCTCAAAGCCACTTGTGTGAGGATACTAAGGATACAATACAAGTGCTCATTGGAGAATGAGTTCATTGATTGATATGCTTATGAAATATTATATGGTTAATAATACCTAATGTCAGATAGTAATTTCATAGTCCTAATTGTGTGTCTGGTTGTTAGAGTTGAGATACCAAAGATGTCTTATTTGAGTACTTATTTCTTTAACGTCAAACTTATAGGTTTGGGAAGTTTTAGATCTGGTACAACCAGTTATTGGGATTGGTAGCCAACCTTACAAAAGCAATTGAGTGTCAATAGAGGATCGTCCATTCTCGATATCATAAGAGGAATATCTCGTATGTTCTTGCTCAGACAAATCCCTGACTAGGGTTGTTCAGATTGAGAAAGGAGTTCTTTGGGAGAATTTTATTAAAGCAAGACTCGAACGGATTTCATATATGACATGACTATACCATGCCCAATATATGGTCTTTGAGCTATTAGATAGATGAGGGACTATAGATATACAATAACTGAGGACAGATAGGTTCAATAGATTAGATCTCATATACGTTTGGAGACTATGACACAATGGCCTAGTACGTCCATAGTCGATGAGTCGAGTGAATTATTATGAGATAACAATTCACTAAGTCAGAAAGAGTTCTGACAAGTAGGACTCACAATCACCTCGGTATTGGGTCTAAAGGGTCATAAACATATGGTAAATATTTTAACGAGTAGAAGATTGGATATGAGTTATCAAATTAGCCCCTGTACTTATTGGATGAGACCCGACATTAATAGATTCCTTGCATGAGGCCCAATTAGAGACCAACTGAGATTATTGGATAGAGATCTAATAATCCAATAGGAGTAGATAATTGGATAGAGATACAATACCCACTAAGGTACGATCCATTAGGATTTTTGGTGGCTCTCTATAAATAGGAGGTAGGGGCAACACAATAGTGATAAGCTGCACCTTTGGTCGCCCCCTCCTATTCTTCTTCCTCCCTCATCTTCTCAATCAACCGGCCCTTCCCTGCTGGAAGAGGGCAATGAAGAAGATAACAGATATTCTTCTATTAGCGCTATGAGAAGGTGCACAAGAGTTACGAGCTTTTGGGTAGTGATTGGAAGAGCATCGCTATAACGATCCATCATGTGGATACCGCTAAAGATGAGGACATTTGACCTCCTTCATGCTCTTTATCTAGTTCTAGAATTTTAAGGATATATGATCTCTTTAGGTAATCAATTTCTCATATATTATATTTTTTAGTTTTTATGATTTTTCGTGTACCAAATTTACACGATGACATGATAAAATGTGGGAAACTAGTTTTGTTTATTTCTTTCGCTATACATGTGATGCTCTTTCGTGATTTCCCAGCATGGCTATTATATAAATGTAACCTCTTGGCTTCATCGACCTTAATATCTAAGCCATGTTTATAAATTATAAAAAGCTATTTATGGACTTTATTGAGCTCCAAGAGCATATATCGAACTTGGTTCATTTTTTATATCAACTGGCATTGTCAACTCCAAATTTGATGTCTCTATTTCTTATGACAACAAATGGGAAGTATTATCTACTGATTTATGTGGATGACCATATCATCATAGGTAACATCGATAATAAGACATCTATGTTAGCCTATATTATCTTTTTTAAATCAAATTTAATTAATTGAAGTTCTAAGAAATATAATACAATCATAACATTTATTACTGAAATTGAATATACAAGTCATCACCACTAATGTTGCATAACTCAACTGGGTCACCAATATGTTACATGAATTTGACATCATCTTCTAATCCACTCCTATCGTATACTATGATAATATTGGTGCTATCTATCTTTTTGCCAATCTGATGTTCCACTTACATATGAAACATATTATCATCGATTTTTATTTTATTAGAAATCAAATTAATTTTGAGGTAATTGTTGAAGGTCTGATTCTCAATTGGCCAGCCCTGTCCTAGTTTAATAAACATGGAAGAAAGTCTATGACTTATGTTTAACAAAGTCAAATTTATGTTTAACAAACACGGTCAAATTTATGTTTAACAAACAACGTCAAATTTATGTTTCACGTTCAAAATAAGTCAAAATCGTCTACGCACGATTCCTCTCTGCGGCCGGCGACCTGGTCGCAGCATCTCCGCCGCGCACGGCCTCTTCACGGTCGACGGCCTCGCCCCAGCGCAAACGACGTTGTACCGCCATCGCGCGTCGCCGCCCGCTGCCACCAGATCAACAATCATCGCGGGCACATCAGCCCTAGCCGTCGCCGCCTACGATGCTGCTCCGCGACACATCAATTACTGAGACCCACCGCCGTTAGCCAAGCGACGACCTTTTGCGACGCCATCAACCCCGGCCACGGGCAAACGCGGGGCCGAGTTCCACCGCCTAGACCCCCTGTCCGAAGCGATCCTTCCCGCCGCGACGAGCGTCGGCGACATCCCTCTCCTGCAGCCATTCCTGTGCGGCTGCCGCTCATATGCAGAGCCGCCACCCACGGCAGATCGCCGCCACCAATAGGGTTGCCGCACCCGTCTGTGCTGCCATCGCCCTCAACAAGGCCGCACCCACAACCGGCGGCACCCCTTCTGATGCTCTTCCGTTCCGACTCCGCGTCCGTGGATTACACTCGTAACACGCGGCTATCCTGGATCCCCCACAAACAAGTCAGCAGGACGGAGGAGCAGAATCCGGTATCATATGAGTCAGGAAAGTCTCGAACAATGTATACGAAGATTGATTAGACGATGATTAGGGATAGTAACAATAATTCAATGCAATTAGAAATAACATAATTTCTTTTATGACGAACATAGTTAGATTTCTGATACTAATTGTTAGATTAATCTATTATTCGAAAAAAATAGTCAGATTGAAATTTAAATTATTATAAATTTAAGATAACATATGTATCTTTTATTATATTATTAATCGAATACGTCAAGCAATCTATAAGAAAAAAAAAACTTATCTCACAATGTGAGGCTCTTGCTGCTAAGGTAAAAAAATTAAAAAGTTCTTGGGATAACGACTTTGCAAAGTGTTATTCAAAATTGATTCTAAAACTGTTGTGGATCATAAAATGTTTAATTTTCTTGAGTTAAGTTTGCATCCCTACCTAATAGGGTATATTTCGGTACCACTCCCTCCGCTCGATGACAATCAGAAGCCATGTTAGTATTAATGTGATTCACATACATTGATGTGACATCTCGAGCTTGTACTCATGTCACTAGGAACTGTACGAGATGACATTATATGAAATTTATGTTGGAAAACTAAGTGAGAGTATCACATGCACAGTGAAAGATCAAAACAACATATGTTTCCCACGCAGACAAATCGTTATGCAAAATATTGGATCGTTAGAAAGCTGCAAAACCCAAAAATCACATCGTGTGAGAGATTGTGTACCTAGGGAGATCGTATATCCCTATTTTTCTTAATCTTGATAGAGAGGATGAAGGAGGTCAAGCATTCTCCTCTCTAGCGGTATCCACACGATGGATTGTTGCAGCGATACTCCTCCAATCGTAATCCAAGTCTCCCAACTCTTGCGTAGAATGAGGAAGGAGAATAGGAGGGGACAGCCAAAGATGCAGCCTATCAACTATGAGCCACCCCTCCTATTTATAGAGAGCCACCAAAAAAACCTAGGGGTCCTGCCTTAATGGGTATTGGATCTTCATCTAATTACTCACTAGTCTTGCATTATTGGATCTATATCGAATAATTTTCTTTGACCTCTAATTGGACCTCATGCAAGGAGTCCATCAATGTAGTGTCTCATATAATGAGAATAGCGACTAATTGGATATCTATCCAATCCTCTATTCATTGAAGCATCCGCCATGTGTCTGATCCTCTAAGCCCGATACCGAGCTGGTCGTGAGTCGTTCCCATCAATACTTCTTCTGATATGTTAATTATTATCTCCATAATAATTCACTTGACTCATCGACTATGGACGTACTAGGCTACTGTGCTATAGTCCCCAAACGATATAGGGGGATCAAATCTATCAGATCTATCTGTCCATAGTTATCATGTATCTATAATCCCTCATCCAACTAATATCCTAAAGATCATATATTGGACATGGTACTGTCAAATCACATACATAATCCGTCTGAATCTCCCTCTAATCGAATTCTCCCAGAGAACTCCTCCCTCAATCCGAATGACCATGGCCAGAGATTTATCTGAGCAAGCATATATGGGATATCCCTCTTACGATACCGAGAATGGATGATCCTTTATTGACATTCAATTGCCTTCATAAGGTTAGCTACCAATGCCGATAATCGGTTGTACCAAATTTGAAACTTTCCAAACCTCTAAGTTAGACGTCAAAGAAAGGAGTACTCAAACAAGGTATCCTTGGTGTCTCAACTCCAAGGACCAGATGCACAACTGAGACTATGAAATTGCTACATGACATTAGGTATCATTAACCATACAATATTCCATAAGCGGATCAATTAGTAAAGTCATTCTCCAATAAGCACCTATACTATATCCTTAGTGTCTCCACACAAGTGGCTATGAGACCAGCTGCCTCCATCATATGAACGGGTATATAGTACATTAGTCTGTCTGATTATCTCGATGTCCCTCTCGAGTAACCTATGATCGGGATTATTTGGGATTTATGTTTAAAGGTGAATTGATCTCATTATCGTGATCTCATCATGATCCGATTCTCATTGTACATAACTAAGGACATCACGATATACATATGTAATAGATAATATAATATAATAACATATCAATAATAATCATAAATAAAAAGATCGCATAACATGTCACATATGCTATCACTCACGTGATTGACTTGCAGGATACCTGTAACCAATAATCTCCCACTTGACCTAAAGTTAATCACCTATGTGTCTGATCTCCATCAGACCCATGTGACGCTTAAATACAATTTGAGCCAACGACTTTGTCACTAGATCTGTAATGTTATCTTTGGATGTAACTCTTTTCATTGCATATCTTTTCGTGTTATGATCTATCTAATTAAGTGGAACTTCCTCAAAATAATTATAATGAGACATGGGTTCCCTTGCTAGAGCTATTGAACTATTGCTATCGCAGTATATGGGAATCGACTCCATGCTGCTTGGTACGACTCCCAAATCTCTGATAAACTCTTCATCCACACCCGTTCCGTTGCTACATCTGCTACAATAATGTATTCCGCCTTTGTGGTTGAGTTAGCAGTAATATCTTGCTAAGAACTCTTTCAGCTTACTACTCCTCCATTCAAGGTGAAGATATACCATGAGTTTGACTTGCTATGATCAATGACGAACTAGAAACTTGAGTCCGTGTAGCTCTCAACCTGGAGGCTACCTTCTGCAAATACCAGTAAAAGATCCTTATTCCTTCTCAAGTACTTAAGGATGCACTATACTACTTCCAATGTTCTAAACCTGGATTCGTTTGATACCTGCTTGTGACACTCAGAGCATGTGCTATATTAGGCCTAGTATATAGCATAGCATACATAATATACCATATCGTTGAGACATAGGGTATCATATCCATGTCTGCCCTTTCTTTAAGAGTCTTTGGAGATATACTCATAGAAAGTGATATTTCATGTCTTATCGGTGTGAGACCTCTCTTGGAATTCTTCATGCCAAACCTTTTAATGATGGAGTCTATGTACCTAGAATGAGATAAGCCAAGCATCCTCTTGGATTTATCTCTATAGATTCAGATCCCCAAAATATAGGTTGCTTCCCCTAAGTCATTCATGGAGAAATTTCTAGATATCCAAGCCTTTATTGTTGAGAGCATTCCTATATTATTCCCAATGATTATGATGTCATCCACATACAACACCAAGAAGGTGATAGTATTCCCACTTATCTTTCTGTATATACAAAGCTCATCTTCATTCTTAACAAAGTCATAAGATTTGACCGCCTGATCAAATTTTATATTCTAACTTTGGGAAGCTTGCTTCAATTCATAAATGGACCTGAGCAACCTGCACACTTTATCTAGACTCTCTCTAGATACGAATCCCTCTGGTTGTATCATATACACCTCCTCCATGAGGTGGTCATTGAGGAATATCATTTTTATATCCATCTGTCAGATCTCATAGTCATAATGTACTATAATGACCAAAAGAATTCTGATAGATTTAAGCATGGCTACAAGTGAAAAGGATTTGTCATAGTCAACACTTTATCTTTGACGATATCCTTTAGCTATCAGTCTTGCCTTATAGGTCTTCACCTTTCCATCTACTTCAATCTTCTTTTTGAAGATCCATTTGCAGCTGATGGGTACGATACCCTCAGGTGCATCTATAAGGTTCCAAATCTTATTAGAGTACATGAAATTCATCTCAGAATTCATGGCTTCTTGCCACTTCCTGGAGTCTATACTTATAATAGCCTCCTCGTAGGTCTGAGGATCAATATCCTGAGAGTCCTCTCCACTAATATGTCTCATATATCTTTTAGGAGGGTGAGATACTCTGTTAGACCTGTACAAAGTTGAAACTTATTTGCTAGGTATCTGAACAGACTCGGACTCTGGAATGGTGCTTGAACTAGGTTCTCCAACCTCGCTCAACTCTATCTCACTCTTACTGTTTTCACCAAGAATGTGATCATTCTCAAGGAACACAACTCTCTTGGCAACAAAGACCTTTCGGTGCTCGGGATGATAGAAATAATACTCTAAAGTCTCCTTAGGGTATCCCACAAATGTGCACCTTTCCGTCCTTGATTCTAACTTATCGGGGTTGTGTCTTCTAACGTGGGCAGGATAGTCCCAAATCTTAGCCACCTTAAGATCAGACTTCTTTTTCATATCTCATATGGTGTAAATACTATCAACTTTGATGAAACTCTGTTCAAAAGATAAGCTGTAATCTCTAAGGCATCTCCCTAGAATGAGACGGGTAAGTAATCGAAACTCATCATGGACCGCACCATGTCTAACAGTGTGCGATTCCTCCTTTCTGATACACCATTGAGCTAAGGTGTATAAGGAGGTGTCCATTAGGATAGAAACTCATAGTCCCTAAGGAAATGTATGAACTCCGTACTCAAGTATTCTCCTCCTCGATCTGATCGAAGAGTCATAATACTCTTTCCTATCTGGTTCTCTACCTTATTCTTATATTCCTTGAACTTCTTAAAGGCCTCGGACTTATATTTCATCAAGTACATATGTCCATACCCAGAGAAATCATCAGTGAATGTAATGAAGTATGAGTAACCACCTATAGCTTAAGTCGACATAGGACTATATACATCACTATGTACGAGTTCCAATAACTCAGTGGCTCTCTCTCTAGTTCTACTAAAAGGAGAGTTGGTCATTTTTTCATGAAGGCAAGGTTTGCAAGTTGCATATGACTCATAGTCAAATGGATATTTAGCAACTTTTGAATCATTCCCTCATGTATACGACCTAGCCTACAATGCCATAGGTATGCATTATTCACCTCATCTCTTTTCCTCTTAGACATATTTATATTCATGATGTGTGGAGAAGTGTCTAACACATATAAGACATTTATCAGTGTCACTCTAGTGATGATCTCATCATCCATAATTTTTTACAACTATTGTTCTCAAAAACTAATTTATATCTAATAGTTATAACAAGAGATGAAAATAATATTTTTGATGATAGAGGGAACAAAATAAAATGTATCCAATGTAATAATAACTCCACTAGGCAGATGAAACAAAATAAAATGTATCCAATGTAATAATAACTCCACTAGGCAGATGCTAAGCTTCTTGCTAGAGAAATGCTAAGCTTCTTGCTTAAAGACGACTCAAGAAAGAATAAACAAATCCGAATAAAAAGATAAGCAACGTCATAAGGGAAATACTTGATTTTGAAATCTTGCTTTCAAAAATAATAATGTCGAAAGCATCTTTTGGTATTTTATTGAAAACAATTAAGAACCTGATTAAAAAAATCATGAGGATGAAGATTATATTTTTCTCTGAACTAATTAGAAGCAATATAAAGAAGTAAACAAGATAAGCAAAGAGAATTCACAACTTATAGTGGTTCGGCCTCAACCTTGGCCTACGTCCACTTTTGGAGTTCTCCTTCTTGAGGCACATCGACGTCCACTATCGACCTCCTTTGAGTGAAGACCAGACCCTTACAACTTTTCAACTTACAAGGAAGACAAGATTATCTTATGGATTCAAATGCTTTCAATGACTTCTCTAGTGTTGAGTAAATTAAGCAAAAGAGATATATCTGATACAGAAAAAGATAGTTCCACTCAATTCACTAGAAACTTATAATTCTTATATCATCTTTCTATAATTGCTAATATTAATCAAGAAGATACGAGAATATCAAAGATATTCAAGAAATGACCAGATATAGTATTCCTTATGACATCCAAGTGGCATTGTCTTGAGAATATTTGGATCAATTTTACTTGACAATGCTTAGTATTTGTCATAAAGTTTTGTCTTGATACTATCTAACCAGAATGGCTTTTCGACGCCACTTCATCAAATGAAACTGCAAAGATGAAATTTACAAATGATCAATGATAATTAAACAGCAATTAAATAGGAATTTATATAAACAAAAACATGCCTATGATTAAATCAACATTCTTGAAGTTGGCTTTGGACTTTATGCATGTATAATATGTATTTGATGACATTATTAATTTTTGTTTAAAGTCAAAAGTAATTAGAGTTAATAATTCAATGCAAAATTATCTAATTAAAAAAGAGAAAAATGGAAAATGACACATGGTTCAGATGTTAAAAAATATAAAAAATAAAAAAATTCTGTAAAATAAAGAATCATTAATATATGTTCACCAATGTCCTATTCAAAGCTTGTCTAGAAATTTTAAATTATTTTGAATAGTGCATCAATGTGATGCATCATCTTTGAATTTTTTCTCAAAAATAGTTATCACCTATCAAGAATTTTTTTTAAGACTAAATTATCTACATATAATGAGACCTATTTAGAAGCTCAAATTTGAAAAAGCAGTGCATGGATGCATTAAAATTTGTATAAAATATAAAAAATAAGAATAAATTTAAAAAATAACACATTATACATATGCTAAAAAATCCATAAAATTATGATATAGGAATTATGATATTTTCTATAGAATTAATCAACTTTTAGTCATTTCCATAGAAATATTATGGATCAATATAATTTTTTTGACATTTGAGCTTTTAAATTGGTCCAAAACACCTAATAAAATTTTGGACCAAAAAAATATTTCCTAATATGCAATATACTATTTTTGCCTAAAACCAAAACCAATGCATCACATACAAGAACCAGTCCTATATGGTATCGAGAAAAAGAGATAGAGGAATGGAATTCGAAAAAAAATCGAAGGTCTAATTGTATTTGTAGGAATAAGTCTTTTTGGATTGAAAATAAATAATTTCAAGATAGAACTTATATAAAATTGATAAATAGTTCATCACCGAGCTTAAAATCATAAAAAAATATAGAAAATTCACCACCCCAAGGATATTAAACAATGATACAAAATTGAAAATAAAAGACTTACCACTCAAGAAAGTATCCAAGAGATATAGAGTTTCAGAGAGAATTCAAAATGAGCTTATGCTAATACCAATCAAGTTCTAAAATATCTTTCTAACCCTAAAACATCAAAATAAGTACTAGTATATGAAACAACCTTTCATGCATAGAGAACTATAAAATTAAGTGCTTTACAACTAGTAGCTAACTCCTTTAATATATTCCTTGGTCGTGAAAAAAAGTATATTGAAACAACTTTAACTTTATCTAAGGAATATGCTCATGAGCTATCATATTTGAGTGGGCTGGGTTAAAGGCTACGAGACAACATTGTGAACTATAGAGAATACCATAGGATCAGCAAGATCCATACGAGCTAATTGTAGCAAATTAGACATTCTTGTGTCAATCTCTCCTGGTTGAAAAAGACTTGTCCTCAAGTTCTTATTTATTCCGTCACCATGATAAAGACTTAAATCAACCATATTGAATGTTGATGATACCCCATAATATTTAAGTAGCTCGATCTCATTAGCATTCTTGCCAATTCTCTTAAGCACCTTAAATGGACCATCGGTCTTTGGTTTCAATTTCTCAAATTTGCCTGATGAAAACCTCTCATTCCTTAGGTGAATTTAGACTAAATCACCTGCCTTAAACTCTATATGCTTTATGTGTTTGTTAGCAGCTTGCATGTACATCTCATTTTACTTCTCAATGGTTGTTTTAACACCCTCATGTAACTTATTTATTTGTTTAGCCCTCTCATCAGCTCTAAGACTAAGCCCAAAGGATCAGTAGGATTAGCACCATAAACAACCTCAAATGAACTCTTATCAATGCTTTGATGCATGAAACGATTGTAGGCAAACTCAATTTGTGGAAGAATGAGATCCCATTGCATAATATTCTTGCCAACATAGCTTCTAAGTAAGTTTCCTAATATTCTGTTTAACTCTATTTGCCTATCGGTTTTTGGATGATGAGAGCTACTGAAATTCAAAGATGCATCCAGCTTCCTCCATAGAGTTTTCCAAAAATGGCTAAAGAATTTTGAGTCTTGATCAAACACCATATTTCTTAGAATACATACAATATAACAATCTCCTTAAAGTATAAATCAATAATATGAGATGCATCATTTGATTTATTGTAGGGAACAAAGTGAGATATCTTTGAGAATCTGTCAACAACAATCATATCATTATTCTTTTGAGTTTTTGGTAGTCTCAAGATAAAATCATGACTACCATCCTCCCATGGAGCACTAGGCACTAGCAATAGAGTGTACAAACTTGAATTTTGGCTTCTTGTTTTTGTTAAATGACACACTCAGCATTGTTTTACAAGTCTCTTCACATCTCTAAACATCTTAGGCTAATAGAAATTTGACTCAACAAGAGTTTGAGTCTTGTCCCTACCAAAATGTCTTTTCAAAACACTACCATGAGCTTCAACTAGAATTACATGTCTCAAAGAACAAGATGGAACACACAAGGCATTAGCTCAAAAAAGAAAACCATCAAAGATAAAAAATTATTGAAAAGAACCTAATTTGTAATTCTACTATATTGAGTTAAAATCCATATCATTCTCATAGAGATATTTGAATGTCTCAAATTCAACCACTTTGACTTCCAATAATAAAGAATATTTTCTACTCAATGTATCAGTAACTATATTATAAACACTAAAATTGTGCTTCATTGTGAAGTTATAAGATTGCAAGAACTCTACCCAAGCTACATATCTTTTGTTTATCTTGTGTTGGTAATTAATAAACTTTAATGTCTTATGATCAGAATATAAGACAAATGGCTTGGCAAGAAGATACTCCGATGAGATAAAACTTGATAAATGACATAGAACTCCTTGTCATAGGTAGAATATCTCCTTCTTGTATTACTTAGCTTCTCACTAAAAAAGACAATGGGCTTTCCTACTTGGCTCAAAACAATACAAATTCATACATTAGAGACATTACATTCAACCTCAAACACCTCGTCAAAATTAGGTAGTACCAAAATAGGAGCTTTGATCACATTTCTTTTTAATAGCTCAAAAGCTTCATCAACCTCATTAGTCCACTTGAATTTATTACCATTCAGGTATTCAGTGATTGAAGCAATAATCAAGCTGAAACCCTTGACAAATCTTCTATAAAAGGAAGTTAGACCATGAAAACTCCTAACATTATGCAATGAAGTAGGTGTTGACCAATTAAGAATAACTTCTACCTTACTTTGATCTATCATAATTCCATTTTTTGAAACATCCCAAAAATACCACACTAGGGGTAAAAAAGTTATACTTCTTCATATTAGCACAAAGCTTTTGCTACCTCAAAATAAGAAAGATATTCTTAAGATGATTCATAGCCCAATGAATCATTGAAGTAAACCACAACAAGAATACTAATTGATGACTTAAGTATATGATTCATAAATATCATGAAATTATTAGGAGTATTATAAGCCCAAATGGCATAACCAACTATTCATGTAAGCCTTTTCTAATTTTAAATGGCATTACTCATCTCCAGACTTTTTATTTGGTGATAGCCAATCTTCAAATCAATTTTAGAGAAAATAGAAGTACCACACAATTGATCAAGTAAATTGTCAAACCTTGGAATGGAAAAATAATAGCCAATTGTGATTTTGTTGATGGCATGATTGTCTATACACATTCTCTAATAACCATACTTCTTAGGCACCAACAAGGCTGGAATCATACAAAGACTCGTGCTCTCCCGAATCAACCCTTTTTCACTAACTCATCTATTTACCTTCGAAGTTCTTCATACTCCTTGGGACTCATTGTGTAGGCTATCTTGTTAGGTAGGACAACCCTCGGAATAAGATCAATGTGATACTCGATGTCTCTCAATGGTGGAAAGCCATATGAAATCTCTTCTAGTATAATGTTTTGAAACTCCTTTAGGATTGATATCATGTTTGCTAGTGGCTCTTTGTGATGTTCATTCTCCTTTACTATTACTAGAGCCAAAATATGACCACTCCTTCCTAATTCACCCTTGCATTCACCATAGGACATAAAAGCATTAATTTCCTAATTCACCCTTGATTTCAGAAGGTTGTAATGGAGCTAAAATAATATTCTTTTCATTCACCTTAAAAGAATAAGCATATTTGTAGCCATCATACAACACCCTCCTATCATAATGCCAAGGTCTACTCAACAACAAATGACAGTATCCATAAGAGCAACATTACACCATACTTCTTCTTTATAATACTTGCCAATAGAAAACAAAACTAAATATCTTTTAGTTACCTTGATGTCATTTTCTTTTTGTAGCCAGCATAATTGGTAAAGATGTGGATGAGGGATACTTTAGCTTCTGCACCATCTCTGAAGATATCACATTCTCAATGCTGTCACTATTAATGATCATCAAGCATACTTTGCCATGAGAAGTGCATTTGGTATGAAACACGTTCTTTCTAACCCAACTTTCAAACTCAGCAACATAAGATACTTGTAAGCCACGTTGTAACACAATAGATAAAGTATGATAAACATAAGTAACCTCTTCCTCCTCCTCATCATATTTTGGTTCGTTGTTAGCTTTATTTCCTTTTACAACACTATATTCTTCAACAAATATAGCAATCCTCTTATTTGGACAATCTAAAGCAATATGCCCAAAACTATGACATTTAAAGCATTTTCAGCCACTCGGTATAGAAGAATTATGTGGTTGTTTGTTGCTAGATAATCCTTCACCCTCGTCTTGCACCTTTGACACTACTTTGCTTTGGAGAGTAGGCTTGAAATTTTCTTCTCTCATATAACCATCTTTCACCCCGTATCAAAAATCTTTTTCAAACTTTTATTGTTTATTCACTTTTAAAGCCTGCTTCTTACATCAGTCAAAGACAAATATGATTGGAGTTGAACCACTTTGACAATCTCATATTTTGGACCTTCTAAGTATCTTACAATGGTTTGCTCTTCTAGTTCCATAATCTCTCATTTTAACATAAGATTGTCAAACTCTATTATGTACTTGGCCACACTAAGATCTTTTTGCTTGAAATTATAGATATTGAAAAAGTTCTCAGGTAAGTATTTTCTTTTTAACTCCCTTTTCATTTTCTCCGATGTCATGATTTACTCTTCCCCTCACATTCTCTTTGCTTCTTTAGATTTTTCCCAAAAAAAAGATGTACTCTTTCTGAGTTTGAGAGTCACAAGTTTTACCTTCTTTTGTTCTGATGGTTCATGAAAATTGAATATTCTTTCCACCATATTAAGTCAATCAATAAAGTCATTAACATTAATTTTATCTTCAAACTCCTAAATATTCAACTTTGGGTAAGGAGGTATATCATTATCAGAACTAAACTTTTGAGCATCATTTTCATGTTGATTGTTTCTACTCTATAGTTCTTCAATGATTTCATTTTTTTCTTGTAAACTATGAAACAATCTTTGTAGCTTCAACCTCAAGGATTCAACATCATCTTCATGGCCACTAACTTCACCAACTACTTCTATTTTATTCTGCCTTGTCATGATCTCTAGTCTTTAGCTCTAATAGCAAACTAATCTGGGAAAATGAGAAAGAGAAATGAAATTAAAAAAAAGAAATTGATAGTCGAGTTATATTTGTTGGAATAAGTATTTTCAGATTTTAAAAATTAAACTCAAGATATAACTTGCATAAAATCGATAAATAGTTTACCATCGAGTTTAAAATCATAAAGGGATACAAAAAATTCATCATCCCAAGGATATTAAAAAGGATACAAAATTGAAAGAAAAAAATTCACTACTCAAGGAAGTGTCTAAGAGATACAAAGTTTTAGAGAGGACTCCAAATGAGCTTTGCCAATACCAATTAGTTTCTAAAATTTCTTTCTAACCCTAAAATACTAAAATAAGTACTAAAACATAAGGAACTATAAAATTAAGCGTTCTACAACTGGTAACTAACCCCTTTAATACATTCTTTAATCATAAACAAAAGCACCTTGAAACAATTTTAACTTTGTCTAAGGATTATGCTCATGAGCTATCATATTTGAGTGGATTGGGTTAAATGCTACGAGACAATATTATGGACTATAGAGAATACCATAGGATCAACAAGATCGTCACAAACTGATTATAGTAAATTAGGTACTCCCGTGTCACTATAGTTTTGAAAAGTTTAGGAAATACTTGAATTGACTCTAATGGACATATGTCACTGGTTTTTTTTAATTTTTTATATTTTAATCTATTATGTAGCTTATAAATTATATATTATTTTTTATTTTTGCTAGCATTTGACTATTTTCAAACAAAGATTATGGATTTATGCAATGTTTTTTAATATTTGAGCTTCTATGTTGGTCCAAAACACTTCAAAAAAAAAATTGGATCAAAGAAAATATTTGCTAATATGAGATGCATTATTTTCACCCAGGATTCAAAAATAGTACATCGTATAGAAGAATTAGTCCAATAGACATAAAAATTTTAAGAAAAACTTCAATTGAACCTAAATGGACATATATCACTAGTTTTCTATTTTAATTTTTTAAATATTTCTATAAATTATTCATCTTGTGGATGTCATTTTTTATTTTTATCTAACTTTTACCCATTTCCATAGAAATATCATCGATCCATATAATGGTTTTGATATTTGAGCTTCTAAATTGGTCCAGAACAACTAGCAAAAATTTGAGTAAGAGTAATACACGATGCACTATTTGTTGAATCCCGGATTTTGATGATGAAACCAATTGATGAGTTTATAGACTAATATATTTTTGAGATAAGTGACGTAAGAAAAACTTCGATCACGTACTCAAACCATCGAATGACAAATTATCAAAGTAGGATAATCAGACGTTGGGTTAAATAAGTACCATATCAAAAATTGAACATCGAGCTGGAGGATTGGTTGACATGCCGACGATTAGACTTCATGCCATGAGTTCGAGCATTGTGCAGGAATGATAAGGTATTGTGCTAAAAGATCAGATGTTGTGAGAATGTTAACACGTCGATAGATCGAAAAATATGCTGGATGAACGGACGATGTGTTGGAGGTTTGAAGGAAGTGTCGGATGATCGGATAACATGATGGAACGTTGGACAATGTGCTAAAAGTTTTATGATTATGTCGGAAATGTGGTTGGATTATTTGTTTTGATTGAGATCTTTTGGGGTCAAATTATGTTGGTATTAGGCTAAAACAATGTCAACGTATCGAGAAACCTATTGGGCTTAAATCAGGACTGTTAGGCTTGTTAGGAGGCCAAACCAGTGGCCTTGAGCAAGCTTGGGCAATGGTACTACTAGCTCCAAGTGTTGGTACCACCTAGACAACCGATAGCAACTGTTTTGTACTTGTCAGCATAGTTGGCGATGGTACCGCCTGTGTAAGCAGTGATACCACCTAGAGCAATGGTAGTACCATCCGAAATTCAAATTTTATGATATAGTATTGCTCAAAGTCCAAAATTACAGTGTCAAAAGTTGGGGCTACATGATCATCCAAATCCCAAATTTTAGATGATTTGAGTTTTTTAGATCCATTTTGAAGCCATTTGAGGCTACAAATACTCCCACTAAGGCTTGGACTGGAGCAAAAAACAAGTTGTGAAGTTTGTAAGGGTTGTAGCTCTCTTTAAGTATTGGTTGAGTCTCTTCCTCCTCCTCGAGTTTAGAAGTGATTCTCAATTATAGAAGGTGTGAGGTCTCATGTCAAAAAGTGAGTGCGAAGGCTCTCTCCTGAGTCTATTAAAAGAATAAGAGTTGTTACAAGGGTAGTTGATCTTCACCTATTTAAAAGAAGATCTATAGTGAAAGTCGGTGGCCTCGAGGGAAGAGGAACCGGAAGTGGATGTAGGTCGGGACGACCGAACTACTACTATAAATCAATTTGCATTCTTTCTCTTACCTTGATTTGTTATTTCATTCTAATTTATTTACTCACTCCTTTTGCTAATTGCATGCATGATACAGATTTATCGATCAAACTTTTAAAATTGGTTATGGATTGACCGTCTTAGTGCCATTACGATCCTCATAATTAGTATCATAGCTTGGTTCTCTCTGTTGGATTAACACCTAAGAGAGATTTAATGGTTTTTTTAGGTAACCAGAGGGTCACTCCATCATTCGTCCTCCTATGTTCAATCAGAAATGGACTATATATATTAGAAAATATGAATATATATTATTTTGCTTTCTATGAATTTTGATCTATGGAACGTTGTTGAAGTTGGTTGTAAAAAATCTTCTAAATTTCCTTAAATGCTAAAGTTATGAATGACTTATTTTGTGCTTTAGATAAAAATGAGTTTAATTATGTTTCTACCTGTGACACTGCATATGATATTTTGTATATACTTTAAGTTACTCATGAAGGAACAAATACAATTAAAGAATCAAAAATTAATCTTTTGGTACATAGTTATAAATTATTTAAAATAAAGCTAAGTGAAACTATTGGTGACATATACACCTATTTTACAGATATTTTCAATGATTTAAAAGCTTTTGATAAAAGTTATATTAATCTTGAATTAGTAAATAAGATTTTAAGATCTCTTCCAAAAGGTTGGGATCAAAAAGTAATCAATATCCAAGAAACAAAAGACTTGAACAATTTTTCTCTTGAAGAACTCATAGGATCTTTAATGACCCATGAATTGACCTACAAAGCACATTATAAATAAGAGAAAAATCTTCTAAAGAACAAGAAGGATAATGCACTTAGAACCAAAGAAGACTATTCAAGCGAAAGCTAAGTGATAATCATGACATTGCACTCCTTACAAGAAGATTCAAAAAGTTCATGAGGGGAAACAAAACTAATTCTATAAGACAAGAAGGTAAGAATAAAAATGAATCTAATAAAGATGTAAATCATATGTTATGAATGTAAAAAAGTCAGGGCATGTCAAAAATGAGTGTCCAAAACTGAAGAATAAGTTGCCACCCAAAAGAAAAAAAAAGCATTCAAGGTAACGTGGGATAAATCATGTGAATCAGAAGCCGAAGAGCAAATCAATGAAGACAAAATGACAAACTATGCTTTGATGGCCTTCAACGATGAGGTATTTGACTCTCCCGAAATATCTTTATTTTATAATGAATTACTTGGTGCATTTCATGATTTGTATGATGAACTTAAAAAGTTAGTAAGAAATATAAATTACTAAAACATGATCATGTATCTCTCTCTAATGAATTTAATGAATTGAAAAATTAGTATAACAACTATATGTCAACATCTTGTACTAAATGTAAAGAGTTAGAATAACTTAAAAAAGAAAATATGTTCCTACAACAAACTTTAGAAAAATTTAAAATTGAATACAAGTTACTGAACATGGTTCCTGCTAATAGGTTGTGTATCAAGAAAGGAATTGGCTTCATAAGTAGTCACACACAATAAAAGCCAATAAAATTTGTAAAAAAGCCCATAGTACATATTCCTCCTAAAGTTAAATATAATTTTTATAGAAGATTTGGTCACTATGCTTATACATGCTCTTTTAGAAAATACAGTTCACATAAATTAGTTTGGGTTCCTAAAGGAACAATAAATGATTTGATGTCAAAAGTCAAGAAGGGAAGATCTAGCTATGAATGACCCAAAGTTAAATGTGTATGTAAAGTAAACCCCTCTTTCTTGTAGATATGTCTTCAAACAAGAGCTAAGAGTAAAAGATGGTATATTGATAGTCACACACAACAAAAGTGATAGGCTCTAGCAGGGTTGAGTCCTAATCTCTCTAGAAGTAGTCAATAAAATCCTACTAGATTATAATAAAGTCACTCATATCTTATAAAGGAGTATGACTAGGGTTTAGATTAGCCCTTATGGCTTAGTGGCCGTCGCCCCCTTACTGGGTTGGTTGGCCAGAATTTCACCCTGCTTAGGTCAGCTATAGAGCCAACCTAGTCACTATCTATTCCTATTAAGGCAGGTTGGCTATAGGAGGGGTAAAGAGGTAATTTTACTTAGGTAAGCACCCCCTTAGGCTAAGGTTTTGATCTTTATATAATGATGTAGCCGTCCCCTCTCTTGAATCAAGCAATTATCAATTTTATTTCAACCTTGTGCTGAATCTAGGAGGAACCCCTATAACGTTCCAAGGGTTGATCCCCCTCAAGGATCAAAATCTATAGAGCTCCATCTAGGGTTATATAAAAAAGGTAATAAAATTTGTAAAAAGACCTATACTACATATTCCTCCCAAAATTAAATGTAATTTCTATAGAAGATTTGGTCACTATGCTTATACATGCTCTCTTAAAAAATATAGTTCACATAAATTAGTTTGGGTTCCTAAAGGAACAATAAATGATTTGATACCAAAAGTCAAGAAGGAAAGATTTAACCATGAAGGACCCAAAGATAAATATGTATCTAAAGTAAACCTCTCTTTATTGTAGATATGTCTGGAAACAAAAGCTAAGAGCAAAAGATGGTATCATGACAGTGGATGCTCAAAGCACATGATCGAAGATTCAACATACTTCTCAAAACTCACTTGTCGAGACGGAGGATATGTCACTTTTAGAGACAACAATAAAGGAAAGTTCATTGGCATTGGAAATATTAGTAACAAATTAGACCTTTTAATTGAAGAGGTTTTTTGGTAGATAGTTTAATAATTAACCTAATAAACATTAGTCAATTTTGTAATAAAGGATATAATGTTAAATTTGAATCTAATGATTGCATTATAGAAAGCCCAAATAAAAATAAATATATGATTGCTTTAAGAAGTGATAATGTTTATACAATAAATCTAGATGATTTTTGGATGAAACTTGTTTTTCAATTTTAAATGATGATATATGGCATTGGCATTACCTAAAATTAAATTTATCAAAGATACAATTTATGATGCGCGCCAACTAGAAAAATACATAAAGAGTAGCATCAAACGTAAAAACCAAATAAGTACTTATAGATAATTATAATTAATTCATATAGATTTATTTGAACATATTGATATCATAAGTTTATGAGGTAGTAAATATGCTTTCGTGATTATTGATGATTATAGTAGATATACTTCTTGGCATATAAAAGTGACATTTTTAAATATTTTATTAAGTTTTATAAATAAATTCAAAATGAAAAAGGTTTTATGATTTCTTCTATTCGTAGTGATCATGGTGTTGAATTTAAAAATTATTATTTTTAAAAATTTTATGATTTGAGTGAGTATGACTATAATTTCTCTACTCCAAAAAATTCATAAAAAATAAAATTGTTAAGAGAAAAAATAGGTATTTACAAAAGATGACAAAACTCATGCTTAATGAACATAGCATACCCAAATACTTTTGGATCGAAATCGTTAACATGACGTGCTATATTATGAACAGGGTTCTCATAAGACCACTACTATCTAAATTTTTTTATAAATTGTGGAACAATAAAAGACCCAACGGTAAATATTTCAAAATTTTTGGATACAAATATTTTATTTTAAATGAAAAGGATGCCTTAGGAAAATTTGATGTAGAATCCGATAGAGATATTTTTCTTGGATATTTGTCTATTTTTTAAGTTTATCAAGTTTTCAATAAAAGAACTTTAATTATTGAGGAATCTTGCCATGTTGTTTTTAATGAATCTCCCGAAGTTCAAAAAATTAATTTTGATGATGATTTTTAATTTGATGTTTTGAATTTGATAATTTGGATTTGAATGAAAATTGATTTTGATGATGATTTTAAATTTTATATTTTTAATTTGATAATTTAGATCTGATTGAAAATTCTCCTCTCTAAAGTGATTTGGATACATATACTTCCAAAGAAACCTTATCGAATGAATGAAAGTATGTAGACATACATCCTAAGGAGCTAATTACTGGAGATACATCAAAAGGTATTCAAACTTGATATTTGTTAAAAAATATATTTGTGCAAATGCTACCTTTTTATCTTAAATTGAACATAAATGCATTGATGATGCTCTCAAAGATAACTCATGGGTCTTAGCAATGCATAAAGAATTAAATCAATTTGAAATAAACAAAGTTTGGATACTTGTTCCTAAACATAGTGATCATCTTATAATTAACACTAAATGGGTCTTTAGGAATAAACAAAATGAACAAGGTGTCGTGGTTCAAAATAAAACTAGATTAGTAGCTAATGGTTTCAACTAAGAACCCTCGCTCTTGTGGCTAGACTTGAAACCATAAGGATACTACTTGCCTATGCATGTTTTAAAAATTTTAAATTATTTCAAATGGATGTTAAAAGTGCTTTTCTTAATGGTTTTATTTTTTAAGAGGTTTTTATTGAGTAACCACTCGGATCTGAAAATATTTTTTTTGAACCATTTTTATAAATTATTTAAGGCTCTCTATAGATTGAAGCAAGCTCCTAGGGATTGGTATGAGAGACTTAGTTTCTTTCTTATTTAGAATAATTTTTCAAAAGATAAAATCGACACTACATTATTATTAAATATTTTTTATTATTCAAATTTAACCTGATGATATTATTTTTTGTTCTACAAATGAGTCTTTTTATGAATCATTTGCCAAGAGCATGAGCCAAGAATTTGAAATGAGTTTAATGGGTGAATTGATATTTTTCTTAGGATTACAAATCAAACAACTATATGATAGAAGTTTTATTAGTCAAGCTAAGTATACTTTGGATCTATTAAGATGGTTTCACAAGGATAGTGCTAAGGCTATTAATATATTAATGAGCATCTCTATAAAATTAGATATGAACAATAAGGGAGAATGCTTTGATTAAAAGACATATAAAGGTATGATATGTAGTTTGTTATATCTTACTACAACTAGACCTAATATAATATTTAGTGTTGGGCTTTGTGAAAGGTTTTAGTCCAATTCTAAACAATCTCATTATAAAGTAATTAAAAGAATATTTAGATACTTAAAATGAACTCTCAATCTAGGATTGTGGTATCTAAAGTCTGAAAATTTTGATTTGACTGTTTATGTTAATGTCGACTTTGTAGAATATAGAATAGATAGAAAAAGTACTTCCAGAACTTGTCAATTCCTAGGTTATGTACTTGTTTATTGGTCTTCTAAGAAGTAAAACTCTATCACTTCATCCACAATCAAAACTAAATATGTTAGGATGGGTGCATGTTGTGCATAAGTAATATGGATGAAAAATACTTTAGAAGATTATGGACTTTGCTTGAAAAATATCCCTATAAAGTATGATAATACGAGTGCAATTTGTTTAACAAAGAACCATATTCAACACTCTAAGACTAAACACATTAATATTATACATCATTTTATTATGGATCATGTTAGCAATCATGATATATCTTTGTATTTCATTGAGCAAAACATCATTTAGTGGATATTTTTACTAAACCACTGAATGAGGAATAATTTGATTTTATTAGAAAAGAATTAGGCATGTTTAATCTTTTAAAAATATAATATCTTACTAATTCTTTTCATATGATTCTTCCTTTTATTAAAGGGGAGATTTTTCCAAATGAATCATGATCTTTCACTTGACTTGTTGATATTTATAACTTGAGATTTATTTTATATGAATCAAGATATTTTACTAATTATTCTCCTATAATTATTTACTTTTACTAAAGAGGAGATTTATCCAATGGCTCATTATCTTGATTTCTTGATGTGAGATTTATTTCATATGACTCCTTTATATTTATGACTTATATACCCTATCATCAATTAACCTCTCATGACTTTAACTTATCTTCGATATTAATATCTTTCATGTGATATCAAGACAATTGTACAATTGACACATTGATGTAAATAAAGAGAAGTAGCACCATAATACCATGATATTTTTCTCTTTTTCTTTATGATGATAAACGGAGAGAGAAAAATAGTAGCTTATATATTTTTCTTTTTTGTTGATGACAAAGGAGAGAATAATGATAATTGTTTGGTGACATGGTAACTATGGTAAATAAGGAGAAGTAGTTTGATGATGTCGAAGTAGTATGATGATGTTTTAACTTATGATGTTGCAGATGATGTTTGAGAATTTAATTGAAATTATGCATATAATGTGTATAATGATTATTTTGATATTTTAATTGAAATTATGCATACGATGTGTATAATGATTATTTTGATATTTTAATGAAATTATACATGTGATGAATGTAATGAATATTTTGATATTTTAACTGAAATTATGCATATGACTTTTGCAATGATTACTATTGAAAGTCACTAAGATTTATGATTAAAATTGTTTTGACTTGAATTCGAAGACTTGCACTAAAAGATTATTATTTTTTAAATTCAAGTTTATTATATATTAAAATAGAATATATACAGGGGGAGCTTGGTTGGAGCTTTGTCATTAATTGATTATCATCATCAAGGTTGGATTGGAGCAAGAAATAAGTTGAGAAGTTTATAAGGGTTGTAGCTCTTTTTAAGTATTGGTTGAGTCTCTTCCTCCTCCTTGAGTTTAAAAATGATTCTCAATTGTAGGAGGTATGAGGTCTCATATCAAAGAGTGAGTATGAAGGTTTTCTCTTAATCCTATTAAAAGGAGAAGAGTTATAACAAGGGTTGTTGATCTTCATCTATTGGAAAGAAGATTCGTAATGAAAGTCGATGGCCTTGAGCGAAGAGGAATCGAGAGTGGGCGTAGGTCAGGATGACCAAACTATTATAAATCAGTTTGCATTATTTATCTTACCTTGATTTGTTGTTGCATTCTAATTTACTTAGTCGCAACCTTACTCACTCTTCTTGCTAATTGCATTTCCAAAATGCCTGATAAAAATTTGAGCAAAAAAAATATTGCCTAATGTGGGATGTATTATTTTTTGTCCAAAATCTAAATTAATGACCTAAATTAAAGACTTAAATTAGCCATAGATTGGCATGTGTCATTTGTTTTTCTTTTCACAAAATTTTTTCATAATCTTTATGAATTATTTAGCTTGTGAACTATGGGCTATTTTAATTTTTAAATTTAAATTTTCTTTTATCCCATTTTCTTATAAACATCATAATCCATGTAATATTTTTTTGGTATTCAATATTCAATATTCTAGTTTAATTTTACTTTTTTATGCATCATATATTTCTAATATATGATGCATTGTTTTTGCCCAAAATCCAAATATAGTGAATTACATAAAAGAACTATTCCAAATGATTTGAAATTTAGGCTAGAGAAAATATTTACCAATAAGCGATGTACTATTTTTGCCCAATATCCAAAAATGGTGCATCAAGGATAGTTTCGAATAATCACAAATTTTAGAATAAACTTGGATTGGACTTAGATGATATATGTTACTAGATTTCCATTTTAGATAATTTTTTGATATTTGCATTAAATATTCAACTTATGAACTATGTGGCATTTTCTATTTCTAGCCCTTTTTTCTATTTTCATAAAATTATCACAGATCCATGCAATATTTTTTGACATTTCAACTTCTAAATTGGTCCAAAATACCTGATAAAAATCTGATATAGAGAAAATATTTTTTAATATGTAATACTTTATTTTTGCCCAAAATCCAAACATAGTGCATCATATAGAAGGATTATTCCAAATTATTTGAAAATTTTAGGAAATATTTGATTTAGACTTAGATGGACATATATCATTGGTTTTCTATTTTTATGAATTATTTAACTTATGAACTATGTGACATTTTTTATTTCTGGATAACTTTTTCTTATTTTCATAAACAAATCATAGATCAATGCAATTTTTTTTTTTTACATTTGAGCTTCTAAATTAGTTCAGAACACCTAAAAAAATATTTATGCCAGAGAAAATATTTTAAAACATTTGATGCACTAATTTTTATTAAAATCCAAAAAGGAGTGCATCTCATAGAAGGATTGGACAATAGATCTAAATTTTTTTTGGAAAGACTTAAGTTGGACCTAAATGGACATGTCATGCTAATCCTTTTTTATATTTGTATAAATTATTCAACTTATGAACTATATATCATTTTTCATTTTTGGCTAATCTTTTTCTATTTTTACAAAAATATATGGGATCCATGCAAAATTTTTCAAAATTTAAACTTCTAAATTAGTCCAAAACACCTGAAAAATATTAGGGTCAGGGAAAATACTATTAATTTTTTATGTGCCTTTTAAAAAAATTTAAAAAAATATGCATCACATAGAAGGATGGTCCAAATGATATGAAAATTATAAAAAAACAGTCTATAATTGGCGCTGAATGGTTCAAATGACCTAAAAATTTTAAGAAAATTTTCAATTGGACCCAAATGAATATATGTCACTGGTTTTTTATTTTATTTCTGATATTTTTATAAATTATTTATCATTTCAACTTGATGATATTTTTTATTTCTGACTAATTTTTCTTATTTTTACAGAAATATTATGGATCTATGCAATGTTTTTTTTGTCATTTGAGATTCTAAATTAATACAAAAAACTTGTGTAAGAATTTGGATATGAGAAAATATTTTCTAACAGACCTACAAAATTATAAGAAATGCTTGAATTGGACGCAAATAAAGATATGTCACTGGTTTTCCATTTTAGAAATTTTATAATATTTTCATGAATTATTCAACTTATGAACTTTTTGTTATTTTTATTTCTAGCAAAGTTTTTCTCATATTTATAGAAATATTATGAATCCATGCAATTTTTTTCTAAAATTTGAGCTTCTAAATAGTTCCAAAACACCTAATAAAATTTTGGCTTAGAAAAAATATTTCCTAATATATGATGTACTAATTTTGTGCGATGTTTTACTTTTTCCCAAAATCTAAAAATAATGTATCCCATAGGACTGGTCTAATCGACCTAAAATTTTTCATCAATTGGACTCAGATGGACATATGTAAATAGTTATCCATTTTTATGGATGTTTTGATATTTTTATGAATTATTACTTTGTGAACTATATGTCAGTTTTCATTTTTCGCCAACTTTTTTCTATTTTTATAGAAATATCATAGATCCATGTAATATTTTCTAACATTTGAGCTTCTAAATTGGCTCAAAACACTTAAAAAATGAGGTAAGAGAAAATATTTCCTAATATGCAATGCTTAGTTTTTTTCATCCAAAATCCAAAAATAGCTCATCAAATTGAAGGACTTGTTAAAATGACCTAAGAATTTTGGAAAAGGCTTCAGTTGGACCCAAATGGACATGTCATTAGTTTTTCAGTTCAAAGATTTTTTTTGATATTTTTATGAATTATTCAACTTGTAGACTTTATGTCATTTTTTATTTTTGGTTAATGTTTACCTATTTTCATAGAAATATTATGGATTTATGCAATATTTTTTTTTACATTTGAGCTTCTAAATTAGTACAAAATACTTGATAAAGTTTTGGGCTAGATAAAATATTATCCATAGTTAAGGTTCATTTTAGCTCCTATAATTTTGGCTTTGGACCATTTAAGTTTTTATGATTTACTCGTGTATAAAATAAGCTCCTCCTATCAAGTCTGAGTTAACAGACGTTAGAGCTCGCTTACGTGATATACTAACTCATAATAAATTATTATAATAATATATATAATTTAAGTTTAAAAAAATTCATTTTAGCCCCTATGATTTTAGTCATGAAACACCAAAGCACTTATAGTTTTGATCATGTCTAAAATAACCTTTGTACTTTAAAAAATATAGCCCTCATGTTAAGTTTAAGTTAAAAAATTTAAATTGTCATCAATGGCGGAAGGACGCATCATCGTGAAAGTGACCAGTAATAGTAGCACCGAGTCGTTATTGCCTTGTAGAGTGTCATACACACACGTAACCTCTCACGTGCTGACAATAAGCTCAGGAAATATTTGATTTAGCCTTAGATGGACATATGTCATTGATTTTCTATTTTAAAATTTATGATATTTTTATGAATTATTCAACTTGTCAACTATGTGGTATTTTCTATTTTTGGATATTTTTTCTCATTTTCATAAACAAGTCATAGATCAGTGTAATATTTTTTGATATTTGAGCTTCTAAATTAGTCTAGAACACCTAAAAAATATTTGGGTCAGAAAATTTTTTTAAAATATTTGATGCACTGATTTTTTTTAAATCCAAAAATGAGTTAATCGCATAAAAGGATTGGATAATAGATCTGAAAATTTTTGGAAAGGCTTAAGTTGGACCCAAATGGACACATGTTATTAGTTGACCAATCCTTTCTGATATTTTTATAAATTATCCAACTTATAAACTATATATTATTTTTTATTTTTGTCCAACCTTTTTCTATTTTCACAAAAATATCAAGGATCCATGCAATGTTTTTCAATATTTGAACTTCTAAATTAGCCCAAAACAAATGAAAAATTTTAGGGTTACAGAAAATACTATTAATTGTGATGTACCTTTTAAAAAAAATTTAGAAAAATATGCATTACAGAGAAAGATGGTCCAAATGACATGAAAATTATATAAAAAAAGTCTAAAATTAGCGTAGAATGGATATGTCATTATTTTTTTATTTTAGAAAATTTATTTATATTTTTATAATTTATATAGCATGTAAACTATGTGCTTTTTTTTAGTTTTTGTTTTCCCTATTTTTCATAGAAATATCATAGATTCATATAAATTTTATTTTTGATATTTAAGTTTCTAAATTAGTCCAATATATATAATAAATGCTGTGCTAGAGAAAATATTTTCTAATATATGATGCATTATTATTTTCAACATCTAAAACCAAAATATCGCATTGAACGAGTGGTTCAAATGACCTGAAAATTTTAAGAAAGGCTTCAACTGGACCCAAATGAATATATGTCATGAATTTTTTATTTAAATTTTTTGATATTTTTCTAAGTTATTTAGCATTTCAAATTTGTGATTTTTTATTTTTGACAAATTTTTCTTAGTTTTACAGGAATATTATGGATCTATGCAATGTTTTTTTTGTCATTTGAGCTTCTAAATTAATACAAAAACTTGTGTAAAAATTTGGTTTGGATAAAATATTTTCCAATAGACCTACAAAATTTTAAGAAATACTTGAATTATATGTCACAGGTTTTCCATTTTAGGAATTTTTTGATATTTTTACGAATTATTCAACTTGTGAACTTTCTGTTATTTTTTATTTGTGGCTAAGTTATTCTCATATTTATAGAAATATTTTTAAATATTTTTATAAATTATTCAGATTGTAAACTTTGTGTCATTTTTTTATTCTTTGCTAACTTTTTTCCATTTCCAAAGAAAGATTATGAATACATGGAATAATTTTTGACATTTGAGCTTCAAAATTTATCCCAAATACCAATAAAATATTTAGATCAAATAAAATATTTTATATGTACTAGTTATGATCAAAATCTTTTGAGCCTAATTCATACCTTTTCTAAATTTGTCAGGTTTATTGAACCAATCCTTTTGTGTGATGTTTTATTTTTGCCCAGAATCTAAAAATAGTGTATCGCATAGGACTAGTCTAGTAGACCTAATTTTTTTTTTAAAAAGGCATCAATTGGACTCAGATTGACATATGTAAATAGTTTTCCATTTTTATGGATTTTAATATTTTTATGAATTATTTAGTTTGTGAACTATATGTCATTTTTCATTTTTCACCAACCTTTTTCCATTTCTATAGAAATATCATAGATCCATGTAATATTTTGTAACATTTGAGCTTCTAAATTAGCTCACAACACTTAAAAAAAATGAGGTAAGAGAAAATATTTCCTAATATATAATGCATAGTTTTTTTCATCCAAAATCCAAAAATAGTGCATCAAATTGAAGGACTTGTCCAAATGATCTAAGAATTTTGGGAAAGGCATTAGTTGGACCCAAATGGACATATATCACTAGTTTTTTAGTTTAGAAATTTTTTTTTTATGAAGTATTCAGCTTGTAGACTTTATGTCATTTTTTTATTTTTAGCTAATGTTTACCTATGTTCATAGAAATATTATGGATCTATGCAATATTTTTTTTTACATTTGAGCTTCTAAATTGGTATAAAATACTTGATAAAGTTTTTGGTTGGATAAAATATTTTTCATAGTTAAGTTTCATTTTAGTTCATGTGGTTTTGGCTCTGAACCACTTAAACCCTTATGGTTTACTCGTGTATAAAATAAACCCCTCTCATCAAGTCTGAGTTAACAAACGTTAAAGTCTGCTTATATGACATGGTGATTCATAATAAATTATTAATATAATGACATATATAATTTAAATTTAAAAAAATATATTTTAGCCCTTATGATTTTGGTCATGAAACACTACAACCCTTATAGTTTTGATCGTATCTAAAGTAACCCTTACACTTTTAAAAAGATAGCCCTCCTATAAAGTCTGAGTTAATAAATATTAGAGTCGACTTACATGATATACTAACTCATAATAAATAATTTATATAATAATATATATAATTTAAACTAAAAAACTAATACTGTCATTAATGACAAAAGGATGCATATCATGGTAGTGACCACCAGTAGTAGTATCGATTAGTTGTTGTCTTATAGAGTATCATACATACGTAGCCTCTCACGTGCTGACGACAAGCTCAGAAAATATTTGATTTAGAATTAGATGGACATATGTCATTGATTTTCTAAATTATTCAACTTGTGAATTATATGGCATTTTCTATTTTTGGATAACTTTTTCTCATTTTCATAAACAAGTAATAGATCAGTGCAATGTTCTTTGATATTTAAGCTGCTAAATTAGTCCAGAACACCTAAAAATTATTTGGGTCAGAGAAAATATTTTAAAATATTTGATGCACTGATTTTTTTTAAATCCAGAAAAGAGTGAATCGCATAGAAGGATTGGACAATAGATCTGAAATTTTTTTGAAAGGCTTAAGTTGACCAATCCTTTCTTATATTTTATAAATTATTCAACTTATAAACTATATATTATTTTTTATTTTTGGCCAACGTTTTCTTTTTTTCACAAAAATATCAGGGATCCATGCAATGTTTTTCAATATTTGAACTTCTAAATGAGTCCAAAACACATGAAAAATATTAGGGCTAAAGAAAATACTATTAATTTGTGATGTGCCTTTTAAATTTATTTTAAAAAAATATGCATTACATAGAAGGTTAGTCCAAATGACATAAAAATTATTAAGTCTATAATTGGTACCGAATGGATATGTCATTGATTTTTCTATTTTAGAGATTTTGTTGATATTTTTATAAATTATTTAGTATGTAAACTATGTGTTTTTTTTATTTTTTGCTTTCCTTATTTTCATAGAAATATCATAGATCCATACAATTCTTTTTATATTTGAGTTTCTAAATTAGTCCAAAATATATAAAAAATATTGGGCTAGAGAAAATATTTTATAATATATGATGCATTATTATTTTCAAAATCTAAAACCAAAGTATCCCATTGAAGAGTGGTTAAAATGACCTGAAATTTTTAAGAAATGCTTCAATTGGACCCAAATGAATATATGTCACGGGTTTTTTATTTTTTATTTTTTAATATTTTTATAAATTATTTAGCATTTCAACTTCGTGATATTTTTTATTTTTGACTAATTTTTCTTAGTTTTACAGAAATATTATGGATCTATGTAATGTTTTTTTGTCATTTGAGCTTCTAAATTAATATAAAAAACTTATGTAAAAATTTGGTTCGGAGAAAATATTTTCTAACAGACTTTCAAAATTTTAAGAAATGCTTGAATTAAACTCAGATGGAGATATGTCACTGGTTTTCCATTTTATAAATTTTTTGACATTTTCATGAATTATTCAACTTTTGAACTTTCTGTTATTTTTTATTTTTGGCAAGTTATTCTCATATTTATAGAAATTCATGAATCCATGCAATATTTTCTAAAATTTGAGCTTCTAAATAGATCCAAAACACCTAATAAAATTTTGGCTTAGACAAAATATTTCCTAATATATGATGTACTATTTTTTCCCCAAATCTAAAAATAGTGCATCAGATTTAAGATTTGGTCCAAATGATGTGAAAATTCTAGGAAACACTTCAAATTAGACCCAAATGGACATATGCGATAGTTTTCCATTTTAGGAATTTTTTGATATTTTAAAGAATTATTTAGCTTGTGAACTATGTCTCATTTTTTATTTTTAGCCAATTTTAATCCATTTCTATAGAAATTTCATGGATCCATATAATATTTTTTTACATTTGAGTTCCAAAATTAATACAAAATACCTAATAAATTTTTTTGCAAGAGAAAAGATTTTCTAACATGCAATTCATTGTTTTTGTTCAAAATCTCAAAATAGTGCATTGCATCTAGTCTAAATGTCAGTATTTTTTATTTTATAATTTTTTTTTATTGTTTTAAGAATCATTCACCTTGTGAACTGCATGCTATTTTTTATTTTTGATCAAAATTTTCCTATTTTCACAAAAAGATAATGGGTCTAGTACTTTTTTTAGACATTTAAGCTTATATATTGGTCCATAATACTTGATAAAAGTTTGGGTATAGTTCCTACTCTATAATACACTATGTTTGCCCAAAGTTTAAAAAATAGTGTGTCGCACAAAAGGACTAGTTCAATGGACTAAGATGGGCATATTTTATTAGTTTCATATTTTATAGTTTATTTTCTATTTTTATGAATTATTCATTTTATGAACTTTGTGTTATTTTTATTTTTCATCAATTTTTTTTTTCACAAAAATATCATAGATCCATGCAATATTTTTTAACCTTTGAGCTTGAAATCAGCCCAAAACACTTACTAAAATTTTGATATGAAGCAAATATTGATTATTATATGATGCATTATTTTTATCCAAAATCCAAAAATAATGCATTATATTGAAAGCCTCGACCAAATAGCTAAATTTTTTTTAGAAAATGTTTCAATTGGACCCAAATAGATATATGTGTTATTTTTTATTTTTGGCCAACTTTTACTCATTTCCATTAAAATATCATGGATCCTGACAATATTTTTTGACATTTAAGCTTCTAAATTAGTACAAAATACCTAATAAAATTTTGTGTCAATAGAGAATATTTCTTAATATTGGATGCGCTATTTTATGTCCAAAATCTAAAATTAGTTCATTGCATTGAAGGACTAGTCCAAATGGCATGAAAATTTTCTTTAATTGAATCCAAATGGACCTAGCTCTCTGGTTTGCTATTTTAGATAATTCTTTTGATATTCTTATAAATTATTTAGCTTGTGAACTATGTGTCATTTTTTATTTTTGGCCAACTTTTTCTCATTTCATATAAATATTATAGATTCATGAATGTTTTTTTATATTTGAGTCTAGGAATTAGTTTAAAACACTTGGTGAAAATTAAGGCCAAAGAAAATATTTTCTTATATGTGATGTAGTAATTTTGCTCAAAATTCAGAAAAAGAGTATCACATTAAAGGGCTATTCCAAATGATCTATTAATTGTAAGATGAATTGGACTCTTTTAGAGGGACATATGCTACTAGTTTTCTATTTTGTAATTTTTTGACATTTTATGAATTATTCAACTTACGAACTATGTGGTATTTTTTATTTTTGGATAATCTTTTCTCATTTCTACATAAATATCATTAATTCATATAATAGTTTTTTACATTTGAGCTTCTAAATTGGTCCAAAACACTTGATAAAAATTTTGATTAGAGAAAATACTTTCTATTATGAGATGCATTATTTTGTACAAGATCCAAAAATAATGCATCCCATAGAAGAATTGGTCCAATATACCTAAAAATTTTAAGAAAAGCTTAAATTGGACTTAGATGGATATATGTTACTGGTTTTTTATTTTGGAGAATTTTTTATATTTTTATGAATTATTTAGCCTATGAACTCTTTGCCATTTTTTGTAAACTTTTTCTTATTTTCATAGAAATATAATGCATCCATGCAATGTTTTTTAATATTTAAGCTTCTAAATTAGTTCAAAACACTTTGTAAATTTTGGTCTAGAGAAAATATTTTCTAATATGCAATGCACTATTTCTATTCAAAATAAAAAATTAGGTCATCCCATTAAAGGACTGATGCAAATGATAATAAAATTTGAGAGAATGCTTCAATTGCACCCAAATAGACATATGTCATTAGTTTTGCATTTTGAAATTTTTTTTGATTTTTTTTGAATTATACAGTGTTAGGACCTAGCTAAGTCGGGTTCATCTATTCATAATTAATTCGAGTTGAGTCATATTAGTCTATTCAGTTGGAGTCAATATGGATCAGGTGAGCCCAATCGAATCAATTATGAGTTGATTGGAGTTGATTTTTATCTTCAGTTAGAATATAGTCAGTTATTATTTTTAGTTAAGAGTCCATGTTTAGTGGGACTCTAAGTCCAAGCCTAGAGGGACTCTTAGTAGAGCCCTATAAATAATGTTGTAAACTCTTTTATGAATCAATCAATGAAAAATTATGAGTTTTATCTAATAGCAAAAACCCCAAGAGGGTCGATCCCCTATATCAAGGAGGCAAATCCCCTCGAAGTGATCAAGGAGGCCTGATCCCCTCGAAGTGATCATTTATCCCATCTTTTTCATCTCTATCTATGATAGAATCCTATGAGGTTCTATCAATTAGTGTCAAAGTAACGATCCTCGGGTTCTATCAATTCACTATTTTTGTTCAAAATCCCAAAATAATGTATTGCATCAAAGGACTAGTCTAAATTATTTCAAAATTTTACCCAAATTTCATTATTTTTTATTTTATATATTTTTAATTATTTTAAGAATTATTCACTGTTTGTATTGATGCTATTTTTTATTTTTGATGAACGTTTTTTTATTTTCACAAAAGATAATGTGTCTATATACTTTTTTTAGACATTTAAGCTTCCATATTGGTCCATAATACTTGAAAAAAGTTTGGGTATAGTTCATAATCTACAATGTGCTATGTTTGACCAAAATTCAAAAAATAATGTGTCGTACAAAAGGATCGGTTCAATGGACTTAGATGGACATATTTTATTAGTTTTATATTTTTATAATTTTTTATTTTTATGAATTATTCATTTTATGAACTTTGTGTTCTTTTTATTTTTTAATATTTTTCTTTTTTCACAAAAATATAATGGATCCTTGCAATATTTTTTAACCTTTTAGCTTCGAAATTAGTCCAAAACACCTGATAAAATTTTGATATGAAGAAAATATTTTTTATTATATGATGCATTATTTTTATCCAAAATCCAAAAATAATACATTATATTGATGGACTCGTCCAAATAATTAAAAAAATTTAGAAAAGGTTTCAATTGGACCCAAATAGATATATGTGTTATTTTTTCTTTTTGACCAACTTTTACTCATTTCCATTAAAATATCATGGATCCCTGTAATATTTTTGACATTTAGGCTTCTAAATTAGTACAAAAGACCTAATAAAATTTTGGGTTTGAGAGAATATTTCTTAATATTGGATGCATTATTTTGTGTCCAAAATCTAAAACTAGTTCATCGCATTGAAGGACTAGTCTAAATGGCATGAAAAATTTAGGAGAGTTTTTAATTGAATCCAAATGGACCTACTTATCTGGTTTTCTATTTTAGATATTTTTTAATATTTTTATAAATTATTCAGCTAGTGAACTATGTGTCATATTTTATTTTTGGTCAACTTTTTCTCATTTCATAGAAATATCATAGATTCATGTAATGTTTTTTGATATTTGAGTTTTTGAATTTGTTTAAAACATCTAGTGAAAATTAAGGCCTAAGAAAATATTTTCTTATATGAGATGTAGTAATTTTGTCCAAAATTCGAAAACTAGAGTATCACATTAAAGGGCTATTCCAAAATGATCTATAAATTGTAAGAAAGCATGAATTGGACTCTTTTAGTTGGACATCAACTTGTGAACTTGTGGCATTTTTTATTTTTGACCAATATTTTCTCATTTCTACATAAATATCATTAATTCATGTAATATTATTCTTTAACATTTGAGCTTCTAAATTGGTTGAAAACACTTGATAAAAATTTGGGTTAGAGAAAATACTTCCTATTATGCGATATATTATTCTGTACAAAATCCAAAAATAATGCATCACATAGAAGGATTGGTCCAATATACCTAAAAGTTTTTTAAAAAAACTTAAATTGGACTTTGATGGATATATGTTACTGGTTTTCTATTTTGAAGAATTTTTTATATGTTTATGAATTATTCAGCCTATGAACTCTTAGTCATTTTTCATTTTTCATAAACTTTTTCTTATTTACATAGAAATATCATAGATCCATGCAATGTTTTTTAACATTTAAACTTCTATTAGTTCAAAACACTTTGTAAAATTTTGACTTATTTTCTAATATGCGATGCATTATTTCTATTCGAAATAAAAAATTAGTGGATCACATTAAAGGACTAATGCAAATGATAAGAAAATTTTAGGGAAGGCTTCAATTGCACCCAAATAGACATATGTCATTAATTTTGTATTTTAGAATTTTTTTGATATATTTATGAATTATACATTTTGTGAATTGTGTATTATTTTTTATTTTTGGCTAACTTTTATCCATTTCCACTGAAATATCATGGACATATGTAATGTTTTTTTATATTTGAACATCTAAATTTGTCCATAATACTAATAAAATTTTAGACTAGAAAAATTATTTTCTAGCATGTGATGCATTGTCTTTGCCCAAAATAAAAAAAATAGTGCATTGGGACTAATCTAAATGACTTAAAATTTTAAAATTAGACTTTAATTGGACCCAAATAGACATATGTCACTTTTTTAATTTCAAATTTTTAACTATTTTTATGAATTATTCAGCTTGTAAACTTTGTATCACTTTTTTATTTTTTGCCAACTTTTTTCCCATTTCTAAAGAATGCTTTTCAATATTTGAGCTTCTAAATTTATCCTAAATACTTAAAAATATATTTAGAACAAATAAAATATTTTATAATATACAATGTACTAGTTATGCCCAAAATCTTTTGAGTCCAATTCATGCCTTTTCTAAATTTGTCAGGTCTATTGAACCAATCCTTTTGTGTGATGTTTTACTTTTGCCCAAAATCTAAAAATAGTGTGTCGCATAGAATTGGTCCAATAGACCTAAAAAATTTAGAAAATGCATCAATTGGACTCAAGTGAACATATGTAACTAGTTTTCCATTTTTATGGATTTGTTTTGATATTTTTATGAATTGTTTAGTTTGCGAACTATATCTCATTTTTCATTTTTCACCAACATTTTTCCTTTTCCATAGAAATATCACAGATCCATGTAATTTTTGCTATCATTTGAGCTTCTAAATTGGCTCAAAACACTTCAAAAAATTAAGCAAGAGAAAATATTTTCTAATATGCAATGCTTAGTTTTTTTCATCCAAAATCCAAAAATAGTGTATCAAATTGAAGACTTATCCAAATGACCTGAGAATTTTGGGAAAGGCTTCAATTGGACCAAAATGGACATATGTCACTAGTTTTTCATTTTAGATATTTATTGATATTTTTATGAATTATTCAACTTATAGACTTTATGTCATTTTTTATTTTTGACTAATTTTTACCTATTTTCATAGAAAAATTATGGATCTATGCAATATTTTTTTACATGTGAGCTACCAAATTGGTATATAATACTTGATAAGTTCTGGGATGCAGAAAATATTTTTCAGGATTAAGGTTCGTCTTAGCTCTTGTGGTTTTTGCTCTTGACCTCTTAAGATCTTATGATTTACTTGTGTATAGCCCCTCCCGTTAAGTTTGAGTTAACAAATGTTAGAATCTAATTATGTGACATGCTGACTCATAATAAATTATCAATATAATGATATGTATAATTTAAGTTTTTAAAAAAAATTATTTTAGCTCTTATAGTTTTGGTCATGAAACACTTAAACCCTTATGATTTTGATCATATCTAAAATAATCCTTACACTTTAAAAAACATAGCCCTCCTGTTAAGTCTGAGTTACTAGACGTTAGAGTTTGCTTATGTGACATGTTAACTCATAATAAATAATTAATATAATAATATATATAATTTAAATTAAAAAATTAAAACTATCATCAATGGCAGGAGGATGCATATCGTGAAAGTAACTACCAGTAGTAGCATCGAGTCATTGCTGCCTAGTAGGACATTATACACACATAGCCTCTCCCAGGCTATGACAAACTCGGGAAATGTTTGAGTTAGACTTAGATGGACATATGTTATTGGTTTTTTATTTTATAATTTTTTGATATTTTTATGAATTATTCAACTTGTGAACTATGTCATTTTCTATTTTTTGATAACTTTTTCTCATTTTCATAAACAAATCATAGATCCACTCAATATTTTTTGACATTTGAGCTTCTAAATTAGTCCAAAACACCTAAAAAATATTTGGGTTAGAGAAAATATTTTAAAATATTTGATGCATTGATTTTTTTTAATCCAAAAAGGAGTACATCACATAGAAGGATTGGACAATATATTTAAAATTTTTTGAAAAGACTTAAGTTGGACCCAAATGGACATATGTCATTAGTTGATCAATCTTTTTTGATATTTTTATAAATTATTCAACTTATGAACTATATATCATTTTTATTTTTGGCCAATATTTTTCTATTTTCATAAAAATATCATGGATCCGTGCAATGTTTTTCAATATTTGAACTTCTAAATTAGTCCAAAACACCTGAATAATATTAGGGTCTGAGAAAATATTAGTAATTTGTTATGTGCCTTTTAAAAAAATAAATTTAAAAAATATGCATCACATAGAAGGATGGTCCAAATGACATGAAAATCATAAAAAAAAAGTCTATAATTGACATTGAATGGATATGTCACTGATTTTTTTATTTTAAGAATTTTTTTATATTTTTATAAATTATTTAGCATGTAAACTATGTGCTTTTTTATTTTTTACTTTCCCTATTTTCATAGAAACGTCATAGATCTATATAATTTTTTTTATATTTAAGTTTCTAAATTAGTCTAAAATGTATCATAAATGTTGGGATAGAGAAAACATTTTCTAATATATTATTATTTTCAAAATCTAAAACCAAAGTATCTCATTGAAGGAATAGTTCAAATGACCTGAAAATTTTAAGACTTCAATTGGACCCAAATGAATATATGTCATGGTTTTTTATTTTAATTTTTTTGATATTTTTATAACTTATTTAGCATTTCAACTTTGTGACATTTTTTTTTATTTTTGACTAATTTTTCTTATTTTTACAGAAATATTATGGATCTATGTAATGTTTTTTTTGTCATTTGAGCTTCTAAATTAATACAAAAAACTTGTGTAAGAATTTAGTTCGGAGAAAATATTTTCTAACAGACCTACAAAATTAAAAAAAAATGCTTGAATTGGACTCAGATGGTGATATGTCACTGGTTTTTCATTTTAAGAATTTTTTGATATTTTCATGAATTATTCAACTTATGAACTTTCTGTTATTTTTTATTTTTGGCTAAGTTTTTCTCATATTTATAGAAATATTATGAATCCATGCAATATTTTCTAAAATTTGAGGTTCTAAATAGCCCCAAAACACCTAATAAAATTTTGGCTTTTAGAAAAAATTTCCAAATATATGATGTACTATTTTTTTTCCCAAATATAAAAATAGTGTATCACACTGAAGATTTGGTCAAAATGATAAAAAAAAATACTAGGAAAGACTTCAATTAGACCCAAATGGACATATGCAATAGTTTTCCATTTTAGGAAATTTTTTGATATTTTAAAGAATTATTTTGCTTGTGAATTATGTGTCATTTTTTATTTTTAACCAACTTTTATCCATTTCTATAGAAATATCATGGATCCATGCAATATTTATTTTTTACATTTAAGTTCCAAAATTAGTCCAAAATACTTGATAAAATTTGTGGCTAGTGAAAATTAGTCCAAAATACTTAATATTGGATGCACTATTTTATGTCCAAAATCTAAAATTAGTTCATCCCATTGAAGGGCTAGTCCAAATGGCATGAAAATTTTGGGAAAGTCTTTAATTGAATCCAAATAGGCCTATATTTATAGTTTTATATTTTAGAAATTATTTTTGATATTTTTATAAATTATTCAGCTTGTGAACTATGTGCTATTTTTTACTTTTGGACAACTTTTTTCTCATTTCAGAGAAATATCATAGATTCATGTAATGTTTTTTGATATTTGAGTTTTTGAATAAGTTTAAACACCTAGTGAAAATTAAGGACAAAGAAAATATTTTCTTATATGCGATGTAGTAATTTTGCCCAAAATTCAAAAATAAAGTATCACATTAAAGGTTTATTCCAAATTATCTATAAATTGTAAGAAAGCATGAATTGGACTCTTTTAGATGGACATATGCTACTGGTTTTCTATTTTATAATTTTTTTGATATTTTCTGAATTATTCAACTTGTGAACTATGTGGTATTTTTTATTTTGGGCTAATATTTTTTCATTTTTACGTAAATATCATTAATTAATGTAATGTTTTTTTTATATTTGAGCTTCTAAATTGGTCCAAAACACCGGATAAAAATTTGGGTTAAAGAAAATACTTCCTATTATGCAAAAATAATGCATCACATAGAAAGATTGGTCCAATATACATCAAAATTTTAGGAAAAGCTTAAATTGGACTTAAATGGATATATGTTACTAATTTTCTATTTTGGAGAATTTTTCAAATTTTTATGAATTATTCGGCCTATGAACTCTTTGTCATTTTCATTTTTCATAAACTTTTTCTTATTTTCATAGAAATATCATGGATCCATGGAATGTTTTTTTATATTTAAGCTTCTAAATTAGTTCAAAACACTTTGTGAAATTTTGGCCTAGGGAAAATATTTTCTTACATGCAATGCACTATTTCTATCTAAAATAAAAAATTAGTGCATCCCATTAAAGGATTGATGCAAATGATAAGAAAATTTTAGGGAAGGCTTCAATTGCACCAAGATAAACATGTGTCATTAGTTTTGTATTTCAGAAATTTTTTTGATATTTTTATGAATTATACAGTTTGTGAATTGTGTGTCATTTTTTATTTTTGGTTAACGTTTACACATTTTCGTAGAAATATCATTTACCTATGTAATATATTTTTTATATTTGAGCATCTAAATTGGTCTATAATACTAATAAAATTTTAGACTAGAAAAATTATTTTCTAGTATGTGATGCATTGTTTTTGCCCAAAATAAAAAAAATAGTGCATTGCATTGAAGGACTTAAAATTTTAAAATAAGACTTTAATTGGACCCAAAAAGACATATGTCACTTTTTTCTAATTTAAAATTTTTAAATATTTTCATAAATTATTCAGCTTGTAAAATAATGTACTAGTTATGCCCAAAATCTTCCAATCCATGCCTTTTTTTAATTTGTCTGGTCTATTGAATTAATCCTTTTGTGTGATGTTTTACTTCTGCCCAAAATCTAAAAATAGTGTATCGTATAGGACTGGTCAAATAGACCTAAAAAATTTAGAAAAGGCATCAATTGGACTCAAAAGGATATATGTAAATGGTTTTCCATTTTATGGATTTTTTGATATTTTTATGAAATATATAGATTGTGAACTATATGTCATTTTTTTATTTTTTTGCCAATTTTTTTCTATTTCTATATAAATATCATGGTTACATATAATATTTTCTGACATTTGACCCGCTAAATTGACACAAAACACTTAAAAAAATTTAGGTAAGAGAAAATATTTCCTAATATGCAATACTTAGTTTTTTATCTAAAATAAAAAAATAATGTATCAAATTGAATGACTTATCCAAATGACCTGAGAATTTTAGGAAAGTCTTCAATCTGACCTAAATGGACATATGTCACTAGTTTTTTAGTTTAGAGATTGTTTTATATTTTTATGAATTATTCAACTTATAGACTTTTTTTTACTAAATTTTACCTATTTTCATAGAAATATTATGGATCTATGTAATATTTGAGCTTCAAAATTGGTATAAAATACTTGATAAAGTTCTGGATTGGAGAAGATATTTTCTAGGGTTAAGGTTCATTTTAGTTTGTGGTTTTGGCTCTGGACTACTTAAGTCCTTATGATTTACTCGTGTATAAAATAAGCTCCTCTTGCAAATCTGAGTTAACAAATGTTAGAGTCTACTTACATGATATGTTGACTCATAATAAATTATTAATATAATGATACATATAATTTAAGTTAAAAAAATTTATTTTAGCCCTTATGATTTTGGTCATAGAATATTTAAATCCTTATGATTTTCATCGTGTCTAAAATAACCAGTACACTTTCAAAAACATAGCCCTCTTGTTAAGTCTGAGTTAATAGATGTTAGTCTGTTTACGTGACATGTTAACTCATAATAAATAATTAATATAATATTATATATAATTTAAATTAAAAAATTAAAACTACCATCAATGGTGGGAGGATGCATCGTCGTAGAAGTGACCACAAACAGCAGCACCGAGCCGTTATTGCCTAGCAAAGCATTATACGCATGTAGCATTTCCCATGCTGGTGACAACCTTAGAAGCTTTCGATCCTGCCTCGGGTGGATGTGCATCGACCAGTCCAATGTTAGGCACGCAATGATCTTTTAGTCCCTCTTCCTCTTGGGCGCTTTATCCCTATTGCTTCCAACTTCGTCCTCTCTTATGCCTCCACCCATCGTGTCTTTGACGTGGTGGTTTAGCTCTACTCATCTTCGCTTCCGACCTCTCCTATTTCTGCCTCTCCACCTTCGTCCATCATTACGACCTCTATTACTTCGTTTTCCTCGACAAGATAGACCTTTTTTTTAACTTAAATTACATATATCATTATATTAATATTTTTTATAAATCACTATATCACGTAAGCATACTTTAATATTTATCAACTCATATTTGATGAGAGGGTCTTATATGCTACGTTTTTTTAGATATATAGGCTATTTTAGATACAAACAAAATCATAAGGGCTTAAATGGCTAATGACCAAAATCATATTGACTAAAATGGACCCTTTTTTTTAAACTTAAATTATATTTATTATTATATTTATATTTTATTATGAGTCAGCATGCCACATAAGTATACTCTAATATTTGTTAACTCAAACTTGACGAAAATGACTTATATGTTATATTTTTAAAAATATAAATATTATTTTAGATATGAGTAAACCATAAGGACTTAAGTGGTCAATGATGAAAACTACTAGAGCTAAAATAAATCTTAACCCTATTTTCTAATATATTTAGCACTATTTTTGCCCAAAATCTAGAAAAATAGTGCATTGCCTTAATGGATTGGTCCAAATAAACATATGCCACTGGTTTTATATTTTAGATTTTTTAATATTTTTATAAATTATTCAGAACTATGTATAACTTTTTATTTTTGGACAACTTTTTTCTATTTCCATAGAAATATCATGGATACACTTAATGATTTTTGACATTTGAGGTATTTAATTAGTCTAAAAAAATCATATATAAATTTGGGTAAAATAAATGTTTCCTAATATGCATTATTTTTGCCCAAAATCCAAAAACAGTTCATTGCATTGAAGGACTGTTATAAATGATGTAATTTTTAAAAATGTTTGAATTGGATTCAAATGTATATGTTACTAGATTTCTATTTAAATATTTTGATATTTTTATAAATTATTCAATTTATTAACTATATGTCAATTTTTATTTTTAGCTTTTTTATTTTAAAAAATATTATGGATCCATGCAATGTTTTTTAACATTTGAGCTTCTAAATTAGTCTAAAATATCAAGTAAAAATTTGGGCCTAAAAACTTAACCCCAAAAGCCAATCTCAAATTTAATAAAAATTTTCAACATGTAAAATAGAGCATGTATTATAAAATAGTGAATCTCCTGAAAACTTACAATTATAATATAACTTGCATCAACTTTTGATAATCAAATAATTATATTAAATTGAAGCATATTAAATTACAAATGGTAAGTTTTCACTAAGTCTCTTCAAAATTAAAATTCAATCTTTAATAAGCTGCTACAGTTCATATGTAAATGTCATTGCCTTCAAACTGATGATACAGGTAGAAATATGATTATGTAAAAATTGTTGGCACTTTGAACACTTATTATTTTTCTTATCACTATGTGTTGATTCAATTCTTACTTTAATACAATATGATCATATTGTCATCGTATCCATTTTTTTTTTTTTTTTTTCATAGTAGAAAATATTTTATCATTATCGATTTTTTTATAGATGTCAGTTCTATAATATTCTTCACAAAAAAAATATGGATTACTATTTCAATACTCAATATTAGCCATAGCAAGAAAATATGAAATTCTCAAAATATCAAACATCGACACGAATTTTTTTTTTCTTCTTAGTATACTATAACTATCTTAGAGGATGTCTCCGCTTGCAATTCAAATTATTAGCTATTTCATAATAGATGTAGAACCATTCAACAACTTTTCTCTTAGTCTCTTCAATCATAAATGTAGTAAATAAGCCACAAACATCTATTACTAATGAATTCATACTTTTAGGATACATTTGTGATGAGTACTGTATGTATAACAACAATCAAGGAAAAATATAAAGCTCATTTCTCTTTCTTAGTTTTAGATATCCATATGAAAATTTCTCTATAAATTTTTCACAACTTTTTCATGTATTCATTAAATTTGTACTTGGAGTCATTAAACTTATACTTTGTATGGGATGTAGCAATAGCCCAAAACAGCTTTGCAACATCTTTGTCTTACACATCACTCATAAGATCTTTAAATAGATAAATCATACAATAACCATGATATGTTGATGGAAAGATCTCCTTCATAGCTAAAAGAATTCCTGGATTCAGTCACTGATAATAGTCAAATTTTTGCATTCCATAATACATATTTTCAATTAATGCAAGAACTACTCCTATGAATCTCTACACTCAATCTCCATCATAGTAAATGTAATTAGAAATAATCTATTATAGTCATCAATAGCTATAGTGATCATCAACGCATCTAGATATTTGCCTGATAGATGTGCAGCATCGATACCAAAAACAAGTCACATATATAGTATGAAACTTCTAAGACAAGCTTCAAAAGCTCTAATTATTCTTTGAAAATGATTTTTTGATGAAATTATCATGTGTATAAGTCTTATAGTTATGTAGTTTTAACTCCCCTAAAAGTAAAATTATATCAATATATGATTGGTTAAAGTCACTACGAACCTTATTAAATATAATCTCCCATGCAAGATAAGTCTTGTTGTATCAAATAACTCCAAATCTTTTTTGAATATTAACGATAATCATCTTTGGGGTATAATCTACATTTGATATAACTTGATCTTTGGTTTAATCTACAATAAAAGAATTATTACATTTCTTATGATCCCTATTCAATCTTAGCAAAGTACAATTATGCACTTTATGAAACTTAGTAATTTAGAAACTATTAGTTCTACCACCAGCTACTATCAACCATTGGCAATTGGATATTTTACGTTTTGCTTTATTTTATAACTTCTTGTTCCAACATATTTAATCTGATAATTTTTTCAAATGATAATCTTTCAAGGATTTTTTAAATTCAACCCTATTTTGAGACACCTATATAAAGATATTATTTAGATTACAAAATAATATTACAGAACTAATAATGTAACTTTAGTGTCATTCAAATACCATATCTGACCAACAAATAGATCATTGTACGAATATTCATCATCTTCAATGAAAGGAACTCGTATATATAACAACATATCGTCGACTTGGCTACAACCATATTCATTCAGTAAGTACTTGTTCAACATTACCATACATATACTCACTTAAAATAATTTATTGACTAACAACATATCGTCAACTTGGCTACAACCATATTCATTCAGTAAGTACTTGTTCAACATTACCATACATATACTCACTTAAAAAAATTTATTGACTAACAACATCTAATGCATTATAAATATTAGAGTTTATGCCACCTTCAATCTCTTCTTGTAGTATTTCTTTAGCCAATTTATTTTCGAAGATATCATCACTATCATGCGAGTTTATAGAAAGAGTTGATAAATGATTTTTACCCGAACTTAATATCTCACCTAATGCCTATATATCAATATCATCAAGAACTAAAAATACTTCATCGGGAATAGAATCCTCTTACAGTGAGAGATGTTTGTTATCTTCTTGATTCAAGAAGAAAAAGATAAAGAAAAGAAGAATGGAAGAAAAAAAAAAGAAAAAAAAGAATGAAGATGGAAGAAATGTGACAAAAGAGAAGCATTTTAATTCTTCATCGAGATCAACACTCATACTATGACAGCAACTTACCGTACAATGTACTAGCTAACAAAGTTAAAATGTTAAACTGGCAGTGAAACCATCTAAACTCGAATTGGTCAGCAAATCCTTACTGAATCAACCGTCCAAAAGCCATTGTCTTGGGCAAAGAAACAGTAGCTTAGTTATCCAGGGGTAAATGGACAAAGTAGCTCACTAAGGGACTTTTGTTTGGGTAATTTTCAAAAGCAAGAGAACTCTACGATAAAAAGCCGAAGTTAGCAGCTTTTTTTTCAGAAATTAGCCCAAAAAATATGGCGTCAAATGCATTATAATTTGTTAGAAATACAAAAAAAAAAGGAGAAAATAAAAAACTGATACCATTTAGATGTTCAAAAATTGATAAAAATATCAAAAAATCTAAAATAAAAACTAGTGATATATATATATATATATATATATATATATATATATATATATATATATATATATAATATATATATATATATATATATATATATATATATATATATATATATATATATATATATATATATATATATATATATATATATATATATATATATATATATATATAAGTGTCCTATTCAAATTTTGTCGAAAAATTTTAGTTCAGTTTGAATAGTGCAACTTTATGATGCACTATTTTTGATGTTTCTAAAAAATAGTGTGTCATCTATTAGGAATTTTTTTATAGACTAAATTCTTTTTATATACTGTTGATCTATTTAGAAGCCCAAATGTGAAAAAATATTATATGGATATATTATAATTATTAAAAATATAAAAATAAGGAGAAAAAAAATGATACATTGTGCAGATGCTTAAAATTTCATAAAAATATCAAAAAAAAATCTAAAATGGAAAACTAGTGACATATATCCATAAGTGCCCTATTCAAAACTTTCTGAAAAATTTTAGATCATTTTGAAAAGTGCATCTATGCGATTCACTATTTTTTATTTTTTTTCTTAAAAATAGTGCATTACCTATTAGGAAATTTTGTTTATAATTGAAATTTCTACATATAGTACTGACCTATTTAGAAGCTCATGTGAAAAAATAATGCATGGATGCATTATAATTTGTTAGAAATATAAAAAATAAGAAACTAAAAATTTGAGAAATTGTTCAAATGCCCAAAAAATTATAAAAATATCAAAAAATTATCTAAAATAGAAATCAATGACATATGTCTATAAATGTTCTATTCGAAGCTTGCCTAAAATTTTCAGATCATTTTAAATAGTGCATCTATATGATGCACTATTTCTTTAATTTTCATCAATAATAGTGCATCACCTATTAGAAAATTTTTTTTGACCAAAGTTTCTACATATATTGTTGATCTATTTAGAAGCTCAAATGTAAAAAGATATTGTATGGATGAATTATAATTTGTTAGAAATGAAATAAACAATGCAAAAAATATCACACTATTTTGGACAAAGATTTTATTTCAAAAAAATGCTGAAAATATTGGTAGTAAGTAAAATAATAAGTTTTTATAACACCATTCAGAATAATAAACATCAATGCAACCCTATAACACTAGCTATACAATAACCAAAAGTTTAGATTTTCTAGCAAATATTTTTGCAGAAGTAGAGACATACTTGAAAGATAATATTAAAACTATGTCACAAACAATGTTGGCTACCATTGTAGTTTTGGAACCATAGAAGTAAGAAATTCTCGAACCATAAAACCCTCTTTGTGATAGCGATGGAATAGAACTTCAAAGGACTCGGTGTCGCTAGTGGCAGAACTCGACCCTAAACATAATAATGTATAAAGCCGATGATATTTGGAAGCTATGGAATACACTGCAAAAAGTGATGAAATAGGGAGTGGACAAAGTTAAAAGGCCAAACAACATAGATCGATCGCATCGATTGGTAAATGTGAAACAAGGATGTACAATGTATGGGTAAAAATCGATTCAAGTTAAATTAGCTTTTTATCCAAATTAATCAATCCTATGTGAACCCAAGCGATTTTTTAAGTAAGTTCAGTGGTATCTTTTTAGAATGCATGAACACTATTTAGATCACTATGTGGGAAAAAGCTAAAGTTAAAATCTTTTTCCGAGAATTCACCCATGAAACAATACATCATAGATTAATTTGAGATTGAAACAACAATATATCTAATCATACAAATATATCCTAATTTTTTTATAATTTAAGATGATTATATTTCATTAATCTATGGCTCTAATATCAATTATTGAAAAAATATTTATAATGTGAGAAATATTTATGCCAAGGATGAAAATCTAACAAATGTTAGATATGAGGATTGATGTGCGTACTTTCTATTCAACATGCTCATGTTGAATTTCCATAATACAGAAAGTATTCAGATTGAAAATCGAACGTATCTTAGATCTGGAAATTGATGTGTGTACTTTTATTTGGCATACTCATATCGAAATCGAAATATCTCTTTAATGCTATTGTCATCTCCGATCCTTGCAATGAGCTAGCCCCTCTTTACCTCTTTCTCCTACTTCCCGTAATCAAAGTTGCATTCAGAGAACCATCACAGTCTATTTATAGGCGAGATAAGGGAGGATCTAGAAAGGCATCTTGGATTTACATAAAAATTAATATTTAATATTTGATTATAACATAATCATCAACTTTAATACACCTCATCCATTAGATTATGGGCCACATATATGTTTAATATTTTGTATAATATAGATAATTCATGGTTGTAACATATAAAACAATTTATCTCTTTTATAATCTTATAATGCTTTCATGAATGTAATCAAACACTCAAATTAGGATCCTTAGAACAGACCCTTTTTTCACGGAAGATTATTTTCCTCTAGATTTTTCTTCTATATTGACTGAAGATCTAGTTAGATATTTTCTTAGTACTCTAAACTCTATAATAAAGTTTTTGTTTTTGGAAAAGAAGTGTTCAAGATTACTAAAGATGGATCATGCTATATAATTACCATGATAAAACTTTCAGTGGTTGCCACAAAACCCAAGTGATGCTCGATTAGGTGGGGCGTCACAACAGGAATGGTTGATATTTAAGATTCAGAAGTAGGACCATTATGCAGGAATGAAGGTATATCATGAGAAGGGCCATAAAGATTCTCGCATATAAAAGTCACCAGTAATTTGCATTAAGTTCCTTAAATACAAATTTCATGACATTTTAGCCTCCTTCCGGCCTATTGACATGCAGTTGGTCAGCATCCCCACTGCCATGCTCAGATCCTGAGCTCCTATGGCTGTCGGCAGCAGCCAGCTCGCCAGCATTTGAATCTTGCTTATTCCCACGTCTATCGATTGCGCTGCTAGAAGTGCCAGTCCTTGGGAATTCAGCCAAGCACAAAGTTCCATGGGAATGGGCAATGCCTCCATGAGGTGGCTCAGTTTGCATGTTGTTGTGAATACCATTGACTGCCCCCCGTCTCATGCCCATCTGCCCTGGGAACACCATTCCTTGGAATTGGTGCATCTGCTGCTCTTGCATTTGTTGTGGGTTATATTGTGGGGGAGCTCCGGGAGGGAAAACAGGTGCCTGCTGCACGTAATGGCCTGCCTGTGGTATTGAGCCGTGCATCATCATCTGTTGATAAAAATAAATAAATAAATAAATAAATATATATATATATATATATATATATATCGGTCGGAAGGGAAAGGATGTGAGCATATAATGCAACGCAGTAAAAGATGGGATCCCAGAAAATGGTATCAAACTAACCTGAGGACGTACAGCTGGTGCATTAGGTTGGGCATCTGCAATTGCAGCTAGGTACAAAAGATTTTTTTGAAGCTGGGCTTGATACCTGATTCCATAACAGTTATACTGATACTCATGTACACAGATTAAAGAAAAATACATGCACTTTCTATTTTTTAAATATTTTTCATCCAAAAATATTCCAGATACTAAAATTATGCTTGCATTATTAGCATTAACATGTACTAAGGGTACCATCAGTTTACACCCGAGTCCCTTGCCTATGAAGACTTGCTGGGAAGTCTTATGTTGACGTAGTGAGGGGATCAGACGCAAAGTTGCATCAGCCACAAAATTTAAAATTAAAAACATAAAAGTAGAACTAATGTACTACTTTGTGATATAATGTGAGAAAAATTGATGGCTGGGTTCTGGAAAGAGAGGAAAGGGAGGGGGAAGATTGCCTTTTGTAAGTGTTAATGGATCAATGAAAAGGGTACTAGTTTGGGCATGGACCCTGAACCCATACCTGACCTTATGTATGATATGCATACTGAATCGTTAGAATCCTTGCGGAACCTAAGTTTGGGGTGATCTCTATAGTAGATCGGTCTCCTTGGAACTCTATAGAGGTTCATTCCTCCTTTGTTTTCTACACAAAGGCTCAAAGATAATTGATCTATTGATGATGAAAAGAGAGCTGAATACATGCTATTTATAGGGCTTCTAAACCCTAACTCCTAATAGGATTACTATTCAAAAGACTCCAACTCCTAATCATCTCCTAACCAACTCCCCTACTTCATGTAAACTAAGTCTCTCACTCCTAATTTAACTCCTAATCAACCCTAGAGAGAGTCCTAACTAAATGAAACTCCTCTTTCTAACCCTAGCCACCTCCTCTCAATACTAGCTGACTTCCCCTCATCAAAGTGGGCGACCAATTGGGTTGATTACAAGCTTGACTTGGTTGACTCCAATCCGAATCTAACTCAAACTCTAGTTCAGTTGAATCATAACCCTACTAGGATTTGGGCTAGTTTATTATAATGGACTCAAATCTTCTCCTAGCCGATCTAATGTCAGGTCTAGGTTGACCAACAAGGCCCAATCTAAGGACTCGACTCAATTGACTAGGACCCGACTCAGTTGGGGTCCTAGCAAACCCGCCCTCTTTAAATCAGTCTTGTCCTCAAGGCTGAGACTTCATGACTCCGGGTCCTGATCTGCAACTCCTTATAAGGCTTCTTCGTTTGTAGAAGATGCACTATGCTCCTGCAGACCAACCAGTGATTTAAAAAGCGCTAGGCGCCAAGGTCCCAAAATGCTTGAGGCGTTAGGCGCTCGCTCGAGCGAAGCGAGGCGCTAAAATATAAAAAATATATAATACAATTAATAAATATAATTATTTAAATAGAAATATGATATTAAATTAAGAAAATTTAGAAACATGATATTAAATAAATAAATATTAGTATTATTAAAATTTAAATCAAAATAATATTATTAATCTAATAAATAAAAAATATTATTATCAGTATACTGTTAACAGTATACTGTTAATAGCTATTATTAACAGTATATTATTAATATACAGTATACTACTGTTAACTTATTGTTAACAGTATATTGTTAATAATAAGTTAACAATATACTGTTTACAATAGATAGGCGAGGTGGTTGACTTCGAGAAAGCTGCTTACTGAGAGCAGCGAAAGCAACAAAGTCGAGTAGCAACAGCGGCAGCAGTGACGACGATAGAGAGCAACGATAGTGGCGACAACGGCAGAGAGCAACAATAGTAGAGAGCGTCAGGCAGCGGCAGCGATGAGCAGACGGCGTAATCGCGATTCCCGAGTGGGATTAGGGTTGAGGACAACTAACACCAATTCGATCGAACCAGGCTAAAAGCCTGGTTTAACCTGGGCACTCGCCCGAACGCCCAATGCCTGCGCTCGGGCGAGCACCCAAGCGCACGCTTGGAGATCGAGCGAGGCGTTCGAGCCTCGCCTCATCTCGCCCAAGCGCCTTTTGTAATCGCTGAGTCCAGCATCCGCAATAGTGTCTGGACAATGATACGTCGCGATCCTGCGATCCCATGTAATCATCAATTGAACCTGGGCCTCCTCATCAGTAGGAATATCAGGTGGTTGGACCTAGGCTGAGTCGTCCTATCTAAACTTTCATTTACTGTGAGATACTTGGAGGATCAATTGTATTTTTGAATTAGTGCACCAATCTGATCCATAAGTCACGGCTCCAATATGATCTCCAATTTTGTAAGGGCCAAAGTAGCAGGGAGACCACTTCCTTGAGGCTCGAATTTCCTACTGGTAGGGCTGGAGATGAAGGGAAACTCGATCTTCATTAGCAAACTTTCTTCTGCTCCAGTATTTGTTAGGAGGTTGTTTCTTTTTTGCATAGGTTGCCACTTGGTTGTTCTTTAGTAACCGAGCATTCTTTTGAAATAATGGCTGCCTTTTGATAAGGTCCCTGGTGGTGTGAGCCAGTTCTGAGTTTGAGGTGGATAGGAGCAACAATTTTACCGAGCCTGTTTTAATCTCTCCCTCATGCTGTTGACCTGTATCATGTCAAACTTCAAATTCAGCCATTTACAGATCAGAAGCATCGTTTGAAGTGTAGGGAGAGCCTCGGTGCATATTAGGGGTCGGGCATCTTGCATGTGGATAACACAAATTATAGCTCCCAATACGTCAATCACAGACACTTTGTTGAGGTTGGGTAACGCTAGCACTGGCGAAGAGTATGGGCTGCAACTTGGTCGGATGACCCCTGTTTTAAACATCTCATTTTCAATCCTCTATATTTCAGCGTTCTAGAGGTGAGGATAACGATATTGCCAAATGTTTGCTGTTGATTTGCTCGGGAGAATCGACATTTGATGGTCATGTCGTGGAGTAGGAGGTAGGCTACGCAGCTCGACGAAAACGTCTGAAAATTCAACAAGCAATTGGAGAAAGTTTGGGTCTTCAATTTTTGTCGGCTCCCTCATATGTTGCTGCTGGAGTTGCATTAGAAAGCTGTTGTTCACTTTATGCAATATGTTCTCCATTCGTTGCGTTGAAACCATCATCACGTCGCTCTCGCGTTTTGCGCTTAGGATCTTCTATTTCCCATTGTTGAAAAATTTCATGATAAATTTGAAAAAATTCCAAGGAACATCATATAACGTAGTCAGCCATTTGGTGTCAAGCATGGCCTCATAATCATAGAGGGAGGAGGAAAAATTCAGCAATAATCCTTTGGCTTTGCAGAAACAATTTCACCTACGAGTACTTCAAAATTCGGACGTCGGCGATCTCAACATCAAACATGCTGCAATCTTCATATTGGAGCATCAATTGGGCAGCAACCTTGCTATTCATAAAGTTGTTGGTGCTCTTGGTCTTGATGAGGACGATGACGGGCTGCTGCTTAAGAGATTCTTCAACTTTCATTGTTTGCGGTTCGTATGACTGGCTAGAGTGTGAGTCGTGCAATCGACCGACTATGCGGGTCGTCCTTCGTGTTCTCCTCCTCAGGTTCAAGGTCCTCTTCTTCAGATTCTTCAATAGGTTCTATCATGGAAAGCTTCCCTTTTTTGCAGCGATGGTTGCGGCTCCAAAGTTCGTTGCAATGCCAACAAAGGCCCTTCGCCGATCTATCACGAAGTTATTCTCTCGTCAATTTTTTTGGCAGCGAAGGACGACTAGGAGCAGTGGGTGCTGAAGGTTTATATGTTGCTGGTCTATGAGTAGTCCTCGTCCTTCGAGCGTCTTGGTTGAGCCGCTCCTCTTAGATTCGAGCGAAAAAACTACGATCACCATGGTGTGGGGCTACCGCGCTTTAACTTCTTTTATTTTCGGCTTGAGTCCTTTGATGAATGTCCCTAATAATTGTTTGTCAGACCAATCATGAGCGAGGTAAGATAATTCCTCAAACCTGATATGGTATTCTTTGATCGCAGAGGTTTATCGGATCTTCAGGAGTTGTTCTTCGATATTTTCGTACTTGGTCGGTCCAAAGCGATTCAGCAGCCCGCTTTTGAATTATATCCACGTCGGGACTCCTTGGGTGTATTCAAGCCAATTGTACCATCGAATTGCATCTCCTTCGAGGTGGATGACAGCGGTGTCTACCATGGAAGCCTCCGGTGTCCGGTGATAACGAAAGTAGCTTTCCGCGCACGCAAGCCATCCTGTCGGGTACAGTGATTTAAATAGGCGCTCAACTAAGCGCTCGGGCGAGGCAGCGCGCTTCAGGCAGCGCGCTTCAAATGGCGCCCCCTAGGCGCTCGCCCGAGCCCAAGCGCTTCGGGCGAGCGCCTAGGTTAAACCAAGCGACACCAACTCATGCTACTGTAGCAGCTCTCCTACTGCTGCTGTAGCAGCGGTACAGCAGTAGAGAGCAGCAGTAGCTGCACATCCTGCTGCTACAGCATACTACTGCTCTCCTGCTGCAGCAATTGTAGAGAGCAGCATACTACTGCTCTCCTGCTACAGCAATTGTAGAGAGCGAGCGCCTCCCTTCACTCGGGAGGGCGCCTAGGTGAGCGCCTCAGGCGTTTTGGGACCCTGGCGCCTAGCGCTTTTTAAATTATTAGTCGAGTATCCCTCTTCCCATCGGGGGAAGTCCATCCTCATACATGGTTACATTAGATCAGTGGCTCGTTCTTCCTTTTCGGGAGGCCTCTCTGAACTTTCACCTTGCTGCAATTTTATCGAGCTTGGAGATCGTCCAATTCTGAATTCTGCAAATAAAGCGCAATTTGTCCTCCATGCGTGATTCAAGCCATGACTCAAATCGTGATTCAAATGCCTCCAACTTGACATCGATTGAATCTTGAGATGTCATTGTGTATGCCTCTAAATATGAGATATTTTTATCTTTTTTCTGTTGATGGGTCAAAGGCATAGGGTGGTAGAAGGTTTGGTGGCAGCGGAAGATAAGATCGGTGGTGGAGGGTTGTGGCTGCGATAGTTCACCGTTTTGGGCTGCGATTTTGGGTGCTATTAAGGTTATGGAAATAGGTTATGACGGACGGCTGCGTCTTAAGGGTAGAGGGGTGCGCTAAAGGGTGATGTGGGTGGCAGCAATAATTTCAGTAAGGATCAAATATGAGTGCAACAAAAAACACCGAAAGGTAGTGCTGTAAAATTCGGCATCGATAGGCTGCTGTCGGAGGTGTAGTTGATGCTATAGTTTGAGGCTGCTGTGGAGGTTGTAAGGGGGTTTTAGGGTCAGTGATTTAAGGTTAGGAAGATGGGTTAAGGTTGCTGTGGGTGGCAGCAACCAGTTTGGTAGGGCTGCGGCAAGAAGTGCTAAAGATGTTGCTGCAGAATTTTTCATCGAGAACAGCAGTTTTGCGACGAAAGATCCAACAACGATTTAGAGTATTACAACAGCAAAAAACCCACGAGGATAGCAGCGAGATGGATAAGAAAATGGCAACAACAAGTTGGGTCAAGATCAGGCGTGTTTGCAGCAAGAAACGCCAAAAAGTATGGTAGCAGCAGAATTTTACGTCGAAAAAATTCAGCAAGATAGATGCATGCAATTTTTTCTAGTAGTTTGTGACAAGGATTCAAGTAAAACTCAAGGGGAATCTGCTGGTAAGGGAAAGGTAATATCGACAAAAAATTCGTGGAAGAATATGACAGTAAAAGATTTGGCAAGATCAAAGACTACGAGGTGTTGCGGCAAATTTTTACGTCAAAAGTTCAGCAGTTTTAACGTAAATGATCGGTGGTTTATATTGACAATTTTTGCACGAAACCAAAAGGAAATCCGCTGTTAAGGAGTGCTAAAGCCGTCGTAAAAAACTAGTAGAAGATTGGTCAGAAAAAATGCGACAGCAAGATCAAAAACAGGCAGTGGTATGCGGCTGAATTCTGTAATGCAACTTTCGTCATAAAGATGGAAACTTTGCGACGAAGAGTTTATATAGCGAGATAGAAACACTTTTTTTTTTTGTTAAGGATAACTAAATTGCAGCAGTAGTAAGGTAAAAAATTAGAACCGTATGCAATTCTTAGGGAGATCAAAAGGTGATCTGCGATGGTGGAGATGACAACGGAATTCGGTGACGATCTAAGCAATTGTGGGAATTGCATGGGCGGTTGTGGAAGGATGATGGGCGGCTGATGAAGGGAAGCGAGACGCCAAGAACGCTGCTCTGATACCAAGTGTTAGAATCCTTGTGAAATCTAAGCTTGGGGTGATCTCTATAGGGGATCAGCCTCCTTGGAACTCTATAGGGGTTCCTCCCTCCTTGGTTTTCTACACAAAGGCTGAAAGATAATTGATCTATTGATGATGAAAAGAGGGCTGAATACATGTTATTTATAGGGCTTCTAAACCCTAACTCCTAATAGGATTCCTACTCAAAAGACTCCAACTCCTAATCATCTTCTAACAAACTCCCCTACTTCATGTAACTAAGACTCTCACTCCTAATTTAACTCCTAATCAGCCCTAGAGAGAGTCCTAACTAAATGAAACTCCTCCTCTCCCTAACCCTAGCCACCTCCTCTCAACCCTAGTTGACCTCCTCTCATCAAGGTGGGCGGCCAATTGAGTTGATTACAAGCTTGACTTGGTTGGCTCCAACCTGAATCCAACTCCGACTCCGGTTCAGCTGAATCCTAACCCTACTAGGATTTGAACTGATTTATTATAATGGAATCAAATCTTCTCCTAGCCGACCTAATGTCAAGTCTAGGTTGGCCAACAAAACCCAATCTAAGAATTCGACTCAATTGACTAGGACCCGACTCAGTTGGGGTCCTCACATGAATGTCATTCAACCTAAGTATATTCCTGAGTTCAAGTTCTCTATGGTTCCATATCAGATATGGTTTTAAGTTCTGCACAGATCTAACGTGGTTATATTATTCCTTCTGATTACAGAACAAAGAAATCAAAATTCTTAGAGATTTGTAGTCAGCTACCTAACAGCTCTGATTCAGCAATCAGGCATCACAAGTATCAGCAGAACTACAACTGCAATGCAGACTCGGGTAAACAATGTTCTCGTCAATGGAAAAAGGAAACACTAACAAAGGCTTATCATAAAATCAGATCTAGGTGCATCTACCACAAGAATGCTCACATCTTGATAGGGGTGGGAAATGGATTGCATATGGTAGATCATTATATTGACAGTTTTATTTTGACAGACATGCAACAGAGACAGGAAAAAGAAATGGGCCTGCCAAAATGGTGCGACTACAAAAATGAAGCTCAGTAGTCAACTTACTGAGCACATTCAGCTAGCTTTCCCAAATTCTGATTTTCCAATATTGCCAAAATAAGTTGCTTGTTTTCATCCAGGTACTGCATCAAAGCAAGAAACAACAGATTGTGAAAACAGATTAACCTCAATCAACTTTCACGGAACTAACTAAATGCAAGAACAGAAGAAGGCTAAAAATAACCAAGGTTGCAGTTCTCTATCCAAAATATGTTGAAGAAAAAGAAAATTCTTGTGATGATGAATGCAAAGTAATAAAATCTGAGGCAAAAACAAGCACATTGCTGTTACACAAATAAGAGGGTTAGATACCAATCCAAAAATAAGACCGCCATCTTTTTGGTGAAGAACCATGTTTCACCAGACACTGTCATGTGATGCTATATCATCCACCACAGAAAACTTCATTGGGTAAATAGATGTAAGACAAATCTAAGGTCTTTAAATCATAGATCCCAAGAACCAGGACTGCAACATAAGGTAATAAGTTTGCTGGATTTTCGAAAATTTGGCAAGTGCTCACATTAGAACTATAAATACTGATTGTCTACGCAATCTAAGGTCTGAAGTTGATGGATTTTCATTAAGTAGCAAAATGTTTAGAAGAAAGGTTTGTCTGGCAAAACTACTTTTTAAAGCTAATAACTAGGGATAAAGATGTTACGGTTTTAGAAGGATTCTAATAATTCTATTGAGTGAAACCAAAATGAAAAAAAGAAACAAAAGAAGAGAAAATTGGTAATGCCTCCAGCACCAGAATCCAGACTACTGAATTAGCCTCTCATCAACATATGTAAGAGGCTAATTCATACAACAGCATGAATTTACAAGGTAAACTGCAGAAGAAAACAAACTCTCATTTACAAGGTAGAAAACTTCCCATAAAATCAAAAATTGAATCCTGCTGCACTTGATTTCAGAAAGAAGCCAAAAGTGCGGCATCAGATCATAAACCAAATGATTTAAAAAATCATCATATCTTAACTTACTAAAGTTTTTTTAAGTCATAATGCAATATTGTCTAAAACTAGAACTGTAAGAAGACCTACTTAAAACAATTTCAAAAACTACAAAAAAAAACACAGAAAAGCAAAAGGATTGATCTAATCTGTTCCTGATCTGTTTGAATCTAACGAAGAATCAAATTTAATCTGAAAATTTTCTTCACTATAATGTTATTTCAATAAATGATCATTATGATTTGTTCATAGAAAGTGAGTAACAGAAACAAGAAAAGACCTACTAAAATAGTGTAGAACATGTAAAGAAGGCAATTTTATCACAACTTGGCCTGAATTACTTACTGACTAGAGCATTAAACCATTAGGACCAAAATGTTTAAACCAACCCAAGTAGTTGAAGATCCATTTAGCCTTATATACCATAATAATCCCCCTACAGCTTCCAAATATGCAAGCTTCAGCAAAGTCCAATTACTGTCCTCTTCATACGGTGGTAAAAGGACAAAAAAGAAGCCATTCAACAGATTTTATGATTCAGATGAAAATGATCACAAGCCTTGGTTGCTATTGGACAAATACAGAAATTGAAGGGCAGAAGATGAGCTAACCTAACGAAGTGGAACATCTTAGGAGCCCTTCAGAATCGCAGTATTTATGAAGTACACTTGGTACATAAGGCTAAAACTAAACATATAAAAAGACTACAAAAGACAATCCAAATCAGTGTTTTCAATTGGTGCTCGAGCACTCGTTTAGGTGCCCATGCGAGGCAATTCAATGCCACTAAGGCACACAGCTGAGCTAGGTACTGGGCGACTTAGGTTTGTGCCCGAGCCAAATAAAGCATGGATTCGATTGGACTTTGATTAGGTTCAATCAATTGGAATTAGTTGGCTCAACCAAACCAACTAATAAAAACTTACTCTCCCACCTCCTCCTCTCCCCCCCTCCATGCCCAATCCAGTGAAGAACCCAACGAAAAAAACTGTATCATGAGTCTCCTTCGCCCAGTGCTACCATATGCACCATCTTTCTCCGCCCTGTCAAGCTTTGTTCTCCGCCCTGTGCAGCTTACATCGCCAACTGGCTTTGTTCCACCGTCAGTTACCACATTCTTTCGCCCTAAGAAACACTGCAGTTGCACGAACCTTGTCTAAGTCAGAGAACCCAACTTTCCTCCACTGTGCTACTGCCTTCCTCAGTGTCATACTCCTGATCCTCTTGCCAACCAGTTCCTTCTCCATCTCCTCCTTGTTCTCAATTTATAGGTAACAACATCTTTGTTAAATGATATATTTACTATACTAGCTTGAGCACTTTGTTTAATGATTTCCTATTTCCTGGACTTTGTTAAATTGTTAGGGACTTACGAACACTATTAGGTGGGTACACTATAAGGAGTTACAACATAACAGCATACTGTAGTACACTATTAGGTAGATATATTTTAATATCTTGTACTGTAGTACACTATTCACTTAGCTTGTTCAGTATATATTTTTAAATTATCAATAAGTAACAAGTATATATTTTTTGAATTTTAATATTCAAGAGTACCTCTCTTCGCTCAAGCAAGCGCCTAGCGCCTCAGCCATTTTAGCACCTTGGCGCTGAGCACTTTTGAAAACACTAATCCAAATTAGACACAAATGTACAAAATATATATGACCAATAAGAGCTTCGGGTTAGAGCTCACAAGAGGTTCTCTGTTTTGACTTAAAATCACTATGTTTCTTAACTTAGTTCCAGATTACAGTAATGTTTTCACACAAATATGACACTGCATCTCTAGCTTGTACCTTTTTATTCCAAGAAAAAAGTTCCAAGTTTCTGGACCAAACCCAACCACAGAAGACATAAGAATACACAAACCCAAACCAAGCATGGGACAACTGGTAGGTCAAAGCAAAAAGAGAAAAGATCAAGCCAAGTCAAATTCAGGATTTGGCAAAGCATCTGCATGCTATGGCTATTGCATAAAACTACAACAGTTTTAAGCTTAGTGCACCACCAACAACCAACAGAAACTTGTTCTTGCTTCACAGTTCGTTCATCATCAAATACGTTTCAAGCACACAAAATTTGAACAACTTGAAATTTCCAGCCTGAATGGATGGCGAGAACTGAGGAGAAGATAAGCTTATTCTCTCAACTGGATACGAGGAATAGGAGAGAAGTCAAGATAATCAAGGATTATCTAGTTGAGAGCCCTTTTTAATTCACTCTAAAATTGGAGAGATTTGGAGAACAGTGGAGAAAAATGGATCATCCAAATATGTTATTTCCTTATTTGCCGAGTTGTTCTCTTCTCTTCCCTTTTCTACCTTGCAGAAACCAAACAAGAGAAGATTCGGAAAAGAAATCAAATTTCTCCTCTTTTACCATTCCCCTTCGCTTCCCATCACACAATAAATTATACAGTCCAAATGGAGGCTTAAACCCTAGCTGACGTCTTCGGCAGTAAACCAATTAAACCCTAGAAACAGCCGCAGACTGACCAAACAAAACAAGAAAAATCATAACAAAGAACCAACGGAAATGGCGAAAGGATGCCTTCTGATCCTTAATCTCAAGGTGACGTCTTTGGCAGTGAACTAATTAAAACCCTACCAAAAGCCGCAGATTGATCCAACCAAAAACAAAAACAGAACAAAGAATCAATGGAAGCGGCAACAGATACCTTTTGAATCTGTTCCGTTGTGATGTTAGAAACAGGGATTGTGGACATGGGGGCCAGCGGATGCGTCGGCTGCTGCATGCTTCCCACTTCCCTTATCCAATCTTTCCGCCTCTCCCTCTATATATACAGATAGCGTAGGTAATTAATATATTTGTATTAATTAATCAAAAAGGATTAAAATTTATTTTAGCTAATATAATTTTATTCATTAACTACTTAACTTTTTATGATTTATTCATTAAAATAACTTATGTCAAATTTATTCATTATTAATTAAGCATAGCATATGTCAAATTTGAATTAATAGATATTATAATTGATTTACGTGGTGACTCATAATAAATTATTAATATAGTAATATGTATAACTTAAGTTTAAAAAATAATTCAATATGAGTTGACAAACATTAGAGTCTACTTATGTTTCATGTTGACTCACAATAAATTATTAATATAATGACACATATAATTGATCTTCGTCCATTGAAAAAAAGATTAATAGTGAAAGTTGATGGCCCCGAGGGAAGAGGAATCGAGAGTGAACGTAGGTTGAGATAATCGAACCACTATAAATCGATTTGTATTTCTTTTTTTGCTTTGCCTTGTCATTACTTATTGATTTACTAATTACCCTTACTCATACTCTTAGTTAAATACATTTCCAATATATATTTTTTAATCGAATTTTCATATTAGAACCTTATTGCGAAAGCACTGATTCAACCCCACCCCTCTCCTCTTAATGTCATTACGATCCTAACAATTGATATCAGAGCTTGGTTCTCTCAATTAGATTAATACTCAAAAGAGATTTAATAACTTTTTCTAATAATCAAGAGAGTCACTCTATCACTAGTCCTCTTATATTCAATAGAACGTATTACATTTATTGAAAAACAAGAATGAGAATTTTTTTGATTTCTATGGATTTTTATTTGGGGAACGTCATTGAATATGATTTTCAAAAATCTTCTAAACTAACGAATACTGGAATGATTTTGAGAAGAAAATATTTTTCTTAAATGTTAAAGCTATGAATACTTTATTTTATACTTTAGATAAAAATGAGTTTAATCATCTTTCTACTTATGACACTGCACATGATATTTGACATATATTTGAAGTTACTCATGAAGGCATAAGTAGAGTTAAAGAATCTAAAATTAATATTTTAATATATAGTTATGAATTATTTAAAATAAAAATAAATAAAATCATTGATGATATGGATACTAGTTTTATGGATATTGTCAATAGTTTAAAAGTTTTTGGTAAAAGTTATACTAATCTTGAATTGATAAATAAGATTTTAAGATATTTTCCTAAAAATTGAGATCCAAATGTAACAATTATCTAAGAAGAAAAGGACTTGAATAATTTTTCTTTTAAAAAACTCATAGGATCTTTAATGGCCTATGAAATAACCTAATAGCACATGATAAATAAGAGGAAAACCCTTCCGAAGAACATGAAGGATATTGCATTTAGAACCAAAGAATACTAGTTGAGTCAATGCTAAGTGATGATGATGATATATTACTCCTCATAAGAAAATTTAAAAAGCTTATGAAGAAGAACAAAACTAATTCTATAAGACGAGAATGTAAGAATAAAAGTAAATGTAAAAATGATACAATCATATGTTATGAATGTAAAAAGCTAGGGCACTTCAAAAATGGGTGTCCATAACTGAATAAGAAGTTGTCAACCCAAAAGAAGAAGAAAATATTCAAAGCAAAATAGGATGAATCATGTGCATCAGAAGATGAAGAACAAATCAATAAAGATAAAGTGGCAAACTATGTATTAATGACCTTTAACTATGAGGTATGTGACTCTTCCAAAACATCTTTATCTTATGATGAATTATTTGATATATTTCATGATTTATATGATGAACTCAAAAAGATTGATAAGAAATATAATTCACTAAAAAGAGATCATGAATTACTACTAATAAATTTAAAATATTAAAAATTATGCATGAAACATCAACATCTTGTACTTCTTGTTGTAAATGTGAAGAGTTAGATTCACTCAAAAAGAAAAATATATTATTATAATTAATTTTAAAAAATTAAAAATAAATCATTAAACATGATTGTTGTTAACCAAGGTTATGTATATAAAAAGGAAGGAATCAGTTTTATAAGTAGTAGCACTCAACAACAGTTAACAAAATATATAAAAGGACCTAAACTACATACTCTCCCTAAAGTAAAATGTAATTTTTATGAAAGATATGGCTATTATGCTTATACATGCTATTTTAAAAAAAATATAATTATGTTTTTAAAAATATTAAATGATTTGATGCCAAAAGTCAATAAAGGTAGATAAAAACTCATCTTTCTTTTAGATATGTCTCCAAACAAGGAGCAAAAGATGGTATCTTAATAGTGGATACTCAAGGCAAATGATTGGAGATCGAAGACAACTCTCAAAGCTCACTAGTCGAAATGAAAAATATATCACATTCGGAGACAACAACAAAGGATTATTATCGACATTGAAAAAATTGATATGGAATCAAATCTTTTGATTGAAGATATTATGCTTGTAGAATGTTTAAACATAACTTATTAAGCATTAGTCAACTATGTGATAAGGGATATCATATTAAATTTAAATTTAATACTTGCATCATAACAATACCATATAAGAACAAATCTATGATTGTCTTAGGGAGCAATAATGTTTATATTATTGATCTTGATTATTTTCATGACAGAACTTATTTTTTGATTTTAAACGATGACGAGCATAGGAGATTAGGTCATGCAAATATGAAATTAATCTCACGAATCAGAACTAAAGAACTTGTAAGAGGAATGCCTATAAATAAATTTATCAAAGATAAAATTTGTGATGCATGTCAACTAGAAAAATAAATTCAAAGTAGCTTTAAACCTAAAAAATCAAGTGAGTACCTCTAGATCATTACAATTAATTCGTATAGATTGAGTTAGACCAATTGATATCACAAGTCTACGAAGTAGGAAATATACTTCTATAATTATTGATGATTATAATAGATTTACTTGGACATACTTCTTGGGACATAAAAGTTATTATTTTAAATATTTAAAAAGTTTTGCAAACAAGTTTAAAAAATATTTTTTGGTTTTTTTATTCGTAGTGATTATGATGGTGAATTTAAAAATTATAATTTTTAAGAATTTTATGATTCAAATGGGTATAATCATAATTTCTCTACTCCAAGAAATCCATAACAAAATGTAGTTGTTGAGAGAAAGAATAAGAGTATACAAGAGATGATAATGATCATGCTTAATGAACATAGCATATCCAAATGCTTTTGGGTCGAAACCGTTAACACAACATGCTATGTCATGAATAGGGTCCTCATAAGATATCTACTCTCTAAACTCCTTATGAATTGTGGAACAATAAAAAACCCAATATTTTATATTTTAAAGTTTTTGATTGTAAATGTTTTATTTTAAATGAAAAGGATGCCTTAGGAAATTTTGATGTAAAATCTAATGAAGGTATTTTTATTGGATATTCCTCTATTTCTAAAGCTTATCGAGTTTTCAATAAAAGAACTTTGGTTATTGAGGAATCTATTCATATTATTTTTAATGAGTCTCCCAAAGTAAAGAAAAATGATTTTGATGGTAATTTTGAATTTTATATATTGAATTTGAATGAAAATTCTCATCTCCAAAGTAACTTGGATATATATATTTCCAAAGAAACCTTACTCAAGGAATGTAACTATGTAGATGCATATCCTAAAGAGATAATTATTGGAGATACGTTAAAATGTATCCAAACTCATTCTTTATTTAGAATTTTTATGCAAATACTATATTTTTGTCTCAAATTAAACTTAAATGCATTGATGATACTCCCAAAGATAACTTATGGGTCTTAGAAATGTATAAATAATTAAATCAATTTGAAAGAAATAGGGTTTGGATGCTTGTTGCTAGACCTAATGATCATCTTGTGATTGGCACTTGTTAGTGTCAAATCTGGTGCCTGCCCAGTGGATTCGGCCTGCCTCCGTATTCGCTGAGTTAGCACTGCTGGTTCAGGCCCTTGTGCACTAGCTCGCCCGCGGTCGTCTCGGGACGGAGTCGGAGCTCGGCCAGATGGATGGATCCCCCGTGTCCTACCCCGGAGGTCGGCTGCTGGAGTGGTGGAGTTCGGGTCGGGAGGAGGCGCCTCTGCTCGGGTCGAGCGTCGGTTCCTGCAAGGAGGTCGGGTCGGGTAAGTTCCGACGTGACCCCTCTGACGGTCAAGTTAGTTCGGTGGTCGATTTTTCGATCCCCTGCCCCGTAGAGGTGCAAGAGCTTTTATAGTGAGTGTTGTAGGTCCTTCGTACCTGGTAACCTTACTGCCCTTAAGGCTTACCATGTCATCGTACCTTTCCACCATGCTCCTGGAGCTTGCTGTGAGGCGTGCGTTTACAGTAAGGAGTGTCGATCTTACCTGTGTCAGGTCGGCTATACGACCACCGACGCCCCCCATACTTGCATCCGACCAGCTGCCCGCGTCGGGTCGGCCACGTCGGCGGGCCAACTGTCCGAGGGCACAATGACATGGCGGCCAGGTCAACATCTGTCATATCATTCTTCCCCCCCCGGGAAGACCTTCTCGAGGTGCCTGACTAGGGTGCTGGAGATGAGGTCTTGTGCTCAGCTACTGGCCTGTGGTGGCGTTGGACTAATCCCGAGTGGGGGCTCAGGGACTGGTTGGACCGAGCGGAGCTTCGGGAACTTGAACGGTGCAGGAGTTGATCCGACCGAGCGTGGGGGCTCGGGAACCTGAATGGTGCTGGAGCTGATCCGACCGAGCGTGGGGGCTCGGGAATTTGTAGGAGTTGATCCGACCGAGCACGGGGGCTCGGGAATTTGAATTGTGCTGGAGCTGATCTGACCGAGTGTGGGGGCTCGGGAAATTGAATAGTGTAGGAGCTGATCCGACTGAGCGCGGGGGCTCGGGAATCTGAATGGTGTTGGAGCTGATCCGACCGAGCGTGGGGGCTTGAGAATTTGAATGGTGCTGGAGCTGATCCGACCGAGCGTGGGGGCTCGGGAATTTGAATAGTGTAGGAGCCGATCCAACCGAGCGCGGGGGCTCGGGAATCTGAATGGTGCTGGAGCTGATCCGACCGAGCGTGGGGGCTCGGGAATTTGAATTTGGGACCTCGCCAAGAGGGTGGTCTCGGGCACAAATTTGGGAGGTTTGGCTCAGGGAATGAAATCGGGCGCAAATCGTGAGGATTTGGTCGAGAGGGTGAACTCGGGCACAAATCCTGGCGATTTGGTCGAGAGGGTGAACTCGGGCACAAATCCTAGGGATTTGACCGAGAGGGTGAACTTGGGCACAAATCTTGGGGATTTGGTCGAGAGGGTGAACTCGGGTGTAAATCCTAGAGATTTGGCCGAGAGGGTGAACTGGCGCACAAATCTTGGGGATTTGGCCGAGAGGGTGAACTCGGGCACAAATCTTGGAGATTTGGCTGAGAGGGTGAACTCGGGCACAAATCCTGGGGATTTGGCCGAGATGGTGAACTCGGACATGAATCTTAGGGATTTTGCCGAGAGGGTACTCTGGTACCATCGCCCTTATCCAATGACTTCTTCTTGTTTTTTTTTTGCCCTCAGCTTAGGGTTTCAGCCGGAGCAATGGTGCATTTAATGCGCTGAATAGCTTTCAGGGGCGGTGGCGCGTTTAATGCGCTGGGTAGCTTTTGGGACGGCGGTGCTTCGTTCTGCCTCGGGAAGCTGCAATGACACCCCTGGGCACTATAAGTTCCATATCGCCAGACTGAGACCTCACTTGTTCATTCGGCCCCTTTCTTGCTTCTACCTCGAACCCTCCTAGCCACCCCTCGTCCCTTCAGTCGGTAGTCTTTTTGAACAGGTCGGGATGACCTCCTCAGATTCCTCGAGTAGTGTCAGGGTCGTTTCTTCCCGGGGTCGGGGGAGACGAGTCAATGTGATCCCGAGGTCGGTTCCTTGGGAGCGTCTTCAGGGCCCCCGTCGTCAGTCGACGCGAGGGTTCTAGAGGTCATGAAGTCGGATCATGACCTAGATACGACAGTGACCGAGGGGTCACTTGCCATGATTAGGGAGCGGTATAGCATCCCAGTCGAATACGGGTTGCACGTTCCGCAGCCCGGGCAGCGCCCCTATAGTTTGGACGCTTCCGGGATGTGCATCTCGGTGGATGCTCTGGAGGCCAGTCTCCGATTTCCTTTGCATCCACTCATCGAAGAATGCCTGAGGTGGTGGAGGATCTCCCCCAGCTAGGGAGCGCCCAACTCGTGGCGCTACCTTGTCGTCTTTTTGGGCGAGTGCCGAGGGGCCGGGATTATCCTGACTCGGGACTTGTTCATGGCGTGCTTTCGCCTTTGCAAGAGTCGGGGCGGTTACTACCTCACCACCCGAGTTGGTTTTCGAGTCAGCGGGGCGCCTTCTAATAACAAAGGTTGGAAGTCCCGCTACCTTTTTGTTAGCGGTCCAGTTTGGGGGTTTAGGCTCGACTGGTCGGCACATCCGATCGGCAATGCCTCCCCGTACTTTTCCGAGGAGGAAACCGTCCTGGTCGACAGACTGAAGGGAATTCTTTCCTCTTCACGCACGATCAAGGAGATGACCGAGCTCTGGCTGGTCGAGGCGGGTCTCAGCCCGACCTCTAGGGGTACTGTTATTTTACTCTATTTCAACCTTTCTAGCTGCTTACTAACCTGTTGGTCGGGATGCAGACCGGATGGATCTCGACGAGCTACGCGGGATGCCCAAGGTGACCAATGGAAAGGCCCCTCTGACTCGCCCCGCTGCCCGGGAGGTCGGTGCTTCTCCCGTAAGGGAAGCCCCGAAGGCTTCGTCGAAGAGGCCAGTTGGTGCATCGGCAGAGCAGGTCGAGGATGCAGCGAGGAGCCACAAGAAGGTCAAAGTGCTGACGAGAAGACACAAGTCCCGTCTCGGCGAGGGGGAGTCCTGCTCTCGATCAAAAGGCAAGGAGCCCGTGGCACCATCGGAGGAACCCGAGACACCCACCGGGCCTGAGGAGGGGGGAGCTTCATCGACCCACCGCCGCCCGAGGTCGATGAAAGACCTCTTCAAAACAAAGGTGCACAAGGATGACGCGGGTTATTACACCCTGCTAATGTCCGACCTGGGGCACCAAGACCCCGAGAAAGAGATGAAGGCCAGATGGAAGGGGCTGAAGAATTCGACGAAGGTTTGAAACAACTCGTCGGTAGCGGAGGAGTTCGAGAGGGGACTTCTCCACCCCCAACTGGCGCGGGAGTTCTATACGCTCCCCTTGGAAGTCTTGATGGCCCGAGCCACCAAGGAGATGGTCTTGGTAAGCTTTTCGACCTATGACTTGGCAGTGCAGGCTCTTCCCTTGCCGAGCTTCTAATCAGTTGTTGTTTTGTGTAGAGCTAACACTTCCAAATGGCGCTCTTCGACCAAGTCCATGACGCGGGTCGGCTGATCACGTTCATGGACTACCGGCTTAAGCAACTGCAGGAAGAGCTCGACGCTCTGAAATCTGACAGTGGTCCGGAAGCGGTTGCCAAGGCCGAAGAGCGCGCAGCCGAGCTGCAGGAGGAGCTCGAAAGGACCAGGCAGGAGAGAGATGAGGCGCTCCTAAAGCGTGAGGCCTCGAAAAAAGAGTTGTATGAGGTGCGGAGCAACCTGGCCGATGCCCAGCGGTTGCTGAAGGAGGCGCGAGTCAGGGCTCGGAAAATGGATGACGAGCTGCTGCAGGCCATGAAGGCCTTGGAGAGCACCCGAGCCGAACTGCTTAGGCAAACGGTCGTTGAGTACAAGGAGTCACTCGGATTCAAGGAAGGCTTGAAGGGGATGGGTCGGGTGACATATAAGTACGGGTATCGGGTGACGTTGGCCCGCTTCCACGCCTGATACCCAGACGTTGAAGTCGAAGAAGACCCCTTCACCATCCATCCTGAGGACGACCTAGTGCCGATGCAGAGGCAGCAGGCCTTTGACGACTCGGTCCCGCCCGAGCCCTGACTTTAGTTTTTTGCTTTTCATTGTAATTCGGGTCGGGATAAAGTCTCATTTTGTTCCCGACCTCTATTGTACTTGCTTTTATCAATACAAATCGGGTCGGGATAAAGTCTCATTTTATTTTTGACCTCTATTGTACTTGCTTTTATCAATACAAATTGGGTCGGGATAAAGTCTCATTTTGTTCTCGACCTCTATTGTACTTGCTTTTATCAATACAAATCAGGACATTTTGTTGGTACATTACGCGTAGAATTTTTGCAAGTTTGTGATGTGCCAAGTTCTCGGCAACACTCGCCCCTCCATTGTTGCCAACGTATAAGTCTCATCTCGGACAACTTCGATGACTTGGTAAGGGCCCTCCCAGTTCAGAGCCAGCTTCCCGCGGGACCGGGTCGGGTCGCTGACCTTGGCTTTCCGAAGCACCAGGTCGCCCATCTTGACATGCCGAGGACGCACTCGGCGATTGTATAATTTGGTGACGGCCCTTCTATATGCTAGTGCTCGTAGATGGGCGTCGACTCGCTTTTCTTCTAGTAGGTCGAGGTTCTCGCGGAGCTGTTGGTTGGACGCCTCTTCACCGTGGGTCTGGACTCGGAGGGTTGGGAAAACCACCTCGGGAGGCAGCACAACCTCGATCCCGAAAGCCAGGCTATAGGGGGACTCCCCGGTCGGAGTTTTTGGTGTCGTCCGAGACGCCCAGAGAATGCTCGGGAGCTCCTCGACCCAGGAGGTCGTGGCGCCAGAGATCCTTTTCTTTAGCCATTCAATGATGGCTCGGTTCGTTACCTCGGCAAGTCCATTGGCTTGGGGGTGGGCAACTGATATAAACTTCAACTGGATGCGGTAGCTTTGACAAAACACCTTGAACTTCGTATTGTTGAACTGAGTGCCGTTGTTTGTGATGAAGACCCTAGGAAGGCCGAACCTGGTTATGATGTTCTTCCACACGAATCCCTCGACTTGTCTTTCGGTAATGGAAGCCAATGGCTCGGCCTTGAGCCATTTGGTGAAATAGTCGACTCCAACTATTAAGAACCTTCGTTGTCCCGAGGTTGGGGGGCAAGGGTCGAGGAGGTCCATTCCCCACTGGGCGAAGGGCCAGGCATAGTTGGCAGTTGTGAGCGGTACCATCGGTTGATGTTGGAACCGGGTGTGCTTTTGGCACGACTCGTAGCTCTGGACATAAGTCTGGGTATCCTTACGTAGGGTGGGCTAGTAGTAGCCTTGCCTGAGGACCTTGTGTGCCAAGGTGCGAGCGCCGACATGGTCCCCACATATTCCCTCGTAGGTCTCGGCTAAGGTGGTGCGCGCTTCGATCGGGTGCAAACACCGAAGCAGGGGTCGGCTGAAACCTCGCCGATAGAGATGGCCATCGATGACACAATACCACGACTCCGTCCTCCTGATTCTTCGGGCAGCTGCCTTGTCTTCGGGGAGGGTTCCCGTTTGCTTGAAGCGAAGGATTTCGTTGATCCAGCTTCCATCTTCCTCTTCATCTTCCTCCAGAGTTGACGGAGGGCTCGATGGTTCTCACCATTCTTCCTGACGGCGTGTCGGTCACGTAGGAGGAGGCTAGCCTGGCCAAGGCGTCCGCTTGCGTGTTCTCGGCGTGAGGTACTTTGGTGATGGTGCACCTCCAAAACTGACCCATCATCCATCGCGCTTCGGCTATGTACTGGATTATTGCTGCTTCTCGAGTCTCGAACTCCCCATTGACTTGGCTTGTGATGAGCTGGGAGTCAGTGAATATTTCAATGTCTTCCGCACCCAGCTCGGCTACGACCTTTAGACCGAACATGAGCGCCTCATATTCTACTTCGTTGTTCGTGGCTTTGAACCCTAACCGAAGCACATGTTCGTAGATGTGGCTAGAATGGTCTTTAAGCACCAACCCGACGCCTCCTCTTTCTGAGTTGGCGGAGCCATCAATGTACAACGTCCATCCGTGGTTTGGGTTCGTTGGGGTCTCTAGGGGCGCAAGTTCCGAGAGGAAGTCTGCCAGCAACTTGTGAACTTTGCCTTTGTGGAAAGACGACCAATTCTCCTTTAAGTAGACTTGGAGAGAGAGCTATTGAGCTACTGGAACTCATACATAGTAATGTATGTGGTCCCATGTTGGCTCAGGCTATTGGTGGTTACTCATACTTTATTACATTCACTGACGATTTCTCGAGGTATGGACATATGTACTTGATGAAGTACAAGTCCGAGACATTTAAAACTTAGGAAATATAAGAATAAAGTAGAGAACCAAAACAAAAAGAGTATTAAGACTCTTCGATCAGTTCGATGAGGAGAGTACTTGAGTACAGAGTTTACTTATTTCCTTAGGAACCATGAGATTCTATCATAGTAGACACCTCCTTATACACCTTAGCTCAATGGTGTATAAGAAAGAAAGAATCACATGCTGTTAGACATGGTGTGGTCCATGATGAGTTTCATTAATCTACCCGTCTCATTCTGGGGATATGCCCTAGAGATTGTAGTTTACCTTATGAATAGAGTTTCATCAAAGTCGGTAGTATCTACACCATATGAGATATAAAAAGGAAAGAAGCTCGATCTTAAGGTGGTTAAAATTTGGAGTTGTCCTGTCCATGTTAGAAGACACAACTCCGGTAAGTTGGAATTAAGGACAGAAATGTGCACCTCTGTGGGATGCCCCAAGGAGACTTTCAGGTGTTATTTCTATTATCCCAAGGATCGAAAGGTTTTTGTTGCCCAGATGGATGTGTTCTTTAAGTCGGTAGTATCTACACCATATGAGATATAAAAAGGAAAGAAGTCCGATCTTAAGGTGGTTAAAATTTGGAGTTGTCCTGTCCACGTTAGAAGACACAACTTCGACAAGTTGGAATCAAGGACAGAAAGGTGCGCCTCCGTGGGATGCCCCAAGGAGACTTTCAGGTATTATTCTATTATCCCAAGGATCAGAAGGTTTTTGTTGCTCAGAGAGATGTGTTCTTTAAGAAGGAACACATTCTTGATGGAAACAGTGAGAGTGAGATAGAGTTGAGCGAGGTTGGAGAACCTAACTTAAGCACCATTCTAGAGTCTGATTCTGTTCAGATACCTAGTACACAAGTTTCAACTTTGCTTAGGTCTAGTAGGGTATCTTACCCTTCTGAAAGATATGTGAGATATATAAGTGGAGAGGACATTCAGGATGTTGATCCTTAGACCTACGAGGAGGCTATTATGAATATAGAGTCCGGGAAGTGGCGAGGAACCATGAATTCTGAGATGGATTCCATATACTCCAACAAGGTTTAGAACCTTGTGTGTGCACTTGAGGGTATTGTACCCATCAATTGTAAATGGATCTTCAATAAGAAGATTGGAGCAGATGAAAAGGTGGAGACCTATAAGGCAAGCCTGGTGGCTAAAGGATATCGTCAAAGGCAAGAAGTTGACTATGACGAAACCTTCTTACTTGTAGCCATGCTTAAATCCATTAGTATTCTTTTGCCTATTGTAGCACACTATGATTATGAAATCTGGCATATAGATGTGAAAACTATATTCTTAAATGATAATCTCGAGGAGGAGGTGTATATGATACAACTAGAGGGATTCGTATCCAAAGAGAGTAGATAAAGTATGTAGGTTGCTCAGGTCCATTTATGGATTGAAGCAAGTTTTCCAAAGTTGAAACATAAGATTTAATGAGGAGATTAGATCTTATAACTTCGTTAAGAATGAAGATGAGCCTTGTATGTACAAGAAGGTAAATGAGAGCATTATTACTTTCTTGGTGTTGTATGTGGATGACATCCTAATGATTAGGAATGATGTAAGAATGCCATAGTAAAGGCTTGGCTATCCATAAACTTCTCTATGAAGGACTTAGGGGAAGCATCCTATATTTTAGGGATCCATATCTGTAGAGATATATCCAAGAGGATGCTTAGCTTGTCCTATTCCAAGTAAATAGACTCCATTGTTAGAAGGTTTGACATGAAAAATTTTAAGAGAGGTCTAATACCGATGAGACATGAAATATCATTTTTTAAGAGTATATCCCTAAATACTCTTTAAGAAAGGGCAGACATGGATATGATACCCTATGCCTCAGCGATAGGATCTATCATGTATGCTATGCTATGTACCAAACCTGATATAGTGCATGCTTTGAGTGTCATAAGCAGGTATCAGGCAGATCTAGGTTTGAAACACTAGCAAGCAGTAAAATGTATCCTTAAGTACTTGAGAAGGATTAAGGATCTTTTACTAGTATATAGAGAAGGTAACATCTAGGTTGAGGGCTACACGAGCTCAAGTTTCCAATCCAACATCGATGATAGCAAGTCAAACTCAGGGTATATTTTCACCCTGAATGGAGGAGCAGTAAGTTGGAAAAGTTTCAAGCAAGATACTACTACTGACTCGACCACAAAGGCAGAATACATTGCTGTAGCATAAGCAACAAAGGAAGGGGTGTGGCTAAGAAAGTTCATCGGGGATTTAGGAGTCATACCAAGTAATATGGAGTCGATTCCCATATATAATGATACAAATAGGGCAATAGCTCTAGCAAGGGAACCCAAGTCCCATCAGAATTATTCTAAGGAGGTTTTAACTGATTAGAGAGACCATAGCCCTTAAAGATATAGCAATAAAAATAGTTCCATATGAAGATAACATTGTAGATTCACTAGCAAAGACGTTGGCTCAGATTATCTTTGAGTATCAAAGGGGTCTGATGGGGATCAGACACATAGGTGATTAACTTTAGGTCAAGTGAGAGATTGTTGGTTACAAGTGCCCTTCAAGCCAATCATGTGAGTGATGGCATGTGTGACATGTTGTACAGTCTTTCTACATTATTATTATTGATATATTTTTAAAATATATTATCTGTTAAATATATATATTGTAATGTCCTTGGTTCTGTGCAATGGGAATCCGATCATGATGAGATCACAATAATAAGATCGATTCACCTTTAAACACATATATTAAATAATCATGATCATAAGCTACTCGAGAGGGACATCAAGATAATCAGATAGATCGATGTGCTGTATACCTATCCATATGATAGAGGCGATTGGTCTCATAGCCACTTGTGTAGAGACACTAAGGATACAATACAAGTGCTCATTATAGAATGAGTTCACTGATTGATCCACTTATAAAATGTTATATGGTTAATGATACCTAACATCAAAAAATGATTTCATAGTCCCAGTTGTGTATCTGGTTCTTAAACATCAGACACCAAAGATGCCTTATTTGAGTACTCCCTTTTTTAACGTCAGATTTACAAGTTTGGAAAGTTCTAGATTTGGTACGACCAATTATCGGGATTGGTACCCAACCTTATGAAGGTTATTGAGTGTCAATAAAGGATCATCCACTCTTGGTATTATAAGAGGAATATCCCGTATGGTCTCGCTCAAATAAATCCCTAATCAGGTTGGTTGGATCGAGACAAGATTTCTCTAGGAGAATCCGATTAGAGCGAGACTTAGATGGATTTCGTACGTAGCCTGATAGTACCATATCTGATATACGATCTTTGGGATATTAGATGGATGAAAAATTATAGATACATGATAATTGAGGGCAGATAGATCCAATTGATATGATCATTTGTATCGTCTAGGGACTATGGTGTAGTGGCCTGGTACATCCATAGTCGATAAGTCAAGTGAATTATTATGAGATAATAATTATTGAGTCAGAAGGAGTTATGACAGGTAGGACTTATGGCCAGCTCGGTATTGGGCCTAGAGGGTTACACACATATGGTGGATGTTTTAGCGATTAGAGGATTAGATATGAGTTATCCAATTAGCTCTTATTCTCATCAGATAAGACCCTACAGTAATGAGCTCATTGCATAAGGCACAATTAGAGGCTAAAGGAGATTATTGAATATAGATCCAATAATCCAAGGTTAGTAGATAATTGAATGGAGATCCATACCCACTTAGGTAGGATCCATTAGGGCTTCATGAGTGGCTCTCTATAATAAGAGGGGTGGCACATATATAATAGGTTGTACTTTTGATCGCCCTCTTATATTCTCCTCCCTCCCTCTACGTAAGAGTTATGAGATTTTGGGCTGCGATTGGAGGAGTATCACTACAGTGATCCATCATGTGATACCACTAGAGAGGACGTTTGACCTCCTTCATCCTCTCCATCTAGATATAGAAAAATAGGGATATACGATCTCCCTAAGTAAAAAATCTCTCATACAATGTAGTTTTTAATTTTATGATTTTTTTGAACACCAATCTTTGCATGATGATTTTGATCTATATGGGAAACCGATTTTGTTATGATCTTTCGCTACATATATGATGCTCCCGCTAATGTTTCCCAACACTTATGGCTTCAAGTCTAGCCATAGGAGCGAAGGTTTCATCATAATCGATCCCTTCTTCTTGGTTAAAACCTTTGGCCGCTAATCTAGCCTTATTTCTAATCACGATACCATTTCCATATTGCTTGTTTCTAAAGACCTATTTAGTACAAATCACTAAATGATTACTAGGTCTAGGAACAAGCTTCCACATCTCATTTTCTCAAATTAGTTCAACTCTTTATACATTGCAATTATCCAAGAATAATCTTTTAGGGCTTCATCAATGCATTTTGGTTTAATTTTTAGATAAAAATATGGTTTAGTATAAAAATTCTTAAAAGAAGAATGAGTTTGAACACCTTTTGATGTATCTCTTATTATAAGCTCATTAAGATGAGCATTTATATACTTCTATTCCTTGAATAAGAATTTGGAAGTAGATTCATCAAAGTTGTTTTTAGGAGAATTTTTATTCAAATTTAAAGTGCCAAAATAAAAATAATCATCAAGATCAATTTTCTGAAATTTGAAAACCTCATTAAAAATGATGTGAATAAATTCTTCAGTGACTAATATTTTTTATTAAAAACATGATAAGCTTTTAAAGTTAAAGAATAATAAAAAAGCTGCCTTCACCAGATTTTACACCAAACTTTCCTAAGGCATCTTTTTTATTTAAGATAAAGCATTTACAACCAAAAACTTTAAAATATAAAATATTAGGTTTTTTATAATTCCATTATTCATAGGCGGTTTTAGAGAGTAATAGTCTTACTTCATAACATAGCATGTCGTGTTAGCAACTTCGGCTCAAAAATATTTGGGTAGGCTATGTTCGTTTAACGTGATTCTAGCCATTTCTTGTAAGTTCCTATTTTTTCTTTTCACTACTTCATTTTGTTGTGGATTTTCAAGATTTGAGAAATTATGGTTGTACCCATTTGACTCACAAAAAGATTAAAAATTATTATTTTGAAACTCACCACCATGATCAATACGTATAGATAAAATTGTAAAATCCTATTCATTTTGAACTAGTTTGTAAAATTTTGAAAAATATTTAAAAGAATCACTTTTGTATGTCAAGAAGTAAGTCAAAGTGTAACTACAATAATCATCTATAGTAGCAAAAGCGTATTTGCTACCTCCTAAGCTTGTAGTGTCAATTGGTCCAAATAAATTTATTTGGATCAATTGTAGTGACCTAAATGTGCTTATTTTAATCTTTGAATTGAAACTACTTTTTATTTGTTTTTTATTTGGCATGCATCACTCTTTTTCTTTGACAAATTTAATGCTAGGCAATCCTCTCACTAGATTTTTTAGTTTAGATTTGATTTAATAGTTTCATCCTAACATGTCTTAGTCTCTTATGTCAAATCCATATATCATCATTCAAGGCCGAAAAATATATTTCATTACAAAAAATATCAATGTCAATAGTATGCATATTATTACTTCTTAACATAATCATAGATCTATTTTTGTATGGTATTTTAATTATATAAGCATTAGATTCAAATTTGATAATGTATCATTTATCACACAATTGACTAATGCTTAGTAGATAATGTTTTAAACCATTAACTAATAAAATATTTTCAATCAAGAGGTTTGATTTGTTACCTATGGTTCCTTTCCTAATGGTTTTTCCCTTGTTATCTCCGAAGGTGACAAATCCTTCATCTAGGCTGGTGAGCTTAAAGTAATGAGTCGAATCTCCGCATGTGCATTGAACATCCACTATCAAGGTTCTATTTTGTGCTCATAGCCTTTGTTTGGAGACATACCTATAAAAAAGAGAGTTTTGGTTTAGGTACCCATTTAACTTTAGGTCCCTCATGAAAGCTCTATATAATTTTACTAGAGGTATTGAGTTGTTTATAGTTCCTTTAGGTACCTAAATTAACTTGCGTAGACTATACCTTCTAAATGAGCATCTATAGGCAAAATGTTCAAGTCTACCATAAAAAAGTACATTTGATTTTGATTGAAGAGTGTAATGTAGGTCCTCTAACGAAGATAATTGACTTTTGTTGAGTATTACCCACAAAACCAATACCTTCCTTCCTATGAACATGACCCTTATTAGCAAGGATCATGTTTAGAGATTTATTACCTATTTTAAACTTTTTTAAAGTTTGTTGTTGTATGACATTTTCCTTTTTAATTGCCTCTGGTAACTCACATTCAGAGCAAGAAACACATGGTGTTGATGCTTCATGCATGTTTTAAAGTTTTACTAGCAAGTAATGCATGTTCATTCTTAAGTAATTTATAAGTTTTGCTGGTCTTCTTAAATTCATCAAATAGTTCATGGAAGGCATGTAAAAATTCATCAAAAGTAAAGGAAACTTTGGAAGAGTCACTTACCTCATCATGGATGGCCATGAGTGTATAGTTAACTACTTCTTCATTGTTATGGTCTTTATTATCTGACGAGCTTGAATCATTTCATGTTGCTGAGAATGCCTTCTTCTTGTTTGACAGCTTTTTCTTCAACTATAGGCACTCACTTTTGAAATGCTCTAGCTTCTTACATTCATAACATAATATATTATCCCTTTTTGGTTTATTTTTATTTTTATGATATTTATTCTTTTTTATAAATTTTTTGAGTTGTTAAAAGTGCAATATCATTGTCCTCATTACTCGAGGTTTCACTTGAGGAGTCATATGTTGTTCTCAGTGTCGTATCCTTCCTGTTCTTTGGAAGGTATTCATCTTTGGTTCTTAATACAATGTCCTTCCTATTCTGTTAAATGTATTTTTCAAGTTCATCATGAGCTTTGCAATTCATTTCATAGGACATCAGAGACCCTATAGGTTCTTCAAGAGGTAAATTATTTAAATCTTTGGTCTCTTGTATAGTAGTTACTTTTGGGTCCCAACTTTTAGGTAAAGATATTAAAATTTTATTAACAAGTTCAATATTAGTGTAAACTTTATCAAGAGATTTTAAACTATTTATGACATCTGTAAATCGGGTATACATGTCACCAATAATCTCACTTGGTCTCATTTTAAATAATTTATAGTTATGTACGAAGATAATTATTTTTGATTCATTTACTCTACTTATGCCTTCATGTGTGACTTCTAAGGTATGCCATATATCATAAGCAAAATCATAAAGAAACTTAGTTAAATTCGTTTTTATCTAAAGCACAAAATAAAGCATTCGTTGCTGTGGTATTTAAGGAAAACATCTTTATTTCATGATCATTCCAATCACTTATAGGATTGGATGACTTCTGAAATTCATTTTCAATAATGTTCCATAATTCAAAATCCATCGAAATAAAAAAAAATCTAAATTCTAGTTTTCCAATAGGTATAGTCCATCTCATTAAGCACAGGAGGATGTGTAATAGAATGACCCTCGTTAATGCCAGATAAAGCCATTTGAACTCGCTTAGGTTTTAATTCACTTAAGTGAACCTTGCTCTAATACCAACTATTAGGATCGAGTTGGCACTAGGGGTGGGTGAATTAGTGCAATTGCTAAACGACTTGGTTTCAAAAATTTTGCTTGAAGTAAAACCGAAATCGTAAGTTCTTCTCTTGGAAGTAGTTGAGAGCGACAAAGTTCGAAAGTAAGAGAAAACCAAAAGAAGATGCTCAAGCTTTTCTTTGAACTAATTAAGAATAATTAAATTCAAATGCAATAGTAGAGAGAGGCAAGAGTAGAGATGTTCACAGATTTTATAGTGGTTTAGTCAAAACCTTGACCTATGTCCACTCCCGAGTCCTACTTTGCCGAGGCCCACTAGTATCCACTAATGATCTTCTTTCACAAACAAAGATCAAACAACCCTTTACACTTTTCTTCTTTTCACGGGTTCAGGAGAGGAACCTTTATAATCTTTCACCTCTTCCCTTAAACTCACTTTACACCTTAAGAACACAAGGGAAGCTCTTAATTGATTTTTACAAAATTTTCCCAAAGATTTCATTCACTATCTTAGTACTTTCTTGCTTTGCCATGCAATAATACTTGAGGTATTTATAGACCCCAATTAGCTTTAAAAATTAGAGCCAAAATTTTGTTGAATCTCATATTTTGATGATGAAATCAATTGATGGGTTATTGATCTAACATGTTTGTTAGAGATCAATAATACATGATTAACTACAATAGAGAGTGAATTATAATCAGATGTTGGGCTAGAGTCAAGTACAAGCATCGGGTTGGAGTTCAAACGATGTAGTGGGAACTCGCCAAGAGACTTGCCAGAAGTTTGCCGAAGGTATCAGAAGCTTGTTGGGAGTTCGTCGGGAGCTCGCCGAAGGGATCAGAGGCTTGCCGGGAGTGGATTTAATGGTCACATTAGTTATAATTGATTAGTCATAGTTAGCATGGTTTGAGTTTCAGTTCTACTTGAGTTAGATTGAGAAAGAATCCAGATTAACTCAGGTGAGGCAAATTGGTCCACATTTGGGATTGGATTGAGCTCAAGTTGAGCTCAATTGGTTGACCTAGAAAGGGGTCAACTGAAGGTACAAGTCGAGATTGGAAAAGTGGAGGGAATCACTTTTTTGGGATTCCCAATGGTTGTACCACCGATGGGCGATGATTGTACCACCCAGGCCGACGGTCGTACCTCCATCACCCAATTTTTCGAGCAGCTTTCGGTGATTGTACTGCCGACGCCGGTGGTTGTACCGCCCATACCCAGATTTTTTGGATATATTTAAATTTTGGCTTTATTTCTGAAGTCAATTTGGGTCTATAAATATCCCAAGATTTCTTGCATTTAGTACAATACATTGGGTTAGAAATTCTATGAAAAAATTGTGTGCTAAAATTGTAAGAAAAAAGAAAGGGGCAAGGGAGTGAGGGAAAGAATTGTAATTCTTGTAAAATCTCCCTTGTGAGTTTGTAAGGTTCCTCTCTTGAGGTTGGGAAAAGAAGAGTGGGAAGTGTAAGGGTTTGATCTTCACCCAAAGAAGATCGGTAGTGGACTCCGGTGGACCTCGATGAAGAGGACTCGGGAAGTGGATGTAGGCAAAGATTGTGGCCAAACCACTATAAATCTATGAGCATCTCTTTACTTTACCTTTTTTATTATGCATGTTCTTGTACAGAGCATTCCTTTAGCATGATCATAACTTAGTATTTGTTCAATAAGCTTATTGCTCACTTACTCAATGAAACGCTTCTGATTTCCGATTTTACTCCAAACGAAAAGTTTTCCTTAAATCGTATTTTTTGCACTTGCATTAATTCACCTCCCCCCCTCTTAGTGCTAATTGATCCTAACAAATTCAACCCATCTCCAAAAAATCTAGGTATGGGCAACACTATTGCCGACACCAGAGGTACTATCGCCGAAAGTGCCCAGAGATTCTAGGCAGCGATGGTACTACCGCACGCCTGGGTGGTACCATCATCGCTTGGGTGGTACTATCGCCTAAAAACTCGGAGCAATACTTTCTCATACTATTTCATACCTGAGTTGTACCTTCTACTGACCCCATTTTAGATTAACGAAATAAGCTCTATCATGAGCTCAAATCTAACCCAAAGTGGACCTGATTGGCATATAATTGAGTTAGTTAGGATTTCTCTAAAACTACGACACACTAAAATAATTACAATCGTTCTTGTTATTCAGCATGTCAATCAATCTTCCAAACTTCTGGCGAACTTCCCAGCATCCTTCCGGTGAACTCCCAGCGAGCTCCTGATCACCTTCGGCGAACTCCCGCTGCATCGTCCGAAGCCCCGACCCAATGCTCGATCTTGATTCCGACCTAACATTAGATTGTATTACCTTTTCACGGTCGTAGTTAATCCTGCATCATGTATCTCCAACACATAAGTTAGATCACAAATCCATCAATTGATTTAATTATCAAAATCGAAAATTCAACTTTGTTATAAAGAACTTTCAGACTCTCAACTTCCTAGTCTCCAATAACTCTGACAAGATGATGATCAACAAGATGATGATAACTAATTGATGATGAGATCTTAATAAGAATTTTCTATTTTTATTTGTTATTTTAAAATGTTATGATAAACTTAATCTCGAATGATCATATATCCTTTTAAATGAATATACTAAATTCAAGGTAAAAGAAATTTAATGTTGTTGATATTATAATTTTATCATTCAAGCCCAAAAATTAATATTTAATCAAGTTTTAAGTTTTAATAATTAAATATATAATATCAATCGAAATATAACTACAAGATAATTATTTATATAAATCAAACAATAATAACAAAAAAAATCATAAGATATTATAACTTTCCCTATTAGTGCATGGGTCACAACTTGTCCTTCATGGTTATCAAAACAAAATATGCTTTTCCATCTTTGTTAACCCAAAACTTGAGTTATTATTTCTCCCCCTTTGTCATTAGCAAAATGAAGAGAGTGATATTATGATATCATGTATCACTTCCCTCCCTTATATCAATATTCTAATTATGTAAAAAAATTGCTTTGATATCATGCACGTGAAGGATCTTAAAATATTGTATCATCAATTGTAAGTCCAAGTTATGAACATCGAGAGGTCAATTAATGATGGAGTATTAACAAGACTCCCCCTATCTATATGTCATCTTCAAAATAATACTTTTTCAATGATAGTCTTGAATTAAATTCGATCTTGTTGATATTATCATTACTAGCCTAAATATTAAATCAAGTTTTAAATTTTAATAAATAATTAACAAAAGTTAGGCATGAGTCACTACTAATAAAAGGTAGTATGAATCACTACTAATATTAAATCAAGTTTTCTTGTTCAACACATAAGCTAGGTATGAATCACTACTTCTTCCTTTTTATCATAAACATAAAATATAGGTTATTTCTTCTCTTCTGTCATCAACATAATGAAGTATACAAGTCATAAATACAAAAAAGTCATACAAAATGACTCTCAAGTCATGGATGTCAAAAGATTATGATTCATTTGGACAAATCTTCTTCGTAGTCAATAGCAAAAAGAAAGAAGTATAGGAGAACAAATAATAAAATTCATATAAAATAAATCTCAAGTTGTAAACATCGAGAAGTTAAGTGAAAGATTATGATTCGTTTGGATAAATCTTTTGGTAAAAAGAAAAAAAATCATACGAGAATAAACAATAAAAGATTTTTAATCATGCATTTGAAAGATTCAATATGCTATTAGAACCCTTGCAGATTCTAAGCTTGGGGTGATCTCTATAGGGGATTGGCCTCCTTGGAACTCTACAGGGGTTCCACCCTCCAAGTTGCTGCTCAAAGGCTACTTAAAGGATTCATCTATTCATGAAAAAAAATAGCTAATTACAAGGCTATTTATAGGCTTTCTAAACCCTAACTCCTAATAGGACTCATACTCCAAGACTCCTACTTCTAACAACTCCTATTTCAACTTTAAAAAGTAACTCCTACTCTAACTCTAAGAAACAACAACTACCCGGCCCAACTAGGGCTGGCCGACGGTTAGGACTCCCAATCTAACTCTAACTCAACCCTACCTTAACCAACCCCCTTTAACTAAAGTAAGGGGCAACTAACTAGGTTACATGTGCTCAATGCCTCATCCAAATATCCTAACCTAGCCGACCTCTTCATCTATTAATAGGGGTCGGCTAGATTGGATTTACAGGTGTGCTCTCTCAATGAATTTAAATTAGAACCTTATTAGCTATAGTCCTAATAGACCCGCCCTCTTTAAATCAGTCTTGCCCTCAAGGCTGACACTCCACAAACTTTGAGAATTTAATCTTCAAGTCATTATAGTCCTCCCAGGTGGCATCCTTTGTTGGTAGATCCGCCTATTATACTAGCACCTTAGTAGTGGGTCACCGTCGTCGAGTCACGATTCGTCGATCAATAATGGTACTCGACTGGGTCTAGAGTTCTCCTTGGGCAGTCATATATGGCAAGTGACTTTGGACTGTCTCATTTTGCCCCAACCTATTCTTCAAGCATGACACATGAAAGATTGGTGGATTCGGGAGTTGACGGGTAAGTCTAGCTTGTATGCCACTGCTCTGATGTGCTCGAGAATTTGGTAGGGTCCATAGAACTGAGATGAAAGCTTTATGGATGCGATGATTTGGACCGATGTTTGTTTGTATGGCTAGAGCTGAAGAAAAACCCAATTTCCCACTGAAAATTCTCTCTCGCTTTTGTGTTGATCATATTACTGTTTCATCCTTGCTTGGGCTACAGTGAGATTATCTTTTAGCAGCTTCAACATTTTGTCCCTATCCTTGAGCTCCCTGTCTACTTGTTCTACTTTAGATATACCCATTACATATTTTGAGATTATAAGGGGAGGTCGGACATAAATAGCCTCATAAGTAGTATATTTTGTTGATGAATGATAAATTGTATTATACCACCACTCGACCTAGGGAAGCCACTTTGCCCACTCTTTTGACCGGCCACTAATGAAGCATCTGAGGTAGGTCTCCAAGCACCTATTCAGCACTTCAGTTTGACTGTTAGTTTGTGGGTGATATGCTGTGCTCATCTTCAACTTAGTGCCCTACAACTGAAGTAATTCTGTCTAAAATTTGCTGATGAAAATCCTATCACGATCACTTACAATAGATTTTAGCATCCCATATAATTTTATAATATTCTTCATAAAGATCCGAGCGATGCTAGAAGTAGTATAGGGATTACGAACATCGCAAAAGTGAGCATACTTTGTAAGACGATCAACCACAACAAGAATTGTACCTTTTCTTTGTGATAAGGGCAACCCTTCGATAAAGTCCATGGATATATCAGTCCATATCGAGTCTGAGATGGGTAGAGGTTGAAGCTTTCCGGGGCTTGCCACTTTTTCGCCTTTATTTCGCTAACATACATCACATTGTGCTACAAATTCAGCAATAATATTTTTCATCCCTACTAATAAAAATTTTGCTTAATTCTCTTATAGGTTCTAAGGAACATAGAGTGCCCCACCGCTGGAGTGGAATGCATCTTTTGAAGGATAGTCTTTTGATTTTGGCGCAAGCACAATGCGTCCCTTATAACGCAAGTCTTTTGAATCCCAACTGTAATGAGCCAAGGAGCTTGGTTATTCCTCCATTTTTTTAATGATCTTACTGGTCTTCAGATCATCTCAGCATTCCCTCCTAATATCCTCAAGGAAGTCACTGGTTAGAAGGGAGATGACCGAGAATTTAGCTTGCTTGGGTAACCGTGAAAGCGCATCTGCAACAACATTATCTTTCCCTTTTTGTAAGTTACTTTGTTATCATATTTAAGAAGTTTTGTTACCCATTTTTGCTATTTGGGAGAGGATATCTTCTACTCCAAAAAATATTTTAGGCTCTTGTGGTCGATGCACATTCGCCATGTTTCGTCCTTCTTTCGTACGAGGAGCACCAGTGAAGAGTAGGGGCTGCAACTTGGCCAAATGACTCATGTTTCGAGCATCTCCTTTATAATCCTTTCTATTCTATCTTTCTAGAGATGAGGATACTGATATGGCTGAGTATTTACTGGAGATTTACCTAGAAGAATAGAGATACAATGATCATGCCAACGGGTAGGAGGTAGGCTGTGTGGTTCGTCAAATATATCTGAAAATTCAGCAAGCAAGAGAAGTAGTTTTGGGTCTTCAAATTTGGTAGGCTCATTCATAGATTGCTGCTTAAGTTGTATTAAGAAGCCACTGCATATCTTGTGTAAAACTTTCTCCATTCGTTGTGCATAAATCGTTGTTATGTCGCTCCCTCGTTTACTGCACAGCACCACTTATTTTCCTTTGCTGTAAAATTTCATGATTAATTTCAAAAAATTCCAGGAAACATCACCTAATTTTGCCAGCCATTCAATGCCAAGCATGGCCTCATAATCATCAAGAGGGAGGAGGAAGAAATCTATAATTATCTCTTGGTCCTGCAATAATAGTTTCACCCACGGGCACCCACGATCACACTTCAAAATTCATCCGTCAGCGACCTTAACATTAAACCAGCTGCAATCCTTAGTAGGTAAGGTCATCTGAGTATCAACTTTGCTGTTCATAAAATTATTAATACTCTCAGTGTCAATAAGAACAGTGATCGATTGTTGCTTTATAAGTCCTCCCACTTTTATCGTCTGCGGGTTTGCGTATCCGACAAGAGCATGCATTGTAGAATCAATCGGCTGCTGTTCTTCATCTTCGAACTCTTCCTTATGCTCTTGGACCTCCTCCTCTATGTCTCCAAGGGGTTCAATTAGTAGGAGGGGCCCTTTCTTGTAGCGATGATCGTGGCTCCACAGTTCATCACAATGCCAACAAAGACCCTTTGCCGATCTGTCGCGTAGTTCTTCTTTTGTCAATTTTTTTTTGCAGTGCAGGATGGCTGGGAATAGAAGAAGGTTTATATGCCATTGGCCTAGGAGTGGTCCTCATCCTCTGAGCATCTTGGTTGAGCTGTTCCTCTTGTATTCAAGCGAAAGAAATCGTAGCCGTTACGGTACGGGGCTGTCGCGCCTTAACCTCACATTTGATCTCGTGTTTGAGTCACTCGATGAATGTCCCTAATAATTGTTGGTCAGTCCAATCGTGAGAAAGATATGATAACTTCTCTAACCTGGTTTGGTACTCTTGGATCATGGAGGCTCATCGAATCTTTGCAAGTTGGCCGTCGATATTTTCATACTCCATCGGTCCAAAGCAGTTCAACAGTGCGTTCTTGAATTGGATCCATGTCAGAGCCCCATGGTTATACTCAAGTCAATTGTACTACTATATAGCATCTCCTTCAAGGTGGATGACATTGATTTTCACCATAGCATCAGCTAACATTCGGTAGTAGTGGAAGTAATGTTCGGCTCATGAAATCCACCTCACCGGGTCTCCTTCTTCCCATCGTGGGAAGTCCACCCTCATGATGGCTGAAGTATGTCCGAGGGCTATCCCTCCTTCTCTGCAAGCCTCTCTAAACTCTCTTCTTACTGGATTTTGGTTGGACTCGATGGCTATCCAATTTTGAATTATGTGAACAAAGCGTGCAGTTTGTCCTCCACGCGCGATTCAAGCCGTGATTCGAGCCGAGATTCCAATACCTCAAATTTGGCATCAATTGGATCTTGAAAAGCCATAATGTATGCCTGTAGGTTAGAGATGTCTTTGTCTTTTGTTTTTGTTGACGGGTCAATGGTATGGGGTGGTGGAATGTTCGGACAAAAGATCAGTGGTAGAAGATTGTGGCTGAAAGGGTTTACTATTTTGGGCTACGATTTTCGGTGCTATTAGGATTATGAAAATAGGTTATGATAGTTGTGTCTTAAGGCTAGAGGGATGCCCTAAAGATATCTTAATTGGTGGCAGCAAGATGGTTAGGTTTTAGTAGGTTAAGGAGAAGAAGAAAGATAAAGATGCAGCAGCAAATTTTTCATCAAAAAAATTCCAACATCAAGCACATAATTTTTTTTAGTGATTCTCAACAAAGATTTGAGTAAAACTTAAGGGGAATCTACTGGTAAGGGAGAGATAATACCATCAAAATTTTCATTGAAGGAAATGACAGCAAGAGGTTCGACAAAATTGAAGATCACGGGAAGGTACTACAATAGATTTTAACGTCTAAAGTGCATCAATTTGGACGTAAAAGATCAGCCATTTATATTAAGAATTTTTCAACAAAACCAAAAGAAAATCTACTGTTAGGAAGTGCCAAAGTGTTGTAAAAATTTCATAGAGATTTGGATAGAAAAAATGCAATAGCAAGATCAAACAAGCAGTTGCATGCGACTAGAATTCTGCAGTGTAACTTTCATCGTAGAGATAGAAACTTTACGACGAAAAGTTTATGCAGCAAAATAAGGATGAATTTTTTGGGTTTTTTGAATAAGGATAACTAAATTGCAGCAACAGTAAGGTAGAAAACTAGAACCTGTTGCAATTCACAGGGAGATTAAAGGATGATCTACGGTAGTGGAGATGACGACGAAATTTGGTGACAATCTTTAAGCAATTGAGGGAATTACTTTTGGCTGCTGTGGAAGGATGATGGATGGCTATGGAAGGACAACGAGAAGCTAAGAATGCTGCCCTAATACCATGTGTTAGAACCCTTACGAATTCTAAGCCTGGGGTGATCTCTATAGGGGATCAGCCTCCTTGGAACTCTATAGGGGTTCCACCCTCCAAGTTGTTGCTCAAAGGTTACTGAAAGGATTCATCTATTTATGAAGAAAAGTGGCTGATTACAAGGCTATTTATAGGCCTTCTAAACTCTAACTCTTAATAGGACTCCTACTCCAAGACACCTACTTCTAACAACTCCTATTCCAACTCTAAGAAGCAACTCCTACTTCAATTCTAAGAAGCAACTACTAGCTGACCAAACTAGGGGTGGCCGACAGTTAAGACTCCCAATCTAATTCTAACTCAACCCTACCTCGTTGGTAAACCTCAGCGGGAGCATCACATGTACAACAGACGATTAATACAGAACATGTTTCCCACGCAGATGAAATTGACGTGCAAAAGATTGGGTCACGAGAAAATCATAACAACCGAAAAACCACGATACGTGAGAGATTAATTTTACCTAGGGAGATCGTATATCCCTAGATTCCTGATCCGAATGGAGAGGATGAAGGAAGTCAAGTGTCTTCCTCTTTAGCGGTATCCACACGATGGATCTCTGTAGTGAAACTCCTCTAATCAGATCTCGCAACTCTTGTTCAGAGTGAGGGAGAATTATAGGAGGGGGTGACTGAAGCTACAACCTATAAACTAGGAGCCTACTCTACTATTTATGGAGAGCCACAAAAAACCCTAGGGGTCCTGCCTTAGTGGGTATTGGATCTCTATCCAATAACCCACTAACCTTGCATTACTGGATCTCTATCCAATAATCTTCTTAGGCCTCTAATGAGGCCTCAAGCAAGGAGCCCATCAGTGTATAGTCTCATGTAATAAGAATAGGGGCTAATTGGATCTCTATTCAATCCTCTATTTGCTGAAGCATCCATCATATGTGTGTGACCCTTTAGGCTCACTACCGAGTTGGCCATGAGTCGCTCCTATCAGAACTCCTTCTGATATAGTGAATTATTATCTCCATAATAAATTACTCGACTCATCGACTATGGACGTACTAGGCCACTACGCCATAGTCCCCAGACGGTACAGGGGGATCGAATCCATCGGACCTATCTGTCCACAGTTACCATGTATCTATAATCCCTTATTCAACTAATATCCTAGAAATCGTATATTGGACATGGTACTATCAGGTCATATATGGAATCTGTTTGAGTCTCGTTTTAATCAGGTTCTCCCAAAGAACTCCTCTCTCAATCTGAATGACCCTAGCCATGGATTTGTCTAAACAAGCATATATGAGATTTTTCTCTCGCATTACTAAGAGTAGATGATCCTTTATTGACACTCAATTACCTTCGTAGGTTGGGTACCAATCTCGATAACCGGTTGTATCAGATCTGAAACTTTCCAAGCCTGTACGTCTGGCGTCAAAGAAAGGAGTACTCAAACAAGGCATCCTCAGTGTCTCAAGTCTAAGGACCAAATACACAACTAGGACTATGAAATCACTGTTTGACATTAGGTATCATTAACCATACAATATTCCATAAGCGGATCAATCAATGAACTCATTCTCCAATGAGCACCTGTACTATATCCTTAGTATCTCTACACAAGTGGCTATGAGACTAGCCACCTCCATCATATGGACGGGTATATAATATACTGGTTTATCCGGTTATCTCGATGTCCCTCTTGAGTAACATATGATCAGGATTATTTAGGATCCGTGTTTAAAGGTGAATCGATCTTATTATCATGATCTCATCACGATCTGATTCCTATTGCATAGAACCAAGGACATCACAATATATATATACAACATATAATATAATGTGAGAATATGCCAATAATAATCGTAAGCAAAAAGATCACACAACATGTCACACGTGCCATCACTCATGTGATTGGCTTACAGGGCATTGTAACTAGCAATTTTCCACTTGACCAAAAGCCAATCACCTATGTGTCTGATCCTCATCAGACCCATATGATGCTTAAATAGAATCTGAGCCAGCGGCTTCATTAGTGGATCTGTAATGTTATCTTCAGATAGAACTCGTTCCATTGCTATATCTTTACGGTTTATGATCTCTCTAATCAGATGAAACCACCTCAAAACAATTCTGATGAAACCTGGGTTCCTTTGCTAGAGATATCACCTTGTTGTTGTCGTAGTATATAGGAATCAGCTCCATGCTGCTTGGTACAACTCTCAAATCATGATGAACTTCTTCATCCACACCCCTTCCTTTGTTGCTTCTATTGTAGCAATGTATTTCACCTCTGTGGTCGAGTCAGCAGTAATATCTTGCTTAGAACTCTTCCAACTTACTTCTCCTCCATTCATGATGAAAATATACCCTGAGTTTGACTTGCTATCGTTAATGTTGGACTGAAAACTTGAGTCTATGTAGCCCTCAACCTAGAGGCTACCTCCTCCATATACTAGTAAAAGATCCTTAGTCCTTCTCAAGTACTTAAGGATACACTTTACTACCTTCCAATGTTCCAAACCTGGATTCGCCTGATACCTGCTTGTGACACTCAAAGCATCCACTATATCAAGCTTGGTATATAGCACACATGATAGACCCTATCGCTGAAGCATAGGGTATATCATATCTATGTTTACCCTTTCTTCAGGAGTCCTTGGGGATATACTCCTAGAAAGTGATATTTCATGTCTTATTGGTATGATACTTCTCTTGAAATTCTCCATGCCAAACCTTTTGACAACGGAGTCTATGTACCTAGATTGGGATAAGCCAAGCATCCTCTTATATCTATCTCTATAGATCTGGATCCCCCAAAATATAGGATGCTTCCCCTAAGTCTTTCATGGAGAAGTTCTAGATAGCAAAGCCTTTACTGTGGAGAGCATTCCTACATCATTCCTAATGATTAGGATGTCATCCACATATAGCACCAAGAAGGTGATAACACTCCCACTTACCTTCCTATACACACAAGGCTCATCTTCGTTTTTAACGAAGTTATAATATCTGATCGTCTTATCAAATTTTATGTTCCAACTTCGGGAAGCTTGCTTCAGTCCATAAATGGACTTGAGCAACCTACACACTTTATCTGGACTCTCTCTGGATACGAATCTCTCTAGCTGTATCATATACACCTCCTCGTCGAGGTTGTCATTGAGGAATGTTATTTTCACATTCATTGCCAGATCTGATAGTCATAGTGTGCTGCAGTGGCAAATTTTTTTTTGATGGATTTAAGTATGGCTATAGGTGAAAAGGTTTCGTCATAGTCAACTCTTTGCCTTTAACGATATCATTTAGCTATCAGCCTTGCCTTATAGGTCTCCACCTTTCTATCCACTTCAATTTTCTTTCTTGAAGATCCATTTGCAACTGATGGGTACGATACCCTCAGGTGCATCCACAAGGTTCCAAACCTTGTTATAGTACATGAAATCCATCTCAGAATTCATGGCTTCTTTCCACTTCCCAGAGTCTATACTCATAATAGCCTCATCGTAGGTCTGAGGATCAATATCTCGAGAGTCCTCTCCACTGATATATCCCACATATCTTTCAAGAGGGTGAGTTAATCTGCTAGACTTGCATAAAGTTGAAACTTATGTGCTAGGTACCTGGACAGACTCAGGCTCTGGAATGGTGCTTGAGCTAGATTCTCCAACCTCGCTTAACTCTATCTCCCTCCCACTATTTCCACCAAGAGTGTGTTCCTTCTCAAGAAACACAACCCTCTTAGCAACAAAGACCTTCTGATCCTCGAGATGATAGAAATATTACCCTAAAGTCTCTTTAGAGTATCCCACAAACGTGCACCGTTCCATCCTTGATTCTGACTTATTGATGTTGTGTCTTCTAACGTGGGCAAGACAGCCCCCCAAATCTTAACCACCTTAAGATCGGGCTTCTTTCCTTATATCTCATATGGTGTAGACACTACCAACTTTGATAAAACTCTATTCAGAAGGTAAGCTGCGGTCTTTAGGGCGTATCCCCAAAATGAGATAAGTAGGTCAATGAAACTTATCATGGATCGCACTATGTCTAACAACGTGCGATTCATCCATTCTGATACACCATTTAGCTGAGGTGTATAAGGAGGTTCCGCTGGGATAGAATCCCATTATCCTTGAGGAAATGGGTGAACTCCATACTCAAGTATTCTCCTCCATGATCTGATTGAAGAGTCTTAATACTCTTTTCAATCTAGTTCTCGACTTCATTCTTATATTCCCTGAATTTCTCAAAGGCCTCGGACTTGTATTTCATCCCTCGGACTTATACTTCATCAGGTACACATGTCTATACATAGAGAAATCATCAGTGAATGTAATGAAGTATGAGTAACCACCTATAGCCTGAGTCGACATGGGACCACAAACATCACTATGTATGAGTTCCAATAACTTAGTGGCTCTCTCTCTAGTTCCACTAAAAGGAGAATTGGTCATCTTCCCATGAAGGCAAGGTTCATAAGTTGCATATACCTCATAGTCAAATGGATCTAAGTATCCATCTTTCAGCAACTTTTGAATGTATATAACATAGCCTACAATGCCATAGGTATGCATTCTTCACGTCATCTCTTTTCCTCTTAGATATATTTATATTCATGATGTGTAGAGAAGTGTCTAACAAATATAAGTCATTTATCAAGGTCCCTCTAGTGACGATCTCATCATCTATAATTATTGAACAATTATTGTTCTCAAAAACTGATTTATATCCATTAATTATCAAACAAGAGATGAAAATAATATTTTTGATAATAGAGGGAACAAAATAGCATGCATCTAATGCAATAATAGCTCCACTAGACAGATGTAGGATGACCTCCCCAATAGCAACTATAGCAACTCTTGCTCCATTGCCCATCTTGAGGTCCATCTCGCTTCTAGCCAATCTCCTAGGTCTTGCTAGAAACTACAACAAATTACAAATATAATAAGCACTCCTGATATCCAATACCCATGTGTTATCATGAAAATTTGACAAGTGAAGACTGATCATGAATATACCTGAAGCTTTTCCAAGTTTCTTTTTCATATTATTTGTAAGGTAGTCCTTACAGTTCCTTTTCCAATGCCCTTTTTGGCCGTAGTGGAAGCACTATCCTTTGTTCTTTGTCATGTATTTATTGTCAACCTTTACCTTATCCTATCTTTCTTTGCCCTTGCCCTTCTTAAGGGTCTTAATGATCTTCCTTTTTTTATTGGTCTCACTAATATAGAGAACTGGCTTCTCTTTCTTGATGGTGCTCTCAGCTTTCCTCAACATATTAAGGAGCTCAGGTAGAGTTACCTCAAACTTGTTCATGTTAAAGTTAATAATGAACTATGAAAAGAAACTTGGTTAGGGCTAAAGTATAAGATCAATACACAGGTTATCTTATAGGACTATCTTTATACTTCACAAAGCGAGTGATCTCATCCTCGCTTGTCCTTTCCTCCAGCGTGGGCACAATCGTGTTAAAGACATATATGATTTTCTTCGTCGTGAGAATAATTCTCGAATTATGGAGCCAATTGGTGTTGTTAGGACCAGTGAGGTGGTTGGCATCAAGTATGCCATGCAGGGGGTTTGCGAGCGACATGTTTAAGATATAGCACAAATAAATAACATGCAGATTTTATAAAAAAATACTAATTAAGATATGGACTTCTATCTTAATGTACTCCCACTATTTTTCTAGCGAATCACGTGACACCCTCAATACGTGAGATGGAAGTCTTCAACATACTCTCAATGGGGATCAGGATCCAATCGACATCTTAGTGCAACCTCGAGTGACTCAGCCAATTACACTAAGCCCGAAAGGTAGACAACTCTTGTCAATCATAACTCCTTGTGATTCCCGTCATATTCGGCCTCTGAATCATCATGGTCTTGACTGCTCAACCAACCATGAAGTTCAGTTAAGTCATCACCATCGTTACAAGATGAGTTTGATTCAATAGATATGCTCTCAACTACTCGACCAAGTCAGACCATGTCATCAGGTCACCGATGACATCTTTATGTTATAGGCAAGAACTCGATCATGTAGATAGGTGAGTCTCGAGGGACTCAACCAACTCAACCTATGTCGTGATTCAATTTCTTCCTATAACGATGGAAGGCAACGTGGGTAAATCTTATTGCCTCACACTTACTGACTTAATATTATCGCAGAGGGGTTTTTGTTTAGTATCATATCGTATTAGAACCCTTGTGGATTCTAAGATTGGGGTGATCTCTATAGGGGATTGGCCTCCTTGGAACTCTATAGGGGTTCCACCCTCCAAGTTGCTGCTCAAAGGTTGCTGAAAGGATTCATCTATTCATAAAGAAAATTTGATGATTACAATGCTATTTAAAGGCCTTCTAAACCCTAATTCCTAATAGGACTCCCACTCCAAGACTCCTACTCCTAACAACTCCTAATGTAACTCTAAGTAGCAACCTCCAACCGACCTATCTAGGTGTGGTCAGTTGCTTATTTGTTTCCTAATCTTATTCTAACTTAAACCCTCCTCACCCAACCCATCTTTAACTAGGATAAGGGGTGGTTAATTAGGATGACATGTATCTTATTCTTTCCTTCAAAAATATCTTCCTCTAAACTAATCCTAACCTAGCTGGCCTCCTTACCTCTTTAATAAGGGTCGACTAGATAGGATTTACATGAATGCCCTTAGGATTTATATATTTGCCCTCTTCAATGAAACTAAATTAAGACTCCCCTAGCTAGACTCCTAATAGACCCATCCTCTTCAAATTAGTCTTGTATCGAGGCTGACACTTTATGAATTCTAGGAATTTGATCTTCAAGTCGTCATAGTTTTCCCAAGTGGCATCTTCCGTTGGTAGGCTCGGCCACTATATTAGCACTTATTAGTGAGTCATCATCGTCGAGTCACGATCCATTGATCAATAATGGCACTCAATTGGGTCTAGAGCTCTCCTTGGGTAGTTATATTTGGTAGGTGATTTTGGGCTCTCATTTTGTCCCAACTTAAGCTTCAAACACGACACATGGAAGGCTGGGTGGATTCGGGAGCTGGCGAGTAAGTCCAATTTGTATGCTACTGCTCTGATGCGCTCCAAAATTTGGTAGGGTCCATAGAACAAAGGTGAAAGCTTCATGGATGCTCTGGTCTGGATCGATGTTTACTTGTATGGCTGGAGCTGTAGAAAGACCCAATCTCCCATTGAAAATTCTATTTTGCCTTTGTGTTGATCATATTGTTATTTCATCCTTGCTTGAGTTTTTTCTTGTGATGAGGGTAGCCCTTCAATGAAGTCCATCGATATATTGGTCCATATTGAGTCCGAGATGGGTAGAGGTTGCAGCTTTTCGGGGCTTGCCACTGTTTCGCCTTTATGTCGCTAACATACATCACATTGTGCTATAAATTCAGTAATAATATTTTCATCCCTACCCAATAAAAATTTTGCTTAATTCTCTTATAGGTTCTAAGGAACCCGGAGTGGCTAGCCATGGGTGTGGAATGCATCTGTTGAAGGATGATCTTTATGTGAGTAGAATTCGGCACAAGCACAATGTATCCCTTATAACATAAGTCTTTTGAGTCCCAATTGTAATGAGCCATAGAGCTTAGTTCTTCCTCCAATTTTTTTATGATCTTACTAGTCTCTGGATCATCTTGTCATTCCCTCCTAATATCCTCAAGGAAGTCGCTGGTTGAAAGTGAAACGACCAAAAATTCAGCTTACTCGGGTAGCCGCGAGAGCACATCTACAGCAACATTCTCTTTCCAATTTTTGTAAGTTATTTCACAATCATATCCAAGAAGTTTTGTTAGCAATTATTGCTATTCGGGGGAGGATATCATCTGCTCCAAAAAATATTTTAGACTCTTGTGGTCGATGCATATTCGCCATGTTTCGTTCTTCTTTCGTATGAGGAGCACTGGTGAAGAGTCGGGGCTGCAACTTTGTTGAATGACTCCTTTTTCGAGCATCTCATTTCATTTATAATCCTTTCTATTTCATCTTTTTGGAGATAAGGATACTGATATGGCCAAGTGTTTGCTGGAGGTTTGCTCGAAAGAATTGGGATACGATGATCATGCCGACGGGTAGGAGGTCAGCCGGGCAGTTCATCAAATATTCCTAAAAATTCAGCAAGCAAGGGAAGTAGTTTTGAGTCTTCAAATTTAGTAGGCTCCTTCATAGATTGCTACTTAAGTTGTATTAAGAAGCCACTGCATATCTTGTGCAAAACTTTCTCCATTCATCGTGTGCAAATCATTGATACATCGCTCCACTCAATAGCACCTATTTTCCTTTACTATAAAATTTCATGATTAATTTTAAAAAATTTAAGGAAATATCACCTAATATCATCAGTCATTTGATGCCAAGTACGACCTCACAATCATCAAGAGGGAGGAGGAAAAAATATGTAATTATCTCTTGATCCTGCAGCAGCAGTTTAACCTGCGAGCACCTGTGATCACAATACAAAATTCGTCCGTCGGTGAACTTAACATCAAACCTGCTGCAATCCTCCATAGGTAAGGCCATCCGAACAGCAACCTTGTTGTTCATAAAATTATTAGTGATCCCAATGTTAATAAGGATGGTAATCGGTTGTTGCTTCAGCAATCCTCCCACTTTCATCGTTTATGGGTTTGCATAGCCAGCAAGAGCATGCATCGTAATATCAATCGATTATTGTTCTTCAACTGTGACCTCTTCCTCATACTCCCAGACCTCCTCCTCCATATCTTCAAGAGGTTCAATCAGCAGGAGGCGCCCCTTTTTGCAGCGATGATCATGGCTCCACGGTTCGTCACAAGACCGATAAAGACCCTTTGCCGATCAGTCACATAGTTCTTCTTTCGTCAATTTTTGGTAGCAAAGGATGGCTGGGAGCAAAAGGAGGTTTATATGCGATGAGCCTAGGAGTGGTTATCATCCTCCGAGTATATTGGTTAAGCCGTTCCCCTTGTATTCGGGCGAAAGAAATTACAGTCGACATGGTACAGGGCTGTCGCACCTTAACCTCCCCTTTTATATCCATCTTGAGTCCTTCGATGAATATTCCTAACAATTGTCGGTCAGTCCAATCACAAGCAAGATAGGATAATTGTTCAAACTTGGTTTGGTACTCTTGGATCATGGAGATCTGTCAGATCTTTGCGAGTTGGCCATCGATATTTTCATACTCCATTGGTCCGAAGCGGTTCAACAGTGTGTTCTTAAATTGATTCCACGTCGAAGCCCCATGATTATATTCCAGCCAATTGTACCATTGAATAGCATCTCCTTCAAGGTGGATTACAGCGATGTCTACCATAGAATCATCCGAAGTTCGATAGTAGCGAAAATAGCGTTCAACGCGTGAAATCCATCCCATCGGGTCTCCTTCTTCCCATCAAGGGAAGTCCACCCTCATACGTATAGCATATCTGAGGGCTATTCCTCCTTCTCGGTAAGCCTCTTTGAGCTATCCCCTTGTTGAAATTTGGTTGGGCTGGGTGATTGTCCAATTTTGAATTCCATGAACAAAGCGCGCAATTTGTCCTCCAAGTGAGATTCAAGCCGAGATTCCAACGCCTCAAATTTGGCATCAATTGGATCTTGAGAAACCATGACATATGTCTATAGATCAGTGATGTCTTTGTCATTTTTCTATTGACGAGTTAATGGCATGGGGTGGTGGAAGGAGTCCATAAGTGTAGAGAGCCACTAAAAACCCTTGAGGCCCTGCCTTAGTGGGTATTGGATCTTTATCCAATAACCCACTAACCTTACATTATTGGATCTCAATCCAATAATCTCCTTAGGCCTATAATTGGGCCTCAAGCAAGGAGTCCATCAGTGTATGATCTCATCTAATGAGAATAAGGGCTAATTGGATTTCTATCCAATCCTCTATTCGTTGAAGCATCCACCATATGTGTGTGACCCTCTAGGCCCGATACCGAGCTGGCCATGAGTTGCTCCCATCAGAACTCCTTCTGATATAGTGAATTATTATCTCCATAATAATTCATTCGACTCATTGACTATGGACGTACTATGCCACTACATCATAGTCCCCAAATGGTACAAGGGGATCAAATCCATCGGACTTGTTTGTCCACAGTTACCGTGTATCTATAATCTCTCATCCAACTAATATCCCAGAGATCATATATTGGACATGGTACTGTTAGGTTACATACGAAATTCGTCTGAGTATTGCTCTAATCAGATTCTCCCAGAGAACTCCTTTCACAATTCAAATGACCCTGGCTAGGGATTTGTATGAACAAGTACATGTGGGATATTCCTCTTATGATACCAAGAGTGAATGATCATTTATTGACACTCAATTGCCTTCGTAAAGTTGACTACCAATCTTGATAACTGATTATCCCAGATCTGGAACTTTTCAAACCTATAAGTTCAACGTCAAAGAAAGGAGTACTCAAATATGGTATCCTTGGTGTCTCATGTCTAAGAACAAGATACACAACTGGGACTATGGAATCGTTGTTTGACATTAGGTATCATCAACCATACAATATTCCATAAGCGGATCAATCGGTGAACTCATTCTCCAAATGAGCACCTACACTATATCCTTAGTCTCTCCACACAAGTGGCTATGAGACCAGCCGCCTCCATCATATGGATGGGTATATAGTACACCGGTCTGTCCGGTTATCCAGATCTTTTTGTTTATGATTATTATTGACATATTCTCATATTATTTTATCTATTGAATATATATATTGTGATGTCCTTGGTTCTGTGCAATGAGAATCAGATCGTGATGAGATCACGATAATGAGAGAACTCCTTTCACAATTCAAATGACCCTGGCTAGGGATTTGTATGAACAAGTACATGTGGGATATTCCTCTTATGATACCAAGAGTGAATGATCATTTATTGACACTCAATTGCCTTCGTAAAGTTGACTACCAATCTTGATAACTGATTATCCCAGATCTGGAACTTTTCAAACCTATAAGTTCAACGTCAAAAAAAGGAGTACTCAAATAAGGTATCCTTGGTGTCTCATGTCTAAGAACAAGATACACAACTGGGACTATGGAATCGTTGTTTGACAGTAAGTATCATCAACCATACAATATTCCATAAGCGGATCAATCGGTGAACTCATTCTCCAAATGAGCACCTACACTATATCCTTAGTCTCTCCACACAAGTGGCTATGAGACCAGTCACCTCCATCATATGGATGGGTATATAGTACACCAGTCTGTCCGGTTATCTCGATGTCCCTCTCGAGTAACCTATGACCAGGATTATTTATGATATGTGTTTAAAGGTGAATCGAACTCATTATCGTGATCTCATCACGATCTGATTCTCATTGCACAGAACCAAGGACATCACAATATATATATTTAACAGATAAAATAATATGAGAATATGTCAATAATAATCATAAACAAAAAGATCGTACAACGTGTCACACGTGCCATCACTCACATGATTGGCTTGCAGGACACTTATAACTAGCATACCTTAACCAACCCCCTTTAACCAAAGTAAGAGGTGGCTAACTTGGGTTACATGTGCCCAATGCCTCATCCAAACATCCTAACTTAGCCGACCTCTTCATCCATTAATAGGGGTCGGCTAGATTGGATTTATATGTGTGTCTCTCAATGAATATAAATTAGGACCTTATTAGCTAGAGTCCTAACACATGTCGAATTCTCTTCTAATAAAATTGAATTTTTCCTCACTTAGTGGTTTAGGAAAAACATCTACTAATTGATGTTTCACATTAATAAAATCTAAAGATATATCATGATTGATCCATAATAAAATGATATTTAATATCAATATGCTTAGTCCTAGAGTGTTGAATAGGATTTTTTTGTCAAACAAATTACACTAGTATTATCGCATTTTATTTGGATGTTTTTCAAGCAAAGTTCTTAATCTCTAAGATATTCTCCATCAAAATTATCTACATATAATATGCACTTGTTGTTATATATTCAGCTTCAGTTATAGATAGTGCAACAAAGTTTTGCTTCTTGGATGATCAAGAAATAAGTGCATGACCTCGAAATTGCCAAGTTCTAAAGGTATTTTTTATATTTATTCTATATCTTACAAAGTCAGTATCAGCATAAGCAATCAAATTAAAGTTATTAGATTTAGTATATCATAATCTTAGAGATGATGTTTCTTTTAAGCACCTAAAATTTTTTGTTTACTATCTTAAATTGAGACTTTTTGGGATTAGATTGAAATTTATATAAAACCCAACACTAAACATTATATCAAGTCTAGTTGTAGTGAGGTATAGTAAAGCCCAACATTATCTTAAACTGAGCTATAGTAAACTACCTATCACGTCTCTATACATTTTTTTATCAATGTATTCTCCTTCATTGTCCATATATAATTTAGTAGAAATACTCAATCATGTGTTGGTAGCCATAATATTTTCCATGTAGAATTATTTTAATAGATTAAGAGTATATTTGGTTGGGCTAATAAAATTTTTATTATTTAGTTGCTTAATTTGTAATCCTAAGAATAATGTCAATTCACTCATTAAACTCATTTCAATTTCTTAGCTCATACTTTTAGCAAATAATTCACATAAAAATTCATTAGTAGAACCAAAAGTAGTATCATCAAAATAAATTTAATAATAAAAATATTATTATTCAAATATTTAATAAATAATATGATTTTGATCTTGTCTCTAAAAAAATATTTGAATAAGAAAGGAGCTAAGCCTCTATGGGCTTGCTTCAACCCATAGAGAGTCTTAGATTATTTATAAATATGGTTTAGAAAAAAATTATTTTTAAATCCAATTGCTCAACATAAACTTCTTCAAAAATAAAACCATTAAGAAAAATACTTTTGACATCCAAATGAAATCATTTGAAAATTTTATAATATGCATAGGCAAGGAGTATCCTTATGGTTTCAAGTCTAGCTACAAGAGCATGTGGGGAAACCATGGAGTGTATCACATGCATAGCGTAATAACAAAAATAAAATTCGTTTCCCAAGATAAGTTTATTGAATCATCGTGTGACGATTAGGAGCAAAAAAAATTTGTGAAACCAAAAACTGCATAACATGTGTGAGATATTCTGATAGGGCCCTAGTAGGGTTGGGTCTTATTCACCTTAGTAGAGTCAATAAAACTCTGTAAAATATAATAAAACCTCCATCTAGTCACTTCTATCTTATAAAGAAGTAAGGCTAGGGTTTACTTGGGGTCTTAGGGTTTAGTAGTCGTCGCCCCCTTTATCGGACTGGTCGGCTAGGGTTTCCACCTGCTAGAGTTAGCTATGCAGCCAATCAAGCCGCCGCCTACCATATTAGGGCAGGTCGGCTATAAGAGGGGCAAGGGGGTAAATTCACTTAGGAAAGTACCCCCCCCCCCAGGGCTAGGGTTTTGAGCCCTATATAAGTTGTAGCCTCCACCTCTTTTCAATCAAGCAAGAATCATCTTATTTCAGCCTTTGTGCCGAGTTCTAGGAGGGAGGAACCCCTATAATGTTCTAACGGTTTATCCCCATTAAAGATCAAATTCTATATAGCTCCTTTTGGGGTTCTATCATTTGGTATCAGAGCGATGTTCCTGCTGCCCCTATTGCCATCTCTACCGCCTCCACCCATCCAAGCAATTCCCATAATTGCCTCAAGACGTCGCCTCCACCGTCATCCCCAAACCACAGATCTATCAATCTGCTGCTGCCCCCTCTACGTTTGCTTTGAAGATCTGGTAAAAATTATATCACCCACACCTTGTTACTACTGCAAACCTTTATCCTTGCGTTCCAAAGAAAATTTTGTATCCTTGCTTCGTTGCGAATTCTTTCCATCATAAACGTGATCATTGTTTCGAAGGGGAATTGCTGCAGAAAATTTTAGCCACGAAGAGGCTTATTGAAATAGGTCTTTTGAGTATCATTTGTGAACAAAATTTTTACATATTCTCATAGATCAACTTAGCCTCCATCTAAGATTGATGTATCATGAAAATTATCTCAGAAACCGATTTTATATTGTTGTAATTCTTTGCTACGTATTGTTAAAATTTATGACAAAGAATCTGCCTTCTTTCCTTACATCGATTTTTCTACTGTTATGCTGCCAAAATTTTGTTGATCTAAATTACTGCTACCATTCACATCTGAAACGAGGACTTGTTGAAAAATTGATGCATATTTTCCTCAGGTTTTTCTCTGGAATTTACATCAAGAATCCATTGGTTCTCCGACGCAAATTCTGTTCGGTAAGATAGCACATACATAGCACTTTCTTCATCGAATTCTGTTCGGTAAGATAGCACATACATAGCACTTTCTGCATATTTGTGTGTTGTCTCTTTCAGTTTTTTTTGGACTCTCTTTCTCTCATCCTCAAACCCTACCATCACAATCTAAAAAACCTATCAAACCGTAGCCAAAAATCAATCCTAATCAGCTCCAAAAATAGCCCTAACCGCAACATACTTCCTTACCGATCCACCTACTTTGTTAGCCAACCTTCCTTACTGATCCGCCTACATTTTCAGCTAACCTTCCTTATCAATCCACCTACCTTTTCAGCCACCCTACGTTACCGATCTACCTATCTTTTCTGCCACCCTTGCTCCAAAAACAAATCCTAATCAGCCCCAAAAATAGCCCTAACCATAGCCTACTTCCTTACCGATCCACCTACCTTTTCAGCCAACCTTCCTTACCGATCTACCTACCTTTTTAGCCACCCTTGCTCTGAAACCTCTCATGCCCTTAACCCGACAGCAAAAGAAAAGCGTCAACATTACAGATCTGGAGGCTTATACTATGGTAACAGAGGAGGCTATCGATGTCAAGTTTGAAGCCTTTGAGACCCACATGGAAGAAAAAATTTGTGCTATCTTCATTGAACTCAGCATGGGCCGACCACCGAGCCCAAGGAAATCACAGCAACGGGAAACCTCAGATCGGAGAGAAGAACTCCAAGAATAAGGAGGCACTACAATTGATCCATACAATCCACGCATGAGGGTGGACTTCCCTAGATGGGAAGAAGGAGACCCGATTGGTTGGATCTTGCAAGCAGAGCGCTACTTTCGGTTTCACCGAACCGCCAACATTGCCATGGCAAAAATTGCAACCATCAATCTTGAAGGAGATGCAATTCAGTGGTTTGATTGGTTCGAGCACACCCATGGAGGCTGAACCTAGCGGCAATTCAAGGAAGGACTATTGAACCGCTTTAGACCGATAGATTACGCGAACATCGATGGGCACTTAGCAAAGATCTGACAAACCACCATCGTACAAGAGTACCAAACGAGGGTTGAATGATTACCAAACCCATGACTTGTCTGAAAAGCAACTTCTAGGAACTTTTATTGAGGGCTTAAAGCTGGAGATACGAGGAGAAATGAAGACACGACAACCATACACTCTGATGGCGGCTATCTCCTTCACGTGGCTAGAAGAAGAATGCTTGAACCACGAAGCCCAAACGATTAGGGTAACTCCCCGAATAGCAATGCCGAAGCCTTCAGCCCCCTCTACTAACATCCAAGTCCTTGCACAAAAAAAAAAGACAAGAGACGAACTTCGGGAGCGATCCGTGAAGGGACTATGTTGGCACTGCAATGAGCCGTGGAGCTGCGAACATCGTTGTAGGAAAGGCCGACTTCTTGTGATAGAACTAGTAGAGGATGAAGACATTGAACTACTTGAAGAAAGTCTCAAATCTGAAGAAGAAGTCACAGAAGAAGAGCCCCAACCGGCCGACTTTATGGTGCACGCTCTAGCCGGCTACTCCAACTCATAGACAATGTAAGTGGGGGGACTTCTCAAGCATTAATCCATCACCGTTCTCATAGATACGGGCGGCATAAATAACTTCCTCAACAGCAAGGTTGCTGCATGTATGGTGTTTCAAATCAAAAGTTACAACAAATTCGAGGTAAAGGTTGCCGACGATCGAATTCTTAAGTGCGACCAACAGTGCCCGCGGGTGAAATTGCTCCTACAAGACCAAGAAGTGGTAGCCGACTTCTTCCTCCTACCCATCAATGACTATGAAGCCGTGCTTAGGATTGAATAACTTACAACATTAGGTGACATTTCTTGGAATTTCTCTAAGTTAATCATGAAGTTCTATTGTAAAGGTAGGTCACCTTATGAGGCAAGCGCGAGAGCCATATCTCCACCATTTCGACACAACGGATGGAGAAAGTTTTGCACAAGACACATGGTGGCTTTTTTATGTATATCTAGCAGCCATCAGAGAAGAAGAACGTGCAAGTTACAGATCCTAAGCTTGCCCAATTCCTAGAGGAATTCACCGATATTTTCACTGAGCCGCATGGACTTCCTCCTACCCGGCAGCAAGATCATCACATACCTATACTCCTGGGTCAACCTCCAGCAAATTCAAGGCCGTACCGCTATCCTCACTTGCAGAAGGATGAGATTGAGAACATAGTTAAGGAGATGCTTGACACTAGAGTAATTCAGCCAAGTTGATGTCCCTACTCCTCGTCGGTGTTACTAGTATGCAATAAGGATAGTACATGGCAGATGTTTGTTGACTATCGGGCTTTGAACGCCATCACCATTAAGGATAGATATCCAATAAAAGTAGTGGATGAGCTATTGGATAAACTGAAAGGAGCCTGAGTCTTCACCATATTAGACCTCCGCTCTAGGTACTATCAGATTCGGGTATGCACTGAAGATATTTCGAAAATGATATTTTGTACACATACCGACCACTACGAATTTTTGGTAATGCCTTTCGGACTTACAAATGCTCCTTCTACCTTCCAAAGCCTGATGAACAATATTTTTATGAGGTTTTTATGGAAATTTGTGTTAGTATTCTTTGATGACATTCTCATTTATAGTCTTACACTTGACATATATTTTCAACACTAACGAATTATTATAACGACTCTTCGAGAGAATATCCTCTACGTTAAACAATCAAAGTGCAGCTTCTTACAGCGAAAAGTAGAGTACCTTGGACACTTTATATTAGAAGATGGAGTGGCAATAGACTTTGCAAAAATCGAAGCAATGCAAGGATGGCAGAGGCCTATGAACGTAAAATCACTATGTGGCTTCCTTAGACTTACGGGCTACTATCGAAAGTTCATGAAAGACTATGGCAAGATCAGTGCCCCACTCACTTCCTTATTGAAGAAAGACTCCTTCAAGTGGTCAGACAAGACATCCATAGCCTTCGAACAGCTTAAGGTAGCCATGACGATGATGTCAGTTCTACCACTGCCCGATTTCAGTCGACCCTTCGTGATCGAGGCTGACGCATCCGAAGTTGGAATTGGAGCTATCCTAATGCAAGATGGCTGACCCCTCGCCTATACCAGCAAGGTCTTGTCTCCCTCTCATCATAAAATGTCCATGTACGACAAAGAAATGCTTACAATCGTACACGTCGTCATGAAATGGAGACCATACCTGATCGACCGATGATTTCAAATAAAGACGGACCACTAGTCTCAAATACTTCTTGGAGCAGAAATTATTTTCCCCAGAGTAGCAAAGAATGGTAACTAAACTCCTTGGTTTCGATTATGAAATTCTCTATTGAAAAGGGAAAGAAATTGTGGTTGTAGATGCGCTATCACGGCTACTAGAGCAAGTCAAACTTTCAGCTATCTCCCTTCCACCAACTTTCTTGAAGACATTAGGGAGGAATGGAAGGAGAGCCCAGAGACCCAAGACATCATAGAGAAATTGGAGAAGGATCTGGGTGCCATTAGCCACTACACTTGGGATTCAAGGGACCCACGCTACAAGGGTCGAATTATGCTTGTTCCCTCTTCTCCTTGCATCAAAATTATTATGCATGAATTGTACTCTTCACCATCAGCAGGGCACTCCGGCTTCTTGAGAACATACAAGAGGGTGAAGCAAAACTTCTATTGGAAAGGCATGAGGAAATCTATTTGTGACTATGTGGCCAGTCCAGGAAAACTACAACCATTACCTATACCAGACTCAGCATGGATCGACATTTCCATGGACTTCATCGAAGGGCTGCTACCATCGTAAGGTAAAAGTATGATCTTTGTGGTGATAGATCGCTTAACAAAGTATCTTCATTTTTATGCTGTGAAACATCCTTATACTGCTGCTAGGATCGCCCAACTCCTCATGAAAAATATTATTAAACTACATGGGATGCCAAGGTCAATTATGAGCGGCCATGACAGAGTATTTATATGTAAATTTTGGACCGAGTTGTTTCAACTGTAGGGCACCTAGCCTAAAACGAGCACAGCCTATCATCCATAGACATATGGTCAGACAAAAGCGGTGAACATATACCTAGAGATTTATCTACGATGCTTCACTAGTGATCGACTAAAAGAGTGGATAAAGTGGCTCCCTTGGGGCAAATGATGGTACAACATGACCTATCATTCCTCAACCAAATGTACACCCTATGAGGCGTTGTATGGTCGACCCCCCTTGTAATACCAAAATATGTAATCGGTGCGGCCAAAGTAGAATAGGTTGACCAAAATCTAATGGATAGAGATAAGCTCCTATAAAACTTAACGGCCGCCTAAGCCCGTATGAAACAACAAGCCGACACTCAGCGAAGCGAGCGAGAATTTTCGATAGGAGATTGGGTCTATCTTCGCCTATAACCATACAAGCAGTTGTCCATCAACACAAGAGTCTCGATGAAACTATCTCTTAGATTTTATGGACCATATCAGATCATGCATCAGAGCTATGGCATATAGACTAAATCTACCAGAAGATGCCAAGATTCATCCCGTCTTTCATGTGTCCTGCTTAAAGCCCAAACTGGGAGAACATGAGTCAGCTTAGACCCAATTGCTGAGCACCACAAGTGATAGAGTTATTAAAGCACAACCACAAGCCATCCTCGACCAGAGAATTGTGATGCGCTTACAATGCCCTTCAACCGAAGTACTAGTGCAATGGAGTAACTTACCTTCGGAAGATGCCACATGGGAGTCTTACGAGGAGCTGAAGACCCGGTTCCCAGAGTTCATGGACCCTCAGCCTTGAGGACAAGGCTGATTTGAAGAGGGCAGACTTGATAGGACTCTAGTAGGGTTGGGTCCTATTCACCTTAGTAGAGTCAATAAAACTCTGTAAGATATAATAAAAACTCCCACCTAGTAACTTCTATCCTTTAAAGAAGTGTGGCTAGGGTTTACTTGGGGCATGCTTAGTAGCCACCGCCCCTTTTACTGGGCTGGTCGACTAGGGTTTCCACTTGCTAGAGTCGGCTATGCAGCCAACCAAGCCACCGCGTATCCTATTAAGGCAAGTCGATTATAGGAGGGGTAAGGAAGTAAATTCACTTAGGAAAGCACCCCCCTAGGGCTAGGGTTTTGAGCCCTCTATAAGCTGTAGCCTCCACCTCTTTTCAATCAAGTAAGAATCATCTTATTTCAGCCTTTGTGCCAGGTTCTAGGAGGGAGGAACTCCTATAGTATTCCAAGGTTTGATCCCCATCAAAGATCGAATTCTATAGAGCTCCTCTTGGAGTTCTATTACGTTCTCACCTAGGGGAGATCGTATATCCCTGAAATCACAGATCCAAGTTCATAGATGAAGGAGGTTAGATGTCCTCCTCACTAGCGATGATCAACATGACAAATAAAGCGACGATACTCCTCCTTTCGTAACATAAATCCTCACAAGTTTTATGCACACCTCACAGTAGTAATCAAGAAGTGGATGATCCCTTTTTGCTATCCTTATGCACCATCAAAGTTAGCTAATGACTGAGGAGGACAGGGAGGGAGGAGAATGGGAGGAGATAGTTAAATGAGTCTAGCCTATGACCCCTTTGGTCCTATCCTATTTATAGAGGTCTCTGTCAACTCAACCCTAATGGATCCTGCTCCAATGGGGATTGAATCTCTATCCAATTATACTAGCATTTTGAATTCTTGGATCTCTATCCAATAATCACTATTAGGTTTCACCCAAAGGATCCAATAAAATAGGGGCTTACTGAATATCCAATAAAATATGGGCTTATCAGATATCTCATATCCAAACATCTACTAATCATAACATCTACTATATGTGTGTGACCCTCTAGGCCCAATATCGAGTTAGCCGTGAGTTGCACCTATCATAACTTCTTTTGACTCAGAACTCTTTCTAACTTAGTGAATTATTATCCTCATAATATTTTACTTAACTCATCGGCTATGGACGTACTAGGTCACTATGTCATAATCCATAGACGGTATATGAGGACCTAATCCATTGGACCTGTCTGTCCTCAATTATCATGTACCTATAGTCCCTCATTCATTTGATACCCCAGACACTATATATCAAACATGGTATTCAGGCCCCATATATAATATATCCGAGTCTCATTCTAATCGGATTCTCTTGTTGAACTCTTTTTTTCTCATCCTGAATAACCATGACTAAGGATTTTTCTAAGTGAGAGCACATGAGATATTCCTCTTATGATGTCAAGAGTGGATGATCCTCTATTGACACTCAATTATCTTGTAAGGTTTGATATTATTCCCAATAACCGATTGTGCTAGATCAAAAACTTCAAGATCCATAAGTCTGGTATCAAAGAATAAAGTACTCAAATAAGACATCTTTGGTATCTCAAGTTTAAGAATCAGACAAACAATTGGGATTACAGAATTGTTGTCTAACAATTAGATATCATTAACCATTCAACATTCCCTAAGCGGATCAATCGGTCAATTCATTTTCTAATGAGCACCTGCATTATATCCCTAGTATCCCTACATAAGTAGCTACGAGACCAGTTGCCTCTATCATATGAATGGGTATAAAGCACACCGATTTGTTTGGTTATCTTGATGTCCCTCTCGAGTTAACTATGACCATGATTATTTAGGATCTATGTTTAAAGGCGAGTTAGTCTTATTATCATCATTTTATCATGTTCCAATTCCTATTGCACAGATCTAAGGACATCACTATATATTAATCCAATAATAATAAAAAATAAAAAATATCATAATATCAATAACTAAAAAGAGTGCATAATATATCCCATATGTGATTGGCTTATAGGGCACTTATGACTAGCAATCTCCCACTTGACCTCAAGCCAATCACTCACATGTATGATCTCATTAGGTCTTGGTGTCGCTCAAAGATAATCTGAGATAATGACTTTGTTAGTGTATTTGTAATATTATCTTCGGATAGAACTCTTCCCGCTGCTACATCGTTGTTGGCTATGATTTCTCTGATCAAGTTGAACCTCCTCAAAATATGCTTTGACTTCTGATAAGACCTAGGTTACTTCGCTTAAGTATTTGCCTCATTGTTATCATAATATAAGGGAATTAGCTCCTCGTTGCCCGGTACAACTCCTAGATCTGTGATAAACTTATTCATCCAGATTCCCTCCTTTGCTTCTTCTGCAATAATAATATACTTTGTCTCTATGGTCGAGCCAGTAGTAATATCTTGCTTGGAACATTTTCAGCTTGCTGCTCATCCATTCAAGGTAAACATACACCCTGAGTTTGACTTGCTATCATCAATATTGGACTAGAAACTCGAGTTTGTATAGCCCTCAACATTGAGGCAACTTCCTCTATATACCATTAAAATATTTTTAGTCTTTGTCAAGTACTTAAGGATACACTTTACTGCTCTTTAATGTTCTAAACATAGATCCATCTTATATATGCTTGTGATGCTTAGAGCATATGCTATATCAGGCCTAGTACATAGTATAATATACATGATAAATCCTATTACAAAGGCATAAGATATCATATCCATGTATGTCCTTTCTTCAATAGTCTTTGGGGTCATACTTCTAAAAAGTGATATTTTATATCTCATCAGTATGAGACCTCTCTTATAATTTTGTATACCAAACCTTTTGATGATGGATGGTGTCTATATACTTAGACTAAGACAAGCCAAGCATCCTCTTGGATCTATCTCTATAGGTCTGAATCTCTAAAATATAGGATGTCATCCACATAACATCGAAAAGGTGACAGTGTTCTCACTTACCTTTCTATACACATAAGGCTCATCTTTGTTAACGAAGTTATAAGATATGATAATCTCATCAAATCTTATGTTCTAACTTGGGGAAGCCTGCTTTATTCTATAGATTGACTTGAGTAATTTGCACACCTTATCTGAACTTTTCTTGGATACAAATCCCTTAAGTTGTATCATATACACCTCCTCCGAAAGATTACCATTGAGGAACATGATTTTAACGTTCATCTGCTAGATATCATAATCATAATATGCTACAATGGCTAACAGAATTCTTATGGCTTTTAGCATGGCTATGGGTAAGAAGGTTTCATCGTAGTCAACACCTTGCCTTTGACGATACCCTTTAGTCACTAGCCTTGCCTTATTGGTCTCCACCATTCCATCTCCACCATGGCTATGGGTAGGAAGATTTCTTCTTAAAGATCCACTTACAACCAATAGGTATGATACCCTCAAGTGCATCAACAAGGTTCCAAACATTATTGGAGTATATGAAATTCATCTTAGGATTCATGGCTTTTTGCCACTTTCTAGAATCTATAATTGTAATAGCCTCATCGTAGGTCTGAGGATCAGCATCCATAATATCTTCTCCTTGATATGTCCTACATATCTCTCATGAGGGTGGGATACTTTGTCCGACCTATGTAAAGTTAGAACTTGTATGCTAGGTACCTGAATAGACTCGTCCTTCAGAATGATGCTTGAGCTATGTTCACCAACCTCGCTCAACTTTATTACGCTCACATTATTTTCACTAAGAATATGTTCCTTCTCAAGAAATACCACCATCTTGGCAATAAAAACCATTTGGTCCTCAAGGTAATAGAAATAGTACCCACAAGTTTCTTTTATGTATCCCACAAATTTGCATCATTCTATCTTTAGTTCTATCTTTACGGGATTATCTTCGAACGTGGGCAGGGTAGCTCCAAATCTTAACAACCTTATGATCGAGCTTCTTCCCTTATATATCTCATATAATGCCAACACTACCGATTTAGTTGGAACTTTGTTCAGAAGGTAAGCTGTGGACTTTAGGGTGTATTGCCATAATGAGATGGGTAAGCCAACAAAACTCATCATTGACTGCACCATGTTCAATAGTGTGCGATTCCTCAATTCTGATACACCATTGAGCTATGGTGTTCGAAGAGTCCATTGGGATAAAATCTCATGGTCTTTAAGGAACTAGGTGAACTCTGTACTCAAGAATTCACCTCCTCGATTTGATCGAAGAGTCTTAATACTCTTTCTTGTCTAGTTCTCTACATTATTCTTATATTCCTTAAATTTCTCGAGGGCTTCGGACTTATACTTCATCAAATACACATGTTTGTACCTAGAGAAATCATTAGTGAATGTAATAAAGTATGAGTAACCTCCTATGGTCTGAGTTGATATAGGACCACATATATCTATCTGTATGTACGAGTTCTAGCAACTCAGTGGCTCTCTCTCTCTCTGATTCCACTAAATGAAGAGTTGGTCAATTTCTCTTGAAGGCAAGATTTGCATATTGCATATAATTCATAATATAATGGATCTAAATATTCATCATTCACCAACCTTTGGATTCTTCCCTCATGGATATGACCTAGCCTACAATGCCACAAATGTGCATCATTCTCCTCATCTTTCTTCCTCTTAGACACACCAACATTCATGACATGTGGAGCAACATCTAATATAAATAGACCATTTATTATGTTCTTATACTGATTATCTCATCATCTAAAATTAATGAACAATTATTGTTCTAAAAAAACTAATCTATATCCATTATTTATTAAATAAAAAATAAAAATAATATTTTTGTTAATAGAAGGAGTAAAATAACATGCATGTAATGCAATAATAGCTCTAACAAGTAGATGTAGGGTGACCTTGCCAATAGCAACAATAGTAACCTTTGCACCGTTTCTCATCCTAAGTTATATCTCATCTCTCGTCTGTAGGGTGACCTTGCCAATAGTAACAACAGTAACCTTTCAACCATTTCTCATCCTAAGTTCTATCTCGTCTCTTATCAATCTTCTAAGCCTTGCCAGAACTTGCAATGAATTACAAATATAAGATGCATTATCAGTGTCTAATACTCATGTATTATCATAATTTTCTAACAAATGGAGATTGATCATGAGTGTACCTAAAGCTTCACCAAGCTTCTATTTCATCTTCTTTGGAAGGTACTCTTTGTAGTTCCTCTTCTTTGCCATAGTGGAAGCATAGACCTTTGTCCTTTATTGGGTCCTTCTTAGCAACCTTTGCTTTTTGTGGTTTGCCCTTTACCCTTCTTAAAGGATTTCTCTATCTTTCTTTTTATTTTGCTCTCACCAGCATAGAGAATTGACTTTTTATTATTGATGGTACTCTCAACCTCCCTCAATATATTAAAGAGCTCAGGGAGAATTGCCTCAAGCTCGTTTATGTTAAAATTCATAACAAACTATGAAAAGAAATTTAGGAGGGATTGAAGTATGATGTCCACAAACAGATTATCCTCTAGGACAATTCCTTGGCCTGTGAGCTTCTCAATTCACTCAATCATCTAAGAACATGATTCTGAACTGATATCCATCAATCATCCTAGTGTAGAAAGGCTCTTGGATATCTTATATCGCTATTCTTCCCTGTTCCTCAAACATTTGGCAAACATGAAGGATAACAGAACTAGCATCCATTCTTTCATGTTGTCTTATAGCTTAGGAGTCATAGAGGCCAATATTTAACACTCAACAAGAGTGTATGATTGTTTATGTATGATAGGACCCTAATAAGGTTGGGTTCTCAACTATTGAGTCATGTTGGTCGGCCCAGTCAAGTCAATTAGGAGTCATAGTAGAAGTTGGAGTTTATTTGATTATGAGTCCTAGTAGGAGTTAGAGTATACTTAATTAGGAGTCACAATAGGAGTTGGAGTTTATTTAATTAAGAGTCCTAGTAGGAGTTGGATTCGAAGAGTCTCCATAAATAGGGTGGCTATAACTATTTTTTTTAAGCAATCAAGGAAGAAAATATGTTTTAGCCTATTGGCCAAAATCCTAGGAGGGTCGATCTCCTATAGAGATCATGGTAGCCGATCCCCTCGAAGTGATCGTTTATCCCTCCTTTTTCATCTTCATCTGTAGCCGCGCCCCATCTCTGTTCCAACACTGCTGCCATCTTGTTTCACTGCTCCTTTGTTGCCAGCTATCATGCTTGAGCAAGAAAGGGCCACGCCGCCGACCGCTATTGTCTCTCCACCCGTCGCCATTGGCTGCCGCCTGCCACTCTTCCATGTCGATCGTTGTTGTCCCTCCTTAGCTGCTGCTCCACCCGCTTGTTGTCGCTGCCCTCTTCATTGCCAGTCACCTGCTGCGCTGCCACCTGCCGGCCATACCTGTTGTCGTTCTCATCTATTACCCCCCAGCCCCATCAAAGATCAGCGACATCGATAGTCACGCACAGCAGTGTCGCTGCCCATTTCCTCCCCTACTGCTCCACTCGCTACCTTCTTCCTTCCATGCTCCCTCTCTAGCCTTCTGCCCGACTTCGCTAACTCCAGCCTTCTACCACACCCCCTTGTCAGCGCTTATTTTTCATTATCGAGTAATCGCTCCTCAACGATCATAGCAGCCGCCTTCAACCATCGTCGTCGCCTCCTCTGCAATCACCGTTGCTGCCTCCTTGTTTCACAACCCAGCCCATCTCAAGCCACTTCTGCCTTCAGCTGCACTTGATTTCATCTCTCCGCTATAATTCCACAACTGCTTCCTCTACTATCGTCGCTAGTCGAACTCTTCTCCACTGCCCTTCCCTTCCTCTATCTAGTGCTACCAGTGTCTTATCCCAGCAGCCAAAGACTAGTCAACCTACTATAGTGCTCTTAGCTTCGTTGCTGCCAGCCATACCACCGACCTGTGCCTCTTCCTCGTAGCTCAGCCTCTGCTAACATTGAACTTTGCACCATTAACTCGTATGGCAGGACGTCGGCGCTACATCGATTCCGCCTAGGCTGATTAGCATTCCTCCTCGTGATTTCCATCTTGGCTCACCTCACCTCCACTATGACCGCCACTTTGAGAGCATCGATGGTGACGCTACTAAATCTACCAGAGCCTTGAGCCTCCACCAGTGTAGCTATAGATCTCCGTCTTCGGCTCTGCCCCTCCATCTTAAGAAGCATCTCTACAACAGCTTCACCCTATCTTTTTCAGTTGCACCTTTATAAATTATGCCTTGATCTCCGGTTAAAGGACCTCCTCTTCCTGCCATCGAGGTCTCCTCGCTGCCAGCCTCCCTTGCCTTCTTCCCTTATCCTTCGTTGCCATCTTTGTCCCAACGTCGCCATCTTCCTCCCCTGCCTCTTCCTTGCTTTCCCACCTCCCCTGTCGCTGCTACCGTGGCCCCATTTACCTCCTGTAGCCATAGCCAAGTTGCCAACATCTGGTTCCCTAGCCGCATCACTATCGTTGTCGCCCGCTCCAACCCCCCTTCTTCCTCTGCATGGTGCTACCATCTCCAACCCCTGTCGCAATCAAACGACCCTGTTACCGCTGTCATTTCCCCGTTGTTCTAGTGTTGACCACACCGCTGCTGCCTTCCGCTCCACCCACCCCTGCTTCTGCCTCTACTGCCATCCTCTTCCTCAACCATAAGGATAGCCTAGCCACTGTCACCTCCTCTACAACCAGCAATGTTGCTGCAGTTCCTTGCGATCCCTTTTGCAACAGCCGTAGCAAGCATCACTAGCCACGTAACCAGGATCATAGCCCTTGGTGCTCCCTCAACCCCCCTTCTTTCTATGTTCCACATGGTTTCCCTCCTATGCGTTTGATCACCACCACAACCCTAGCAAATCGCAGTGACGATTTCTTCATCGGAGATGATGTTGTTGCCCTTCTTCTTCCCTGCCCTTGCCACCGCTTGTGTTTTCCCTATGACTCATCTGCTCAGCTTCCTTCCTTTGCTGCCACTATAGTGACCACGGCCGCCAGCGCTTGAGAGCCACCGTCGATGCCTCCTAGTGATCTACAACAACGATTTTTACTCCCCACACAGCAGCAGCTATCGTCACCTTCCAATCTTGGCACCGAGAAGCCACACACCCCCCCACACCTCCCACCATCCCACCCCCCACCCCCCCCCCCCCCCCCCCCCCCCCCCGCCCCGTTGATCTGCTGTAGTGATCAACGCTACCTTCTAGCAGATAGCAACAATAAATTCTTCCCACACATCGCTGCCCTCCAGCCTCGGCAGTAGCAGCTGCAGCCTCGACGACCTCATCCTTGCAGTATCACCACACCACCGCCTTCTGACCACCAGCGTCACAATAGCAAATAGCGAGTAGGGCGGTGTTGATATCCTTAACCTAATATTAGAAATAGGAATTGAATATTACTGATCTATAATCTTATATAATGGCTATTGATGGTTCAATGGAAGCACGATTTGAAGCCTAAATGGAAGAAAGATTGCAAGAACTCTTTAGCAAATTCAGAAAAACTCTATTGGATAGCCCTAACAAATATCAACATGGTGAAAGTTCCAACCTCAAAGGGAGCCGATTTAAAAAATATGATCAAGGGTAAGACACAGGATACCCACACATGAGGGTAGAGTTCCTCCGATGGGGAGATCCAACTAGTTGGGTCTCACGGGTTGAAAAGTTCTTTCACTTCCATAGAACTCTAAAAGAATCTAAGGTGGAAGTAGCTTCAAATTAACTTGATGGTGATGTGATCCAGTGGTATGATTTATACGAGACTTATCACGGAATCCCTTCATGGGGACACTTCAAGAGAGAGCTCATGATTCACTTTAAACTATCGGAGTATGAGAACGTTAATGGACAGCTCACCAAAATCCACCAAAATCCATCAGAGTATGAGTACTAAAGCATATTTGTATGCCTATCGAACCAAACTCAAGATTGGTCCGAGAAATAATTGGTGAGAATATTTATCGAGGGACTTAATCCTAAGATTTAGTGCAAAGTTAAAACTCGCCACCCCTGCACTATGATGGCTGTCATATCATTCGCCCATGTGTATGAAAAAAAATTAATATAGACACTCGTCGAAATAGAAGCTTCAATATACAGGTAATCAGCAAGTCGTCCACCCCATCTATTCCCAGCTAAAACCCAAACATCCAAAAGCTGACCCGAGAAGAACCTAAGGAATGATCAATAAAGGATTTGTGCTCATGTTATGATGAAAACCAATGCACACAAGTGTCACGGGCTTAGCTGATTTTGCCTAAGCCGTGCGACACCCATGCGTGTCCGTCCACAAAGGTCAGTCTTCTCCGAGATCTCCTAGGGTCCCTTAGACTTACAAAAGAGAAAACGGGCCAGAAGAAGCAATTCCAATGGGATCCACAAGCAACTGCTCAAGAAAACACTTTATAAAGCCAGATACAATTTACACCCATGGACATTACAAACTCAGAAAGGTTGCACACAAAGGGTAATGGTCCATTACAGACCGAAGTCCCCACAAATGCTTACAAGAACACTCATATTTATAAGCCAAAATCGATCACAAAGTAAACCAAACTAGGGCTGTTAAGCCTACTGTAAGCCCGCTACTTGCTGTACAAGGTATGTACACAAACCGAAGGACACAGACAAACATGAGCATTTCATCGAACACCTTATTTACATTATTATCCATGACATTCTCCCCCACTTATTCCTTCGACGTCCTCATCGAAGCCATTGTAGATGCTGCATCTCCTCGCATTTTGCTGAATCTTCAATCTTCTGCTTTGGCTGCAACACACCCCTTTGGATGCCAGTCACTCTCTGCCACTGTTATTGAGTAGTTGAACTCTGATTCACCATGCTGCTTCAACTCACCAATGACTGAATCTAGTGTGGGGTTGGCTGAGTTATGCTGATCCTTGTTAGTTCTCGTGGATTCTTCTGATGAAGGAAAAGACCTGCCTTATTATGCACCAGTATCGCAGTATACTCATGTTGCTTGAACTGGGTGGATGCTTGTTGAAACTTTGACGAGCATCGCCTCGCAGACTTTAAGGTTTTTGAGGTCCTTCCTCCATAATGTTTGTCCATTGATCCTTCTTCCATGTTTAGTTATCACTTCCAAGTAGGTTCGCATCACTCCCGCTTTCGATTGGCATTCAATTGGAAAATGAAGCGGACAATCTACTCTCAGTAGTACTGATCACCAATGGTGAGGATTTGACAACTATTATCTTCCATAAGCTTTCTTTGAAGGGTCACTGAACTTATGCATAGCTCCTCTGCTAGATAAGTAAGGGAACTGGGATACTTGACTTCACCCATTCTCTTAGTAGTTGAGAAGGCAAGGCTACTTGGCTTCGCTCACCTTCTCGAGTTAAGAGAATTGAGGTACTTAGTTTCGCCCATTCTCCTGAGTTGAGAAGGCAAAGGTTACTCGATTTCGCCTGCCTCCTTGAGTTTATACTTCATGCATTGAGCTGGGTACTAATATTCACCCGCTCTTTGCTCACACTTCTGAAGCACTTGAAGTGTTTGCACTCCTTGCATTGAGTTAGCTACTGTGATTCGCCTTCCCACTGTCATTGAACTTCTGGAATGCAAGAAGTTTTTCTCGAAAAGAGCAAAAAGTTTAACCCAACTTGGAGTCCTCCAACTTGGAGTAAGTCTTTGATAGTTCTGGTCGCCTCTGGGATTGTACCGTCTTCTCCATCACCTTTGCTGCCTACTCCTCTGAGTAGAAAAGGTATAGTACCATGTACTACCTACTTCGTTCCTTAGTCGAGCACTCTTGTATCAACATGAAGTCCCTCGTTTTCAACTATCTTGATGAGAAGTCCATTGACATCAGTCTTATGAAGTTCCTTGGCCTCTGCCCTTCCGCCCTGTCTTGGTACTTGGAGTTTGCCTCTACATTCTCCACCTCCTCGGTCCCTTTTACGGCCAATGCTCTCCCTCCATGAGAGTAAGGGATCGATAACTCCACGGAAGTCCTGCCTCTGCGGTACCATGGTGCTGCTGCCAAGCCCATAGTCCTACTATCCGTTACCTTGCATCTTCATGTCTTCCTTCGCGATTAGTAGATCCGCCTTTGCGGCACTGTGGTGCTCCTCCGAGTCCACCTCCTTTCTAACCGACGCTTTGCTTTTGGGTAGCTGAGCCCCACTGGACTCGTTGTAGCTTCCTCGCTCTTTTCGACCACCTGCTTCAACACTACTGTGTCCTCTTAGCAGTTCTTCTTGGTTGATGGAAAGATAGACTGCAACTCTCATGCATGGCCTCCGCCATCTTGTTCAGGGCTCACACCGATTCTATTCTCCTTAGCTTCCTTGGTAGCAACATTCGCTTACTCGGCCTTGTCCTTTGACTTGCCGGGCTCCCTTAAGAGAATGTGAGCACTGAAGCATCCAACTCTCCAGTCGCTCTGATCATACCTTTGTATAATCAAATCCCCTCCATGGGACTCACTGGTACTTGCAATCTGACTTCTCCCTTGGAGGTACATAGCCCTCATATGCTAATGACCAAGGCTTTCATCTGATGCAAGCTTCATTGCGCACACACGGAAGACCCGCCTCTGTGGTACCATGGCATTCACCCCTTGAATCCACAGCCCTTTTTGTCATTGCATTGTTCACCGAAGTGGAGCTCCTAGTAGCTCCTGATCATTCACATGATCACATCCCCCTCCATGGGACTCCCTAATACTTGCATTTGGACTTCTTCCTCGGTGGTATACAGCCCCTATATGCTGATGATTAAGGCTTTCATCCAATGCAAGCTCTGATGCACACACGAAGACTCACCTCTGTAGTACCACAACATTCACTCCTTGAATCCATAGTCCTTCTTCTTGTTGTGTAGTACACCAAAGTGGAGCTGCCAATAACTCTGGAACATACCTCTGCATGATCATATCCCTCACGGGACACGATCGCCTCTGAACTACTCCACTACGATTTGCTACACCGTATCGCCTCCTAGTGACATCTCCATTACATATAGATTCTCATGTGATGAACTCGGACTATGACTTCTCCATGTGTGGCCTCTACCAACACATCGTAAGGCCTCCGCCATCTCTGATTTTTGGTTCGCTCCCTTGGCAATTCACTTTCGTCCACCCACTCTTAGGTTAGACCTGGATGAAGCATAGATCTAAGACAGTCCGTCGCCTAGTAACTCTTGAAGTCCCTTGATTTCGCTAGAATTGGTCCGCCATTATTTGGATCATGGGCCTCTATCCCCTACCAGCACAATCTTTGCTATGCACCACTTCTTCCTAACAACTCGAATGGTAACACTATGGCATATTCTTCAAGAGTACTCGTCTCTGCGTCCTCTACCCCATGCTAAGGTATCCTGATCCCAACTTCGCCTCCGTAAGTTGAATCACCTTAGTTACTCCATCCAATGCATCTCTGAGGTAACTTGCATGTGCCTCAAAGCTCCCTTTGTCTTTGGCACCATACAAGATAAGTTCGCCCTATCAGAATAAAGAACCCATGGAACAACATAATCTCACTCTTGCCTCTACAAGAGTTCATGCCCTTGACCTCTGTCTAAGGAAAGCTCTGTGCCTCCGCTCCATGTTCTATCTTCTATGTCGACTCCCTTCATGCGACTTGGATACTTCACTGAGTTTCACCCAAGTCGCTCCGCTCCTCGATTTGCATTGATTTGATAGTGGCCCTCGTGTCCACCATTCTACGGGTCAACCCTCCATTGAGTTCGATTTCCACACTGACTCTAAGTGTGCCTTCATAAGATGTTGCCTTGGATTGCTCCCCCACTTGATCTCGAAATGCATCCACTAATGTATTACCTCATCGAGATCATGCGATGACTCTTCGTCGCTCGCTCAGTCCGTTGAGCTTTGTGGAGATATTACTTTGAGAAACTCTCCCTCAATATGTGCGGTTTGTTGCACATGATTCTCCCTCTAGAGAACTGGGACCTATCCCTCCTGGATATCTATTCTGTTGGAGCAACTTTCCTCTTGACATTCTTCCCACTGGAAGTTTTAGAGACCACTATCCCCTTTGGACTACTCCGTCTTGCTGAACATCTTGTGCCTTGTTCTGCCCCCGCAAATGCACTTGCTAAATTGCGACTCTTCGCCAATACAGTCCCCATTGCACCCTTCAAGGTCTAGCAATTGGTTGAACTTGTTGCACACTTCAGCCACCTATGGACGTATCATTTTCATGCTAAAGTAAAAATTCTGATGCTCCATGGCATCGAGTTTCGATCGCGCCTTGGATGGGCATAAACACTTTATCGTCCGTGTACAAGCCCTTGCATGAGTACCGAAGCCTTCGAGTTAGCAATTCCTCTCACCTCTGTGAGCTTTGCATAACTCTTATGGTCAATGAGTGACACATCCCACTTTACACGGTCTCATCTTTCACCAAGCGCTCCGCTTTGCCTTGAGCACCGTCAAGTTTGGTTACCAACGTCGAGCCATAGCTCAAACTCAGCCATCCCAATCTTTGTGCGCTACGTATTCTTCTTCGCTTGCTTGTCCTTGTGGTGCCTCTCACGCAAAGGGTTGGCCACTCCTCTGAATGCCAAACCTGGATGCCCGCTCCTCTGAGCGACTCCTTTCCCTACATCTCAATGTCTGTTTCCCCCAAATGGTTGTGTGTGTTGGCTATCCTCCACATAGCCCAACTAGGTCCCCCACGTTTATATGGCGAGTGTTTCTGCGTATGCTTGTCCCGCTCTGATACCACAATGTCATGGGCTTAGCTAATTTTGCCTAAGCCGTGCGACACCCATGCATGTCCGTTCGCAAAGGTCAGCCTTCCCCGAGATCCCCTAGGGTCCCTTAGACTTACAAAAGAGAAAACGGGTTAGAAGAAGCAATTCCAAAGGGATCCACAAGCAACTGCTTAAGCAAACACTTTATAAAGCCAGATACAAATTATACCCATGGACATTACAAACTCAGAAAGGTTACACACAAAGGATAATGGTCCATTACAGACCGAAGTCCCCACAAGTGCTTACAAGATACACTCGTATTTATAAGCCAAAATCGGCCATAAAGCAAACCAAACTAGGGTTGGTAAGCGTATTGCAAGCCCGCTACTTGCTGTATAAGGTATGTACACAAACCGAAGGTCATGGACAAACATGAGTATTTCATCAAACACCTTGTTTACATTGTTGTCCGTGACACAAGGGCAACTTCTGACGATTGAGCCAATTAAAGAGGAATCAAAAACTAATAATGTGGAGTCCAATCATGAAGGGCTATATGACAAACTTCTAACCATTGAGCCAATTAAGGAGGAATCAAAGACTGACAATGTGGGATCCAATCATGAAGGTATGGATTCTGATGAAGATATTGGACCTATTACACATACAATGCATGCATTAGCCAACTACTCTAACCTACAACCCATAAAAATTAAAAGAATTTTGAAACATCAGCTTATTATTATTTTAATCGATACTGGTAGCACTAATAATTTTATGGACAGAAAGCTCATTGACCAATTGGCCTATCACATTAAAGGCTATGAACAAATTCGAAGTCAAGGTTGCTTATGAATGAATCCTAACTTGTTAATAAATGTTCAAAGATAAAACTGATTATACAGGGAAAAGAACTACTTGTGGATCTCTTTTTGATACCTCTAGAAGACTCCGAAGTGGTGATCCTCAAAAGAAGACATGAAGCTGCCACTAGCCATTAGATGGAGAAGATTCTTCGAAAGACTATAATTATTACTACACAAGAATATCGACTCATTGCTTACAACAAGTGGAGATTCTACTTAATTGATCAAAGGGTTGTGATGTGCGACAAATATTGAAGTGCTCCCGGAATTTGATGCTACTCAGTGTTGGGTCCTCATATATTTATTTGAAGAGGGCGACGGGTCTGATAGGACCCTAACAGTGTTGGGTCCTCATCTATCGAGTCATGTTCTTTATTGAGTCATGTTGGTCGGTCCAGTCAAGTCAATTAGGAGTCTTAGTAGGAGTTGAAGTCTATTTGATTAGGAGTTCTAGTATGAGTTGGAGTCTATTTGATTCGGAGTCCTAGTAGGAGTTGGAGTTTATTTGATTAAGAATCCTAGTAGGAGTTGGATTCGACTAAGAGTCTTTATAAATAGGGTTATAATTATTATTTTTAAGTAATTATGGAAGAAAATATGTTCTAGTCTATTGGTCAAAACCCTAGGAGGGCTGATCCCCTATAGAGATCAAGGAGGTTGATCCCCTCGAAGTGATCATTTATCCCCCCTTTTCGTTCTCCATCCATGATAGAACCCTAAGGGTTCATATCATTTAGTATTAGAGCAACATTCTTAGCATCTTGATGTTTATCCACTCCACTGCCTACTCCACTGCCTCCCCTACAGTAATCGTTTATCTTCGATATAAACCTTTAGGTTCCTATCAATGTACTTCATGTAGCGAGTGATCTCATCCTCACTTGCCCCTTCCTCTAGCGTAGGCATTATTGTGTCAAGGATATATGTGATTTTTCCTATCATGAGAATGATTCTCAGGTTGTGAAATCAATTCATGTAATTTGGACCAGTGAGACGGTTGATATCAAGTATGTCACGTAAAGTATTTGAAAGTAATATTTTTTTAAAAATAAAAATGTAGTAGAAAGTAAATAATATATAGACACACAACTAAGATATGGACTTTAATCTTAATTTACTATCACTATTTTCTTGTGAAACACACAACTCCCTCTAGTATGTGAATCGAAAATCTCTGACAAATTTATAGTAAGGATCAGAATCCAATCGATGTCTTAGCATAACCTCGAGGGACTCGACCAATCACACTAAGCCCAAAAAGGAAGGCAATTTTTGCCAATCATAACTCCTTGTAATTTTTATCCTATTTGGCCTTCGTACAATCATGGCCTCGAGGGACTCGACCAAACATGATATTCGGTTAAGTCAATACCATCATTATAATATGAGTCTGATTTGATGATATGTCCTCGAGGGACTCAACCAAACACACCATGTTCTCAAGTGCTCGATGATGTCTCGATGCTGTAGGCAAGATCTCAAATCCCAATATACGTTAGCCTCGAGGGACTCAACCAACTCAACATACGTCGAAAATTAATTTCCACCTATAATGATGGAAGGTCATGTGGGTCAATCAAACTGTCTCATGTTTACCAACTTAATATTAATTTTAGAGGGATTTTTAATTTGGTCTCGTGGTTAAATATAAGGTGCATAGAGCAACTATCACATATAAGCAATCACACTAGATGATCATGGATCCAAGCTTAATGTGATTAGGCTTGAGTTAGAAGGCCCGATCACTCGCATAAGAGTTTATAAGTGCCTCGGTGCATTTCCATACCCTGTGATCATCCATCTCGTTCACATCGGTCCTGTCGGCAACTCGACACATCTCAATGCACTATGATCATCCGTCTCTGCCTCATGGGTCTTGATGGCACCTCTATGCTCCAACATCCTCTCACATAATTATAACATAATTGCAAGCATGCAGACACAATCACATGAGAAAGAGAAGGAAGCTCGTAGGCCCAAATAGTAATAATAATAATCACATATGCACATACACATCATCACATGGTCTATGATCATCTGTCCATATTATATATCATATGAACACACCATGTAGGACTACTAGATAATAATAATTAATTAAATTAATTAATTAATTATATATCAATCTGAGAACCCTAATATATCCTCATGGTAGGTTACCTTATGTAGCTAGGAAACCCTGGTTGCTAGGGTTACCCTTGGGGCTAGGAGTCCCTAGTCGTAGGGCTACCTTGGATGGCTAGGAGACCCTACCCCCCAAGGTCACCTTTGCAGCTAGGAGTCCTTAGTTGCATGTTGTTCATGGGCGGCCAGGAAACCCTGGCCGCTTAGTTGCTCCCTACAACTAGGAATCCCTAGTCGTAGGGTCACCATAGGTTACTAGGAAACCCTAACCGCTAGGGTTCCCCATGCGGTCAGGACTCTTGGCCACATGAGAGATCTCAGCCATGGCCGAGTACTTACTATTCTCGACCAAGTAGCCCTTGGCCAGGCCAAGAGCAGTAAGGTGTGCTCTTGGCCAAGGCTGCAAGTAGCCTTCAGCCGAATTGTAAGGCAGTAATAGTTGCTGCCCTTTTCCCTACGTTTTGTATCAACAATTTTGGCAACAAAACATTAATCTATAGTGCCTTTCAATCACATAAGCAGGTGCTGTCCAAAACATAGATTGATAATAAAAACACAAGTTATGTAGAAAATAATTCTACGTGATTCAACAACACATGTAGTTTATAACTAATAATCGCACGATGGATCTAGCTCTGATACCCCTATTAAGAAACAATGGAGAGCATCACATGCACAATGGAAGAAGAAAAATAAAATTAGTTTCCCAAGACAAGTTTATTGAATCATCATGTGATGATTGGGAGCAACAAACTCGTGAAACTGAAAACTACATAACACGTGTGAGACATTCTCACCTATGGGAGATTATATATCCCCGAAATTATAAACTCAAGTCTATGGATGAAAGTGGTCAGGTGTCCTCATCTATAGTGATGATCCACATGGCAAATGAAGTGGCAACACGTCTCCTTTCACAGCATAAATCCTCATAGCTTTTGCACACCACCTCGTAGCAGTAATCAAGAAAGGTCGACCCCTTCTTGCTATCCTCACGCACCATCAAAGGGGGCTGATGACTGAGGAGGAGAGGGAGGGAGGAAAATAGGAGGAGGCAGCCTAAGGAATCTAGACCATGGCCCCCTTGGTCCCCTCCTATTTATAGGGGTCCCTATCAACTTATCTATAATGGATCCTGCCCTAGTGGGTACTAGATCCCTATCTAATTATCCTAGCCTCTTGAATTATTGGATCTCTATCTAATAATCACTATTTGCTCTTATTGGGTCTCACTAAAAGGACCTAATAAAATAGATGCTCGTCAGATATCTTATATCTAAACATTTACTCATCGTAATATCTATCATATATGTGTGACCCTTTAGGCTTAATACTGAGCTAGTTGTGTGTTGCACCTTCAGAACTTCTTCTGACTCAGAACTCCTTATGACTCAGAACTCTTTTTAACTTAGTGAATTATTATCCCTATAATAATTCACTCATCGATTATGGATGTACTAGGCCATTATGTCATAGTCCCCAAATGGTATAGGGGGATCTAATCCATTGGACCTGATTGTCCTCAATTACTGTATACATATAGTCCCTCATCTATCTAATACCTTAAACACCATCTATTGGGTATAGTACTATTAGGCCAAATACAGAATCCATCCGAGTCTTATTTTAATCAAATTCTTCAAGAGAATTCTTTCTCTTTCAATTTGAATGACTCTGGCTAGGGATTTGCCTAAGTGAGAATATATATAATATTTCTCTCATAATACCGAGAGTGGATGATCCTCTATTGATACTTATTTGCCTTCATAAGGTTGGTTGTCATTCCCAATAACTAATTGTATTAGATGTGAAACTTCCAGACCATAAGTCTGGTATCAAAGAATTGAGTACTCAAACAAGACATCTTTGGTGTCTCAAGTCTGAGGACCAAACACATAACTGGGACTATAGAATCACTGTCTGACGATCAAGTATCATTAATCATCCAGCATTTTATAAGTGGATCAATCAGTAAAATCATTCTCCAATGAGCACCTACACTATATCTATAGTGTCCCCATACAAAGCAGCTCTGAGACCAACTGTCTCCATCAAATGGATGAGTATATAGAACACTGGTCTATCTGATTATCTCCATGTTCCTCTCGAGTAACTTATGATAAAGATTATTTGGGATATGTGTTTAAAGGCGAATTGGTCTCATTATCATCATCTCATCATGATCTGATTCCCATTACACAGATCCAAGGACATCACTATATATTAATCTAAGAATAATATAAAGTATAAAAAATATTATAATATTAATAACAAAAAGAAGTGTATAGTATATCACACGTGTCATCACTCATGTGATTGACTCACCGGGCTCCTATGACTAGTTGAGTATTTAATAGTCTATACATTCTTCTATGTTAAAACCTTTGGCAACTGATCTAGTTTTGTTTTTAACCATGACACCTTGGTCATCTTACTTATCCCTAAAGACTCATTTAGTATCAATTATAAGATGATTACTAGGTTTTGTAACAATCATCTAAACTTTATTTCTTTCAAATTGATTTAGTTCTTCATGCATTACTAGGACTTATAAGTCATCTTTAAGTGCATCATCAACGCATTTAGGCTCAATTTAAGATAAAAAGATAGTATTTTGTATTAATATTTTTTAATAAAGAAAGAGTTTGAATACCTTTGATATATCTTTAATAATTAGGTCTTTAGGATGTAATCTATACATTTCCATTAGTTGGATATGGCTTTTTTGAAAGTAGATCTACCCAAGTTGCTTTTAGGGATAAGAATCATTATTCAAATTTAATTTATCAAATTTAAAATATCATCAAAATTTCTTTTCTTAGTTGTGGGAGATTCATTAAAAACAATATGAATAAATTCTTCAATGACTATGGATCTCTTTTTGAAAACTCAATAAACTTTAGAGATAGATGAATATCTAAGAAAAATTTGTTCATCATATTTTACATTAAATTTTTCTTTAACATCCTTGCCATTTAAAATAAAATATTTGTAAATAAAAAAATTTAAAATAGGAGATGTTGGGTCTTTTATTATTTCACAATTCATAAAGAGTTTTAGATAAATGAGGTCTTATAAGAACCTTGTTCATGATATAACATATCATGTTAACAACTTAAGCACAGAAATATTTGAGTATGATATATTCATTAAGCATGGTGTTTGTCAGCTCTTATAAGCTCATATTCTTTTTCTCAATAACTCAATTTTATTGTAGATTTCTTAAAGTGGAGAAATTGTGCTCATATTCATTTAAATCATAAAATTCTTGAAAATCATGATTTCTAAATTCACCACTATTTTGACTATGAATAGAGGCAATCATAAAACTTTTTTTATTTTGAACTAGTTTATAAAATTTGATAAAATATTGATAATCATTTTTATGTGCTAAGAAGTATGTTCAAGTATATCCACTATAATCATCAACAATCATAAAAGCATATTTGCTACCTCCTAGACTTATAATATTAATGTTCAAATAAATCTATATGAATTAGTTGTAATGGTCTAGAGGTACTCACTTAATTATTAGGTTTGAAGCTACTCTTTATATGTTTTCTAGTTGGCGTGCATCACAAATTCTATCCTTAATAAATTTAATATTAGGTATTTCTTTTACAAGTTCTTTAATTTCAATTTATGAGATTAATTTCATATTAGCATATCCTAGTCTCCTATGCTAAAGCTATGCATTATCATTCAAAATCGAAAAGCAAGTTTTATCATGAAAATCATCAAGATCATTAGTATAAACATTATCACTTCTTAAAGCAATCATAGATTTATTCTTATTTGATAATTCTATGATACAAGCATGTGATTTAAATTTAAGATTATATCTCTTATTATAAAGTTGACTAATTCTTATTAAGTTATTTTTCAAACTATCTACCAAAAGCACATATTCAATTAAGAGATTCAATTTCTTACCAATATTTTCAATGTCAATGATTTTTCCTTTATTGTTGTCTCTAAAGGTGATATATCTTTCACCTCCGCTAGTGAACTTTAAGAAGTATGTTGGATCTTCGGTCATGTGTCTTGAGTATCCACTGTCAAGATATCATATTTTGCTCTTAGCTCTTATTTGAAAAATTACCTATAAGAAAGAGGGGTTTGCTTTAGGTACTCATTTAACTATAAGTCTTTTATGGTTCGATCTACTTTTCTTGACTTTCGATATCAAATCACTTATAGTTCCTTTAGGAACTCAAACTATTTTATGATAACTATATTTTTTATGAGAGCATGTGTAAGCATAATAACCAATATTTTCATAAAAATTATATTTAATTTAGGAGGAATATATAGTGCAGGTCCTTTTATAAATTTTGTTAGCTTTTGATGATTGTTACTAATCATGAAGTCAATTCTTTCTTTTCTTGATATATAACTTTTATTAGCAAGAATCATATTCAATTACTTATTTTTAATTTTAAAATTTTATAATATTTATCATAGTAATATATTTTTTATTTAAAGTGATTCTAACTCTTCACATTTAGTACAATATGTTAAAATATAATTATCATACTTATTTTTTAATGTATCAAATTTAGTAAGAGAGAGTCAAATACCTCATTGTTGAAAATCTTTAAGACATAGTTTGCTACATCTTCTTCATTGATTTGTTCTTTGACTTTTGACTCACTTGATTCATCTCATATTCCTTTAAGTGATTTCTTCTTCTTTTGAGTTGATGACTTCTTTTTCAGTTGTAGATACTTATTTTGAAAGTATCTCGGACTTTTGAACTCATAGCATATAACTACATCTTTCTTGAGATTACTTTTATTCTTACATTCTTGTTTTGCAAGATTTTTTTTGTTTTTCCTCATGAATTTTTTGAATCTTTATAAGAAGTACTAAGTCATCATTATCATTACTTGAGCTTTCGCTCAAGTAGTCTTTTTTGGATTTAAGGGTAATATCCTCTTTTTGAAAGGTTTTTCTCTTCTTCATCATATGCTTTACAAGTCATTTCGTAGATCATTAAAGATTATATATATTCTTCAAAAGAAAAATTATTCAAGTTTTTAGCTTCTTGGATTGTTATTATCTTTGTATCCCAACTTTTAGGAAGAGTCTTTAAAATATTATTCACTAATTCAAAATTAGTATAATTTTTACTAAGAGCTTTTAAACCATTGACAACATCCGTAAAACGAGTCTATATGTCATCAATAGATTTGATTGGCTTTATTTTTAAATAATGTATAACTATGAACCAAAAGATTAATTTTATATTCTTTTAATCTATTTATGCCTTCGTTAGTAAATTTGAATGTATACCAAATATCATGTGTTGTATTATAAGTAAAAACTCAATTGAACTTGTTTTTTCTAAAGTACAAAATAAAATATTCATAGCGAGTATTTAAAGAAAACATTCTCTTTTCAAAATTATTTTATTTATCTATTAGTTTAAAAGATTTTTGAAACCCAACAAATCATAGTAACAATTTCTTCCCACACCAACGCTGCTACCTTCCAGCCCAGGATGCTCCTGAACCCATAACATTCTCACCCCACGCAGCAACAAAAATAGGGTAGCAACCTTACTTCCTTGCAGTGATTGAAACAGGGCAACTTCCAGCCTTTAACCACTAACATCTTCCTCCTTTGTCGGCTGCACCAGCGCCACCCCTTTTTGAAAAATACTCGATTTGAAAAACTTACTTGAAGGAAAGAAGAAATCAAAAGTGTTTCTTGGACTTCATTAAAAGCAAATAATTGAGTGATTTAAAACAAAGTCGAAATATGATGCTCGTGCCTTTATTCAAACTAATTAAGAATAATTAAATGTAATAGAAAAGGCAAGAGTAGAGATGCTAATAGATTTTACAATGGTTCAGCCAAAACTTGACCTATGTCCACTTTTCAAGGTCCTCCTTTGTCGAGGCCTACCGGAGTCCATTAAACGATTTTCTTCTATGGGTGAAAACCAAACCCTTACACTTCTCTCTCTCATTTTCACAAGTTCAGGAGAGGAACCTTCTTACAAGAGTTTCTCACTTCCCTTAGACTTACTTGTACATTTTGAAGCACTCAAGGGAAGCTCTCAAATTTTACAACACTTTTCACAAGAATTTTCTTCCTTTTTCGTTCATCACCCTTGCTACTCCAAGTAAGAAAACTTGGAGTATTTATATACCTCAATTAGCTTCAGATTGGACCCAAAATTTAAAACTTTTCATAAAATCGGGGTACGATCAGTGTTTCCATCATCACTGATGGTACTACCACCGAAAGCACCCTAAAAATAGGGTGGCAATGGTACAACAACTACCACCTGGGCGATACTACCATCGCCCACCAGTGGTACTACTACCGGGAATCCGCAAAAGCAACTTTTCTATACTTTTGCATACCCAACTCATACCTCCTGTTGACCCCTTTCCATGTCAATGAAATGAGCTCAAATCCAACCCAAAGTGGACCCGGTTGCCTCACATTGAGTTAATTTGGATTCCTTTCAAATCTAATTGAATTTGGACTCTAAAGTAAATGGATGTTAACTACGACATACTAAGGTATACAAATACAATCAATTTGATCGATGTGTCAAGTGACCTTCCCAACTCTCAGTGATCTTCCTAGTAACCTCCAGCGACCTCCCGACGAGTCTTGGTCATCTTCTAGCAAACCACCGACGCATTCCCAACAAGCTCCCAGTAAACTTTGGCAAGCTCTTGGCAAACTCCTAGCAAGCCCTCAATACCTTCGGCGAGCTTCCGATGAACTCCCGGGAAGCTCCCGATACCTTCGGCAAGCTTTCGGTAAACTCTCAATTCCTTCGGTGAGCTTCCGACGAGTTCCCACTTCATTGTCCAAACCCCGGCCCGATGCCCGAACTTGACTCTGGCCTAATATCTGATTGTATTACCTTATCATAGTTAATCATGCATAATTCATCTCTAACACACAGGTTAGATCATAACATTTATTAATTGATTTCATCATCAAAATCCAAGACTCAATAGGACTTAATCCCAAGATTCAGTATGAAGTTAAAGCTCACTGCCCCCACACCATGATAGTTGCCATATCATTCGTCTGTATGCATAAAGATAAAATCATCAGCAAGCCACCTACCCATATATTTCCAGCCAAAACCTAAACATCCAAAAGCAAACTTGGGAAGAACCCAAGGAAAGATCAACAAAGGATATATGCTCGCGTTATGATGAAGACTAATGCAAATAAGGGTAGCCTCTAACGATTGAGCAAATTAATGAGGAATAAAAAATTGACAATGGAGTCTAATCATGAAGGCTATGACAAACTCAAGGTTGCTGATGGACGAATCCTAACTTATGGTGAAGGGTTCAAAGGTAAAGCTGATTATACAGGGCAAACAACTATTTGTGGATTTCTTTTTTATGTCGTAGGAAGACTTTGAAGCGATGATCCTCAAAAGAAGACATAGTACTTATTGGGAAACCTCAGCGGGTGCATCATATACGCAGCGGAAATAAAAACAAAAACTAGTTTCCCACGCAGATCAAATCGTCGTGCAAAAGATTGGGGTCGCGAGAAAAATCGTAAAAACTGAAAAATCACGATGTGTGAGAGATTGATTTTACCTATGGAGATTGTATATCCCTGTATTCCAGATCTGGATGGAGAAGATAGAGGTCAAGCGTCCTCCTCTCTTGCGGTATCCACACGATGGATCTCTACAGTGAAACTCCTCTAATCTGATCTTACAACTCTTGCTTAGAGGGAGGGAGGAGAATAGGAGGTGGTGGCTAAAGCTGCAGCCTCTCAACCATGAGTCTCCTCTCCTATTAATAGAGAGCAACCAAAACCCCAGGGCTCTTGCCTTAGTGGGTATTGAATCTTTATCCAATAACTCACTAACCTTACATTATTGGATCTCTATCCAATAATCTCCTTAGGCCTCTAACTGGGCCTTAATCAAGGAGCCTATTAGCTTAGGATCTCATCTAATAAGAATATGGGCTAATTGGATCTTCATCCAATCCTCTATTCACTGAAGCATCCACCATATATGTGTGACCCTCTAGGCCCGATACCGAGTTGGCCATGAGTTAATCCCATCAGAACTCCTAATATAGTGAATTATTATCCCCATAATAATTCACTTGACTCATCGACTATGGACGTACTAGGCCACTACGCCATAGTCCCCAAGCGATACAGGGGGGATTAAATCCATCGAACATGTCTATCCACAGTTACTGTGTATCTATAATCCCTCATCCAACTAATATCTCAAAGACCATATATTGGACATGGTACTGTCAGGTCACATACGGAATCCGTCATAGTCTCACTTTAATCGAATTCTCCCGAAGAACTCTTTCTCTCTCAATCCGAATGACCCTAACCAAAGATTTGTTTGAGCATGCACATATAAGATATTTCTCTCTTGATACCGAGAGTGGATGATCCTCTATTGACACTCAATTGTCTTCGTAAGGTTGGCTACCAATCTCGATAACTAGTTATACCATATCAATAACTTTCCAAACCTGTAAGTCTGGCGTCAAAGAAAGGAGTACTCATACAAGACATCCTTTGTGTCTTAAGTCTAAGGACCAGATACACAACTGGGACTATAGAATCACTGTCTGACATTAGGTATCATTAACCATACATCAATTAGTGAACACATTCTCCAATGAGCACATGTACTATATCCTTAGTGTCTCCACACAAGTGGCTATGAGACCAGTCGCATCTATCATATGGATGGGTATATAGTACACCGGTCTGTCCGGTTATCTCAATGTCCCTCTCGAGTAACCTATGATCGAGATTATTTAGGATCTGTGTTTAAAGGTTAATGGATCTCATTATCGTGATCTCATCATGATCTGATTCCCATTGCACAGAACCAAGGACATCACAATATATATATATATATATATATATATATATATATATATATATGCAATAGATAATATAATGTGAGAATATACCAATATTAATCATAAGAAAAAAAGATTACACAGCGTATCACACGTGCCATCACTCACATGATTGGCTTGCAGGGCACCTGTAACTAGCAGTACTACCACTAGCCATCAGATGAAAAGGGTTCTTTAGAAGACTACAATGATTACTGCACTAGAAGATCGACCCATTGCTTATACCAAGGTGAGACCCTACTTAATTTATCAAAGAGTTGTGATACGCGGTAAATATCCTGGACTGAAGTGCTCCCAAGATTTGATGCTGCTCAGCCTTGAGGATAAGGATGATTTGAAGAGGGCAGGTCTAATAGGACACTAACAGGATCGGGTCCTCATATTTTATATGATTAAGTCATGTTGGTCAGTCCAATTGAGTCAGTTATAAGTTTGGTTAAATTGATTAGGAGTTTATTTAATTTATTATTATTTAATTAGGAGTCCAAGTCTAGAGGAACTCTAGGTGGAAGAGTCCAAGTCCAAAGGGACTCTTGGTAGACATCTATAAATAGGGCTATAAATATTTTTTTTTCATTAATGAATGAAGAAAATATGTTTAGCCAATAGGGCAAAACCCTAGGAGGTTGTTACCTAAACTAGTGACTTAGTCACCCAATCAATCAGGACCTCGTATAGCTTCCCGTAGAGCTGCTACGCTAAAACAGGGCTGAGTACCCCACGGGCATACTCTGTGGCAACTACCCCATCCAACTAAAAGCGACTCTCGGTTATAAGAGTTATGCAGCGGGTCTCGAGTGAAGTGCCTAACGTCCTGTCAAGAAGATCAGCCATATGAAGCACCTTGAACGCTTCGTCATCCGACCGGGCTCACATCTAACATAGGCCCTTCATCAACCTTAGACGAGGAGCCTTCCCGACAACCGAGTCAACTCCAGTCGACGCATCATGTTCCTTGCCCCAAGGGCTCTGGGCTCCCAATCTATCACCATCGAGATCGTCCTTGGTGTTGCGGGCCTCTCGCATAGCGACTACATGGGTTGTGGTATTCCTCGACACTTTATGCACCCCTAGCTTGAGCTTCTTCTTGGATGAGTATCCCCGCCTTTAGGAGGATGCACCTTAGGAGCCTTCGTTGGTTCCTCCTAGGTCGGGGATGGAGCACCATGGGTTGTTGTTGGTGCACGAGGCATTCACTTCAAAGCCTTGAGATTCACCATATCTACATAACAAACAATTAATTAGTAATGGAATAGACAAGGTACGAAGGGTGGATCAAGGACAGGAGTTATCCGTACCCTGAGGGGTCAGGCTAAGGCCCACCTTGACCAACCAAATCTCTGTCATGTCCCTAATGGCCTGAAATAAAGACAAGATGCCCCTCAGCCTCCCGACTAGCTCTGTATCTTCATTGGACAAAAAAGGAGGGGCGTTGTTGATAGTTCGGGTGGACCACTCAAGACCAAAGCCCCATTCTCGACTATAACTCACAAAAAAGTAGTGGGCCTTCCACCCCTTATAGTTGGAGGGTGCCCCACTAACCCTAAAGTCACTCTCGGCAGTGAGATATTAGCCCCCTTGCCCCTTACAAAGGCAAAAATACGCTATAAACAGTGTACTAGTAGGGATGATCCTTACCCCTCGGTATTCCCCAAGAAATGCCACCATGTACCATCACGAGTTGGGCGCCATTTATGATGGCAAGATACACCACCACTGGAGTCAATCCTCAATGATAGGGTAAAGCGGGAACCGAAGTCCCGCCTCAAGCGCATCAATCGACAATCCAAATCCATTTGGAAATGAGTCGTAGGGGCATTGTCGGACTATGGGGCATGCAACTCGTAGATGTATAGGATGCTGCAGCACTCCCGGATCAGCCCCAAAAGCTCCTCATTCCCAATCGAATCGGAGCTATGACATAACTTCATTCTTTCTAAGGTCCGATAGGCCTTCAAATCTATCGAGGACATACTGCTCAAGGATGAGCATACCCCGAGACTACTCGAGGATGACTCTACAATCTGAGGAGACGAGGGACTTAAATCCCAACCTGGTGGCTAGGAACCAAGAAGAAGGAAATCTTGAAGTAGAAGAGAAAGAGTAGCAAAAATGGAATGGAGCTTCTAAAAAAGAATCAAAGGTTTATAAGAAGCTCCCACTGCTTGACATGACCCATTGTCTCCCTAAGAAAGGAAAATAGCCTAGCACACCATCATGGTTACCTAGGGAATGAGTGACCACATTCAAGCGAAACCCTGTCAAAGTAAAACACATCAAATCCAAAGTTTTCTGCTAACCACTCAGCCAACTAAACCAACAAAATTTCCCACCAAAGGTCTTGGAACATATCCCAGGGATTACTATCAAGTCACATTTGATCTTAAAATCTGTCATCAAGCTTCATGCAAAATCATGTCGCCATCCATGACATGATGACATGACGATACAAGGCTCCTTTCAGCAATGGCCAGTTGGGTGCCCGAGTTGAGTTGCTTAGTCGGTCAAGTGCCCAAGTCAAGTCACTCGACTAGTTAGGTGCCTAAGTTAAGTTATTCGGCCAGTTAGGTGCCCAAGTTGAGTTGCTCAGCCAACCAGGTGCTCGAGTTGAGTTTCTCAGCCAGCCAGGTGATTGAGTTGAGTTGCTCGGCTAGTCAGGTGCCCGAGTTGGGTTGCTCAGCTAGTTAGGTGCATGAGTTGAATTGCTCGGTCAGTCAGGTGGCCAAATTGAGTTGCTTGGCTAGTTAGGTTCCCGAGTTAAGTTGCTCAGATAGTCAAGTGCTTGAGTTGAGCTACTCAACCAGTCAGGTGCTCGAGTTAAGTTACTCGGCCAGTTAGGTGCTCGAGTTGCGTTGCTCGGCTAATCAGGTGTCTGAGTTGTGTTTCTTGGCTAGTCAAGTGCCCAAGTTGAGTTGCTCGACCAATCAGGTGCACGAATCGCATCACTTAGCCAGCCAGGTGTTGAATCTTGGATTTTGATGATGAAATCAATTGATAAAGTTTTGATCTAATCTATTTTCAAGCTTAAGTGATGCAGGACTATCTTCGATCATGATAAGGCAAAACGATTAAAGCTGTAAATTTATACATTGGGCCAGAGTCAAAGATCGCGCATAAGATCGAGAAATCGGACATTGCATCAGGATCGGATGTTGCAGAAGTCAACATGTCGATGGATCGAGCAATACACCGAAGGCGAGCATGATGTATCAAGGGTTTGAATTAACCAATGACATGCCAGAAAGTATAAGATTTATACTTTATAATCATCTTTGTCATGATCGTAGTAGTCTAAATCTTAATTGAGTTAGTTTTGGGTATAACTATGCTAACTCAATTAAAGGCCCATTAGGTCGTAGTTGAGGCTGATTTGAACTCATTATGAGGCTCATTTTATTGACTTGGGAGGAGGTGCAGCCAGGTCAAAAGATAGTACAGCACAAGGTATGAAAAATATTGAAACATACTTTTTCAGGATTCTTAGGCAGTGGTACATCGGTTGCCAATAGTAGTGCCGCCAATCAGTGTTAGAACCACTTATTACGAGAGGTGGTATCACCCGAGCCCAGAATCTTGGGCTTTGTCGGTGATGGTATTGCCCAGTGTCGTGGTGGTACCGCCCGTACCTCAAAATCTCGAGGATTTGAATTTTTAGCTCCAAATTTTAAAGTCATTTGAGGTCTATAAATACCCTGGGTATTCTTGCTTAGCATAGTAAGAAAGTTGAATGAAAGAGCTTGTGAAAACTCTGTATAATTCCTTGAGAGTTCCCCTCCTCTTCCCTAAGTGTGATTTATGATTAAAGGAGGGCTGAGAGAATTGTAAAGGTTCTCTCCTAAACCTGTGAAAAGGAGAATAGAGCTATAAGAGGGTAGTTGATCTTCACCCATGAAGATCAATAGTAAAAGCAGTGACCTCAGCGGAGGAGGAATCGAGAGTGGTGTAGGTCACGATAATTGAACCGCTATAAAATTGGTGTGCCTTCTCTGCTTTTCTATTTAATTACTCTACAAATTACTTTACTTACTCATTATAGTCCTATGATCATTTTTAAGTTTAAATACTTTTCCGATACAAGCTTTATCAAATGAATCTTCAAATCGCCAAAAGTTTTTCAAAATCACTAATTCACACCCACCCAAACCCCCCCAGTGCCAATTCGATCCTAACACCAAGTGCTCGAGTTGAGTTGCTCCAGTAGTCAGGTGCTCGAGTTGTATTGCTCAACCAATCAGGTGCTCAAGTTGAGTTGCTCGGCCAATAAGGTGCACGAGTCGAGTCACTCAACTAGCTAGGTGCCCGAGTTGACTTGCTCTGCCAGTCAGGTGCCCGAGTTAATTTGCTCGGACAATCAGGTGCTCGAGTTATGTTGCTCGACTAATCAAGTGCACAAGTTAAGTTGCTCGACTCATCAGGTGCTCGAGTTGAGTTGCTCGACCAATCAGGTGCCCAAGTTGTATTGCTCGGCTAGTCAAATGCCTGAGTTTAGGTGCACGAGTCAAATCACTCGGCTAGCTACGTGCCCAAGTTGAGTTGCTCGCCCAATCAGGTGCCTGAGTTGAGTTGCTTAGCCAATCAAGTGCTCGAGTTGTGTTGCTCGACCAGTTAGGTGCCTAAGTTGAGTTGCTCGACCAATTAGGTGCCCAAGTTGCATTGCTCGACTAATCAGGTTCCCAAGTTGAGTTGTTTGGCCAATCAGGTGAGTTATATTGCTCCACTAGTCAAGTACTCGAGTTGTGTTGTTCGACCAATCAAGTGTCGAGCTGTGTTTCTCGGTCAGTCAGACGCCCAAATTGTATTACTCAGTCAACCATGCACGCCAATTATTTCTCACCCAAATATAAGCCCATGTCGCTCCTCCCACCAACCAAGAATCCGAAGAGACTTACCGCATGAGGACCCATAGAGTTACAAACCCAACTAAAAAAACTGCAAAGCCTAACCTAGAACTCCTCTCCAACGAACCCAAAGTACCTGGGGGGGGGGGGGCGGGGGGGGGGGGGAATATACATACATAGCTGCTGACTAATATGGGATCTTAAACACAAGAATTTTCAAATTGACCCATCCGTCTCGATTATGTTGATCCACCAACAATTGAGATTGATTTTGGGTCACAGACAATTGTTCCATCGGATGTGGCAGACAATTGTTCCATCAGATCACAATATTCCAATTTATAATCGTAGGTTTTGAATGAACTACATCTTATGCTGCTATTTAGGCTAGTTAATCCATGCAATTCCAAGTCAACACTATGTCTATATAAGTGAAAAAAGCGTTCACCCTGGTTGCCACATGGATGCTGTCTATTCAAAAACCCGTCACAATGGCATACGGGAGTTTATCGAGCTCCACTCGTCTTTCATCAAATCCCGACAAGATTTGCAAAAAGACCTTTTTTTATTTTACTGACTTATATTTTTAAATCAGATTCTTCGTCTGCACACATTCTTAAAAAAAATCTAGTATATATATATATATATATATATATATATATATATATATATATATATATATGTATATATTGAGAGAGTGAGAGATTCAATTATTATACGTATCTCACAGTCCCCTATAGAAATGGTATTAAGTGTGAGAACACATGCAATAATTGACTAAAGGACGAGTTAATTTGATAGGATTCTAATAGGATATATATATATATATATATATCGAGAGAGAGAGATTCAATTGTTATACGTATCTCAAAGTTTCCTATAGAAATGGTATGAAGCCTGAGAACACATGCAATAATATATATATATATAGAGAGAGAGAGAGAGAGAGAGAGAGATTCAATTGTTATATGTATCTCAAAGTTTCCTATAGAAATGGTATGAAGCGTGCGAATACATGCAATAATTGACTAAAGGGACGAGCTAATTTGATAGGATTCTAATAGGATTGGTCCTTCAATCAGTCATGTAAATAAAATCTTGAGTCATATATAAAACTTAGTTATAGGTGTTGCCCACCCCATCATGGAAGTCGATTATAGTAAAAGATGGCAGCTAGAGTTTAGGGAGTAAGTTGTTGGAGTATCTCTAGGAATTAGGATTTTAGATGTCTATATAAGCATGTAGCCGCACCCCATATTTTCATCAAGCAATATAACTTTTCTCAAGCCATTGTGATAATTACTAAGGAAGGAGAAATCTCTTTAGAGTTCCAATGAGGCTGATCCCTACAAAGATCGTTCCAGTGATAGAGTCCTGCAGGGCTCTATCATTTAGTATTAGAGCTGTGATCTTGGCGCTTCGCTACTCTTCCACCTTTATCACTATCATCCAGCCGTCCACCACGTCCCAACCAATTCCCACAAGTGTTATGATCGTCGCCGACTCCACCATCATCACCCTCTACTGTAGATCCATCATCTGCTACCGCTACACCAATTGCAACAGGATCTGGTATTGCTCTTCTTGCAAGAACCTTATTGCTACTACAATTTTTATCCAAAAACCAAAAAAAAGTTACATCTATTCCTTGCTGCAAACGCCTCATAAGCCATTCACACACTGCAAAAACTTATCGTCCCAAAGCTGTTATCTGTACGATGAAAGTTACACTACAAAGTTTCAACTTTATACTTGATGCTATTTGCCGATCTTATTGTCATCTTTTTCTGACGAAATTTTCTACGTATTTTAGATTGGCTTGGCTTCCATTGTCATTAGTTCCTTGCTGAAATAATCTCTATAACATTAGTATACCGTTGAAACTTTTCGTAGCAAAATTGCTAATTTTTGACGAGAATTCTGTTGCCAAAAGGGTGCTTCTTGCTACATCTCTGCCAAATTGTTGCCAAGTTGCTATTGGCTCTTACTGTCAACGTCACCCATTCCTTGTTATCAAAACCATCCCAAATTATTGGTATGCTGCTTGAAATTTTCATCGTGAAACTATTATCTCTTCGACGAAAATTCCTACTGCCACTTTTCGATGTTATTTGCTTCATACACAACAGATCTTAGCTGACTCAATTACTATCAATATTTCTGCTTACTCGCTGTCATTAGCATGCACTTTTTGCTGTAAAGAATACTCCCTCAAACTCTCGGCATACTGTTAGAATCTTTCACCACAAAACTACTATTTTTGATGAAGAATTCTGTAGCAACATTTCTTGGCACATCTTGTTACAGCCATACCAAACCAGTTGCTAGCCAACAACAATTCTAAACCTTCCTTCAAAAAGCCCTAAATCACTGCCACCGAATCCCCTTTTTATAGCCTCCACAACACCTTCAACAACAGCCTCAAACAGCCGCACAAACTTTACCAAAACAGTAGCTTGTTGTAGCCCCTCTTCCCTAATCTATTTCTACCATTGATCCATGCCCTTAACCCGATAGCAAAAGAAGGATATCAACATATAAATTTGGATTCGTACGCTATGGCATTGGAAGAATTGATCAATGTAAAATTGGAGGCCTTCGAGATGTATATGGAGGATAAACTACATGCTCTCCTTGCATAATTCAATTAGGGCCAACCACCAAGCCTGAGAAGATCCTAGCACGGTGAGAGTTTAGATCGCAAAGAGAACCTTCCGGAGAGAGGAGAACACATGACAGACTCATCGTACCCATGCATAAGGATGGACTTCCCTAGATGGGAAGATGGAGATCCGATAGGATGGCTTTTACGTATGAAGCACTACTTCCGTTATCACTGAATCTCGGAGGCTTCCATGGATGACATCACTGTCATCCACCTTGAAGGAGACACCATAGAGTGGTATAATTGGTTCGAACACACTCAAGGAGTCCCAACGTGGAGGCAACTCAAAAGCGGTTTGTTGATCCGCTTTGGACCGTCCAAGTATGAGAACATCGACGGACAACTCGCAAAGATTCGACAAACTTCTACGATCCAAGAATAACATACTAGGTTTGAAAGATTCCAAGCCCATGATTGGTCTGATAAATAATTGCTAGGGACCCGTATCGAAGGATTAAAGCCAGAGATACGAGGAGAAGTTAGGCACGACAACCCTATCTATATATTGACGATAGTGATATTCTTCGCACGACTTCAAGAGGAGCGTCTTAATCAAGATGTTCGGAGGATGAGACCACACCACGACTAGCAACATATAAACCTCCAACCCCGTCCACTTTTAGTCGACCCCCTCAGCTAAAGAAGTTTACGAGAGAAGAACTTCATGACAGATTCGAAGAAGGGGTTGTGTTGGCATTGCAACGAGCTATGGAGCCGCGACCACTAATGCAAGAAGGGACATCTTCTCCTGATTAAGCCCGCTGATGAATCTGAATAGGAACAAGAGGACCTCAAGCACGAGAAGGAAAACACGAAGGAAGATCTATATTCGGCCCATTGTATGGTTCATGCTCTTGCCAGCTATGCGAACCCATAAATAATGAAGATCAGAGGTTTCCTCAAGTAACAGCCCATCACTGTCCTCGTCAACACTGGGAGCACCAATAACTTCATGGACAGCAAGGTTGATGCTCGGATGACACTCCAGATCGAGGATTGCATCAAGTTTGATGTAAAGGTAGCTGATGGTCGCTTCTTAAAGTGCGATAAAAAATGCCAGCAGGTGAGATTGGTGCTACAAGGAGAAGAAATTGTTGCTGACTTCTTCCTTCTCCCACTCGATGATTATGAAGTAGTGCTCGGCATAGAATGGCTATCTACACTATGTGATATTTCCTGAATTTTTTAAAATTAATTATGAAATTTTTCAACAAAAGGAAATAAATTATCCTGAGTGGGAAACGTGGGAGCGACGTGACGATGGTTTCAACATGGCATATGGAGAAGGTCCTATGTACTTTCTAATACAATTTCAACATCTACATATGAACGAACTGATGAAGATTAAAGATCCGAACCTTCTCCAATTGCTTGCTAAATTTTTAGATGCCTTCATCGAACCATGCAACCTACCTCCTACCTGATTGCACGACTACCAGATAGCGATCTTGTTAGGCAAACCACCACCAGCCAATACTCAATCGTACCGCTATCCTCATCTTGAAAAAGCCAAAATTGAGAATATTGTGTAGGGACCATTCGGCCAAGTTGTAGCCCCTACTCCTCACTAGTGCTAATTGTACGTAAGAAAGACAGGACATGGTAAATGTGCGTGGGCTACTGAGCCCTCAACATCATTATAGTCAAAGATAAATATCCTATTCTGGTGGTGGACGAGCTACTTGATGAATTGAAGGGTGTTAGTTATAGGTGCCCTACAAGCCAATCACGCGAGTGATGGCATATATGACACGCTGCACAATCTTTTTACTTATGATTATTATTGGTATATTCTCACATTATATTATCTATCACATATATATATTGTGATGTCCTTGGTTCTGTGTAAATAATCTCGGTTATAGGTTACTCGAGAGAGACATCGAGATAAACGGATAGACTGATGTACTATATACCCGTCCATATAATGAAGGTAGCTGGTCTCATAGCCACTTATGTGGAGACACTAAGGATATAGTACAGGTGCTCATTGGAGAATAAGTTCACTGATTGATCCGCTTATGGAATGTTGTATGGTTAATGATACCTACTACCAGACAGCAATTCCAAAGTCCCAGTTGTGTATCTGGTCCTTAGACTTGAGACACCAAGGATGTCTTGTTTGAGCACTTCTTTCTTTGAGTCAGACTTACAGGCTTGGAAAGTTTCAAATCTAGTACAATTAGTTATCGATATTGGTAGCCAATCTTATGAAGGCAATTGAATGTCAATAAAGGATCATCCACTCTCAATATCGCGAGAGGAATATCTCATATGTGCTTGCTCAGACAAATCCCTGGCTAGGGTTATTTGGACCGAGAGAGAAGGAGTTCTTCGGGAGAATCTGATTAGAGCGAGACTCAAATGAATTCCGTATGTGACCTAACAGTATCATGTCCAATATACGGTCTCTGGGATATTAGTTGGATGAGGGATTATAGATACATGGTATCTGTGGCCAAACAGGTCTGATGGATTCGATCCCCTTGTACCATCTGGGGACTATGACATAGTGGCCTAGTACATCCATAATCAATGAGTCGAGTGATTTATTATGGGGATAATAATTCACTATATCAGAATGAGTTCTGATGGGAGTGAATCATGGCCAGCTTGGTATTAGACCTAGAGGGTCACACACATATGATAGATACTTCAGTGAATAGAAGATTAGATGAAGATCCAATTAGCCCCTATTCTCATTAGATGAGACCCTACACTGATGGGTTCTTTGTTTGAGGCACAATTAGAGGCCTAAGGAGATTATTGGATAGAGATCCAATAATATAATGTTAGTGGGTTATTGGATGGAGATCCAATACCCACTAAGGTAGGACCCCTAAGTTTTTTTGTGGCTCTCTATAAATTGTAGGGAGGCTCCTGGTTGATAGGCTACAGCTTAGTCACCTCCTCATATTCTCCTCCCTCCCTCTGCACAAGAGTTGCGAGATCAGATAAGAGGAGTTTCACTATAGAGATCCATCATGTGGATACCAATAGAGAGGAGGATGCTTGACGTCCTTCATCCTCTCCATCCGGATTGGAAAAACAAGGATATACAATCTCCCTAGGTAATCGATCTCTCACATATCGCGGTTTTTTTGACCCAATCTTTTGCACGATGATTTGATCTGCGTAGGAGACCTATTTTGTTTTGATCTTCTGCTGCGCATGTGAAGGGGACAAGAGGGGTTAGGGTTTCATTTTATAAAAAGGACTATTTTACCCCATGATGTCATGGCGGGAGATCACGACGCATGGTGATGCGATGAGGAGCCGATGATGATGAGATCAACAATCACAGGGCATAGAGATGCATCGATGCACAGATAAATCCTATTATGAGTGATTAGGCCCATTGGCTTGGGCTTAATCATATTAGGTGATGGCTCATGATCATCTGGTGTGGCTTGTATATATGATGTGTTATACACCTAATATATATATATATATATATATATATATATATATATATATATATATATATATATATATATATATATATACATGCGATGTAGATATATTAAATATGTATGTGTATGACACAACATATTAGGAGACCGATACGAAACAAAAACTCCTCCTACGATAATATTAAGTCGGTAAGCATGAGGTAATAAGATTGACCCACGTGGCCTTTCATCATTATAGAAAGAAATTGAATCACGACATATGTTGAGTTGGTTGAGTCCCTCGAGACTCACCTATCTATGTGATCGAGTTCTTGCCTATGACATAAAGATGTCACCGGTGACTTAAGAATATGGTATGACTTAGTTGAGCAGTCGAGAGTATATCCATTGAATCAGACTCATCTTGTAACCATGGTGATGACTTAACTGAACTTATGTGTCAAGGGTGTTGCATGATTCGCTAGGAAATAGTAGGAGTACATTAAGATAGAAGTCTATACCTTAATTAGTATTTTCTACAAAATCTGCATGTTATTTATTTATGCCTTATCTTAAACATGTCGCTCGTAAACCTCATGCATGGCATACTTGACACCAACTGCCTCACTAGTCCAAACTATATAGATTGGTTCCGCAATTTGAGAATTATTCTCACGAGGAGAAAATCATATGTCCTTAACATGATTGTGCCCACACTGGAGGAAAGGACAAGTGAGGATGAGATCGCTTGCTTTGTGAAGTATAAAGATAGTCCTAGAGGATAACCGTGTGTTGATCTTATACTTCAGTCTCTTTCAGATTCTTTTTCAAAGTTCATTATTAACTTTAATATGAACAAGTTTGAGTGACTCTACCTAAGCTCATCAATATGTTGAGGGAAACTAAGAGCACCATCAAGAAAGAGAAGCCAGTTCTCTATATTGGTGAGACCAATAAGAAAAGAAATGCTATTAAGACCCTTAAGAAGGGGAAGGACAAAGAAAGACCGGGTAAGACAAAGGTTTCCACGAAATACCCGACAAAGGACAAAGGACGGTGCTTCCACTACGGCCAAGACGAGCACTGGAAGAGAAATTGTAAGGACTACCTTACAGATAAGGCAAACCAGAAGCTTGGAGAAGCTTCAAGTATATTTCATGATCAGTCTCCAATTGTCAGATTTTCATGATAACATATGAGTATTAGATACCGGGAGTGCTTATCATATATGTAATTCTTTGTAGTTTCTAGCAAGACCTAAGAGATTGGCCAAAGGCGAGATGGACCTCAAGATGGAAAATGAAGCAAGAGTTGCTATAGTTGCCGTTGGGGAGGTCACCCTACATCTGCCTAGTGGAGCTATCATTGAATTGCATGCATGTTATTTTTATTCCTTCTATTATCAAAAATATTATATCCATCTCTTGTTTGACAATTAGTGGATATAAATAAGTTTTTGAGAACAATAGTTGTTTAATAATTATGGATGATGAGATCATCACTAAAGATACTTATAAATTGTTTATATGTGTTAGACACTTCTTCAAATATTATGAATATAAATACGTCTAAGAGGAAAAGAGATGAGGTGAACAATGCATACCTATGATATTATAGACTAGGTCATATACATGAGGGAAGGATTAAAAAGTTACTGTGAGATGGATACTTAGATCCATTTGACTATAAATCGTATGTAACTTGTGAACCTTGCCTTTGTGGGAAGATGACCAACTCTCCTTTTAGTGGAATTGCAGAGAGAGCCACTGAGTTATTGGAACTCATACATAGTGATGTATGTGGTCCCATGTCGACTCAAGCTATAAGTTGTTACTCATATTTCATTACATTCGCTGATGATTTATCTAGGTATGGACATATGTACATGATGAAGTACAAGTCTGAGGCCTTTGAGAAATTTAGGGAATATAAGAATGAAATCGAGAACCAGATTGGAAAGAGTATTAGGACTCTTCGATCAGATTGAAGAGGATAGTACTTGAGTACGAAGTTCATACATTTTCTTAAGAACAATGAGATTCTATCCCAGTGGACACGTCCTTATACACCTCAGCTCAATGGTGTATCAGAAAGGAGGAATCGCTAACCTACTCATCTCATTCTAGGGATATGCCCTAGAGACCACACCTTACCTTCTGAGCAGAGTTCCATCAAAGTCGGTAGTATCTACACCATATGAGATATGGAAGGAAAGAAGCCCGATCTTAAGATAGTTAAGATTTGGGGCTTTTCTACCTACGTTAAAAGACACAATCTCGACAAGTTGAAATCAAGGATAGAATGGTGCAAGTTCATGGGATACCCCAAGGAAACTTATGGGTATTTCTATCATCCCGAGGACCGAAAGATCTTTATTGCTAAGAGAGATGTGTTCCTTGAGAAGGAACATTTTCTTGGTAGAAATAGAGGGAGTAAGGTAGAGTTGAGCGAGGTTGGAGAACCTAGCTCAAGCACCATTCCAAAGTCTGAGTCTATTCAGGTGCCTAGCACACAAGTTCTAACTTTACACAGGTCTAGCAAAGTATCCCACCCTCTTGAAAGATATATGGGATATATCAGTAGAAAGGACTCTCAGGATGTTGATTCTCAGACCTACGATGAGGCTATTATAAGTATAGACTCCGGGAAGTGGCAAGAAGCCACAAATTCTGAGATGGATTTCATATACTCTAATAATGTTTGGAACCTTATGGATACACCTGAGGGTATTATATCCATCGAGTGCAAGTGAATCTTCAAGAAGAAGATTATAGTAGATGAAAAGGTCCTATAAGGCAAGGCTGATAGCTAAAAGATATCGTCAAAGATAAGGAGTTGACTATGATGAAACCTTTTAACCTGTAGTCATGCTTAAATCCATTAAAATTCTTTTGGCCATTACAGATCTGGCAGATAGATGTGAAAAAGGTACTCCTCAATGGCACCCGCGATGAGGAGGTGTATATAATACAACTAGAGGATTCGTATCATGAGAGAGTCCATATAAAGTCTGCAAGTTTCTTAGATCCATTTATCGATTGAAGCAAGCTTCCCAAAGTTGGAACATAAGATTTGATGAGACAATCGGATCTTATAACTTCGTTAAGAATAAAGATAAGCCTTATGTGTACAGGAAGGTTAGTGGGAGCGCTATTACCTTCTTAGTGCTATATGTGGATGACATCCTAATCATTGGGAATGATGTAGGAATGCTCTCTACAGTAAAGACTTGACTATCCAGAAACTTCTCCATGAAAGACTTAGGGGAAGCATCCCATATTTTGGGTTCCAGATCTATAAAGATAGATCCAAGAGGATGTTTGGCTTATCCCAGTCCAGGTACATAGACTTCATTGTCAAAAGGTTTAGCATGGAGAATTCCAAGAGAAGTCTCATACTGATGAGACCTAAAATATCACTTCCTAGGAGTATGTCGCCAAAGACTCCTGAAGAAAGGGCAGACATGGATAGGATACCCTATGCCTTAGCGATAGGGTCTATCATGTATGTTATGTTATGTACCAGACCTGATATAACATATGCTCTGAGTGTCACAGTAGGTATCAGGCGGATCTAGGTTTAGAACACTAGAAGATAATAAAGTGTATCCTTATGTACTTGAGAACGACTAAGGATCTTTTACTGGTATATGGAGGAGGTAGCCTCTAGGTTGAGGGCTAGACAGACTCGAGTTTTAAGTCCGACATTGATGATAATAAGTCAAACTCAGGGTATGTTTTCACCCTGAATGGAGGAGCAGTAAGTTGGAAGAGTTCCAAGCAAGATACTACTGCTAACTCGACCATAGAGGCAAATACATTGCTGTAGTAGAAGCAACAAAGGAAGGGGTATGGATGAAGAAGTTTATTAGGGATTGAGTGTGAATAAAGAATCATCCACTCTCGGTATCACCAAGAGAAATATCTCATATGTGCTTGCGCAGATCAATCCCTGGCCAGGGTCATTCGGATTGAGAGAGGAGTTCTCCGGGAGAATCTGACTAGAGCGAGTCTCAAACAAATTTCATATGTGACTTGACAATACCATATCCAATATATGGTCTCTGGGATATTAGTTGGATGAGAGATTATAGATACATAATAACTGTAGACAGACAGGTCTGATGGATTCGATCCTCCTGTACCATCTAGGGACTATGACGTAGTGGCCTAGTACGTCCATAGTCGATGAGTCGAGTGAATTATTATGGGGATAATAATTCACTAAATCAGAAGGAGTCTGATGGGAGCGACTCATAGCTAGCTCAGTATCAAGCCTAGAGGGTCACATACATATGATGATGCTTCAGCGAATAGAGGATTAGACGGAGATCCAATTAGCCCATATTCTCATTGGATGAGACCCTACATTGATGAGCTCCTTACTTGAGGCCCAATTAGAGGCATAAGAAGATTATAGAGATCCAATAATGTAAGTTTAGTGGGTTATTGGATGGAGATCCAATACCCACTAAGGCAGGATCCCTAAGGTTTTTGGTGGCTCTCTATAAATAGGAGGGGAGGCTCCTAGTTGATAGGCTACAGCTTGGCCACCCCCTCCTATTTTCCTCCCTCCCTCTGTGCAAGAGTTGTGAGATTAGATTTGAGGAGTTTCACTACAGAGATCAGTCGTGTGGATACCGCCAGAGAGGAGGATACTTGACCTCCTTCATCCTCTCGATCCGAATCTAGAAAATAGGGATATACGATCTCTCTAGGTAATCAATCTCTCATATATCACAGTTTTTCAGTTTTGCGACTTTCTTGTGACCTAATCTTTTGCACAATGATTTGATCTATGTGGGAAACCTATTTTGTTTTGATCTTTTGCTGCGCATGTGATGCTCCCATTGAGGTTTCCCAACAAAGGGAGCACGAGTCTTCACGAAGTTAGATCTACGGTCCGGATATCACTAGATTCGAGTACATAAAGAGGACATGCTGAAGATCGCTTTTCAAATGCACGACAGCCACTATGAATTTTTTGTAATGCTCTTTGGCCTCACCAATGCTCTCTCTACTTTTCAGAGCCTTATGAATGATATTTTCTAGAGTTTCCTTCACATGTTTGTGCTAGTCTTCTTTGACGACAACCTTATTTATAGCCCTTTGATTGAAAGTTATATTTTTCACTTACGACTTGTTTTATCGATACTCCGTGAACATACCCTTTTTGTCAAAAGGTCAAAGTGCAATATCTTGCAGAATAAGGTGGAGTATCTCGAGCACATAATCTCATAGGAGGGCGTGACAGTAGATCCTTCAAAGATCGAGGCAAAACAAGGTTGGCCGATGCCCAAGAACATAAAGGCATTGGGGGGATTCCTCGGACAAAACAGGCTACTACCATAAATTTGTTAAATATTACGAAAAGATCAATCCCCCCCTCACATCCTTGCTGAAGAAAAATGCTTTCCAGTGGTCGGATGAAGCATCTGCAGCCTTTGACGCTCTCAAGTCTGCCATGATGTCTACACCCATGCTGTCGCTACCTGACTTAAAAAAAAACATTCATAATTGAAGCAAACACATCAAGAGTTGGGATCGGCGTCATCCGCATGCAAGAAGGCCGACCTCTCGCCTACACCAGCAAAGCCCTATCTCCATCACACTTGAAGGTATCCATCTACGACAAGAAGATCCTAGCGATAGTGCATATGGTGACAAAATAGAGGCCCTACCTAGTCAACCGATGCTTCCAGATAAAAATCGACCACAAGAGCCTCAAATACTTCCTGGAGCAAAAAAATTCATCACCCGAACAACAAAAATGAGTAACAAAACTCCTTGGATATGACTATAAAATAATTTATAAAAAGGGGAAGGAAAATGTGGTTGCAAATGCGCTCTCCCGAATACTCAAGCAACCTGAGCTTTCGGCTATTTCCTTTCCGATCAATAACCTCCTTGAAGACATTAGGAAAGAATGGCATGATGACCCAGAGATTCGGGAGATTATCAAGAAGTTTAAAGAAGAATCGGGCTCCATGACATATTACAGTTGGGATTCAACATTACTATGGTACAAAGGATATATAGTACTAGTGACTAATTCTGCCTATTTAAATACCATCCTACAAGATATGCATTCCTCACCGGTAGCTAGGCACTTTGGATTCCTTCGAACCCATAAGAGGATTCAATAAAATTTCTATTGGAAGGGAATGAAGAACTATATTGCTGACTTTGTAGCTCGGTGCGACACGTGTCAGTGACATAAAGGCGAAACGATGAAGAACCTTGGAAAACTGCAAACGCTACCTATTCCGAACTCAGTATAGACCGATGTGTTCATGGACTTCATTGAAGGACTACCCCCTTCATAAGGGAAAGGTACTATCCTGGTTATGATCGATCGCGTCACTAAATATGCTCATTTTTGTGCCGTCTGCAACCCCTACACCGCCACTAGTATTGCTCAAATCTTAATGGACAATATCGTAAAACTGCATGGGATGCCTAGATCCATTATAAGTGATCGTGACTAGATCTTCACTAGTAAGTTCTGGACAAAACTCTTCCAACGATCAGCTGAGAGAATGGACAAAATGAGCTCAACATACTAGCCATAGATCGATGGTCAGACTAAAGTAGTGAACAGATGTCTGGAAACCTACCTGTGATGCTTCACCAACGATCAGCTGAGAGAATGGACAAAATGACTCTTTTGGGCCAAGTGGTGGTACAATACAACTTATCACTCTTTCATAAAGTGTACCCCTTATGAAGCTATGTATGGTTGAAAACCCCTTGTAATTCTAAAATATGTAATCGGTACATCGAAAGTAGACCAAGTAGATCGGGAGCTAATGGACAGGGACAAGATCCTGCAATTACTGAAGAACAACTTTATGAATGCACAAGTAAGGATGAAACAACATGCTAACATGCATAGGAGCGAAATGAAGTTCTCTATTGTAGATTAGGTATTCCTTCGACTCCAGCCCTATAAGCAGACCTCCATCAACACACGGGCATCCATGAAGTTGTCTCTCCGCTTTTATGGACCTTATCGGATCACTTAGCACATCAAAGCTGTGGCGTATAGACTGGACCTACCTACAGAGGCCAAGATCCATCCAGTCTTCCATATATTCTGTTTGAAACTCAAGCTTGGGGATAACGAGTTAGCCCAAAGTCATCTACTAAACACTACTACCAATGGAGAGATCCAGATCCAAACGGAGGCAACATTAGATCGAAGGGTCGTGATGCATCAACGACGTCCCTCTACTAAAATGTTGGTGCAATGGGCAAATCTATCTAAAGAAGATGCCACATGAGAGTCCTATGAAGACTTGAAGATCAAGTTTATAGATTTCATGAAACCTCAGCCTTGAGGAAAAGGTTGATCTGAAGAGGGCGGGTCTGATAGGATCCTAACAGGGTTGGGTCCTATTCAACCAGTTCATGTAAATAAAACCCTGAGTCATATGTAAAACCTAGTTATAGGTGTCGCCCACCCCATCATGGAAGTCAGTTAGAGAAGTAAGAGGTGGCGACTAGGGTTTAGGGAGTAAGTTGTTAGAGTCTCTCTAAGAATTAGGGTTTTAGATGCCTATATAAACATGTAGCCACACCCCACTGTTTCATCAAGCAATAAAACTTTTCTTCAAGCCATTGTACTGATTACCAAGGAGGGAGAAACCCCTTTAGAGTTCTAAGGAGGCTGATCCCCCTATAGAAATTGTTCCAACGATAAAATCCTATAGAGCTAATTGTTGCAAAATAGCCTTTTCTCAAGTCTCTTCACATAGGTTCACATAGGAAGAATAAATCTCCACAAACCCGCATGCATATATGATGAGATATCGTCTTAGGGGAGTTTCGATATTTCCAGATTATATTTTCTAATTATAGGGCACAAAATTGAAGATGAGCTCAACATACCAGCCGTAGATCGATGGTCAGACTAAAGTGGTGAACATATGTCTGGAAACCTACCTGTGATGCTTCACCAACGATCAGCTGAGAGAATGGACAAAATGACTCTTTTGGGCCAAGTGGTGGTACAACACAACTTATCACTCTTTCATAAAGTGTACCCCTTATGAAGCTGTGTATGATTGAAAACCTCTTATAATTCCAAAATATGTAATCGGTACATCGAAAGTAGACCAAGTAGATCGGGAGCTAATGGACAGGGACAAGATCCTGCGATTACTGAAGAACAACCTTACGAATGCACAAGTAAGGATGAAACAACATGCTAACATGCATAGAAGCGAAATGAAGTTCTCTGTTGTAGATTAGGTCTTCCTTCGGCTCCAACCCTATAAGCAAACGTCCATCAACACACGAGCATCCATGAAGCTGTCTCTCCACTTTTATGGACCTTATCGGATCACTTAGCACATCAAAGCTGTGGCGTATAGACTGGACCTACCTACAGAGGCCAAGATCCATCCAATCTTTCATATATTCTGTTTGAAACTCAAGTTTGGGGATAACGAGTTAGCCCAAAGTCATCTACTAAACACTACTACCGATGGAGAGATCCAGATTCAAACAGAGGCAACATTAGATCGAAGGGTTGTGATGCATCATCGACGTCCCTCTACTAAAATGTTGGTGCAATGGGCAAATCTACCTAAAGAAGATGCCACATGAGAGTCCTATGAAGACTTGAAGATCAAGTTTATAGATTTCATGAAACCTCAGCCTTGAGGACAAGGCTGATCTGAAGAGGACGGATCTGATAGGATCCTAACAGGGTTGGGTCCTATTCAACCAGTTCATGTAAATAAAACCCTAAGTCATATGTAAAACCTAGTTATAGGTGTCGCCCACCCCATCATGGAAGTCAATTAGAGAAGTAAGAGGTGGCGACTAGGGTTTAGGGAGTAAGTTGTTGGAGTCTCTCTAAGAATTAGGGTTTTAGATGCCTATATAAACATGTAGCCACACCCCACTGTTTCATCAAGCAATAAAACTTTTTTTCAAGCCATTGAACTGATTACCAAGGAGGGAGAAACCCCTTTAGAATTCTAAGGAGGCTGATCCCCTATAGAAATCGTTCCAACGATAAAATCCTATAGAGCTAATTGTTGCAAAAGAGCCTTTTCTCAAGTCTCTTCAAGTAGGTTCACATAGGAAGAATAAATCTCCACAAACCCGCATGCATATATGATGAGATATCGTCTTAAGGGAGTTTCGATATTTCCAGATTATATTTTCTAAATTCTTTTGTTTCATAAATCTTAAATTGATTGATTGTTTAATGTTAATCAATTATTAAGTTTGTATATAACTTCAATGTCAGGTAAAATTTAGTGTTTAGTTATGATTACAAAAAAAAAAATGCTGTAGAATCTGATATTAATTAGTTTATGATATTTCAATATATTTGCAAGTTTTTATGCCTCAGTTTTCATCGTCTTGCCGTCGACAAAATCTTGCTGTTCCCTGCAAGATCAGTGAATCACAGATGCAAATTTTGTCTGATGAACGCTTTTAACCACAACGCTAGGGTTCAAATATGGTGGTAATAAACTAAATAAAGTCAATCATCCAATAGTTTAGTGGTGATGAACCCAACCCATTTGGCGAGCGTGGCGGGTGGACAGCTCATGAGCGCTTCCGTCGGCTCCTAAAGCTGGACATTTCTGTTGACTCTAATATATTAGGAGTGACGTCTGTCGTCGTCCTTTCCCCGTCAAACTTTGTAGATCATACTTTTGAGGTTTTGATCGGCAGAAAGAAGGCCAATGGAAGGACCTCATTTTGCGCACCCTCGCGGCCGGCTTCGAAAGCTGCTGCTGACGCTTTACCTGCTCTACTCTCTTTACCTGCTCTACTAGGAGGAGCGACGTGTTCCCCCGTCCTTTCCGCGCCAGCAGATGTAACTTCACGGGAACCACTTGTCGACTGCTCGCTCTTGGCCACAACGAGTGATCGATTAATATTTAATCTGACGACGATCCATGTTGATGCTCTGACGGACGGACCAGCAGGAAGTTGTGCTGGCGACCATTTGACGAGGAATGGAAAGGAGACAGCTCCAATTCCTGGCATGAACCCTCCACCGGTTTCCAACAGCGATTAAATTTTTGATAAACTCGGATTTTTGGGTTAGCCCGAGGTTAACTCTTAGATGTGCATTTGGATCTGACTGATGACGAGTGGGACAGTAATTTGATTGGGTAATTACTGTTACTCTACCATATGGTTTTAACAATAACAAAAAGCTGTAAAAAAAGAAAATCAATGATACTAATGGAAAGTATAATTTGAATATTGTTGATACGTAATCCTTTGTATTGACAGACATTCAGAAAGATGAATAATACAAAGATGGAATAAACATAGTAATATGTCCAATGCAGTCGCTGCTACAATATTATGATGAGAGACTACTGATCCGGTGGAAGGTACCACCAGATGGAGCAGCAAAACGAATCTGGGGATGTCGTTTGGAAAAGGTCACGACTCTTGGGATGTTCTTCAAACTCTTTGATCCACAAGCTCGTCTGCGGAGCCAAGTCGTTTGAGGGCCCATTCCTCACCTCAATAGCTGTGATTCCTTCAGAAAGTTGATGTAAACTTGCACTTGAATGATCAATCCAGAAATGGGGTTTCGGCTTCCCTGTCATGCAATTCCTGGGTTGAGTCCCTCACCCATTCATTGATGGTCGTGCTTCTAACCTGTGCACTGGGACTCTTTCTTTGCCGAAAATTTCTTCCAAGTTTTCCGGACATCCCTTGCTCTAGTCAACGCCATACGTTCGCTCTAGAGCTCACTCTCTGCATTCTCCTCAAAATCTAACACTTGTTCATTGTCTGAAAATAACACTGTTTTCTCTAATTATTGTAAATTATATCGATTCAAGCTTCATCCCGAGAAGCACTAGAAGAACTTTTTAATCAGTTGCCCCTCTTTACTAAATGGCTAATTTAGAAGCTCATAGGTTAGAAGCTTTTGGTTCTTCATATTTCATTTTCATTTTGGGGACAAAGGTCCTAGTTTTGGAGTCAGGACCATGATGATACATTCAAAATAAGTAGTTTATCCTTCAGCCTGGGGAGTGGAATCTTAAGCTGGGGAATATTGATTTTTTATCTCTGTCATCCATTTGTGGGTGAAATTTTGTAACCACCCTATATTAATGTGGACTCCTTTTGAAGTTTTTAAGCATGAGAGGGAGCAAATTGACTTTGCCAAGGAATCTCCTCCCGATTTTTCTCATTTTTTTTTTTTTATCTCAATTTATGTGCATGACTTTTCTGATCAGACTAAAATATGTTTGGGTTGTCAAATTCCCCGCCATGATACTCTATGCAACCTTTTGCTACTATTTGGGTTCCTATAGTCTGTTGCTACTGCTTTATAGTTCCTTTGATGCCTTCCTATATGATGTGCATGCTGCTTGCTCTCGAAGAAAAGAAGAGCCTCTATGCAGATTATAGATCACTATGGGCAGATCCTACCTCATGGTCAATCATTTATATGAGCACGTGTAATATTAGCGGTCTCAACCCCCCTTACATACAAAGATTCATATTGTCCTTTTATATAAATGTAAACTAAAAATTTTCTTCATTTTTAGTATGTTTCAAATATCTTAAATGATTGTAATATTGTAACAAACATTAACAATAATTTAGCTTGCCTTTATTGTACATGAGATCATAATTTTGTTTCTCTTACTATATTTCTGTTATGTTATCGGATAAGTCAATTGATAGTATTGCTTATATTCAAACTCAGAAAATTATTATTTTTTCTGTGGTGTATGGCAAGAACTGACATACCATACAAAATAGGTAAAATCATACTAGTCCATGCTTGGATCGATACACGGACTACTCCCATTTCCAATGATCCAATCCAACTCAAAATAAAAATTTAGAAAACCTAAAATAGCAATGTGGCTTATCCAATTTGACATTAAAAAATAAAAATATTAAAATAACAATTATGGTTCATGAATACAAACCCTCTTCTCATGACATTGCTATCGCCGCAACTACCTTTTAAGGTTGCATAATTATTCTTCTCATCATTGCCATCCTCGCTCGACAGTGCTATCGCCACCATCCCTGTTTGATGTTGCCGCTATTGTATTTCTTCAATCTCTCAAAAGTACATTATCATCTCTTTGTCTCCACTTCTTCTCCTCCACCGCTACTTCTTTATATTTTTTCTTCTTCCTTCTTTTTTTTCTCCTCTAGTATCCATCCTTCTTTCTTTCTCTTCCTCCTTTTGTTCTCTCCGAAATGCCAATATGTTTCAGTGTATCAACATACTATATATCCATATTTACTAGTCTAACAGATCATCGAAATAGATCTACTATCCAAAATGATGATCCTTAGTATATGGACTCTACGTTGAGGTTAATAGACCTTAGAATGTGGATTTTAACATTTCTTTTTTATAGTAGAGACCGACATGTTCTTCAGTCAATCGAATCCATATCTGTGATTTAATTTCTACATTCACTTTTTGATTTAAAATTCAAAGGAGAACACCTGAGCAAGTCAAATTTGCAATTGGACACAAATAATATTTTGTGCAAGCTTGATAGAATTAGTGTTACCCAAGAATACAGATCTCTTCTTTTGTGAATTTACAAGTTTGTTTTATTACTCTAATTGGGTCTTTTCCTTCAAGGGTTACCATTTCTTTTGATATTTTAATTTTTTAATTTTTTTAATTTTTTGAGGATATAAAGAAAAGAAAATTCAACATAGATATGCTTAGCTGAGTTCAACATCCTTACAACTCCAATCAAGCAATATGCTTAGCTACAATAATTAAGTTATACATGGAAACAATCTCAAATCATTGAATTCAAGATAATTAAGCTATTTCCTGGTACATACAATATATGAGGTATACACTAATTGATGTACATCATAACATATATATAAGGTTTTCAAGGATGCCGATATAACAAATACAAGGTTTACTTTCTTTTCCATGGAATCACAACAACATGTATAACGTGCAATCTTTATCAACTAAAACTTCAAAAAAAATAAACAAAAGTCAGTTGATTTCTCCAACACATGATGACTATGAATTATAAAAAAAAATTAATAATAAATACCCAATATTTTCTAGAGCACATTATCCAATATAAAGCCACACTAGCATACCCAATTCAGAAGCTAAAACGAAAGACAAAATGAGACTGTTTGAGTTAAACTGGTCTGTATCATAAAAAAGATAACAAGTGCAATTCGCCGCCACTAAAAAAGATTCGCAATTTACAATGAACCACAATTAATAAGATGAGATAAACAAAGTGTGTAACAACAAAGAACAAATCAAGAGCCATAATTTCATATAAGTAAGAAAAGAAAGTTAAGCAAAGAACCACAGCAAACCTATAACTGGTGATACATATAGCTGCCATCTATACAATTAATTGTAAACTACAATTAATTTTTATTATTTTTCTTTCACATTAATGGACTTGTCTCAGGTGCTTGTCACATGACCTCAAGTTGGCTTCAGTTGTACAAGCCTGTTACTGAAGTCCTCGTCCAACACATCACCCATTTGGGTTTATAGTCAAGTTTGAAATAACTTTAGAACAAAACCAACTGTTATCTATGTAAAACCTTTTTACCAGCTTGAAGATCAAAAATTTTTAATCTGAATATATATATACAAATAGAAGAAGAAATATCCTAAATTTTGTGGTTCGTTTAACCACATTTTAGGACAAAAGGCCAAATTAAAAAATAGAGTTACCCTATAAAGGAGACACGATAAGGTCATCGATAAGAAAATCAATGAGGACTCGGTGATGTCAAAGCAAAATTACTGAGGCTCTTGCCCAGGAAAAATCAACATCAATGAAGCTAGAAAGGGAAGGAGTCGATGCCGAAAAAGAGAGGAGTTCATCGCTTGCAATCGACATGAATAAATCCATAAAGGAGAGGAGTCTCGTATTATCATTGTCAACAAAACCGCAGAGGAGAAGAGTTTGCCACCACTAGAGAGGAGAGGAGTTATTCATCATTGCCATTGTCGCCTATGTTAACAGATGAAATTGTTGTAATAGCATTAGCAATATTAGTAGACTATTGAGAGAAATCCTCAACTCCTCATCTTCTTAACCTTCCTTTTACTTGTATAAATAGGTGTTTATGAAGGAATAAGAAACATTTCACTTTTTTTCTTCATTCAATCTCTTTTCTAACATGGTATCAGAGCCCTGCTCTCTTTAAGAGAGATTGTTTTTTTTTCTTGCTGTCAAATGACAACTTCTTGCTACCTCTGCTATTTTGGTAATGATCGAGGCCTCGGCGACACTATTGGCCTCACCGTGGCCTGCCATCGGTTCATCGTTTGCTTGTCATAGCCCATAGTAGTCCTGTTTGCGATGTGCTCTTCACTGCATGCACCCCATCCTGCTCGCTGGTGACAAAGCGAGGAAGGACCATAACCGAAGTCTCATAGCATTGCTTTTATTATGGGTTTGGTCGCCATCTCCATGGCTTCTACCACCAGCGATGACTCTTGTGCTCTCTTCCTTGTTGCTGCAGCTGTTGCAACAATAATTTGCTGCTCACAATGCCAGACTTTGTAAGCGTAGTCCGGGTTGCTTTCCTTCAGGACCTGGGACTTGAGGATGCCCTCGACCAATTTAACGCCTGCTACTCGGTGTCCTGGGAGGCCTACTTCGACCGATCGTTCCGTGTGGAGTACAAGCGGGAAAAGAAGGGGTGGGGCGATCGCTCACTACCCCTCTACTTCCACCTCCGAAGATGACAGTGACAGTCGTCGCTGTCGGACCTTCCTCCTCTACTGTCGCTCCAACAGTCCTTCTTCTTCCCCTACCACTACCATCATCCTCCAAGCCATCAAAACAGAGCAACTGCTGCTCCGATTCTTCCATTGCTGAAGTCGGTGCTGCTGCACGCTGTCACGTTCTTTTGCTCGCCTAATAGAAGAACCCCATCTCCTTATTTCATATTTAAGGAACTTGCTTCCCGTTGTCAGCACCCCCTCCCAATCGTCGCTACTCCCCCTCAACAGCAGAGGCAACGACATCCTCAACCTTGGAGCACATCATCGTCGCTGCTTAGTCGCACCATTGCCTTTCCATGCCATCGTTGCCTTAAAGTAGCGACAGCTACAGTAGAGGCATCGTTGCCTTTCCATGCCATTGCCTTTCCCCCTCAACGACAGAGGCAACGACATCCTCACCCTCCCATTGCCTTTCCATGCCATTGCTAGCCGCAGCTACAGTTGCAGCTCTCCTACTTCCTCATATGCAGCCACTCCCAACCGAGCCCTGTTGTCGCTGCATTCCTTGCTTCCCTTGCTCTAAGTCGTGTCTTCCTCCACTGCCTCCTCACCTTGCTGCCAGCGCTCTCCTCACCTTCTTCCCTCGCTTCCAACTGCGCCTCTACCACCGGCGCTGCCCTCTTGCAACACTGACCATCCGTTGCGCCTCAATCCCAACCTCCCCTCCTATACAGTGGGTGTTACAAGCCATCACTGTCATCTCCTCGCTGCTCCTACTATAGCCGCTGCAACCCACGGCAGTGCGACACATGTTAAATCTTAGATTTTGATGATAAAATTAATTGATGGGTTATTGATATAACATATGGTGTTAGAGGAAGAATTGTAGGTCTAACTATGACAGAAGCAATGGAGTTACAACTATATGATGAGTCAAAATCAAGCTTGGGCATTGGGCTGGGTTCGGACGATGCAATGGGACCTCGCTGTAATACCCCTCATTTCTGAAATATTTATAATGAAATACTTTAAATTATTTATGAGGACTCATTTGTAAAATTGAAGGATTTGTTTATTAATTCTCTTAATTAAATAATTTTATATTGAAAGTTGATTGTTAGGGACCTAAGTGTGAATCTTAAAAAAAATATGAAATAAATTATAAAAGATTTACATTAAATTAAAAAAAAAGAAACATGGTGAGGACATGTGTCACTACCTTGTTTAAAGTAGTGTGCATGGGTGACACATAAGTATATTACATGCATGTTTGTCATCTATCAACACATATATTAGCTTAAATAATTAACAATTAGAGAAAAAAAAGGGGGTGTTTTGGCTTCAACGTGAACTTGAGGAGAAGAAGAAGAAGAAGGAGAAATTTGGGGATTTTGATACTGTGATCTAATCCACACATTTGGGACTAAAATATTCAAAGGCAAGTGTTCTATCTTTCTCCTACTGAAATTTATCTTTATTTTTGCCTTGATTTATGAAGAAAATTCTGAACTAATCCGAAATCTTTTGTTGGTTGCCTAGTGTGAATCTGTAATATTATCAAGATTATGACCTATCTGTCTTGTTCTTACTGTAACATTTAGTACAGACCTTAGATTTAGACAAAACTTAGTGTTTTCAAAAATAGATTCAAATATCTTTCTTTTAAACCTAAGTTTGAAGAATGTAGAGTTTATTTGCTAGCCCAAACATTTAATTCAATTGAGTATATAAAATCTGTAAAATAGAATATGTAGCTCATGACCTTTCATCACTATATTACTTATATCTTCCAGTTAGAGTTCTTGATTTATGTAAAACTTGATTTGTTAGAAAATAATCTTTCATACCTTTCTGTTAAACCTAAGATTGAAAGATTTAGAGTCCAAATGACTATCAAACCCCCCATGTTGATGGACCATATGAATTCTACAAAATAGAGACTGTGATTCCCGACATTTGGTTGCAAAATCATCAATAACTCTTTGTAGAGATATTCAATTTATATGAAACATATTCCGTATGAAACTAGATTGATTTATCTTTTCAACAATATCTTTCTTGAGTAATTTGAAGTATGTTTGATTATCTAAATAACTTTGTATTTTACCTTCAGAACAGCCAGAATAGGGATTGTATCAATTCTGCTTATACTTGCTTCTTCCATTTCAAAACTGAAATCTTTAATGCTCTTGTCCTTGACTTCCTTATATATCAGAATATATTATGTATTAATTGATGTTATATTCTACTATTCTATTTAGGTGCATGTATGATTTATTATTCCGTATGTGCTTCCGATATATGCCAAATTTATTACTCATGTTCTTTTGTACTCCGGTGTTTGTGGGACAATGTAAACCTTTATCAGAAATGGTAAAAAGAGTTATGTTTAGAGCCCGCGTGCTCTGCTAACCCCTTATGACTTCACTCAGACGTGGGTGGATAGAGCTCATAGACATAGGAGACTTATGTTTGGTGGTCATTCAGCGATGAATGTTCTACATTATGTTTATGGTCCCATTTCGCCCTCTATATTTTTGATATGATATCCAAAGTATTACTTTTGAGTTATTTGTGCACTTTGGATAAGAATGAAATGAATATTATGTCTGAATGATATTTGAGCTTATGTTTGTTACTTGTTCATTTGATAAGCTTTTGAGATTATTCGTACACCATTGATATACTTTTGAAATAGGTCCTATGCATTTTTTTTATATGTTCTGAAATGTTTCATTTGCTATTGATAAATTCTGATACTTTTCACACGTCATTGATATGTTCCGACATGTCCTATACCTCCATGATATGCTCCAAAATATTTTGTATTCTCATTGATAGGCTCCAAAATATTTCATTTGCCATTGATATGCTGCTTGACATACTTATGCCTATGATATTCATCCAACTTCAAATGTGACATATGAGCTTAAGTTTGATATTTGTTCCTTTGACATGTTTCGAAGTATTTTATGTATTATTGATATGCTCCTAAAACTTTAAATGTCATTGATATATACCAAAATGCTTCTGATTGCCATATATGCTCCAATTACCTTCCCAAATTGTTATGGATTTAACTATGCTTCGAACGAGATGAACCTTGTGGTTGTGAATCTGATTTGATGCTATATGTGAAGACTTTTGTATTTTCTATCTTGCACTCTTATATCAGGTTCAATTTGAAAACACCTTTCCTTGCTCTGAACCTGTTTGATACTTGCTGGGCTTCTTAGCTCACTCTGTTGCTATCTAATCTTCTTCAGGTTAGCTTGACATTTATTAAAATACTTGATACGGGGCTAAAGCAATGGGAAAACAAGAAGTTCTTGGGCTAAATATTCATTTGACAATATATTATCATTGTATGTGTACACCTTGGGTCTAAAATAAAGTTGTAGACATATTTTGAAGAGGGATAACTATGTAATGGTTTTAAAACTACCCTCTTGTTTGGTATATTGAATGTTATACTTGCTCTATAATATATGAAGTGGTGGTGTATGGTTGTTTTTCAAAGTCATATGGATTTTATCACATTAGTGGACCTTATGAATGTGGATTATATTTAGCTACATTGGTTTTGGATCGGTTTTGTGATTCATTAAGAGAATATGAAGAGATTATAATCTGCACAAGTTTATATAAAAGTGATTGAATGACTGCATGTTATTTTTAGTATCCTCAAATGATTATTTGGATCCTGGATGGATTATGTTGTTGATAATATTATCAATTTTTAAGATAATCTTTTTAGATTAGAGTCATACCTCTCGAATGTGATATACAATTCGGGGGGCATGACACTCGTTGGGAGTTCGCTATGAAATTCGTCGAAGGGATCAGGAAGCTCGCTAGGAACACGCCGAGAGATCGCCGAAAGAAGGCCATAGGACTTGCCACAAGAATGTCGGAGGCTACCGGATTGATGAGAGTTATGTCTTGGTTTAACTTATTAGTCATTAAGAGTTGTAATCATTGAGTCGTAGTTAGGGATTGAGTCATACTTGAGTTGGATTTTGATAAAATCCAAATCAACTCAATAAGGCAACCGGGTCCATTATGGGGTTTGATTAAGCTCAGGTTGAGCTCAATTAATTGACCAATAAATTAGTCAATATCAGGTTCAAGTCAGAAATTGAAAAGTGGAGGGAACCACTTTTCAGGAGATTTTGGCTAGTAAACCGTCGGTGAGCGACGGTTGGACCGCCCGTACCCTGGAAACAAGGTGACTGTCAATGCTGTCAGTGGTTGAACCACCTAAGATTGGCGGGTAAACTGCCCGTACGAGGATTTCGGGGGGTTGAAACCGCCAGACGTCGACGGGTGAACCGCCCGTACCCGATTTTTTCGGGTATGTTTGAATTTTGGAGCCAAAATGTGATATGCTTGTTCTAAATATGAAATGCTAGATAATGTTAAAAAAGAAAATATCATGCTTAAGACAATATTAGAAAAATTTTAAATTGGAAACAAATCCTTAATATGATTATTGCCATTAAGGGTCATATTAATAGAAGAAATGACATAGGCTTTGTTGGCAATGGTCAACAAAAGCCTACTATGTTTGTTAAAGCACCTACCTTAAATCTACCATCAGAAGTTAAATATAATTTTTATGGAAGATTAGGACATATGACTTGTAAATGTTCATTTAAATTATAGTCCATACAAATTAATTTGATTCCTAAGGGAACAACAAATAACAAAAAACTATTAGATAAGAAAAATAAATTTCTTTATATAGGTCCAATGTAAAATGGGTACCTAAAATCTTTCTTATAAATTTGTCTCTTAACAAGGCTAGGAGCACTAAAAATGTTTTGAAAGTAGATGCTCAAGACATATTACTTGAGATCTAATACTCTTTCAAGCTCACTAGCCTAAGTAGAAATAAGAAAATCATTAAAATTAAAATTAATAACAATGAATCTTTTGATGGTTCATCATTATATAATTAATCTTGATGATGTATAGCTAGAGCATACTATTATGAAAATGAACTAGAACCAAAGAACCTTATTTATTAAAAAATATAAATGAGATTTTGATGATGATTGAATGAAAGGTTCAAAATCATTAGCTTGGATTAAATATAAAGACTATTGTTAAATGGTTCAAATATTGACAAATTCTATGAAATGATTAATTTAAATGTTACATTGATTGAAATGCTATGATGATTAAATGATTATCTTGAATGTTAGAATTTGAGTATAGAAAATATATATACTTCATTTTTAGGTATTTTAAAAATGAGTTGATATTTTTAGGTATTTTAAAAATGAGTTTGTCAACTCCTTGTACTATGTTTAAAAAGTTAGAAGTTGAAATTAAGATAGGTTAAAATTTTGCTTTAAAGATGTTTTATCATTTTGATGTGTTATAGCAATGACCTTGACAACTTTTTCTAAAATGAAATTTAGCTTTCGATCTTAACCAAAAAAATTTATTAATTTGAAAATCATTCTTGAAAGAAATCATATTAAATAATCAAAAGGAGGATAATTAATTTTAAAAATATTTTTATCATATAAATCCTTCAACAAGATAAAATAATACCTTTATTGTTGAATCTCTTTTACTATCAAAATGAATTAGAAAACTTTAGCTATTTTATTTTGGAAAACAATCTATGTTGACTTTTTCCGAAAAATAAATTTTGATGATAATTTTGGATATGTTTTCAAATTATTTTGTTTTAAAGAATGGATATGCTCAAATCTATCCAACATTATTGATATTTCGATTTTGATTATTTGATAACTTAAATCATGACCATGAAATCTTGAAAATTATAATTTGAGATGTTTATATAAATCGAGATTATTTACTAAGATTCCTTCCCTTTATTAAAGAAAAGTTTTCATCCTAATCATAATCTTAACTTCTCAATATTTATAACTTAATATTTCTATATGAATCAAGATCCTTCTTATTTTATCTCATAAGATTTCAAAAGCTTTAAAATTTCATTTACGAAAAATTATGTCAAAATAAATCATGTTCTTGACATTTATGATTTGATAATAATATTCTTCATGGCATGATTACTTATGACTTTCTTCTTAGTATAACTTATCACCAAAATTAATATTTCTTAAATTTGTGATAAGTAGAAAATTTAATGAGATTTGTTTTATCGTGAACATTCCCTTGATTTCTAAACTTGTCATATCCTTAATGGAAATCAAATTTTTGAACATCTATGATTTATTTATTTTGGTAAAAATGAGATCTATGATTTTGATGATTAGATCAAGATTGTTTAGATCTCATAAAATTTTCAATCAAAGTTGTTCAGAGAATTATTCAATCATATCTTTTGAATTTCATTTTTAATGACATGATATCCCTTATACTTTTGGGATTATTTTGAACATGGATGTAAAGAAAGTATGCCATCATAATTCGTGACAATGACCAAAAAAGGAAACTAAAATTACCAATATGATTAAGAGAAAATTGGATATGATAATATTGAATGAAGAACAATTGCTTAGAATAAAATTAGAACTTTCTAAATGCATGCAAAATACTTGATTTATAATTTGAGCGTGATCTACTATCATGTTATCTTTTGGAATTTTTGATGCTTATTATCAAAATTTACATAAAGATCTACAAAAATACATGATTTGTTATTTATGTTAGAAAATCATATAATTTAAATAAATAAGTGGCTCTTAATTCTTCTTGGTTTCCTTAGATTTTTTAACTCTTTTGAAATCACTCTAATTAAAATAAACATAAGAACTAGACTCAAATTTTTATAATGAGATAGTTTTAAAGATTATTCTTGTTTCATGAATCTTGATGAAAGCATATACAAAGGAAAATATATGACATAAACTTTTATGTTACTTAATGTGAGTCTTTGATATTAAATCTTTGATGAATTACTTGATGTGCTACTCTTCAATCAAATAAATTAAATTACACGAGTAGCTCTTAATTTCAGAATTTATATTTATAAAATTGAGTGTTCTTGTGATATGATATTTTTGAAAAACCCCCTCCTTGATTCTAACTTCTTGATTATAAAAAGAGGAGAAAATTTACATAAAAATGATATTTTGCTATTTTTCGGATCTATTTGATATGTTTTCTTGAAATCTACATTAGAAGGATTTGTTAAGCTGATATTTAAAATATTCTTTTAAAATTTTATATCTACAAGATTGAGGTTGAGAGTTAATAATGCTAAATTATGAAATTAAATGAATTGCTAATCTAGATTTCATGAGATTAAGTTTTTTGAAAACTTTCTCTATGTTTTTTATCTTATTATTTACAAAAAAGGAGAAAAATTGCATGAAGATGAAGAATTGCTACATTTAAATTTTATAAGAGATGATTTTTGGTCTCAAGAGTTGATTTTTTGCTACATTTGAAAGACAAGTAGTCTTTAATTCTTTTGGACTTTTAGCTCATCTTAATATTCATTTTAAAATTTATTGAGAGTTATTCTTAATGATATAATATTTTATTTTCTTTTCTTCCCTTTCATAAGAGGAAGAAAATTTTTTATGAGTCATGTTGTCTTTTATAAAGGGGGAGCAAAAACTCATGTGCCTTAAAATCCTTAGCCTTATATTTTACATTTTTGTTGATGACAAAGGGGGAGAAATATACATTGAAGACACATGATATTAATCATATACATTGATGACACTTGATATTCATGATATACTTGGATATCTTGGATATCTTGGATATTGATGTATAATTCTTTTTGAGATTCATGATTTGATGACTTGATGCAAATTTATGTTGAAATTTACTTGGAATGTTGATTGCTTAAAAATACTAAATATTTAAGAGTGTGTGATTCTCTTAAATTTAAGTGGCATGGAGGAGTTAAGATTAACTCCTATCATCAATTGATTGCCATCATCAAAAAGGGGGAGATTGTTGAATCTCGGATTTTGATGATGAAATTAATTGATGGGTTATTGATCGAACATATGGTGTTAGAGGAAGAATTGCAAGTCTAAATATGACAAGAGCAATAGAGTTATAACCAGATGATGGGCCAAGATCAAGCTTGGGTATCGGGCCGGGTTCGGACGATGCAGTGAGACTTCGCTAGGAGTTTGCTAGGAGATTCGCCGAAGGGATTGTGAAGCTCATTAGGAACACGCCGGGAGATCGCCAAAAGAAGACCATAGTGCTCGCCGTAAGAATGCCGAAGGCTACCGGATTGATGGGAGTTAAGTCTTGGTTTCGCTTGTTGGTCATTAAGAGTTGTAATCATTAAGTCATAGTTAGGGATTGAGTCCTAATTAAGTTAGATTTGGTTGAAATCAAAATCAACTGAATAAGGCAACTAGGTCCACTATGGGGTTTGATTGAGCTCAAGTTGAGCTCAATTAATTAACCACAAAATTGGTCAACATCAGTTCAAGTCGGAATTCGAAAAGTGGAGGGAACCACTTTTTCGGATATTCCAACGGGTAAACCGTCGATGAGCAGTGGTTGGACCACCCGTACCCTAGAAACAGGGCAACTATCAGCGTTGTTAGCGGCTGAACCACTCAGGACCAGTGGGTAAACCGTCCGTACCAGGATTTCGGGTGACTAAATCGCCTGGCATCGGCTAGTAAACCGCTCGTACCCCGATTTTTCGGGTATGTTTGAATTTTGGCTCCAAAATTTAGAAGCCACTTGGGGCCTATAAATACCTCAAGTTTTCTTACATTCTATACAAAAATTTAGGGGATACAATTTTGTGAAAACTTGTGTGTATTGTAAGAAAAAGAAAAGGGGTAAGGTAGTGATCAAAGAGTTGTAATCTTGTCTCCTTTGTAAGAAAAGTGTAAGGGTTTGGTCTTCACCCAAAGAAGATCAGCAGTGGATAGTGGTGTGCCTCAAGGAGGAGGACTCGGGAGTGGACATAGGCCCGTTAGAGATGAACAACTATAAAACTTGTGAGTTATTCTTTTGCTTTTCTTGCTTACTAATTTTGTATTGACGCTTCCGATTTAATTTACTCTTTGAAAGTAAGGTTTTCACGTCAAGCACTTCACTTAGGATGTTGCTTATCTTTGATATTTTCTTGTTCTTTCTTAAGTAATTTGTAAGCTAGTAACTTATCAATCTTCTTTGAATCACTCACTTGCTTTACTTGAACGAAAAGCTTTGGATCTTCTTATCTTGCTTAAAGCAAAAAGTTTTTATTTAAAACGAGAATTTACACTTGCACTAATTCACCATCCACCCCTCCCCCCGCCCCCTCTCTTAGTGCCAATTGATCATAACAACACAACCTCGCTACCCAACTGCCAACTAAGTCCTCCTCAATGCACCGAAGATGATCTGCTGTTGATCCTCCTTGACTCCACATATCTGTGGCTGTGCAACGTTTCTTCCTGCACCACAGTAGGCAGCTGATCCATTATACTGGTGACTGAGGAAGGAAATGACCCTCCCCTTGTCCGGTGGCAGGAGACCACAACAACCCTTCTAGCACCACAATACAATAGCTTCTGTCTTCCTTTGCTGTTGTAGTCAGCCACACGGTTGATCTGCAAGCACTTCAGTAAGGCAACTCTTATAGATCCAACCGCGGGAGTGATTGATATTTTTTTCTCTCAATGTCTTCGTCCACTACTTCTCACGTTCCCATTACTATCCCCGTAGGGAGCAATATTACTTCTCAGCATACAGGGCTTGTCTCCATCAATGCTATAGCCCTCATACCTTTCTAATTATCTAAAGGAGGCAACTACGTGTCCTGGCATGCTCAATTCACTAATATCCGCTTTGGATATGATTTATTAGGTTATGTTGATGAATCTTTCAGTTGTCCAACAATAATGATCGACATCCCAAGGACAACAAGTACCAATTCCGGAGCATAAATTATGGTTACATTAAGATCATCTCATTCTTTAGGCGATTCAAGCCTCCATTATCGGTTCTGTCACACCACTTATATCTTCCTGTGCTACTACTGCAGAAGTCTAGTGCAAGCTGCAAATTACATTGGCAAACCGCTCGCGCACTCATATGCTCGGTCTCCTCTAATTTAATGAACACAAAACAAGAGGGAAGTACCATTGCTGACTATCTCCAAAATATAAAGATTATCATCGATGATTTAGCTTTAATAGGGTATAACCTTAGTGATGATGAAGTTATTATCCACACCCTCAATAGTCTTGAGGTTGAGTACAAAGAATTGACATTAGCAATACGGGCACACGACTCGTCACTATTGGTTGAGGAGTTGTATAATAAGTTGACTGACTATGAGACATACTTGAAGCACAAAGATAGGGCACTATGACCACCTATCACTACTCAAGTAAGTCACAAATCTAAAAAGAAAAGTAATTAGTATTCTAAGCCTGTCGACAAAGGTCTCAGCCAAGCACCGTCTTACCATAATCCAGGTGGCAACTTCAGTTCCCAACAGCCATGGCGTCCTGCTCCCATGCCTCAAGGTAGCAACATCAATTACCAACAGCCTTGACGTCCTGCTCCTATGCCTCAATAACGAACAGTCTGCCACCTGTGTGATAAAGTTGGTCACTCCGCTAAAGTCTGTCGGTCTCATCCTCGACCTTTAGCAATCATGCCCCAAGTGTATCTTATTGTTGTCCCGACTTCTGATCAACATTCTTGGATTATAGACTTTGGAGCCGCCCATCACATCATCTCGGATCTCCAGAACTTATCCCTTCACAACAGTTATGGTGGTAACGATGACATCATCATCATCGGTGATGGTAAGCGACTTCCTATTACTTATATTGGCTTCATAATGCTTAATTCGCATATTCTTAACTTTACACTCGATGATGTGTTGTGCGCTCCTCATATTAAACAAAATCTTATTTTTGTCTCCCAATCCTGTAAACAAAATAATACCTCCATTGAAATTTTTTCTGAGTACTTTCTTGTCAAGGATTTGAACACTGGGGCATCGTTAGTTCAAGGTCAGAGTAAAGACAATATCTACCAGTGGCCATCAATCTCTCAGCCCACTGTCTACTCTTCTATTGCTGCTCCAATGGATGTGTGGTATCATTGTCTTGGTCACCCTTCTTCCTCAACTCAACAAAAGTTTTTCTCTCGTTATTCTCTTCTAACTTTTAAAGCTAGCTCAATTTCTACTCATTGTGATGCATGTCTTAATAATAAAAGTCATAGACTGTCATTTGAAACTTTTTCTATTTCTTTAACATAACCATTTGAAATTCTTTATACTACTGTTTGGGGTGGGTCCTGCACCAATTATTATATTTGATAAAAATAGATTCTATGTTATCTTTATCGACTATTTTACCAAGTATACTTGTTTTATCCTTTTCAACATATGTTTGAGGTCTCCACAATCTTTCTTACCTTCAAAAAGATGGTGGAGAACTTTTTTCAGTCTACCATTAAAATAATTTATTATAACGGTAGGGGTAAATACCAAACACTAACATCATGCCTGTTAGCTTGTGGTATTCAGCATCTCAAGTCTCCCCTGTACACTCCTTAACTAATTGACTTAGCCGAATGCAAACATCAGTATATAGTTGAAACTAATCTCACACTTCTCTATCATGCCTCCATGCCAACTATTTTTTGGTATGCAGCCTTCCAGACTGTAGTATATTTGATTAATTGTATGCCTACTCTAGTTCTCCACAATTAGTTGTTATTTGAAAAACTATTTTATAAATCCCTAAATCTTCATAAATTTAGGGTTTTTGGTTCTGTCTGTTATCCTTGGCTACTTCCTTATGCATCACATAAACTAGCCCCAAGATCGAAGTCTTATACCTTCATTGGTTACTCCCTTGAACATAATGCTTACTGATGCTACGATCCTCTAACTCACAAAGTCTTTGTGTCTCGTCATGTTGTCTTTGTGAGTCTTCCTTTCCATTTCACCAGTTCAAGTCTTCTACTATACCAACTACTCCGGTGAATATGCCTCAGTGACACATGCCATTATCCAATGAGCCTCCATAAGAATCACCCACTCCAGCACACATATATAAGTGGAGTACTCCTCCGGTACAACATCTCGCCCCCTCTTTTTCTTCTTCTTCTTCTGCATACATACCTCCTACTACTGATATCCGAACTTCGGACACTCAGTCACTAGCATTTCCCTCACCTCAGCCTAATAGCGCTAATGTTCCTCAGTCTGACTCATCCTGTTCTACTACTTTCCCACCACCCATTCCACCATTATCTCCTAAACCACTTGGATATCCCATGACAATGTGCTCTAAAAGTAGTATTTACAAACCACGTCAGGTTCTCAACCTCAATACGGTTGTGACTCCCTCTGTTGAGACCTGTGAACCTACCATAGTTATTCAAGCCAAAAAGTCTCCTCACTAGCGTCAAGCTATGTGTGATGAATGATACCCTGCTTCATAACTCTACCTAGACACTTGTTCCATTTCATCCCGAACAAAATGTCATCATGTGTAACTGGGTTTTTTTAGTTAAACGAAACCCTGATGGGTCCATTACCAGGTATAAATCCCGTTAGTGGCCAAAGGCTTTCATCAACGTCCTAGTGCTGACTTTACAGAGACATTCAGTCCTGTTGTTAAACCCATGATAATCTGATTTATTCTGAGCTTGCCCATTAGGCTGGCATCTGCGGCAAACTCCTGGTTTTCGTCTTCCTAGGAGTCAATCCAATCAGCTGGAGTTCTAATCAGCTTTGTGGAGTTTATAAATGTGTTTCGGATACTGAGGATGAAGAAAAGTAGGAGGTTGTTCCATGAAGACATTATTAGTTAATGGAGTGAGTGATTCTTATGGGTATATCGTCTTCCTAGAAGCCAATCCAATCAGCTGGAGTTCCAAGAAATAAAAGACAGTTGCTTGGTCAATCACTGAAGCTGAGTATTACTCTATTACCACTGTTGCTGCAAAACTTAATTGGGTAATGAATCTGCTTAAGGAACTTGACATCCACTCTACTACTACTCCTATAATATACTGTGATAATGTCGGGACTACTTACTTATGTGTCAATCCATTATTTCACTCTCATATAAAGCATATAGCAATTGACTTTCACTTTATCCGAGATCAAGTGGTCAATAATCAACTACATATTTCTCATGTTCACTCGACAAATCAACTGACAGACTCCCTCACGAAGCCACTCTCCCGCAAAATATTTTCACTACATAGGTCCAAGGTCAGCATCCTTGACAGGTGCACGATCTTGCGAGGGCATGTTAACAAATGAAATTGTTATAACAGCATTAGCAGTATTGTTAGACTATTGAGAAAAATCCTTAACTCCTAATCTTATTAACCTTCCTTTTACTTGTATAAATAGGTGTTTGTGAAGGAATAAGAAACAATTCACTTTTTTTTCTTCATTCAATCTCTTTTCTAACAGCCTACACACTAAAGTTAATTCGTTCGGTGTAGCCTACAAATATAACTTTGGGTTTTAAGTTGAAGACTTGCCCGGCCTGATCCAAAAGGATCCTACTTGAATCGATCTAACCCGAAGCGAGATCCTAATCAAACAAAACTAGCCCGTGGATCGATCGACATTAAATTAAGATGGTTCAAGGATACTAATGAGATTTTAATAAAAAGAAGCACATTTGATAAACTCCATTACTAGGTAATTTAGGAATTATCCCTAAAATATTATATTAGGGTTTTTTGAGTAAATAATCATAAAAATATTATCTTATATTATGAGATAATATATAATTATCATCATAAGGTGGCCACCACACCAGTATGTCTTTAGATTGATTTATATACTGTTGAAGACCTTGTAATATGTGATTTATGATATCGTCTTCTTATTCTTGCATGATTTATAAGGGCATGCTTCTCTAGACCTTATAAACCTTAATGGAACGAATGTGAGATTTTTGAAAGAGATAAGGGATCTAGTAAAGGATGTCTTATGACTCCTATCTTTTAATATTATTATATAAAATCAATCTAACATATTGAAAATGATGACTCGCCAAGACAAGATTAGCCGGTGTCACTATTTCCTTTCTCCTTTGGTTACTAGTCTATTATTTGAAGATGATTTTGTTATCTTATCTAGAGCTGAAGTTTCTTGTGCTACATAAATTAATCAAATCGTTCAACAATTTGCAAAGGATTATGGACTTAAGGTCTTAATACTCTCAAATTTTAATTATTGTAGGTTTCTCAGAGGAAAACTAATAGGCTATTCAAGAGGCATTACATGTAACTGTTGTCTTACTTCCTTTTCAGTTTTGGGTATGCCTTTACTTAGCAAAATGATATCTTATAAGGATTGTTTATCACTAATTGAATCTGTATCAATTCGCATTCAAACTCAGAACAATCCTGAGTTACTTTCAAAACTCCACCTCTAACTTCATAGTCGTAACCTTGGGAATCAAGCTCAAAGAAAAAAAAAATTTCTACATAAGCTATTCTCCCAAATATGTATCACTCTATCAAATATTTTAATTAATCACTTTTTTGACATTTATGACTATCAAATCATTATCTTGATTTAACGTAGTAGATAATTTGTTCTTCAATGAATAAAAAAATAATCTTAAATACTAACTCATATATAAAAAAAAATAGATACATCATCATCTTTGGTAATTATAAAGACATTTATATCATGATCAATCACAATGGAGCACTCATCAATCTTTTTTTTTCTAGATAATTTACTTGATATGTTTATATTCTTTGCATCTGTAGTACTATGCATCATTCAAAAATATGACTTTTGATCTTGACCTATAATGTTTAGATCTGTCTCTATTAGAAAATCATACTCATCAACATCCAGCCTAAGTAGATAATGTCTTATCTTTTTTTTTTCATATCATGAGACTACCAAAAGTTCTTCAACCTATTCTAAGGTATCATATCCTTCTTATATAGTAGCATCAACACAAAATTATCATACGAGTCCACGAGTAATGTAAGAAGTAATAATATCTTATCTTTTTTTTATCAATTATCACATCAATTTTTTAAATTAATCTAATATTTCATTGAATATGTTCAAATGCTTTATCAAGTTTCTACCTTCATTCATCATTGGTTTGCATAAATTTAAATCCAGATATAATTTGTTAATCAAACTTTTAGTCAAATAGAGTTTTTATGACTCATCGCAAGTAATTATGGTGGAGTCATCATAATATTATTGATAAAGACAAATAATACTTGCACTCAGGCTCGCCTCGATTTTCTTCACTCATCCAAAAACATATCTTAAATGTTCATTTATCCTCATTTAATATAGAGTGTAACTATTTCTTCTATCAAATTTTTTTATAGTAATACTACGTGAAACTATTTCTTCTATCAAACTTCTTCATAGTTTAAAAATATCGTTATTAAATCTATAATTGTTAGATCTTTTAGACTCTGATACCACTTTATTGAGTGGAGAGAAGAATTTGAAATAAGAGAGAAATATCAAAGAAAAACAACCAAAGAATAAATAAAAAGCTTATTAAAATTTACCTAGTTTGGCACTTCTTATCAACCTTCGTTAAGAAAATTAAATATTTCACTATCTAAGAAAAAAATATAAAAAATATCTCTCTTGTGTTTATCTAAACCCAATCATTGAATTCCTCATATACCTTCTCAAAAAATTTGTAGAGGGCTCTGCTCTCAACCACCTTTATATTCACTAAAAAAAAATTCTTAACAGCACTACTAAAAGTGTTTTAAATTCTTAACAAAACCTTCATATACATACTTAGCTTCTTTTTAAGGATGAATTTTAGTTCACTAAGAACTCCTTTTTCCTATTTGAGTTCTAATTCCAATCCTACCAATAATTTAAATCTAATTAGAACTCCTAAGATACTTATTGACCATTACAAATTTAAATTGCCCCCCACTTATAATATGACCAAGATATAGAAAAGATATGATTTGATGGAGCCCTAAAGCAGTGTCTATAAATGGTCCACTTGTGCGTTAGAACTTATGTGTCATCTATTATCTTGGATCCTTTGTGATATCAAAAGTTTATCTTTATATTTTATATTTTGTAATGCGTATCAAGTTTTTATTTTAATGTTTACTTATAAAATCTTACGTCATTTTTAGGGCACCCCTCTAGTTTTAAGATACAGTCATCATAACCTATTTCTAGAATCTACAGCCAATGTAAATCGTAACTTAAATAGCAGCCTTCCGCAGCCACCGAACCTTTCACTGATCCTTACCCTCCGCAGCCACCAATCCTACAAAACATGTTGCTGCCATCAACAGCAACCCTAAGCCATCCCTCTAACCCTAAACCTCTATCGCCAAACCCTCCCTATAGCCTCTACAGCAGCCCTAAATCACAACCCCAATAGCACCTAAAAAAATAGCAACCTGTCAGCCCCAAACCGTAGCCATCTACCCATGATCCACCATTCCTTTTGGCCACCAAACCACCCAACCGTTCCATACCACTAACCCACTAGTAGGAGAGAGACATTGACATCTTAGATCTGAGGCACACGTAATGGCATCTTAAGGTTCAAACGATGTCATGTTAGAGGCATTTGAATCACGCATAGAGGACAGATTGCACGTCGAATTTGGATTCGAGCCCAATAAAATTTAGATAGGCCTCTTAAAAAGAAAGAACGAGTCACTGATATGAGGTAGCCACGCATGAGAGTGGACTTCCCTAGATGGGAAGAAGGAGACCCGACAGGATGGGTTTCATGGGTCGAACGTTACTTCCGTCATCACTAAACACCGGAGGATTCCATGGTGAACACCGCTATCATCGACCTTGAAGGAGATAGATACTATATGATTATAATTGGCTTGAATACAACTATGGGACTTCAACATTGATACAATTCAAGGATACGCTTTTGGACCGCTTTGGGTTAACCAAGTACGAGAATATCAATGGACAATTTGCCAAGATCCGACAAACCTCCACGATCCAAGAATACCAGAGCAGGTTTGAGAAATTATCTTACTTTGCTCATGATTAGTGTGATAGATAATTATTAGGGACGTTCATCGAAGGACTCAAGCCGAAAATTAAAGGAGAGGTTAAAGCACAACAGCCCCCCACTGTGAAGGCTGTAATATCTTTCGCTTGAATCCAAGAGGAACAACTGAACCAAGATGCTCGGAGGATGAGGACCACTCTTAGACCAGCAGCATATAAACCTCCCTCTTCTCCCAGTCATTCTTTGCTACAAAAAAAATTGACGAGAGAAGAGATACGCTAGAGATCAGTGAAGGGCATTTGTTGGCATTGCAACGAACTTTGGAGCCGCAACCATCGATGCAAAAAAGGGGAGCCTTCTATGATAAAATATATTGAAGAATCTGAAGAAGAGGTCCAGGAACCTGAGGAGGAGAATACGAAGGAGGACCCATAGCCGGCCGATTGCACGACTCACACTTTAGTTGACCATGCGAACTCCCAAGCAGCAAAAGTTGAAGAATCCTTTAAGCAGCAACCCGTCACCATCCTCACCAACAATCTTATGAATGACAAGGGAGAACAAGTGACCTTATACGAGAGACATGGGAGTGAAGTAATGATGATCTCGACACAATGCTTGTAGAAGCTTGTTGAAATTTTAGGTGATTCCACTGAACCGAGCTATCTACTTCCTACCAGGCTATACAATCTTCATATGCTGATCTTGTAGGAGAAATCACTAGCACATATTCGGTCATATTGTTGTCCATATCCTCAAAGGGCTAAAGTTAATAGGATTGTCTAGGAGACATACATCATTCGGCCACAACCTTCCCTTGCAATGATACTTTATCTCCAAAAGCTTTACCTCTTTGTCTATAGATATAAACTCTTCTTGAAGTATCACATCCAACTGAACTAGCTATTGGCTTCTGAAGCATTCTTAGATCTCGGGCTACTTCCATGATTTCTCCAAGGAGTGGACCATAATGCTCAAAGTCTTCCCTAATGATGACCACTGATCCACGGCCCACGACCGTAAGAAGATTGAGTCCCTCCAGCGATACCGGCATGGAATCTATGACATCAAAGTTTATTAGATGGAGATCAAAATTCTGAAAGAATAAGAGAAAGGCATCCACACGTCTACCATCTACAAGATCCTTACAATCACGATGCCATCTACAACAGTGCTAGCATTACTTGATCGTGGTAATGTGTTCACAATTAGAGCAGACATATCAGGAATTGAGATTGATACCACCCTCATACAAGATGGCCAACTCCTAATATATACCGAGGCTCTCCCTACATTTCACATGATGCTTTTGATCTGTAAAGGGATACTAATTGCTACTGAATTTGAAGTTTGGCATGATACATATCAATAGCACAAAGGAGAGATGAAATTAGGCTCAGTAAAATTATAGCTCTTACCCTCCTCGGACTCAGAATGAGCTCACACCACTAAGGACTTATCAAAGGGGAACAATTATTCCAAAAGAAGGCTCGGTTACTGTTAAAGAACAACCAAGTGGCAGCCCATGCAAGAAAGAAATAACCCTCCGACAAATATCGGAGAAAAAAGTTTACTGTTGAATATCAAATTTCTCTTCATCTCCAGCCCTACCAGCAGAAAATTTGAGCCTCAGGGAAGTGGTCCCCCTGCTACTTTGGCCCTTGCAAAATTTGGGATCATAATAGAGTTGTGACTTATGGATCAGATCAGTACATCAATTTAAAAATATAATTGATCCTCCATGTATCTCATCGCAAATGGAAGTTTAGAGAGAAAAACTCAGCCTCAATTTATCCACCTAACACCCAAGTCGAGAAGGAGGCTTAGGTTTCAGCTTATGATTGTATGGGATCACGGGATCGTGACACATTATCATCCAATCACTACTGCTGATGCTGGACCCTAGGAGCAGGATGTATCTACTAGAGGGCCACAAGAAACCCTCGTGAGGAATTATAGATCACGACCCAGAGACATGGAGCTCAGCCTTGAGGACAAGACTGATTTGAAGAGGGCGGATCTGTTAGGACTATAGCCAGGGGAGTCCTAATTTAGTTTCATTAAAGAGGGCAAACATATAAATCCTAAGGGCATTCATGTAAATCCTATCTAGTCGATCTTTATTAAAGAGGTGAGGAGGTCGGCTAGATTAGGATTAGTTTGGAGGAAGATATTTTGAGGAAAGAATAAGATATATGTCAGCCTAATTAACCACCTATTATCCTAGTTAAAGAGGGGTTAGTTGAGGAGGGGTTAAGTTAGAATAGGATTATGATTAGTTTGAATGTATGCTTCTTGGAGTTAGAGTTGGAGTTGTTGGAAGTAGGAGTTGCTTCTTAGAGTTGGAGTATGAGTTGTTAGGAGTAAGAGTCTTAAGTAGGAATCCTATTGGGAGTTGGGGTTTAGAAGACCTATAAATAGCTTTGTATTCTCCCCTCTTTCATCATCAATAGATCAATTATTTTTCAGCAATTGTGTAAAAAACCAAGGAGGGAGGAACCCCTATAGAGTTCCATGGAGGCTGATCCCCTATAGAGATTACCCCAACCTTTGAATCTGCAAGGGTTCTAACAAGTATAGATTGCGCGCCTTATTCGTCGAATTCGGATTGAGCCGATCTTCGAGCCCAATAAAATTCTAGCAAGGTGAAAGTTCATAGAGGCCTCTCAAAAAGAAAGAACGAGCCACTTATATGAGGCAGCCATCCATGAGGGTGCACTTCCCTCGATAGGAAGGAGACCCGACGGAATGAATTTCGCGCGTTGAACATTACTTTTGTCATCACCAAACACCGGATGATTCTATGGTGGACACCACCACCATCTACCTTGAAGGAGATGCTATATAATGGTACAACTAGCTTTAATACAACTATGGGGCTCCGACGTGGATACAATTCAAGTATATGCTACTGAACCGCTTTGGGCCAACCAAGTACGAGAATATCAACGAACAACTTGCTAAGATCTGATAAACCTCCATGATCCAGGAACACCAGACCAGGTTTGAGGAATTATCTTACATTGCTCGTGATTGGTCTGACAAATAATTATTAGGGATATTCATCAAAAACTCTAGCCTGCAATTAAAGGAGAGGTTAAAGCACGACAGCCGCGTACCCTGAAGGCCGCAATCTCTTTCACCCAAATCCAAGAAGAACGGCTCAACCAAGATGCTAGAGGGATGAGAACCACTCCTAGACCCACGGCATATAAACCTCCTTCTGCTTCTAGCCATCCTTTGCTGCCAAAAAACTTGACAAGAGAAGAACTATACGATAGATCGACAAAGGGTTTTTGTTGGCATTGCGATGAACCGTGGGGCCACGATTATCGCTGCAAAAAGGGCCACCTCCTAATGATTGAACCTCTTGAAGACATGGAGGAGGAGGTCCAAAAGCATGAGGAAGAGGTCACGGATGAAGAACAGTAGCCGGTTGATTTTACGATTATTATAACCCTTACAGATTGGAAGCTTAGAGTGATCTCTATAGGGGATCGACCTCCTTGGAACTCTATAGGGGTTCCTCCCTCCTTGGTACTCAAGTCATTAGCTAAAGAAAGATTAATCTATTTATGATAAAAAGTGGATGTTACAAGGCTATTTATAGGCCTTCAATCCCTAATTTCTAAGAGGACTCCTACTTCAAGAGTTCGACCCTCAACCAACTCCTAAGCAACTCCTAATGCAACTCTAAGTCCAACCACCAATCGGCCCATCTAGGGGAGGCTGGTTGATTTATTGTTTCTTAATCCTATTCTAATTTAACCCCTCCTCAACCAACCTCTCGTTAACTAGGATAAGGGTGGTTAATTAAAGTAACATGCATCTTACTCTCCCCTTAAATATCTTCCTCAATTAATCCTAACCTAGCTGGGCTCCTCACTTTCCTTAATAGGGTTTGGCTAAAGAGGATTTACATGAATGCCCTTTCGATTTACATGATTGTCCTCTTCCATGAAATTAAATTCGGACTTCTCTAGCTAGAGTCCTAATAGACCCGTCCTCTTTAAATCCATGAACTTTGGGTCTTGATATGTAATTCTTCTTGAAGCTTCCTTATGGTATCTATGGTAGACGCAATGTGGTTTGACGGTCCAACATTATCTTTATCCCTCCATCAGGGGTAGTAGTATTTGGATGGTGGTGCATCATAATCCTACGATCCCATGCGATCATCAACTAAACTTGAACTTCCTCATCAGTTGGGATGTCAGGTGGATGGATCTGGGTTGAGTCATCATTTTTAAACTTCTATTTGCGGTGAGATACTTGAAGAATGAGTTGTAATTTTGAATTAGTGCGCAAGTCCAATCCATAATTTACGGCTCCAATTTGATCTCCAATTTTGTATGCTCCAAAGAAACTAGGATAACACTTCTGTGAGGCTCGAGTCTTCATAAATTCCTGCTGGTATGGATGAATATAGAGAAAGACTCGATATTTAATAACAAACTTCCTTCTACTCTGGCATTTATCGGGTGACTGTTTCTTTCTTGTGCGGGCTGACATGTGTATTGATAGCCATACCTTCCTCTATGATAGTACTTGCCTTCTAGTAAAGTCTATAGTAAGGTGAGCTCGATCTGAGTTTGGAAGGAGCAAAAGCTGCAATGTTTCAAGACTTACTTTCATCTCCTATTCGTGTTGTTGTCCAGTATCATACCAAGCAACAAATTCAGCAAAGGTTAGCATTCCCTCATCATTGATTGGTAGCCTCAGGTGATTTGGAGTGAGGGCTTTGCTGATGTAGGCTAGGAGTCGGCCATCTTGTATGTGGATGACATAATTTCTAGCTCCCGATGCATTAATAATAAGCACCAGTAAAGAGTAGGGGCTGTAACTTGGCTATATGACCTATGTTTCAAGCATCTCATCTTCAGTCCTCACTATTTTAGTTTTCTAAAGGTGAGGATAATGATATGGCCAAGAGTTTACTGCTGACTTGCCCGGGAGAATCAGAATTTTGTGGTCATGCTGGCGATTAGAAACTAGGCTGCGCGGTTCGACAAAAATATTTGAAAATTCAACAAACAATTGAAGTATATTTGAGTCTTCAAATTTTGTTGGCTCCCCCATAAAGTGATACTGAAGTTGCATCAGGGAACCGTTGTTTTCTTTGTTCAAAACTTTCTCTGTTAGCTATGTGCAAGTCGTCGTTATATTGCTTCCGCCCGCGTAGGATCTCTTGTTTCTCATGGCTAAAGAATTTCATAATAAATTTAAAAAAATTCTAGGGAATATCAGGTAGCATAGCCAATCATTTGATGTTGAACATGGCCTCATAATCATTAAGAGTAAGGTGAAAGAAATTAGCAATTATCTCTTTGTCCTGTCATAATAATTTCACCCGTGGACATTTTTTGTCACACTTCAAAATTTGGCCGTCGGTGACCTCAACATCTAATCTACTGCAAACTTCATTTTGGAGCATTAATTAGGTAGCAACCTTGCCATTCATAAAGTTGTTGGTGCTCGTGGTATCAATAAGAATGGTGATCGGTTGTTGCTTCATAAGTCCTCCCACTTTTATCGTTTGTGGGTTCGCATAGCCGACAAGAGTATGCATTATAAAATCAACCGACTATTGTTCTTCATCTGCAACCTCTTCCTCATGCTTCTGGACCTCCTCCTCCATGTCTTCAAGAGGTTCAATCAGTAGGAGTTGGCCCTTTCTGCAGCGATGATCGCGGCTCCAAAGTTCATTGCAATTCCAACAAAGACCCTTTGTTGATCGGTCGTGTAGTTCGTCTCTTGTCAATTTTTTTGGCAACAAAAGATGGCTGAAAGTAGGAGGAGGTTCATATGCCATGGGTCTATGAGTGGTTCTTATCATTCGAGCATCTTGGTTGAGCCATTTCTCTTAAACTCGGGTGAAAGAAATTACAGCCGATACGGTTTAGGGTTGTCGTCCCTTAACCTCTCCTTTAATCTCCGACTTGAGTCCCTCGATGAATGTCCCTAATCATTGTCGGACAGTCCAATCACGAGCAAGGTAAGATAATTCCTTAAACCTGGTATGGTATTCTTGGATCGTGGAGGTTTCTTGGATCTTAGCAAGTTGTTCGTTGATATTCTCGTTCTTAGTTGGCCCAAAGCGGTTCAGCAGTGCGTACTTGAATTGTTTCCACGTTGGAGCCTCATGGTTGTATTCAAGACAATTATACAATCATATAGTATCTCCTTCAAGGTGGATGACAACAGTGTCCACCATGGAATCCTCTAGTGTTTGGTGATGACGAAAGTAATGTTTGGCATGCGAAATCCATCCCGTTGGATCTCCTTCTTCCTTTCGAGGGAAGTCCACCCTCATACATGGCTGTCTCATATCAGTGGCTCATACTTCCTTTTTGAGAGGCCTCTCTAAACTTGCACTTTGCTAGAATTTTGTTGGGCTCGAAGATCGGTCCAATCCGAATTCGATGAATAAGGCACGCAATCTGTCCTCCAAATGTGATTCAAACGCCTCCAACTTGGCATCGATTGAACATTGAGATGTCATTGCATGTGCCTCCAGATCTAAGATGTCAATATCTTTCTCCTATTATTGGGTCAGTGATATGAAACAGTTGGGTGGATTGATGGCCGAAAGAGGTGGTGGATCAAGGGTAGATGACTGCAGTTTGGGGCTAAAAAGTTACTATTTTTTGTTGTTGCTGGGGCTGTGATTTAGGGCTGCTATATGGGTCATATATGGGGTATAACGATTGAGGTTTAAGGTTAAAGGAATGTATTAGGATTGCTGTTGATGACAGCAACGGATTTGGTAGGAATTGGGTGTGGATGCAGCAAGTAGTACTGAAGGTAGTGCAGCAAAATTTTTTGACAAAGAGGGTGTTGTTGATGCTGCTGTTTGGGGCTATTGTAGAGGCTATAAAGGGGGTTCTATGATAGAGGTTTATGGTTAGAAGAGTGGCTTGGGGTTGCTGTAGATGGCAGCAACCAGTTTGGTAGGGATTGGTGGCCAAAATGGTGACGATTCAAGGTTGCGGTTTAGGGTTGATAGCTTGAAGTTTAGGTTACTGCTGGTGCTACAGTTTGTGGGTGCTATGGAGGCTGCAAAGGATTTTTATGGTAGTGGTTTGGGGTTGGAAAGTAAGGTTTAGGGTTGATATTGGGGTAGCAACCGATTTGGCAAGGTTTGCTGGCTGCGGAATATTAGGATCAGTGGAACGTTCGGTGGCTGTGGAAGACTGTTATTTGGGCTACAGTTTGGATTGGCTATGGAAATCAAAAAAAGGCTACGATAGCTGCATCTTTAGGCTATAAGGGTGCCCTGAAGATGACATGGATGGCAGCAACAATTTCGATAAGGATCAGATATGGGCATAGCAAAAGACACCGAAAGGTAGTGTTGCAGAATTCTACATCGATAGCCTATGATAGTCATTATTTTGGGCTGTAGTTTTGGGTGTTGTTAGGGTAAGAAAAATATGTTATGAGCGTTGCATCTTAAGGCTAAATGGATGCCCTACATATGTCTAGGGTGGTGGTAGCAAGTTAGTTGGGTTTCGGTGGGTTAAGGAGAAGAAGAAAGACAAAGGTACAGCAGCAGATTTTTTGTCGAATAAATTCCAACAATGAAGATGTAATTTTTTCCAGAAATTCTCAATAAAAATTCAAGTGAAACTCAAACAAAATCTACTAGCGAGGAAGAGGTAATATGTCAAAAATTTCATGAAAGGAAACGACAGCAAAAGGTTTAGCAAAATCAAAGATTACAAGAAGGTATTGCTGTAGAATTTATTCAGTAAAATATTTCAGTAATATAGTCAAATTTTTTTACAACAGTCAGTGCATAATAAGGAATTGAGTAAAACTCAATGGGAATCCACTGGCATGAGAAAGATAATTCCGTCAAAAAATTTATGGAAGAAATCGGCAGCAAATGTTTTGGCAAGATCAAGGAATATGAGAAGGTACTACGGTAGAATTTTTTTCGTCAAAATAATTCAATAGAATAGACAAGATTTTTTTACAATAGTTCAAAATAAGGATTTGAGTAAAATTCAAAGAGAATCTAGTGGTAAGGGAAAGGTAATGCCGACAAAAAATTCATGGAAGAAAATGGCAGTAAAAGGTTCGACAAAATTAAAGATCACGAGAAGGTACCACAGTAGATTTTTACGTCTAAACTGCAGCAGCTTGGATGTAAAAGATGAACAAGTTATCTTAATGATTTTTTGACAAAACAAAAGGGAGATCTGAGGATCGGAAGTTATAAAGCTGTGGTATAAAATTTAATATAAATTTGATCAGTAAAAACACAATAGCAAATGAAAAAGTAAGGGGTGTGGGGTTGGAATTCTGTGACGTAACTTTCGTTGTAAAGATGGAAACTTTGTGATGAAAAGTTTGTGTAGCAAATAATTTTTTTTATATTTTTTGAATAGGGATAACTAAATTGCAGCAATAGTAAGGTAGGAAACTAGAACCTGTTGCAATTCACAAGAGAACCCTTGTGGATTCTAAGCTTGGGGTGATCTCTATAGGGGATCGGTCTCCTTGAAACTCTATAGGATTCCTCCCTCCTTGGTACTCCCATTAGCTAAAAAAAGATTGATCTATTCATGATAAGAAGTGGATGATTACAAGGCTATTTATAGGCTTTCAATCCCTAATTCCTAAGATGACTCCTACCCTCAACCAACTCCTAATGCAACTCTAAGTCCAACCACCAACAGGCCCATCTAGGGGTGGCCAGTTGCTTTATTATTTCTTAATTCTATTCTAATTTAATCCCTCCTCAACCAATCCTTTTTAACTAGTATAAGAGATGGTTAATTAAGGTAACATGCATCTTACTCTCCCCTTAAATATCTTCCTAAATTAATCCTAAACTAGTCAGCCTCCTTACTTTCCTTAATAGGGGTCAGCTAGATAGGGTTTACATGAGTGCGCCTTAGATTTTATATGATTGCCCTCTTCCATGAAACTAAATTAGGACTCCTCTAGCTAGAGTCCTAACATCGATGAATACTCTTGTCGGCTATGCGAACTCGCAAACGATGAAAGTGGGAGGACTTTTGAAGCAACAACCGATCATCATTCTTATTGACACCATGAGTACCAACAACTTTATGAACAACAAGGTTGCTATCCAATTAATGCTCCAAAATGAAGATTGCAGAGGGTTAGATGTTGAGGTCGCCGACGGCCAAATTTTGAAGTATGACAAAAGATGTCTGCGGTGAAATTATTGTGACAAGACCAAGAGATACTTGTTGATTTCTTATACCTTCCTCTTGATGATTATAAGGTCATGCTCAACATCAAATTGCTGACTACACTAGATGATGTTCCTTGGAATTTTTCTAAATTTATTATAAAAAATTTCAGCCATGAGAAACAGGAGATACTACGCGGGAAATACGGGAGCGACATAATGATGACTTGCATGTAGCAAATGGAGAAAGTTTTGAACAAAGAAAACAATAGCTTCCTGATGCAACTTTAGCAGCACTCTATGGGGGAGCTAACAAAATTTAAAAACCCAAACACACTTGAATTGTTTGCTGAATTTTTAGATATTTTGTCGAACTGCGTAACCTACTTTCTAATCGCTGGCATGACCATCAAATTCTGATTCTTCCGAGCAAACCAGCAGCAAACTCTTGGCTATATTATTATCCTCATCTCCAGAAAGATGAAATAGAGAGGATTGAAGATGAAATGCTTGAAATGGAGGTCATTCAACCAAGTTGCAGCCCCAACTCTTTGCCAATGCTAGCTTTACCCGACTTCGACAAAGTATTTATTATTGATGCATCGGGAGCTAGAAATTATGTTATCCACATGCAAGATGGCCGATCCCTAGCCTACATCAGCAATGCCCTCACTCTAAATCACCTGAAGCTACCAATTAACAATGAGGGAATGCTAACATTTGATGAATTTGTGGCTTGGTATGATACAGGACAACAGCACGAAGAGGAGATGAAAGTAAAATTGTAGCTTCTGCTCCCTCTAAACTCAGATTGAGCTCACCTTACCATGGACTTTACTAGAAGGCAGCTACCATCATAGAGGAAGGCATGGCTATCATTAAAGAACAATCACACGCCAGCTTGCACAAGAAAGAAACAGTTGCCCGATAAACGCTAGAGTAGAAGGAAGTTTGTTATTAAAGATCGAGTCTTTCTCCATATCCATCCCTACCAGTAGGAATTTATAAAGACTTCGAGCTCACAGAAGTTGTCTCCCAGTTTCTTTGGACCCTACAAAATTGGAGATCAATTGGAGCCGTAAATTGTGAATCGGACTTGCGCACTAATTCAAGATTACAACACATCCTCGAGGAATCTCATCGCAGATGGAAGTTTAGAGAGGATAACTCAGTCCTAATTTATCCACCCGATACCCAAGTCGATAAGGAGGCCTAAGTTCAGCTTATGATTGCATGGGATCATGGGATCGTGACACACCACGGTCCAGTCACTACTACTGATGCTGGACCCCCAGAGAAGGATGTGCCTACTATAGGGTCACGAGGGACCCTTGTGAGGAATTGCATATCACGACCCAGAGATATAGAGCTCAACCTTGAGGATAAGGCTGATTTGAAGAGGGCGGGTCTGCTAGGACTCTAGCTAGGGGAGTCCTAATTTAGTTTCATTGAAGAAGACACACATGTAAATCCTAAGGGCATTCATATAAATCTTATCTAGCCAACCTCTATTAAAGAGGTGAGGAGGCCTACTAGGTTAGGATTAGTTTAGAGAAAGATATTTTGAGAGAAGAATAAGATACATATCACCCTAATTAACCACCCCTTATCCTAGTTAAAGAGGGGTTGATTGAGGAGGGGTTAAATTAGAAATCAGATTAGAATTAGTTTGAAGGTTGCTACTTAGAGTTGCATTAGGAGTTGTTAGGAGTAGGAGTCCTAGAGTGAGAGTCTTATTAGGAGTTAGGGTTTAGAAGGCCTATAAATAGCCTTATAATCATCCACTTTTAATCATCAATAGATTAATTATTTTTCGGCTTATGTGTAGAAAACCAAGAAGGGAGGAACCCCTAGAGAGCTCCAAGGAGGCCGATCCCCTATAGAGATCACCCCAAACTTAGAATTCGTAAGGGTTCTAATATAAATAACGTTATAACCAGTTTAGGAAGATTCTAAGTGACATCACCCAAGGTTGATAGCCATTCAGTTCCAAGCACTATTTTGACGTCTTCCAAGGGTATAAAAAAGAAATCCACCTGCAGTTCTTGGCCCTGTACCATCAGTTTGATTTTTGAGCACTTACTATTACAAGTTATAATTCATCCATCAGCAACCTTAACTTCAAATTTGTCACAGTCTTCAATGTGATAGGTTATAGGCCAATTGGTTAGCAAACTTTTTATCCATGAAATTGTTAGTGCTACCAGTATCGATTAAAACAGTAACAGGCTGTTATTTCAAAATTTCTTTAATTTTCATGATTTTCGGGTTAGAGTAGCCACCGGCTAATATATGCACAATATGTATGATAGGTCCAATACGTTTATCAGAATCCATACATTCTTGATTAGATTCTACATCATCATTTTTTGGTTCCTCCTTAATTGGTTCAATCATCAAAAGATGGCTCTCTTTGCATTGATGTCCGTTACTCCACTTTTCATCACAATGCCAGCACAACCCTTTTGCTGATCTTTTCTAGAGCTCTTCTCTGGTAAGTCTTTGAGGTTTTTGAGTGGAGGTAAGTGGGGCTATCGGCTTGATTGCTATTGGCTGGTTTATGCTTTTATTTATGCGATTGTCCTTGTTGAGCTTTTCTTCATGTATACGAGCAAACGATGTGGTAGCTATCATGATATGTGGTTGGTAAGCCTTAATTTCATACTGAACCTCTCGATTGAGACCTTCAATAAATGTTCCTAGCAGTTGTTTTTTAGATCAATCTCGGGGTTGATTTGAGAGACGCTTAAATCTACTTTGGTGCTCTTGTACGGTTGAAGTCTGATGGATTTTGGCGAGTTGTCCATCCGTGTTCTCATACTTCAATAGTCTGAAATAAATCAAAAGCTCGCTTTTGAATTGTTCTTACGAGGGTTCTCCATGAATCACACCACTAGATCGCATCTCCTTCAAATTGAATAAAGGTTATCTCTACCTTGGATTCCTCTAAGAGTCCTATGAAACTCTACCCTCTTCCCATCTAGGAAACTCTACCCTCATGCGTGGGTATCGTGTGTCCTGCCTATGATCACACTTTTTAGATCGTCTCCCCTTAAGATTGCTTTCACCATGTTGAGTTTCGTTGGGGCTCTATGATTGGCTTCTTCTAAATTTGCGATGAGCTTTTACAATCTATCTTCTATGTGGGTCTCAAAGGCTTTAAACCTTGCATCTAGTGTATCATCCATAGCCATCAAGCAGGATTGTAGATTAATGATGCTCAGTTCTTCGAGTCAAAGACATGAGTTTATGTTGTAGATGTAGTAGGACTTGGCTGCAACAAGATTGCTGATGTAGAAATTAGCAATATGCCAAATAGGCTGATTAGATATGGCGGAGGCTGATAGCAGCAGTGGAAGTAAGAGGATGAGCAGGAGCGATTGAGAGTAGCTGCAGTGAAGGTGCAAGATCATCAAGGGATGTGCATCAGCGACAGCGATAGCTAAGGAGAGAGTAGCGGTGTCTCCCGTGGTCAGCAGCGAAGGAAGCAGAGGAGGAGAAGTGGCTAAGGAAAAAGTGGTTGGCGACGATATGAGGGCTTAAGCAACTATTGGGGAGGTGGCGGCACGAGCGGGCTACAGTGGTAGGGGAGGACTACAATAGAGGAGAGGAGGGCAGCGGTTGTGGCTGGCGCTGATGGCGGTTAGAAAATTGTCGCAGAGAGCAAGGGAAGGAAGAGGGCAACAACGACAGCAGCGAGAGCTGTAGGAGGGGAGGTGGGCTACTGCTGACTGATGGGGGTGGGAAGTAGCGGGAAGCAGAGGATGATGCAGGGGAGGAAACAGGCAATGACAACAAGTGGCAGGGGAGCAGCGATGCTGTTGGTGCAAGTGGAGAAGAAGGCAACAACAACGATGGCTGTGGCTGCGTGAGCTGCATGGGGAGATGGGGAAGAGAAGCGGGCATTTTGGTAGCAAGGAGGACAATGATAGTGTGGGCTGTCGACAACTGACGGGGTGGGAAGTAGCATGAAGCAAAGGAGGCAACAGCTGTAATGCTGATGTGCATGGCAATGTTATGGCAGATGGGATCTGCGATAGCAGCTATAAGGGAGGAGGCGATGGCAAGGGAGGGACAGTGATGGGTGGCAGTGGCGAAGGCTATGGTAGGGAACGACGATGCGAGTGCGTGGTAGCGGTAAAGGAGGCTGAGGCTGTGGTAGCGGGAAGCAGTGGTGGTAGGTGGTAGGCGCTAAAGAGGAGGCAAGAAACGGGCAGTTGGGCAGTGTCATTGATCTCAGATGGAACTAAAGGCAGCAAATGAGAGCAGCGACAATAGCAGCAACGGTTGGGGAGGAAGAGGGCCCGGCGAGGGGTGGCTATTGCAGCTAGGAAGAGGGCAAGTGGAAAGGGTCTGGCGACCATTGGTTGTGCATTGTCGAGGTCTGGCCGATGATAGTGGTAGAGAGGAGAGGAAGATGGTGGCTGGGCAGCGGTAGTGGCAGCAGCAGCATTTGCGACCGGTGTTGCAAGAGGGTAGAGGTAACAACGGGTGATGTGGGAGAGGGCAAGGGGGTTATATTGGTAGAGGATGTGAGATGAGGAAGACAACGGCAGTGTTCCCTTCTTGCTCGAGATGCTGATAGCAATGAGGGAAGGGACAACGGGTGTGGCGTGCGACTGATGTGGGAGAGGGTAAGAGCGGGTGGAGATGAAGGCAACAACAATGACTATTGCTGCGGCTCTATGGGCTGAAGGCAGCATATGAGGGGAGAATGGTGGGGGGAGGTTGGCAGCGATGTTGGTTTCGGGCAAAGGAAGGCAGCAACGACAATGCTACTATATGCGACAATGCTACGGTAGAGGAAGGCAGCAGTGTGGGCTATAGTAGGGGAGAAAGAGAGATGGCAGCAGAAGGTGGCAACGACAAAGGATGAAAGACAGCAACAACAATGATGACAGCGACAGTGGTGTAGATGACGATAGTGATTGCAGATGGCAAGGGGAGCAGTTGCGGAATCACAATAGGAACGTCGAGGATCGCTGCTCTGATACCAATTGATAGAACTCCACAGGATTCTATCATGGATAGAGATGGAAGAGAGGGATAAACGATCACTTTGAGGGGATCGGGCCTCCCAGATCACTTAAAGAGGATATGTCTCCTAGGGTTTTTGCCTATTGGCTAAAACAAGACTTCTTCATTGATTGATTCATAAAAGAGTTTACATCATTATTTATAGTGTGCTGCCAAGAGTCTCTCTAAGCTTGGACTTAGAGTTCCACTAAACTTGGAACTAAATGATAGACTCAACTGAAAATAATATCTAACTTCATCCTAACTGAAGATAATAACTAACTCCAACATGTTGAATATCATATTTTAATTATGAAATCAATTGATGAGTTATTAATCTAATATATTTGATAGAGATGATTGATGTAGGATTAACTAGACAGAGAAAGAAAATTACAATAAGATGTGGGCTAGAGTCAAGTTTGGGCATCGGGCCGGGGTTTGGACGATGCGGTGGGAACTAGCCGAGGGATTCGCCGAAAGCTTGCCGAAGGTATCGGGAGCTTGTCGGGAGTTCATCAGGAGCTCACTAGAGGTGATTAGGAGCTTTTCAAGAAGGCGTCAGGAGTTCATCAGAAGAAGACTAAGAAACTCACTAGAAGATTATCGGGGTTGCCGAAAAGCTTGTCGAGAGTTAGGAGGGTCTTGTTGGACTTGATGGTCACAAAGGTTATAATTAATTAGTCATAATTAGTATCGGTAAGGTTTGAGTCCTACTTGAGTTAGGCTTGAAAGGAATCCAAATTAACTCAAGTGAGGTAAAGGGGGTCCCACACATTGGTTTGGATTGAGCTCAGGTTGAGCTCAATTGGTTGACCTTGAAAGGGGTCATCTGAAGGTATAAGTCGGGATTGGAAAAGTGAAGGGACTCACTTTCTTTAGATTCCCAACGATTGTACCGCCGGTGGATGACAATTGTACTGCTCAGGTCGACGGTCATACCACATAGGTCGATGGTTGTACTACCATCGCCCTATTTTTCGGACAACTTTCGACAGCAATACCATCGACGTCAACTGTGGTATTGCCTGTACCTGGTTTTTTTTAATACATTTAAATTTTTGGCTCCATTTCTAAAGCAAATTGGGGTCTATAAATACCCCAATATTTCTTGCATTTAACACAATACTTTGGGCTAGAAATTATATGAAAATTAGTGTGCTAAAATTATGCAAGAAAAAAAAAAGAGGCAAGGGAGTGAAAAAAAGAGTTGTAATTCTTGTAAAGTCTCCCTTGTGAGTTTGTAAGATTCCTCTCTTGAGCCTATGAAATGGAGAGTGAGATGTGTAAAGGTTTGGTCTTCAACCAAAGAAGATTGATAATGGACACTAGTGGACCTCGAAGAAGATGACTCAGGGAATGGACATAGGCTAAGTTATGGTCGAACCACTATAAATCTTTGAGCTTTCTACTCTTATCATATTTACTGCTTTTAATTGCTCTTAACTAGTTTAAAGAAAGATACGAGCATCATTTTGTGACTTTCTCTTAAATTTTTTTTCTTTACGTTAGCATGTTTTTCGAATCAGGCACTTTCAATCTTGTACTAATTAAAACCCCCTCCCTCCCTCCCTCCCTCCCTCCCTTCCTCCCTCCTAGTGTCAATTGATCCTAACAATTAGTATCAGAGCGAGGTTCTACTCATTGGACTAAACACCCAAGTTAGTAAATGACTTTATTTGACATGAACGAGCGATATTTTATTGCACGTCTTACCATGTTCAATGGGATGGATTACACATATTGTAAAACAATAATGCATATTTTTTTTAATTTTCATAGATTTTTAATTATGCACATTGTTGAGAACGGTTTTGAAAAATCTTCTAAACTCATGAATGAATGGAATGATTTTGAAAAGAAAGATTTTTCATTAAATGCAAAAGCAATGAGTGCTTTATTTTATTCACTTGATAAGAATGAATTTAATCAGATTTTTATTTATGATTCGACTTTTGATATTTGACATAGATTAAAAATCACACATGAAAGCATAATTAAATTAAATGGATCAATGAATAAAATGACTTACAAAAATGAACAAGAAGAATACCTTCCAAAGAACATGAAGAATTTGACATTGAGAACCCAAGAACACCTTACAAAGAACAGGAAGAAATTTGAACTGAGAAGAACATATGGCTCCTCAAGTGAAATCTTGAGTGATAGGAACTTCAAACCTTTGACAAATAAATCAGATAAATTAATGAACAAACCTATAAAAATAAACTTAAAATGGATAAAATCTCTTGCTATGAACCCAAGAAGCCAAGGTGCTCCGAAGATGAAGAGCATAATCAAGAATAAGTAGAAAATCTCGCGCTCGTGGCTTACCACGATAAGGTAAGTAACCGACTTGAAAGTTCTTTTACTTTTAATGAGTTATTAAGTTCTTTTCATAAGCTTTATGATGATTTAAAAAAGATTAGCAAATCTTATAAACTACTTAAAAAAGAGCATGCATCACTAGTTAGTAAAATTAAAGAGATGTATGAAGTAGCACCATCACACAATTCATGCACTATACATGACACTTTGAATGATACATTAATATCATGTATTTCTTGTTCTAAGTGTGAGTCACTATAGGTAATTAAATAAGAAAATAATATACAACAATAAACTCTAAAAAGGCTTAAGATAGATAATAAATCTTTAAATATGATTCATGTTAATAAGGGTCATGTTCATAAGAAAGGTATTGACATTATGAGTAACACTCATCAAAAGTCAACTACTTTTATTAGAAGATCCACATTACACTATTTGTCAGAAAATAAATGTAACTTTTCTAGTAGATGTGGACACTTAGCCTATAGTTATTCATTTAGAAAATATACTCTACATAAATTAATGTGGGTTCCTAAAGGAACCATAAACAACCTCAAGCCATTAGAGAAAATGGGAAGAACCTTTCATGAGAGACCCAAAATCAAATAAGTACCTAAACTAAAATCTCTTATATTATAAAGTTACCTCCTAAAAAGGCTAGGAGCACTAAGTAATATTTTGAAAATAGATGCTCAAGGCACATGACTTATCTAATACTCGTTCAAGCTCACTAGCCTAAGTAGTAATAAAAATTATTAAAAATAAAATTATTAATAATAAATCTCTAGATGACTTATTGTTATAATTAATCTTGATTGCTTTAACTTTAATATGCTAGTATAAAAATGAATTAGAATAATATAAAAAAGAGAGACTTTAGCTATTTTTAATGAAAAATTATATACATTCAAATTTATGAAAGAAAGATTTTGATGATGATTATGCTTGTATGCTTGTATTGACTTGTAATGGTTAAATGAGTGTATATTGAGATAAAATTGAATGGAATGATTAAATACTAAATTTTAACTTAAAAAATTAAATATATGAAATCATGCTTTATTTTCTATTGTTGTTATAAAATAAAAATGAGAAGGAAAATTCTTTTTTAAAAATTAACCTAATCCTTAACAGAAATTTTCTTGATAGTTCATTAGGATAAAGTTTATCTTGATTGCCTTCAATGGTGCATGACTTTTGCATAGGTAGAGCATGCTAAAATTAGAACAAAGAAAGTTTAGTGCAAAATTATCTAAGTTAAAATTTATGAAAAATAAAATCGATGATAGATTAGAAATTATTGGCATAAATGATTGAAATGTTTGTTTGATGGGTTATATGCTAACCTAGAGAAGGTTGATCACTTTTGAATTTGAACAAAGAATAAATAAAAATTTGAAAATGAGTTTGTCAACTCCTTGCATTGTGTAAAGAGTAAGACTCATTTAAATGTTGGAACTGATATAGGTTGAATTTTTGTTTTGAAGATGTTTGATTATTTTGTTGTATTATAGTAATGACTTGATAATTCCTTTTGAAATAAAATTTGGTTTTCATTCTTAAATGATGATTCATTTATTTGAAAAGAATTCTTGAAACAAATCATATGAAACAACTAAAAAGGAGGATAATTCTTCTTGAAAATATTTTTATCCTATCAATCCTCCAATAAAAGATAAAATGATACCATTATTATTAAATCTCTTAACTAAAAAAATGAATTAAAGAACTTTAGATTTAAAAAAAAACAATCTATGTTGACTTCATTAAAAATTTTCAAAAAGTGATTTCAATGATGACTTTGGATATGTTTTCAAATGATTTTTAAAGAAATTGATGAATCTATTTAACTTTATTGATATTTTTTATTTTGATGATTTAATAACTTAAATTATGATCTTGACATCTTAAGAAATTGTAACTTGAAATCCTTATATAAATCAAGTTTGTTTAAAGAAAATTATATAAATGAATATTAATTTATCTCTTCAGATTTATAACCTGAAAATCTTCTTATGAACTATATTCTTGACAACTTGAAGTTTCCTATATACAAATCAAGATCTTTTATTTTTTTTCTCCTTTGCAACTTACTCATGATATTGATTTCTATAACTTGATAAATGAAGATCCTTCTTATTATTTTATCTCCTAAGAATTCTTTTTATCATCTATGAAGAGATTTGTCAAAATAAGTCATGTCATTTAGTATTCATAATTTGATATAAATATACTTTATGACATGATTATTTGTGACTTCCTTCTTAGTAAAACTTATCATCAAAATTAATATTTTTTAAATTTATAATAAGTTAAAAATTAAATGAGATTTGTTTTATCATGAATATTCCCTTGATTTCTTGACTTAACTTATCCTTTATGAGAATCACATTTAATCACCATGATTTCCTCTTTTAAAAGAAGATTTATGATCTTAACAATTATAATTGAGATTTTTATAAAGACCATTGTTCTATTTTATTAAAAAAATATATCTAAATGAATTGGGTGTCTTAAGATTTATCTTGGATAAATTAAGATTATTCAATCCCCTAAGACTCCTTTTCATTATTTACAAAAAGAAAAAGGAGAGAGATTTCTTAAAATAAATTATGTCTTTGGTACTTATGATTTGATCTTTCATCTGTAATAACATGATCCCTTTGTGCTTATGGTCATAAAGAAAATATATCATCATAATCCTTTTTTATAATAAAAAAGAGAAGACAAACTTATTAATTTGGTTAAAAGATAATTTGGATATAAAATAATTGGATTTCTATTTTACTTGGAATTTTAAATACATAAGATTTCTTGATTACTTATGTTGAAATTTAAAAATAAAAAAGAGGGACAAATTTATTAATTTAAATAATGTCTTTTGGTGCTTAAAAATTTAATTTTTTTAATGAGATGATCCCCTTGTACTTTTGGATGTAATTTGAATATGGATGTAAAACGAAAAAATTATAATATCATATTTTTTTAATGAACAAAGGAGGAAATAAAATTATCAATAGGATTATTATAAAATTGGAGATGATGAATCTTATAACATTGAATGAGGAACAATTTTCTTAGATAATAATTTAGAATTTTAAATTTTCTAAACGTATGCAAAATGCATGATTTACAAACTAAGCTTGATTTACCATCATATTTTCTTTTAGAATTATTGACCTTTATCAATTGTGCTTCTTATCAAAACTTATATGAGATGATATTCAAAATGCATGATTTGCTATATTTCAGGAATTCTTGAATTGCTAATTTTGCTTGTAATTTATATAAGACAAATTAAATTGCATGGGTAGCTCTTGATTTCTCTTGGATTTTGAAATTTACATCTATAAGATTGAGCTCTATCTTATGCTATGATATTTTTCAATCCCCTCCCTTGTTTCTACTTCTTTCTTATTTGTAAAAAGGGAAGAAAAATTTTCATGAGAAAATCCTAGTATACCAAGGGGGAGCAATGAAGTATTAAATATTTGATCAATATATATTTTATGAAAATATAAAAATTTTGATACATGATGAGTTTATGTATCATGAAATTACTTGCTTATTATTCCACCTCTTTTGTTGATGACAAAGGGATAGAAATAACACATTGATGACAAGAAAATGATACATATATGACAAAGGGGTAGAAACAACGTCTTGATGAAAAATGATATATATATGATAAAAGGAAAGAAATAGCATATTGATGATAAATGATAAATGATAAAGTGAGGCATTTCTTCTTTTTAAAGAAGAAAATTTTCAAATTCATTGTATGACTATTGCATGAATTTTGAAATTCTTAGAATATTCTTGAAAATTTAATGTTACATGATTTGATGGTTGAAATTAATATTATATCATGAATAATTGATGATTTTTTAGATGTTTTAAATTTATGGTAGATCATTCAAAAATGGGTGTTATAATACTTGAATTCAAGAGTGGTTGGTTCTCTTGAATTTAAGCTTTCATTATTTGGATTATGGCATGGATTTAGGAGGAGTTAATGTTAACTCTTGTCATCAATTAGTTGTCATCATCAAAAAGAGAGAGATTGTTGAATCTGGGTTTTTTTATGATGAAATCAATTGATGGGTTCTTGATCTAACATATTTGTTAGAGATAATTGATTCATGATTAACTACGACAGAGAAAGAAAATTACAATCAGATATAGACCAGAGTCAAGTTTGGGTATCGGGTCGGGGTTTAGACGATGTAGTGGGAACTAGCCGAGAGACTCACTGAAAGCTTATCGAAGGTATCGAGAGCTTGTCGGGAGTTCACCGGGAGCTCACCGAAGGTGATCAGGAGCTTGCTAGGAAGGTATTGGGAGTTTGCCAGAAGAAGACCAAGAGACTCACCGGAAGATTATCGGGGGTTGTCGAAAATCTTATCGGGAGTTAAGAGAAACTTGTTGGACTTGATGGTCACAACGATTATAATTAATTAGTCATAATTAGATTTGGAAGAAATCTAAATTAACTCAAGTGAGGCAAACTGAGTCCACACTTTGGTTTGGATTGAGCTCAAGTTGAGCTCAATTGGTTGACTTGGAAAGGGGTCAACTGAAGGTACAAGTCAGGATTGAAAAAGTGAAGGGAATTACTTTTTCGGGATTACCAATGGTTGTACCATCGGTGGGCGGTGATTGTATTGCCCAGGTCGGCGATCATACTAACTAGGTTGGCAGTTTTACCAGCACCGCCCTAATTTCCAAACAGCTTTCGATAATAGTACCACCAACGCCGGTGGTGGTACCGCTCATACCCGATTTTCTCGGATATGTTTGAATTTTTGACTCCATTTCTGAAGCCAATTGGGGTCTATAAATATCCCAAGATTTTTTATATTTAACATAACACTTTGGGCTGGAAATTCTGTGAAAAATAGTGTGCTAAAATTATACAAAAAAAGAAAAGAGGCAAGGGAGTGAGAAAAAGAGTTGTAATTCTTATAAAGTATCCTTTGTGAGTTTGTAAGATTCCTCTCCTGAGCATATGAAAAGGAGAGTGAGAAGTGTAAGGGTTTGGCCTTCACCCAAAGAAGATTGATAGTGGACATCGGTGGACCTCGGAGAAGAGGACTCGAGGAGTGGAAGTAGACCAAGTTATGGCCGAACCACTATAAATCTGTGAGTTCTCTACTCTTATCTTATTTACTGCTTTTAATTGCTCTTAACTAGTTTAAAGAAAGATACAAGCATCATTTTGTGACTTTCTCTTAAATCGTTTGATTATTCATTTCCAATGAAACTCAAGAAGCGCTTTCGATTTTTCTTCTTTATGCTAGTAAGTTTTTCGAATCCGGCACTCACTCTTGCTAGTTACAGGTGCACTACAAGCTAATCACGTGAGTGATGGCACGTATGACACGTTGTGTGATCTTTTTGCTTATGATTAATATATACTATGATGTCCTTGGTTCTATACAATGAGGAATCGGATCATGATGAGATCACGATAATAAGATCGATTCACCTTTAAACACAGATCCTAAATAATTTCGATCATAGGTTACTCGAGAGGGACATCGAGATAACCGGACAGACCGGTATACTATATACCCATCCATATGATGGAGGCGACTTGTCTCATAGCCACTTTTGTGGAGACACTAAGAATATAGTACAGGTGCTCATTGGTGAATGAGTTTACTGATTGATCCGCTTATGGCATGTTGTATGGTTAATGATACCTAATGTCAAACAGCGATTTCATAGTCTTAATTATGTATCTGGTCCTTAGACTTAAGACTCCAAGAATGCTTTGTATGAGTACTCTTTCTTTGATGCCAGACGTATAGATTTGAAAAGTTTCAAATCTGGTACAACTGATTATCGAGATTGGTAGTCAACCTTACGATATCATGAGAGGAGTATCTTATATGTGCTTGCTCAAACAAATCTCTGGCCAGGGTCATTCAGATTGAGAGAGAAAGAGTTCTCTGGGAGAATCCAATTAGAGGGAGACTATGACGGATTCTGTATGTGACCTGATAGTACCACAATGTCCAATATATGGTCTCTGGGATATTAGTTGGATGAGGGATTATAAATACACGGTAACTGTGGATAGATAGTCCGATAGATTCGATTCCCCTTTACCATATGGGACTATGGCTTAGTGGCCTAGTATGTCCATAGTCGATGAGTCGAGGGAATTATGATGGGGATAATAATTAACTATATAAGAAGGAGTTCTTATGGGAGTGACTCACTGCCAGCTCAGTATCGGGCCTAGAGGGTCACACACATATAATGGATGCTTCAACGAATAGAGGATTGGATGGAGATCCAATTAGACCTTATACTAATGGGCTCCTTACTTGAGGCCCAATTAGAGGCCTAAGGAGATTATTGGATTGAGATCCAATAATGCAATATTAGTAAGTTATTGGATGAAGGTCCAATACCCACTAAGGTAGGAGCCATAGGATTTTTGGTGGCTCTATATAAATAGGAGGGGAGACTCATGGTTGATAGGTTGGAGGAGTTTCGCTACAGAAATCCATTGTGTGGATACCACTAAAGAGGAGGACACTTGACCTCCTTCATCATTTTTACGGTTTTTCTCACGACCCCAATCTTTTACATGATGATTTGATGTACGTGAGAAACCATTTTTTATTTTGATTTCCGCTGTGCATGTGATGCTCCTGCTGAGGTTTCCCAATAGTGGTATCAGAGCCAAAGTTTTCATACGAAAGATTGGTTTTAAACTGCTTATGATGAGATTGAATGGCGTAAAATCGTTTTATATGTTATTACTATATTTTTACAGCGAAGGCAGCGAGGAAAGGGGTGGCTGGCCGCGGCCAAGCCCCCTACAAGGGCGGCCGGCCACGGCCAAAGCCCCTTGCAGGGATGGCTGGCCACAGCCAAGGTCCCCTACAAAGGGGCTGCCGGCTGCGGCCTAGACAGCCCACAAGAGCGGCTGGCCACGGCCAGCCCGCAACCAAGCCATGGCTAGCCTACAGTAGAGGCTGCCCGCAAGGGGCAGCCGCCCACGGCTAGCTTGCTGCAGGGGCGACGCCTGCGGGTAGAAGCTACCACCTGCAAGGCTGACCGCTCGTAGGAACGCCCGCAGGGGCGACGCCCATGGAGGTGCCACCCGCACAACAGCGCTCGCCCCTTGGCAGAGAGGCTGCCAACGGGCAAGGGCAGCCGCCGCCCACGCAGGGGCAACGGCAACGACGGTGGTGTAGAGGAGGCAAGAGGGGTTAGGGCATTCCTTTTGATAAAAGGACTATTTTACCCCTCTAAATTTGGGAAATTTCAAAGACTGTCCTCGTGTACAAAATTCACAAAATACCCTCAATAATTCTAAAAATTTCAAGGACTATCCTCTCATCCAGAATTATGAAAATACCCTTAATAATTCTAAAAAAATTTAGCATGTCCTGATTTTTGAAAAATAATTAATTACATAGTTTAATTAATTATTATATATATAGTAATCCTACATATGATGTGATGTACATGTGATGTATGATGTTGATAGATGATCATGAGTCACGTGTTGTGATGTGTGTAATTATGATGATGATTATTATTAAGGGCCTGTGAGCCTTCATTTTTCTCGTTTATTGTCGGGCCTACGTGGCTGTGATTATTTGTAATTACATGGAGAGGCACGGTGGGAGCGTGGAGGTGACAGCGTGACCCACGATGTCATTGCGGGAGATCACGCTGCATGGTATTGCGACGATCCGACAAAACTGATGATGACGAGATCAATAATCACAAGGCATGGAGACGCGCTGATGCTCACATAGATCCTATTGTAAGTGATTAGGCCCATTGGCTCAGGCTTAATCATATTAGATGACGGCTCGTGATCATCTGGTGTGGCTTGCATATATGATGTGTTATACACCTACTAGATATATATATATATATTATATATATTATATATATATATATTTGCATGTAATGTAGATATATATTAAATACGTATGTGTGTGACACGACATATTAGGAGACCGATACAAAACAAAAACCCCTTCTATTATAATATTAAGTCGGTAAGCATGAGGCAATAAGATTGACCCATGTGGCCTTCTATCGTTATAGGAAGAAATTGAATCACGACATAGGTTGAGTTAGTCGAGTCACTCGAGGCTCACTTATCTACGTGATCGAGTTCTTGCCATGACATATAGATGTCACCAGTGACCTGAGGACATGGTATTACTTGGTTGAGCAGTCGAGAGCATATCCATCGAATCAGACTCATCTTGTAACGATGGTGATGACTTAACTGAACTTTATAGTTGGTCGAGTAGTCGAGACCATGATGATTTGGAGGCCGAACATGATGGGAATCACAAGGAGTTGTGATTGATAAAAGTTATCTACCTTTTGGGCTTAGTGCAATTGGTCGAGTCCCTCGAGGTTGCACTAAGATGCCAGTTGGATCCCGATCCCTACTAGAAGTCTGTCAGAGACTTCCATCTTACGTGTCGAGGGTGTCGCATGATTCGCTAGGAAAATTATGGGAGTACACTAAGATAGAAGTTCATATCTTAATTAGTATTTTCTACGAAGTCTGCATGTTATTTATTTATGTTATATCTTGTTTGTCGCTTGCAAAACCCTTGTGGCATACTTGATGCCAACCGTCTCATTGGTCCAAAGGCTCCATAATTTGATAATTATTCTCACGAAAGAGAAAATCGTATATGTCCTTAATATGATTGTGCCTACATTGGAGAAAAGCACAAGCGAGGATGAGATCACTCGCTTTGTGAAGTATAAAGATAGTCCTAAAAGATAACATGTATGTTGATCTTATACTTCAGTCCCAACCAGATACATTTTCTCACTTCATCATGAACAATTTTGAGGTGACTCTCCCAGAGCTCCTCAATATGTTGAGGGAAGCTGAGAGTGCCATCAAGAAGGAGAAGCCAATTCTCTATATTGGTGAGACCAAAAAGAAAAGGAAGGCCAGCAAGACCGTTACGAAGGGCAAGGGTAAAGGAAGACCAGGTAAGGCAAAGGTTGCCAAGAAAGACCCAGCAAAGGATAAAGGATAGTGCTTCCATTGTGACTAAGACGGGCAATGGAAGAGGAACTGTAAGAACTATCTTGCAGATAAGGCAAAACAGAAGATTGGAGAAGCTTCAGGTATATTCATGATCAGTCTCCACTTGTTAGATTTACGTGATAATACATGGGTATTGGATATCAGGAGTGTTTATCATATCTGTAATTCGTTGCAGGTTCTGGTAAGACCGAGGAGATTGGCTAGAGGCGAGATGGACCTCAAGATAGATAATATAGTAAGACTTACTGTAGTTGCTGCTGGAGAGGTCACCCTATATCTATCTGGTGGAGCTATTATTGCATTAGATGCATGCTATTTTGTTCCCTCTATTATCAAAAATATTATTTCTATCTCTTGTTTGATAATTAGTGGATATAAATTAGTTTTTGAGAACAATAGTTGTTCAATAATTATGGATGATGAGATCATCACTAGAGGGACTCTTATAAATGGCTTATATGTGTTAGACACTTCTCCACATATCATGAATATAAATATGTCTAAGAGGAAAAGAGATAAGGTGAATAATGCATACTTATGGCGTTGTAGGCTAGGTTATATACATGAGAGAATGATTCAAAAGTTGTTGAAAGATGAATACTTAGATTTATTTGACTATGAGTTATATGAAACTTGCAAACCTTGCCTTTATCGAAAAATGACTAACTCTCCTTTTAGTAGAACTAGAGAGAGAGCCACCAAGTTATTGGAACTTATACATAGTGATGTATGTGATCCTATGTCGACTCAAGCTATAGGTGGATACTCATACATCATTACATTCACTGATGATTTCTCTAGATATGGACACGTGTACTTAATGAAGTACAAATCTGAGGCCTTTGAGAAATTCAGGGAATATAAGAGTGAGGTAGAAAACCAAATTAAAAAGAGTATTAAGACTCTTTGATCAGATCGAGGAGGAGAGTACTAAAGTACGGAGTTCACCTATTTCCTTAGGGACAATGGGATTCTATCCCAGTGGACACCTCAGCTCAATGGTGTATCAGAAAGGAGGAATCATACGCTGTTAGACATGGTACGGTCCATTATGAGTATCGCTAACCTACCCATCATTCTAGGGATATGCCCTAGAGATTGCAGCTTACCTTCTGAACAGATTTCCATCAAAGTCGATAGTGTCTATGCCATATGAGATATGGAAAGAAAAGAAGCCTAATCTTAAGATTATTAAGATTTCAGACTATCCTGCCCATGTTAGAAGATACAACCCTAATAAGTTGGAATCAAGGACAGAATGGTGCACATTCGTGGGATAGCCAAGGAAACTTATTGGTATTATTTCTATCACAACGAGGACCAAAAGGTCTTTGTTGCCAAGAGAGCTGTGTTCCTTGAGAAGGAACACATTCTTGGTGAAAACAGTGGGAGCAAGATAGAATTGAGCGAGGTTGAAGAACTCAGCTTAAGCACCATTCTAGAGCTCGAGTCTGTTCAGGTACCTAACACACAAGTCCTAACTTTGCATTGGTCTAGTAGAGTATCTCACCCTCTTGAAAGATATGTGAGACGTATCAATGGAGATGACTCTCAGGATGTTGATCCTCAGACCTATGAGGAGGCTATTATGAGTATCAACTCCAAAAAGTGGCAAAAAGCTATGAATTCTGAGATGGATTCAATGTATTTTAACAAGGTTTAGAACCTTGTGGTTGCACCTGAGGGTATTGTATCTATTAATTACAAATGGATCTTCAAGAAGAAGATAAGAGTAGATGGAAAGGTAGAGACCTATAAAGCAAGGCTGGTAGCTAAAGGATATCGTCAAAGACAAAGGAGTTGACTAACCTTTTCACCTGTAGCCATGCTTAAGTCTATTAGAATTATTTTGGCCATTGCAGCACACTATGACTATGAGATCTGGCAGATGGATGTCAAAATGACATTCCTCAATGGCAACCTCGAGGAGGAGGTGTATATGATACATCCAGAAGCATTCATATCCAAAGAGAGTCTAGATAAAGTGTGCAGGTTGCTTAGATCCATTTATAGATTAAAACAAGCTTCCCAAAGTTAGAACATAAGATTTGATGAGGTGATCAGATCTTATGACTTATTAAGAACGAAGATGAGCCTTGTGTATACAGGAAGGTAAGTGGGAGCGCTATCACTTTCTTGGTGCTATATGTGGATGACATCCTAATAATTGGGAATGATGTAGGAATGCTCTCCACAGTAAAGACTTGGCTATCTAGAAACTTCTTCATTAAGGACTTAGGGGAAGCATCATATTTTGGGGATCCAAATCTATATAGATATATCTAAGAGGATGCTTGGCTTGTCCCAGTCTAGGTACAAAGACTTCATTATCAAAAGGTTTGGCATGGAGAATTCCAAAAGCCGATTAGACATTTAATATCACTTTCTAGGAGTATGTCCTCAAAGACTCCTGAAGAAAGGGTAGATATGAATAAAATACCTTATGCCTCAGCGATAGGGTCTATCATGTATGTGATGCTATGTACCAGGCCTGATATAGCACATGCTCTAAGTGTCACGAGCAGGTATCAGGCAAATCCATGTTTAGAACACTAGAAGGCAATAAAGTGTATCCTTAAGTACTTGAGAAGGACTAAGAATCTTTTACTAGTATATGTAGGAGGTAGCCTCAAGGTTGAGGGCTACACGGACTCAAATTTTCAGTCCGACATTGATGATAGCAAGTCAAATTTAGGGTATGTTTTCACCTTAAATAGAGGAGCAGTAAGCTGAAAGAGTTCTAAGCAAGATACTACTACTGACTCGACCACAGAGGCAGAATATATTGCTGCAGCAGAAGCAGTAAAAGAAGGGGTGTGGATGAAGAAGTTCATCAAAGATTTGAGAGTTGTACCATGCAGCGTAGAGTCGATTCCCATATACTTCAACAGTGACAGGGCGATAGCTCTAGCAAGGGAACCCAGGTCTCATTAGAATTGTTTGAGGAGGTTCTAGTGGATTAGAGTGATTATGACCCATAAAGATATAGTAATGGAAAGAGTTTCATCCAAAGATAACATTGCAGATCCACTGACAAAGCCGCTAGCTCAGATTGTATTTGGGTGTCACAAAAGACTGATGGGGATCAGACACATTGATGATTAGCTTTAGGCGAAGTGGGAGATTACAAGTTACAGGTGCCTTGCAAGCTAATCACATGAGTGATGGCACGTGTGACACGCTGTGCGATCATTTTACTTATGATTAATATTGGCATATTCTCATATTATATTATCTGTAGCATATATACTGTGATGTCCTTGGTTCTGTGCAATGGGGATCGAATCGTGATAAGATCATGATAATGAGATCGATTCACTTTTAAACACAGATCCTAAATAATCCCGGGCATAGGTTACTCAAGGATATCGAGATAACCAGATAGACCGATGTACTATATACCCATCCATATAATGGAGGCGACTGGTCTCATAACCACTTGTGTGGAGACACTAAGAATATAGTACAGGTGCTCATTGGTGAATGAGTTCACTGATTGATCCGCTTATGAAATGATGTATAGTTAATGATACCTAATGTCAGACAGCGATTCCATAGTCTCAGTTATGTATCTAGTCCTTAAACTTGAGTCACCAAGGATGCCTTGTATGAGTACTCCTTTCTTTGACGCCAGACTTATAGGTTTGGAAAGTTCCAGATTTAGTACAATTAGTTATCGGGATTGGTAGCCAACCTTACGAAGATAATTGAGTGTCAATAGAGGATCATTCACTCTTGGTATCATGAGAGGAATATCTCATATGTGCTTGCTCAGACAAATCCATGGCTAGGGTCATTCGGATTGAGAGGGAAAGAGTACTCCAGGAGAATCCGATTAGAGCGAGACTATGACGGATTTCGTATATGACCTGACAATAGCATATCGAATATACGGTCTCTGGGATATTAGTTGGATGATGGATTATAGATACACGATAACTGTGGATAGATAAATCTGATGGATTCGATTTCCTTATACCGTCTAGAGACTATGGCGTAATGTCCTAGTACGTCCATAGTTGATGAGTCGAGTGAATTATTATGAGGATAATAATTTACTATATCAGAAGGAGTTCTGATGGGAGTGACTCGCGGCCAGCTCGGAATCGGGCCTAGGGGTCACACACATATGATGGATGCTTCAGTGAATAAAGGATTGGATGAAGATCCAATTAGCCTCTATTCTCATTAGATGAGGCCCTGTGCTGATGGGCTCCTTGCTTAAGGCCCAATTAGAGGCCTAAGAAGATTATTGGATAGAGATCTAATAATGTAATGTTAGTGGGTTATTGGATGAAGATCCAATACCCACTAAGGCTGGAGCCCTAGGGTTTTTGGTGGCTCTCTATAAATAGGAGGGAAGACTCATGGTTGATAGGCTACAGCTTTAGTCACCACTTCTTATTCTCCTCCCTCCCTCTGCTTAAGAGTTGCAAGATCAGATTGGAGGAGTTTCGCTGTAGAGATCCATCGTGTGGATACCGCTAGAGAGGAGGATGCTTGACCTCCTTCATCTTCTCCATCTGGATCTGGAATACAGGGATATACGATCTCCCTAGGTAAAATCAATCTCTCATACATTATGGTTTTTTTATTTTTATGGTTTTTCTCGCGACCCTAATCTTTTGTACGACGATTTGATCTGCGTAAAAAATTAGTTTTTATTTTGATTTTCGCTGCGCATGTGATGCTCCCGCTGAGGTTTCTTAAACAACTCTTGCACTAATTCACCCACCAATCCCCTCCCCCCTCCCCCCCCCTCCCTCCCTCCCTCTTAGTGTCATTTAATCAACACAACCAACTCATAACTAACTTGATTGGGCTCAACTTGAATTAATTGTGAACCAATGGACCTGACCCTGTTTGGGTCCTATCACCTCCTTGTAGGCAAGGGCTCGTAGGTGTGCCTCGACTGGTCATTCCTCCAGCAAATCGAGATTTTCCTACAACTGCTTCTCTAAGGCCTGCCCTTCGTAGCTCTTGACCCGAAGGGTGGGGTAGACTACCTTGGGTGGTAGGACTGCCTCGGTACCGAAAATGAGACTGAAAGGCGATTCCCTAATTGGAGTATTTAGAGTCATCCGAGATGCCCACAGGATGCTCGGGTGTTAGTCCACCCAAGTGCCTTGTGCCCTGGTGACTCTCCTTTTCAATCCTTCTAGTATTGCTTGGTTCGTGACTTCGACGAGGCCATTAGCTTGGGGGTGCGCAATCGAGCTGAATTTCAGCTAGATCTTGTAGCTCTGATAGAAGGACTTGAACTTTTGGTTATTGAACTAGGTCCCATTATCAATGATAATGATCTTTGGGATACCGAACCTTATGATAATGTTCTTCCAGACAAATTCTTCAACTTGCTTCTTGGTAGTGGATGTTAGGGGCTTAGCTTCGACCCACTTGGTGAAGTAATCGACCTCAACTATTCAAAACCTACATTGCCCCGAGGCAGGGGTAATGGGCCGAGGAGATCCATTCTCCATTGTGCAAAAGGCCATACGTAGTTGATGGTGGTGAGAGGTATGGCTCGCTGGTGCTGAACTCGAGCGTGCTTTTGGCATTGCTCGCACTTCTGGATGTTGGCCTGAGTGTCCTGACACATGATCAATCAGTAGTATCCCTACCAAAGGGTTTTAAATGCTAGTGTTAGGGTGCCAATGTGTTCCCCGTATATCCCTTCATGAACCTCGGCCAAGGTGGTTTCGACCTCGGTTAGGGATTAGCAATGGAGCAAAGGTTAGCTAAAGGCCCTTCGATAAAGTCATTCATTGATCATGCAATACCAGGCCTCAGTTCATCTGATGTGTTGGGCGGTCGCCCAATCCTCGGGCAACGCATCGTCCTTTTTGTAACGAAGTATTTCATCAATCCAAATGTGTCCAACCTCAATCATAGCTACCTTGGAGGGGTTGATGGCTGGTTTGAGGAGTTTTGCCACCCCCAGCGGACACCCTTCCAAGCCACACGTGGAAGCCAGTCTTGCCAACACATTGGCTCATGCATTATTAGTCCGAGGCACTTTTGAGATGGTGAAATATTGGAAGACATCAATGAGTCGATGTGCTTTGGCAAGATACTTGACCATGTTGCCTCTCGGGCTTCGTAATCTCCGCTGACTTGCCTAGTGACCAACTAAGAGTCGGTGAAGACCTTGATTTCTTCCACGTGTAGCTTAGTGGCTAACCATAGCCCGAACAACAACGCCTTATATTCCCAGCAACCAACTAAGAGTCAATGAAGACCCTAATTTATTTCACGTGCAGCTGGGTGGTCGACCCTAGCCCGAACAACAATGCCTCATATTATGCTTCATTGTTGGTGGCCCCTCAAGACGAGCCCCACTCCTCCTCTTTCAGTGTTGGTCGATCCGTCGACGTGCAGCGTTCAAGCCAATCTTCGCTAGGGCGAGCGCTTAGGAGATGCCAATTCCAAGATGAAGTCAGTGATTGCTTGGGATTTGATTGCCATCCTCAGGATGTACTAGAGGTTAAACTCTCCTAGCTTAACCAATTATTTGAGCATCTGACCTGCTACATCAAACTTGGAGAAAACTTGACGGAGAGGTTGATCGGTTATTACCTTGATAGTGTGTGCCTAGAAGTATGACCTCAACTTTCTTGTTGCAAGGACAAACGCCAGCACCAACTTCTTGATCGGAGAGAAGCGTTCCTCGAGGCCACTTAGTATGTGACTGGAATAATATACCAGATGGTGCTTCTCTCCATTAGGCTTGACGAGGACCAAGTTGATAGCATATTCGGTCACCATGAGATATAGCTCAAGAGGCTCTCTCTATGTGATCGAGGCGAGTTAGGGCATGTGGGCGAGATGAGACTTGAGTTTCTGAAAGGCTTCCTTATACACGGGAGTCCAACTGAAGTCTTTTACACATTTCAAGGCTCGGAAGAAGGGAAGCCTTTTTTTCCTGACCCGAGAAATAAACCGGCATAGTGCGGCCAATCTCCCCGTGAGCTGCTGGACTTCTTTTACCGTCCGAGACGGCTACATGTCCATTATCACCCGCACCTTCTCAGGGTTGGCATCGATCCCACGCTGATGTATTATGTAACTGAGGAATTTGCCTAAGGTGACTCCGAATATACACTTGGCAGGGTTGAGTCGCATCTTGAACCATCTAAGCATTTGGAATGTCTTAGTTAGGTTTAAGAGGTGGGTGTGACCGAGCTTGCGTTTGATGATCATGTCGTCGACGTAGACCTCTATATTTCTCCTGATTTGGACCTTGAACTTGTGGTTAATAATTCTCTAGTAGGGCGTTCTTTAAGCTGAATGGCATTGCTTTGTAGTAATAGGTGCCTTGGTGTGTAATAAAGGTTATGTTTTCCTAATCCTTAGGAGCCATCTGAATTTAGTTATAGCCTAAGAATGCATGCATGAATGAGAGCAGAGTGGAATCTATCAGCTGATCAATTATCAAGAAAGGATAGCAATCTTTCGAGCAGGCCCGATTGAGATCGATATAATCAACGCACATTCGCCAACTTCCATTAGCTTTTTAACGAGCACTACATTTGACAACTAGGTCAAGTATTTGACTTTGGTAATAAAGCTTGTCTCCAATAGCCGATCCACTTCATTCTTGATAGCCTTTTGTCAGTCGGGGGTGAACCTTCGAGGCTATTTCATTGGTCGTGCCTCAGGTTGTCATGCCTCCCGAATATTATCGCATTCGAAAGATGTGAAACCATCATAAATACATTATAATTTATCAACAATCTGAACCATGATCTAAACTAACATTGAGGATACTAATTAAACATTTTCAAAGATCATTCACATCCATTCATAAAACCTATGCAATTTATAAATCTTACGCCACATCACTCGATAATCCATAAAACTCAAAGTTAACTTAACCAAAAATATTAACCACACTTATAAAACCATCGGTCTAAAAAAATCTATACGAATGTAAAACCAACCATTTTCCATCACTTCATATGATTGTAAAATTTAACATTCAAATATTCTACACTGAGAGGAGATATTCTAACCTTTTTACAAGATACATCAGTTTATATTTATCTATAATATTTCATTACATACAAAATATTCTTATATAATATTTTCCAACAAGACTTGCCCAAAATCTACATAGCTTTCCACTGTCTCAGCTCATTTCTAACTTTTTTCTGTAAGTGACAAGCTAAATTGTAAAATTTATATAGCAATAGAGTGAGCATATAGAGCTCAACAAGTGACTAACATATCCAAGGCATATGAAATATTTCATAGCATATCAATGGATACATAAGACATTTTGAAACATATCAATGGCGTGTGAAATGTTTCAGTATCAATAGCAAATGAAATATAACAATGGCATTAGAAATATTTAGGAGCATGTCAAAGACATATGAAATGTTTCAGAATATATCAATGTCAAATGAAATATTTCAGAGCTTATCAAAGATGAATATGTCATATTTCAAAGCATATCAACGGTGTATGAATAATCCCAAAGCTTATCAAATGAATAATTAAGGAACATAAGCTCAAAGATCATATCAGACATAATATTCATTTCATTCTTATCCAAAGTGCAAAAACAAACTTATAAGCAATGCTTATATCATATCAAAGACATAGAGGGTGAAATGAGATCAAAAATATAATGTCGATCATCCATTGTTGAATGACCACCAAACATAAGTCTCCCACGTCTGGGAGTTCCATCCACCCATGTCTAAGTGAAGTCAATGGGGGCCGATAGAGTATCATGGGCTCTAAGCATAACTCCATTTACCATTTATGGTAAAGGTTTATATTATCCCATAATCACCAGAGTACAAAAGGACATGAGCAATAAAACGACATATATCAGAAGCACATGTGAAATAATGAAATATACTTATGCCAATATGAAGCAATACAATTTACTAGTATGGTGCATGTGAGGTTGAGTCCAGTGGTGGCTCCATGCTGTGTTGAGTTCAGAGCACTCTAGAGTTCAAAGCACTCCTTTCGCAGGTAGCCCTTTTTTACTATGGTACCCTCACCATGCCCAAATATTAGCTCTATTTATCATAACAAGATAAAATCAAAGATTGGGATTGTAATAAGAAAGGATTGAAAATTTTGTAAGGTTATAATAAATCAACTTAAAAAAAGAACTCTAGAATGAATTCAGTTTTCAAATGGATGAAGGAAGAATAGATAAAGCTGATACAATAACTATTCTGGCATAATTCAGAAGGCACATCTCAAAGTTATTTTGAATAATCAAATATGCTCCAAATTAATCAAAAAGTATTTTTAGAAATCTAAATCAATCTACTTTCAAATGAAATAAGTTTCATATAAATTGGAAGTCTCTACAAAAAGTTATTGACCATTTGGTAGCCAAAGGTTAGGAATTATGATCCCCGTTTTATAGAATCCATATGGTCTAACAAAATAGAAATTTTAATATTTATTTGGACTCAAAATCTTTCAATGCTAGTATCAAATGAAAGAACTATGAGCCTATTTTCTAATGAATCAAAGTTTATATGAATCAGAAACTCCAACAGGGAGATATAAGTAATCCAATGATGAAAGGTCAGAAGCTATAGATTATATTTTACAGATTTTATATGCTCAATTAAAATAAACATTTGGGCTAGCAAATGAATTCCAAATTCTTCATACTTAGTTTCAAAAGAAATATCTATCAATCTATTTTTGAAAGAATTAAGATTTGTCCAAATCAGATATTTGTATAAAAAGTTAAGACTTGAACAAGGTACATAGGTCACAACCTCAAAAATATTTCAGATTTCAACTTTTGCAGCTAACAAAGGAGAATTCAGATTGCAAGGCTGTATTTGTTCTAAATTTTTCTCATAATCAAGGTAAGAACAAAGATAAATTTTAATAGAGAAAGGATAGAAAATATTATATAGGATAGAATTAGAATTCTTGCCTTTGGAGATTTTGATCCCAAATGTGGATTTGATTCAAAATCTCAAAACCCCCAAATATTTTCTTCTCCTCTTTCTTCTCTTCTTCTTCTTCTTCTTCTTCTTCTTCTTCTTCTTCTTCTTCTTCTTCTTCTCAAGTTTACATTGTAGTCAAATCCCTTTTTTCTCTAATTGCTATTTGTTTTAGTTAATATATGGGTTGCTACGTAGAAAGCATGCATGTAAGATGCTTATGTGTCACCTATGCAACATGCATAAGTGGCACCACTTTAAACTCGGTATTGACACATGTCATCACCCTTTTTTTTATAACTTAATATGAATCTTATATGATTCATATCAAACTTTTAAGTTTTACATTTAGATCCCAAGCAATAAGCTTTTAAACAAATTCTCATATTTACAAATAGCTCCTTACAAACAATCTATTATTAAATAAATCATCATTAAAAATTTAAAATAGATTATTATAAATATTTTAAAAATAAGATATATTACACTCTCCCACCCTTAAAAGAAAAAATTTAGTCCTCTAAATTTATCAAACATCCATCGATCACTATGTAATTAATAAAGCCTCAATATACTTTACCCATAAAATATATCAAATATCAGTAATATTCAAATCATACTCTGATACCATCTTTGTCACGCCCCCTGAATATATATGCATTTGAAAGGCGTGAACCCAGCATAAATCAGAAATACATTATAATTTATCAAATCTGAACCCATGATCTAAACTAACATTAAGGATACTGATTAAATATTTTCAAAATCATTCACATCCTTTCATAAGATCTGTGCAATTTATAAATCTTACATCACATCACTCAATAATCCATAAAACTTAAAATTAACTTAACAAAAAATATTAACCACACTTATAAAACCACCAATCTCATAAATTCTATACGAATGCAAAACCAACCGTTTTCCATCACTTTATATGATTGTACAACTTAACATTTAAATATTCTACACTGAAAGGTATTCTAACCTTTTTACAAGATACATCAGTTCATATTTATCTATAATATTTCATTACATACAAAATATTCTTACACACCATTTCCCAATAAGACTTACCTAAAATCTACATTGCTTTCCACTATCTCAGCTCAATTCTAACTTTTTCTGTAAGTGACAATCTAACCTATAAAATTTATATAGTAACAAAGTGAACAAATAAAGCTCAGGAAGTGACTAACATATCCAAGGCATATAAAATATTTCAGAGCATATCAATGGATATATAGGATATTTTGAAACATATCAATGGCGTGTGAAATGTTTCGGAACATATCAATAGCAAATGAAACATTTTGATACATAACAATGGCATTCGAAACATTTAGGAGCATGTCAAAGACATGAAATTTTTTGTAACATATCAATGGCAAATGAAATATTTTGGAGCTTATCAAAGATGAATAGGTCATATTTCGAAGCATATCAGTGGTGTATGAATAATGTCAAAGCTTATCAAATGAACAATTAAGGAACAGAAGCTCAAATATCATATTAGACATAAGTTTCATTTCATTCTTATCGAAAGCACAGAAACAAACTAATAAGTAATGCTTTGGATATTATATCAAAGACATAGAGGGTAAAGTGGGATCACAAATATAATGTGGATCATCCATCTTTGAATGACAACCAAAGATAAGTCTCCCACGTTTGGGAGCTCCATCCACCCACGTCTAAGTGAAGTCAATGGGGGGGCCGACAAAGCATCGTGGGCTCTGAGTATAACTCCCTTTACCATTTCTGGCAAAGGTTCATATTATCTCATAAACATCATAGTACAAAAGGACATGAGCAATAAAATGACATATATCGAAAGCACATGTAAAATAATGAACTATACAAGTGCCAATATGAAGCAATACGATTTACTAGTATGGTGCATGTGAGGCTGAGTCCAGTGGTGCCTCTATGCTGTGTTGAGTTCAGAGCACTCCGGAGTTCAAAGAATTCCTTCCACAGGTAGCCCTTTCCAACTAGGGTCCCCTCACCATTACCAAATACTAGCTCAATTTATCATAACAAGATAAGCAAAGATTAGGATTACAACAAGAAAGGATTATAAAACTTCTAGTTCAACTTAAAGAAAGTACTCTATAATGAATTCAGTTTTCAAATGGATGAAGCAAGAATAGACAAAACTGACACAATAACTATTCAGGCATAATTTAGAAGGCACATCTCAAAGTTATTTTGAATAATCAAATATGCTTCAAATTACTCAAAAATGTATCCTTGGAAAGCTAAATCAATCTACTTTAAAATGATATAAGTTTCATACAAATTAGAAGTCTCTATAAAAAGTTACACCCAAAGGTTAGGAATTATGATCCCTATTTTATAGAATCCATAAGGTTTAACAAAATAAAATTTTCGATAGTCATTTGGACTCCAAATCTTTCAATCCTAGTATCAAATAAAATATTTATGAGCCTATTTTCTAATAAATCAAGGTTTCCATCAATCAGAGATTCCAACAGGGAGATATAAGTAATCTAATGATGAAAAGTCAGAAGCTACATATTATATTTTACAGATTTCATATGCTCAACTAAAATAAACGTTTGGGCTAGCAAATAAACTCCAAATTATTCAAACTTAGTTTCAAAAGAAAGATCTATGAATCATTTTTGAAAGAATTAAAATTTGTCTAAATCAAAGGTCTGTATAGAAAGTTACGACTTGGAAAATGTAAATAGGTCCTAGTCTCAAAAATATTCCAGATTTCAACTTTTGCAGCTTACAAAGGAGAATTTAGATTGCAAGGCTATATTTGTTTCAAATTTTGCTCATAATCAAGGCAAGAACAAAGATAAATTTCAATAGAGAAAGGATAAAAAACTATAGAATGGGGTTAGAACACTTGTCTTTGCATATTTTGATCCCAAATGTGGATTTGATTCAAAATCTAAAAAACCCCAAATCTTTTCTTCTCATCTTCGTTCTCTTCTTCTTCTTCTTATTCTTCTTCTTCTTCTTCTTCTTCTCAAGTTTACGTTGTAACCAAATCCCTTTTTTCTCTAATTGCTATTTGTTTTAGCTAACATATGAGTTGCTACGTGGCAAGCATACATGTAAGGTGCTTATGTGTCCACCTACGCAATATGCATAAGTGGCACCACTTTTAACTAGGTAGTGAAACATGTTATCACCCTTTTTTTTATAACTTAATGTGAATCTTATATAATTCATATCAAACTTTTAACTTTTACATTTAGGTCCCTAGCAATAAACTTTTAAACAAATTCTCATATTTATAAATAGCTCCTTACAAACAATCTATTATTAAACAAGTTCTCATTAATAATTTAAAATATATCATTATAAATATTTTCAAAATAAGAGATATTATACTCTCCCCTCCCCTCGTAAAAGAAAAATTTAGTCTTCTAAATTTATCAAATATCCATCGATCACTATGTAATTAATAAAGCCTCAATATACTTTACACATCAAATATATCAAATATCAGTAATACTCAAATCATGCTCTGATACCATCTCTGTCACACCCCCCAAATATATATACATTCGAAAGGCGTCAACCCATCATAAATCAAAAATACATTATAATTCATCAACAATCCGAACCCAAGATCCAAACTAACATTGAGGATACTGATTAAACATTTTCAAAGATCATTCACATCCATTGATAAAACCTATGCAATTTAAAAATCTTACACCACATCACTCGATAATCACAAAACTCGAAGGTAACCAAAAATATTATCCATACTTATAAAACCACCAGTCTTAGAAAATCTATACAAATGCAAAACCAACCATTTTTCATCACTTCATATGATTGTAAAACTTAACATTCAAAAATTCTACACTAAGAAGTATTCTAACCTTTATACAAGATTCATCGGTTCATATTTATCTATAATATTTATTTACATACAAAATATTCTTATACAATATTTCCCAACAAGACTTGCCCAAAATCTACATAGCTTTCCACTATCTTATCTCAGTTCTAACTTTTTCTGTAAGTGACAAGCTAACCTGTAAAATTTATATAGCAATAGTGCTCATCAAGTGACTAACATATCCAAGATATATGAAATATTTCAGAGCATATCAATGGATATATAGGATATTTCGAAACATATCAATGGCGTGTGAAATGTTTCAGAATATAGCAATAGCTAATGCAACATTTCATAACATAACAATGGCATTCAAAACATTTAGGAGCATGTCAAAGACATATGAAATATTTTGGAACATATCAATGACAAATGAAATATTTTGAAGCTAATCAAAGATGCATATGTCGTATTTTGAAGCATCTCAATAGTGTATGAATAATCTCAAAGCTTATCAAATGAATAATTAAGGAACAGAAGCTCAAATATCATATCAGACATAACATTCATTTCATTCTTATCTAAAGCATAGAAACAAACTCATAAACAATATTTTAGATATTATATCATAAATATAGAGGGTGAAGTGGGATCATAAACATAATGTAGATCATCCATCACTGAATGACCACCAACATAAGTCTCCCACGTTTGGGAGCTCCATCCACCTACTTCTGAGTGAAGTCAATGGGGGCCGGTAGTGCATCGCGGGCTCTAAGCATAACTCCCTTTATCATTTCTGGAAAAGGTTCACATTATTCCACAAACACCATACTACAAAAGGACATAAGCAATAAAATGGCATATATCATAAGCACATGCGAAATAATGAAATGTACATGTGCCAATATGAAGTAATATAATTTACTAATATGGTGCATGTGAGGCTGAGTCTAGTAGTGGCTCCATGCTGTGTTGAGTTCAGAGCACTCCAGAGTTCAAAGCACTCCTTCCACAGGTAGCCCTTTCCAACTAGGGTCCCCTCACCGTTTCCAACTACTAGCTCAATTTATTATACAAGATAAGAGCAAAGATTAGGATTGCAACAAGAAAGGATTGGAAAACTTCTAAGGTTATAATAGTTCAACTTAAAGTAAGAACTCTATAATGGATGAAGCAAGAATAGACAAAACTAATACAATAACTATTTTAGTAGAATTCAGAAGATATATCTCAAAGTTATTTTGAATAATCAAATATGCTCCAAATTACTCAAAAAAAAGGTATCTTTAAAACCTAAATCAATCTACTTTCAAATAAAATAATTTTTATATAAATTGGAAGTCTCTACAAAAAGTTATAGATGATTTGACAACCAAAGGTCAGGAATTATGATCCCTGTTTTACAGAATCCATAAGGTCTAACAAAATAGAAATTTCGATAATCATTTGGATTTTAAATCTTTCAATCCTAATATCAAATAAAAGATCTATGAGCCTACTTTCTAATGAATTAAGGTTTACATGAATCAGAGGCTCCAACAGGGAGATATAAGTAATCCAATGATGAAAGGTCAGAAGCTATATATTCTATTTTATAGATTTCATATGCTCAATTAAAATAAACATGTGGGTTAGTAAATGAACTCTAAATTATTTAAACTAAGTCTAAATTAGAGGTCTGTATAGAAAGTTACAACTTGAAAAAGGCAAACAAGTCACAGTCTCAAAAATATTCTAGATTTCAACTTTTGCAGCTTACAAAGGAGAATTCAAATTGTAAAGCTGTATTTGTTCCAAATTTTGCACATAATCAAGGCAAGAACAATGATAAATTTCAATAAAGAAAGGATAGAAAAATATTATATAGGATGGGGTTAGAACACTTACCTTTGCAGATTTCGGAACATAACAATGGCATTTGAAACATTTAGGAGCATGTCAAAGAAATATGAAATATTTCGGAACATATCAATGGTAAATAAAATATTACGGAGCTTATAAAAAATGCATAGGTCATATTTCAAAGCATATCAATGGTGTATGAATAATCTCAAAAACTTATCAAATGAACAATTAAGGAACAGAAGTTCAAATATCATATCAGGCATAACATTCATTTGATTCTTATCTAAAGCATAGAAATAAACTCATAATCAATGCTTTGAATATCATATCAAAGATATAGAGGGTAAAGTAGGATCACAAACATAATGTGGATCATCTATCGTTTAATGATCGCCAAACATAAGTCTCCCACGTCTTGGAGATCCATCCACCCATGTCTGAGTAAAGTCAATGGGGGCCGACAGAGCATTGCGGGCTCTAAGCATAACCCGCTTTACCATTTCTGGCAAAGGTTCACATTATCCCATAAACACCATAGTACAAAAGGACATGAGCAATAAAACGGCATATATCAGAACACATGCGAAACAATGAAATATAATTGTGCCAATATGAAGCAATACGATTTACGAGTATGGTGCATGTGAGGCTGAGTCCAGTGGTGGCTCCACACTGTGTTGAATTTAGAGCACTTCGGAGTTCAAAGAACTCCTTCCACAAGTAGCCTTTTCCAATTAGGGTCCTCTCACCATGCCCAAATCTAGCTCAATTTATCATAACATGATAAGAGCAAAGATTGGGATTACAACAAGAAAGGATTAGAAAACTTTCAAGTTATAATAGTTCAACTTAAAGAAAGAACTTTAGAATGAATTCAATTTTCAAATGGATGAAGCAAGAATAGACAAAACTGATACAATAACTATTCTGGCAGAATTCAGAAGGCACATCTCAAAGTTATTTTGAATAATCAAATATGCTCCAAATTATTCAAAAAGGTATCTTTAAAAAGCTAAATCAATTTACTTTCAAATGAAATAAGTTTCATATAAATTGAATGTCTCTACAAAAGGTTATAGATGATTTGGTAGCCAAAGATCAGGAATTATGATCCCTATTTTATAGAATCATTTAGACTCTAAATCTTTTAATCCTAGTATCAAATGAAATATCTATGAGCCTATTTTCTAATAAATCAAGGTTTATATGAATCAGAGACTCCAACAGGGTGATATAAGTAATATAATGATGAAAGGTTAGAAGATACCGATTCTATTTTACAGATTTCATATGCTCAATTAAAATAAATGTTTGGGCTCGCAAATAAACTTTAAATTCTTCAAACTTAGTTTCAAAAGAAAGATCTAGAGAAAAGATAGAAAACATTATATATGATGGGGTTAGAACACTTGCCTTTGCATATTTTGATCCCAAATGTGGATTTGATTTAAAATCTCAAAACCCAAACATTATATAGGGTCGTCGTCGTCAAGTAGCACTGTCTAGACTCCCGGGGGTCACTTCTTGCCTCCTTAATTTATGTTATGACCTGGTCGGGAACTTTATCATACAGTGGTATGTCAAGATGACCTCTCTCAGCTTATTGAGGGTTGGACAATTGATAATTACGTTATACGCGGCAGGTAGCCTGACCACCATGAATGAGACCATCAAAGTCTTCGACCTTGGCTCTTCCTCAACTATCGCCTGGAGGGTGGTGATGCTGAGGGGGGAGATTGAGTTTCCTGTAAATCCTGTCAAAATATATATCATACGGTTAAGGTCCTATCAGTTAAGCCATGTTTCTAAAGGTCGTCAAGATACAATATGTCAGCTGAATTTCCTGTGTCAACCATAATTCTCTTGACCTAGGCGTTTGTTATTTACACTGAGATCACTAAGGCATCATCGTGATCAGGGTATTCTTCTGGCCTTGACCTGAAGGTGATCTCGAGGCCGTGCTTGTGCCTAGGCCTCTTCTACACTACAACTCGAGCATACACCTTTTGTGCCAACAAGTTGTCTCCTCCGGAGGTAGGTCCACTAACGATAACATTGATTTGCTTCTCGATTGATCCCTTCAGGCATGGCGAGGTGTCTTTGGCATAGCGACCTTCCAAGAATTCGCATGGCCTCCTGACATAGCGGTTGGGGTGCCCTTGATAAATGAAGTCCTCAATTTAGTTCCTAAGGTTGTGGCACTCCTCAGTGTCATAATTATAGTCACGATGAGAGCGACAGTACCTTGTTTTATCTTGCACCTCCTAGCGGGTCTTTATTGGGTTGGGGGCTATGAGAAGGCCTTTTTCTGGGATCTGGAGGAAGATCTCGGTTCTGATGGAATTGAGAGGGATCGATGGAGGCCTCGATGGTGGCAGTTCGAGTCTATCCACTCTCCTCCTCAAAGGCCCTAAGGGCTATCCTCAGGACTGCTCTGCACGGGGACGCTTATGGTCCTTACGTTTCCTAGCCACCAGGGTCTCGGCAGTGAAATACTGGTTAGCCCTCTATAGTAATTTGGGCACTATTGCAGGCGGGTGCTCAACCAATGACTAGAAGAAGCTCAAAGGTCGTAGACCCATCAAGAAGGCTTGGATCACCAACGAGGGATATGCGTTAGGGACCCCTCGAATTTCGGCCATGAAGCATGCGACAAACCGAGCCAAGGGTTCATCGTCCTTCTGGTTCAGCCCAAGGAGTGATGTGGTGGTTAGTTTGGGTTAGGCCCTAGCCAAAAAGTTCAGCTCGATTCCTTCATGAGCTGGTCGAAGGATGAGACCGAGGGCGGCCTCAGTCGACTATACCAGATCCGAGCGGGGCCTTGCAGGATTGTTGGGAAGGCTCGACACATCAAGGCTTCAAGGTATCATAGAGGGCCATTTGGGCTTGGAAAGCTACGACATGCTTGGTCGGGTCCAGGCTGCATCATAGGCCTCGAGTGTTGGGACCCTGGTGTCGGACGTCGAGGAACCAGCAGTAGTTCCGGGGGTTCCCGACCTGACTGTTGGAAAACCTCAGCAGGTGCATCACATGCGTAGTAGAAATTAAAACAAAAAATCAATTTTCCATGCATATCAAATTATCGTGCAAAAGATTGAGGTTGTGAGAAAAACCATAAAAACCGAAAAATCGAGATGTGTGAGAGATTGATTTTACCTAGGGAGATTGTATATCCCTGTATTCCATTTTCAGATGGAGAAGATGAAGGATGTCAAGCGTCATCCTCAATAGCGGTATCCACACGATGGATCTCTGCAGCGAAACTCCTCTAATCTGATCTCGCAACTCTTGCACAGAGGGAGGGAGGAGAATAGGAGGTGGTGGCTAAAGCTGCAGCCCGTCAACCATGAGTCTCCCCTCCCATTTATAGAGAGCCACCAAAACCCTAGGGCTCCTTCCTTAGTGGGTATTGGATCTTCATCCAATAACTCACTAACCTTGCATTATTGGATCTCTATCCAATAATCTTTAGGCCTATAATTGGACCTTAATCAAGGAGCCCATAGGGTCTCATCTAATGAGAATAGGGGTTAGATCTTCATCCAATCCTCTATTCGCTGAAGCATCCACCATATGTGTATGACCCTCTAGGCCCGATACCGAACTGGCCGTGAGTCACTCCCATCAGAACTCCTTTTGATATAGTGAATTATTATCCTCAAAATAATTCACTCGACTCATCAACTATGGATGTACTATGCCACTACGCCATAGTCCCCAGACGGTACAGGGGGATCAAATCCATCGGACCTGTCTGTCCACAGTTACCATGTATCTATAATCCCTCATCCAAATAATATCTCAAAGACCATATATTGGATATGGTACTGTCAGGTCACATACGGAATCAGTTTGTCTTGCTCTATTCGGATTCTACCAGAGAACTCCTCTCTTAATCCGAATGACCCTGGCTAGGGATTTGTCTAAGCAAGCACATATGAGATATTCCTCTCGTGATATTGAAAGTGGACGATCCTCTATTAACACTCAATTGCCTTCGTAAGGTTGGCTACCAATCCGGATAACCAACTGTACCAGATTTGAAACTTTTCAAACCTGTAAGTCTGGCATCAAAGAAAGGAGTACTCATACAAGACATCCTTGGTATCTCAAGTCTAAGGATTAGATACACAACTGGGACTATGGAATCACTATCTGACATTATGTATCATTAACTATACAATATTCTATAAGCGGATCAATCAGTGAACTCATTCTCTAATAAGCACATGTACTATATCCTTAGTGTCTCCACACAAGTGGCTATGAGACCAATCGCTTCCATCATATGGATGGGTATATAGTATACTGATCTATCCAGTTATCTCAATGTCCCTCTTGAGTAACCTATGACCGAGATTATCTAGGATCTGTGTTTAAAAATGAATCGATCTCATTATCGTGATCTCATCATGATTCGATTCCCATTGCATAGAACCAAGAACATCATAATATATATATATATATATATAACAAATAATATAATGTGAGAATATAACATATTAATCATAAGCAAAAAGATCACATAGCATGTCACACGTGCCATCAATCATATGATTGGCTTACAGGGCACCTGTAACCAGCAATCTCCTACTTGACCAAAAGTCAATCACCGATGTATCTGATCCCCATCAGACCCTTGTGACGCTCAAATATAATCTGAGCTAGTGGCTTCGTTAGTGGATCTACAATGTTATTTTCGGATGAAACTCTTTCCATTGCTATATCTTATTGGGTCATGATCGTTCTAATTAGATGGAACCTCCTTAGAATAATTCTATTGAGACCTGAGTTCCTTTGTTAGAGTTATCGCCCTGTCGTTGTCACAATATATGGGAGTCAGCTCCACGCTGCTTGGTATGACTCCCAAATCCTTGATGAACTTCTTTATCCACACCCCTTTGTCTTGCTGCTTCTACTACAGCAATGTATTCCGCTTCTACGGTCGAGTCAGCATTAGTATCTTGCTTGGAACTCTTCCAGCTTACTACTCCTTCATTCAAGGTGAAAAGATACCCTAAATTTAACATGTTATCATCAATGTTGGACTGAAAAATTGAGTTCGTGTAGCCCTCAACCTGGAGGCTACCTCCTTCATATACCAGTAAAAAATCCTTAGTCATTCTCAAGTACTTAAGGAGACACTTTACTACCTTACAGTGTTCTAAACCTGGATCTGCCTAATATCTACTTGTGACACTCAGAGTATGTGCTATATTAGGCCTAGTATATAGCATAACATACATGATAGGCCCTATCGCTGAGGCATAAGATATCTTATTCATGTATGCTCTTTCTTCAGGAGTCTTTGGGGACATATTCCTAGAAAGTGATATTCCATGTCTCAACGGTATGAGACTTCTCTTGAAATTTTTCATGCCAAACCTTTTGACAATGGAGTCTATGTACCTAGACTAGGATAAGCCAAGCATCTTTTTTGGATCTCTCTATAAATCCGGATCCCCAAAATATAGGATGCTTCCCCTAAGTCTTTCATGGAGAAGTTTCTAGATAGCTAAGCATTTATTGTGGAGAGCATTCCTACATCATTCCCAATGATTAGGATATTATCCATATATAGCACCAAGAAGGTGATAGCGCTTCCACTTACCTTCCTGTACACACAAGGCTCATCTTCATTCTTAACGAAGACATAAGATCTGATCACCTCATCAAATCTTATGTTCCAACTTTGGGAAGCTTGCTTCAATCCATAAATGGATCTAAACAACCTGCACACTTTATCTAGACTCTCTTTAGATACGAATCTCTCTGGTTGTATCATATACACCTCTTCCTTGAGGTTGTCATTGAGAAATGTCGTTTTAACATCCATCTATCAGATCTCATAGTCATAGTGTACTACAATGACCAAAATAATTCTAATGGACTTAAGCATGGTTACAGGTGAAAAGGTTTCGTCATAGTCAACTCCTTGTCTTTGATGATATCCTTTAGCTACCAGCCTTACTTTATAGGTCTTTACCTTTTCATCTACTCCGATCTTCTTCTTGAAGATCCATTTACAGCCGATGGGTACAATACCCTCAAGTGCATCCATAAGGTTCCAAACCTTGTTAGAGTACATGTAATCCATCTTAGATTCATGGCTTCTTACCACTTCTCGGAGTCTATACTCATAATAGCCTCCTTGTAGGTCTGAGGATCAACATCCTGAGAGTCATCTCCACTGATATGTCTCACACATCTTTCAGGAGGGTGAGATACTCTATTAGACCTACGTAAAGTTGAAACTTGTGTGTTAGGTACATAAATAGACTCGAGCTCTGGAATGGTGCTTGATCTAGGTTCTCCAACTTTGTTCAATTCTATCTCACTCCTACTGTTTCCATCAAGAATGTGTTCCTTCTTAAGGAACATAGCTCTCTTGGCAACAAAGACCTTTCGGCCCTCGGGATGATAGAAATAATACCCACAAATTTCCTTTGGGTATCCCACGAATGTGCACCATTTTGTCCTTGATTCTAACTTATCGGGGTTGTGTCTTCTAACGTAGGCAGGACAACCCCAAATCTTAACAATCTTAAGATTGAGCTTCTTTCCTTTCCATATCTCATATGATGTAGACATTACCGACTTTGATGGAATTCTATTCAGAAGGTAAGCTGTAGTCTATAGGGCGTACCCCCAGAATTAAATGGGTAAGTCAGCGAAACTCATCATGGACCGCACCATGTCTAACAACATGTGATTCCTCCTTTCTGATACACCATTAAGCTCAGGTGTATAAGGAGGTGTCCACTGGGATAGAATCTCATTGTCCCTGAGGAAATGGGTGAACTCCGTACTCAAGTACTCTCCTCCTCGATCTGATCGAAGAGTCTTAATACTCTTTCAAATTTGGTTCTCTACCTCATTCTTATATTCCCTGAATTTCTCAAAGGCCTCATATTTATACTTCATTAAGTACACATGTCCATACCTAGAGAAATTATCAGTGAATGTAATGAAATATGAGTAACCACCTATAGCTTTTGAAATATGAGCCGACATGGGACCACAAACATCATTATTTATGAGTTTCAATAACTCAGTGGCTCTCTCTCCAGTTCCACTAAAAGGAGAGTTGGTTATTTTCCCACGAAGGCAAGGTTCGCAAGTTGCATATGACTCATAGTCAAGTGGATCTAAGTATCTATCTTTCAGCAACTTTTGAATCCTTCCCTCAAGTATATGACCTAGCCTATAATGTCATAGGTATGCATTATTCACCTCATCTCTTTTCCTCTTAGACATATTTATATTCATGATATGTGGAGAAGTATCTAAGACATATAAGCCATTTATAAGGGTCCCTCTCGTGATGATTGTATCATCCATAATTATTAAACAACTATTATTCTCAAAAACTAATTTATATCCACTAATTATCAAACAAGAGATAAAAATAATATTTTTGATAATAGAGGAAACAAAATAGCATGTATAGCTCCACCAGGCATAATAGAGGGAACAAAATGCAATAATAGCTCCACCAGGCATATGTAGGGTGACCTCTCCAACAGCAACTGCAGCAACTCTTACTCAATTGCTCATCTTGAGGTCTATCTCGCCTCTAGCCAATCTCCTGGGTCTTGCTAGAATCTGTAACGAATTGCATATATGATAAACACTCTCGGTATCCAATACCCATGTGTTATCATGAAAATCTAACAAGTGAAGACTGGTCATGAATATACCTGAAGCTTCTCCAAGCTTCTGTCTCGCCTTCTCTGCAAGGTAGTCCTTGCAGTTCATCTTCCAATGTCCGTCTTGGCCACAGTGGAAGCATTGTCCTTTGTCCTTTCCCGGGTATTTCTTGGCAACCTTTGCCTTACCTGGTCTTTCTTTGCCGTTGCCCTTCTCAAGGGTCTTGCTGGCCTTCCTTTTCTTTTTGCTCTCACCAATATAGAGAACTAGCTTCTCCTTCTTGATGGTACTCTCAGCTTCCCTCAACATATTGAGAAGATCAGAGAGAGTCACCTCAAACTTGCTCATGTTAAAATTCATGATGAAATGTAAAAAGGAATCTGGGAGGGACTGAAGTATAAGATCAACGCAAAGGTTATCCTCTAGGACTATCTATATACTTCACAAAGCGAGCGATCTCATCCTCGCTTATCCTTTCCTCCAATGTGGGAACAATTATGTTAAGGACATTTACAATTTTCTCTTCCGTGAGAATAATTCTCAAATTGTGGAGCTTTTAGACCAATGAGGCGATTGACATAAAGTATGCCACATAGGGGTTTTGCAAACGACAAATAAGATATAGCGTAAATTAAATAATATGCAGATTTTACAGAAAATACTAATTAAGATATTGACTTCTATCTTAATGTACTCCCACTATTTTCTTAGCGAATCACGCGACACCCTCGACACGTGAGACGGAAGTATCCGGTAGACTCTTAGTGGGGATCAGGATCTAATTGGCGTCTTAGTGCAACCTCGAGGGACTCGACCAATTACACTAAGCCCAAAAGGTAGGCAACTCTTGCCAATCACAACTCCTTGTGATTCCCGTCACGTTCGGCCTCCGAATCATCATGGTCTCGAGGGACTTGACCAACTATGATATTCAGTTAAGTCATCACCATCGTTATAAGATGAGTCTGATTTGTTGATATGCCCTCGAGGGACTCGACTAAGCATACCATGTCCTCAGGTCACCAGTGACATCTCTATGTCGTAGGCAAGAACTCGATCACGTAGACTTGACCAACTCAACCTATGTCGTGATTCAATTTCTTCATATAACGATGTAAGGCCACGTGGGTCAATTTTATTGTCTCATGCTTACCGACTTAATATTATCGTAGGAGGGGTTTTTATTTCATATCAATATCCTAATATGTCGTGTCACATACATACATATTTAATATATATCTACATCGCATGCAAATATATATATACATATATCTAGTAGGTATATAACACATCACATATGCAAGCCACACCAAATGATCATGAGCCGTCACCTAATATGATTAAGCCTGAGCCAATGGGCCTAATTACTCACAATAGGATCTATGTGTGCTTTGACGCATCTCCATGCCCTGTGATTGTTGATCTCGTCATCATCGGTTCCGTCGGATCGTTGCATCACCATGTGTCGTGATCTCCCGCCATGGTATCGTAGGTCCCGTTGTAACCTTCACGCTCCCGTTGCGCCTCTCTATGTAATTACAAATAATCATAGGCACATAGGCCCAATAATAACGAGAAAAACGTAGGCTCGTAGGCCCTAATAATAATAATAATCACAATTACACATATCTCAACACATGGCTCATGATCATCCATCCACATCATACATCACATGTATATCACATCATATATAGGATTACTAGATATATATAATAATTAATTAAACTATTTAATTAATTATTTTTCTGGAAATTAGGATATGCTCAAAATTTCCAGAATTAACAAGGGCATTTTCATAATTCTGGATGAGAGGACAGTCCTCAGAATTTTTAGAATTGTCAAGGGTATTTTCAGAATCTATACATGAGGACCGTCCTCAAAATTTCTAGAAATATTAAGGGCATTAAAAGAATTCTGTATAAAGTGGACAGAGCTGGAATTTCTCAAATTTAGAGGGGCATAACCATCTTTTTTCAAAAAGATGCCCTAGCCCTCTTCACCCTCACTGCGCCGTCGTCGCCGCTGCCCCTGCGCAGGCGGCGACCACCCTTGCGATCGGCATCGTCGCCCCTGCGGGATGGCCATAGCCAGCGGCCCGTACGGGCTGGCCGCAGTCGGCCGCCCCTTGCAGGTAACCAGGCCATGGCCAACCACCCCTACAAGGGGCCTGGCCACGGCCAGTCGCCCCTGCAGGGGGCCAGGCCATGGCCAGCCACCTTTGCATGCAAACAGCATAGATGTGGCCGCCCCTCCCCCGCAGGCAGCGCCTACTTTCGCTGCCAATCACTGCAACAAGCGCATAGAACAGTTCTACGCGATTCAATCTCATCACACGCAGTTTAAAACCAATTTTTCGCACGAAAACCTTAGCTCTGATACCACTGTTGGGAAACCTCAGCGTGTGCATCACATGCACAGCAGAAATCATAATAAAAACTGGATTCCCATGTAGATCAAATCATCATGGAAAAGATTGGGGTCGCGAGAAAAACTGTAAAGACTGAAAAAACCGTGATATGTGAGAAATTGATTTTACCTAAGGAAATCGTATATCCCAGTATTCCAGATCCGGATCGAGAGGATGAAGGAGGTCAAGCGTTCTCCTCTCTAGCGTTATCTACACGATGGATCTCTGTAGTGAAACTCTTCCAATATGATCTCACAACTCTTACGCAGAGGGAGGGAGGAGAATAGGAGGTGGTGGCTAAAGCTGCAGCCTATCAATCATGAGTCTCCCCTCCTATTTATAGAGAGCCACCAAAACTCTATGGCTCCTTCCTTAGTGGGTATTTGATCTCCATCTAATAATCCACTAACCTTGCATTATTGGATCTCTATCCAATAATCTCCTTAGTCCTATAATTGGGCCTTAATCAAGGAGTCTATAAACATAGGGTCTCATCTAATTAGAATAGGGGCTAATTGGATCATCATCAAATTCTCTATTCGCTGAAGCATCCACCATATGTGTGTGACCCTCTAGGCCCGATACCAAGCTGGCCATGAGTCACTCCCATCAGAACTCCTGATATAGTGAATTATTATTCTCATAATAATTCACTTGACTCATCGACTATGGACGTACTAGACCACTATGCCATAGTCCCAAAACGGTACAAGGGGGATCAAATCCATCGGACCTATCTGTCCATAGTTACTATATGTGTATAATCTCTCATCCAAATAATATCTCAGATACCGTATCTTGGATATGGTATAGTCAGATCACATATGGAATTAGTTTGTCTTGCTCTATTCGGATTCTACCGGAGAACTCCTTCTCTCTTAATCCTAATGGCTCTGGTAAGGGATTTGTCTGAGCAAGCATATACGGGATATTTCTCTCATGATACTGAGAGTGGATGATCCTCTATTAACACTCAATTGTCTTTGTAAGGTTGGCTACCAATCCCGATAACCAGCTATACCAGATCTGAAACTTTTCAAACCTATAAGTCTGGCGTCAAAGAAAGGAGTACTCATACAAGGCATCATTGATGTCTCAAGTCTAAGTACCAGATACACAACTGGGACTATGGAATCGTTGTCTAACATTAGGTATCATTAACCATACAACATTCCATAAGCGGATCAATAAGTGAACTCATTCTCTAGTAAGCACCTGTACTATATCCTTAGTGTCTCCGCACAAGTGGCTATGAGACCAACCGCCTCTATCATATGGACGGGTATATAGTACATCGATCTATCCGGTTATCTCAATGTCCCTCTTGAGTAACTTATGATCGGGATTATTTAGGATCTATGTTTAAAGGTGAATCGATCTCATTATCATGATCTCATCACGATTCGATTCTCATTCATAATATACATGTAACAAATAATATAATGTGAGAATATACCAATATTAATCATAAGCAAGCGTGTCACACGTGCCATCACTCACGTGATTGGCTTACAGGGCACCTATAACCAGCACCTTGTTTTATCTTGCACCTCCTAGCGGGTCTTTATCGGGTTGGGGGCTATGAGAAGGCCCTTTTCTTGGATCTGGAGGAATATCTCGGTTCTGATGGAATTGTGAGGGATCGGTGGAGGCCTCGATGGTGGCGGTTCGAGTCTATCCACTCTCCTCCTCATAGGCCCTAAGGGTTGTCCTCGGGATTGCTCTGCACAGGGACACTTATGGTCCTTGCGTTTCCTTGCCACCAGGGTCTCGACAGTGAAGTACTGGTTAGCCCTCTGTAGCAATTTGGGCACTGTTGTAGGCGAGCGCTCAACCAATGACTAGAAGAAGCACAAAGGTCGTAGACCCATCAAGAAGGCTTGGATCACCAATGAGGGATGTGCATCAGGGACCCCTCAAATTTCAGCCATGAAGCATGCGACAAACCGAGCCAAGGGTTCATCATCCTTCTGGTTCAGCCCAAGGAGTGATGTGGTAGTTAGTTTGGGTTAGGCCCTAGCCAGAAAGTTCAGCTCGATTCCTTCATTAGATGGTCAAAGGATGAGACCGAGGGCGGCCTCAGTCGGCTATACCACATCCGAGCAGGGCCTTGCACGATTGTTGGGAAGGCTCGACACATCAGGGCATTCGTGGTGTCATAGAGGGCCATTTGGGCTTGGAAAGCTGCAACATGCTTGGTCGGGTCCAGGCAGCATCATAGGCCTCGAGTGCTGGGACCCTGGTGTCGGACGCCGAGTAACCAGCAGTAGCTCCGGGGGTTCCCGACCTAACTTTGGGGGGAACCAAAGGCCTTCAATGTTGGGCCACAAGGAGTGAGGCTTCACTCACAGGGCAGGCAAATCTAGTTGTTCTGCGGATGCTCTTACGACATTGGGCCCTCTTTATAGCGCCAAAATGTTATTGGACTTTATGCTATGGTCAAGAAGTCAACACGACTTGGTTCTGCCTTAGTGCCTCGGGAGAGGTCGAGTAGGTCTACTCGGTTGTGCTCTTTAGGTTCCTCCTTCTCGGGATCCGCTGAGGAATCCTGCATAAATGTCTCACCGGGATGGGGTGTGCTCGATGAGGCCCCTTTAATGATCAAATCAGTAACCCACCCGAGACATCTGAGTGTTCAGTTAAGAGAGAGAGAGAGAGAGCTCCCCTAATGCCATACCTAAGGATGGCTTTTATACTTGTCGATCAGGGGACAATCGTACCTTGGCTCTTTAATGTCACAGCATCCTTTGGCTAAGTCAGGTATACGGGGCCACTTTAGTGGGGCTTCTGTTGAGTCCCGAGGCCCCGATCGACGAGGTGGTGTCAGGTGATATGTGTAAGATTATGTGGCCCTTTATTAATTGAATAAGATATATTATGGATTATTTGGATTCTGATAAAAGAAATTAGCCAATATTAAATAAAGTCCATATTATATTAAGATATTTTAGGGGATGTCCTTGATGGAAGGAACTCTCCTAATAACTTACCCTAGACCCTCTGCTCTCGCCTATAAATAGACAAGACCTACTATAAACCTAATGCAGGCACGGAAAGGCAACAATAGGAATAGAGTCGAGAGATTACGGTTATTCTCTCGATCTCCCCAAAACCATCAATTAAGGTGGTCCTGTGAAAGGATAGGAAGAGAAGAGAAGGGGTCTAGATCTATTCTAGTTCCTCTTGCAGATCGATATCAAGCAACGTTATTCAGATCCGACAGGCGGTGCTCTTAAAGCTCTAGTTGGATCTCAATTAGATGGCATCTAAAGGTATGCATCGTAAACAGATTTCGTATTGTTTGATTTCAATCCTGGCATAACAGTTTTCACATAATAGTTTGCATGATTATAGTTTTTATGCCAACAATTGGTATCAGAGCCTAGGTTTTGAGATCAAGAATATTAGATCTATTATTTTTATTTACGATGCGTAGATCTGAATATCTTATTGATCTATTTTCCTATATGTTATTTTAATCATTTGCTTGCAAATGATTCTTGATGATTGTTGTGCATCGTGGAAAAGACGCAATAATCTTGCTGCATTTTTTTTGGCCGGATCTACCTACGACGGCATCGAGTGTGCGTACAGATCAGCAGCGTCGACAATGCTGCCAACGGCCCAGGCAGATGCTGGGTCGGTCGCACACGGAGGCAGCCACGTGAAGTAGAGGCCGCGCAAGCGGCGACCTCGCATGCCACCGGCGATCGCACACGGAAGCAGCCACGTGCAGCAGAGGCCGCGCAAGCGACGGCCCCGCATGCCATCGGTCGCACTAGCGCAGCCGCGCGCTGGCGGCCGCACAGGCCGCAGCCTTGCCATTAGGCTTAAATTACAACTTTACCATTCATCGAAATTATAGTTTTACCCTTCGGCTGAATAAGATTATTTACAATTTTATCCTTATATTTTATTAATCCTATAATCTTTTATAAATTCTGTAATTTTTTTATATTTTTTAGAATTATAGTTCTACCATTATAAAATTGAGAAAATATGGTTTATTTTCTCAATTATAAAATTAATCAATATATAATCTAATAAGATTTAATTATGATTATATTTGATTATTCATTGATTATATTTTATCTTGATCAATTTATTTAATTGGACTTATGGGCTTCTCCAATTAAATAAAATTAATTAGTAAAAAAATTATAAATTATTATTTCTTTATAGTTTTCTCATATAAATTATTAATTTTCTTGTATTAAATCCAATTAATGTTTTTTGGATATTTATTTAGTTATTTACATGCATATGTGGGGAATTGTGAAATAATATTTATTTTTCACATAAATGCATGATTTACGTATTATCATGATTACAGTTATCATATGAGTTTTTTCCTGCCGATTAAGTGTTCAGTAATTATTATGATTGTTATCCTATTATTGAACTATTTCAGCATAAGTTAGTTCAAATGAACTTGATGAATATTATTTGTAGTTCATCTCCTTAAGTTATGCCTGACCAGTAGCTGCCAAAGTAGCCTGGGATGGTAGGCTTATAGGATATGAAATACAATTAAAGTTTTATCATTCATAAGATAATTTAATTTATATTTTATATTACTGTATTGGTCTTATAGTCACTAAAGTGGCCTAGATCAATGATTTATAAAATTACATTAAGGAACAAGTCCTCAATAACATTAAGGAAATAATATTCAAAATTTCATGCATAGTTAGGAGATTTAGATAATCTCAAAGGATTCTATTTCAAATAATTATGTGATAGGGTAGGATGATACTGTTTTGGATATCCTTGTAATTTAGAATTGTATACCCAAAGGTAGTAAAACTATTCCACAAGGATGGTATCAGTCCTCCATAAATGATCTTGTGTGAATACTAGATATATCAATATTTTTACCAAAATGTTAAATATTGATGATAGCAATAGTTCATCATATTTTGGTAAAACTCAAAGCATTAATGTTATTTTATATTCTGTAGTGGCGTCATACATTCTCATGCTTCTAGTGTCCCTGTACTCTCTGTATCAAATTATTCAGAATGGTTAAAGCATGTGCAATTTATATTGGGCGTATTAGATCTTGATTTGGCATTGCTTGTTGAAATGCCCGTATAATTAACTGCCAAAAGTACTAAGGAACAAGTCAATGAAATGAAGGCTTGGGAAAGATATGATAGGCTCAGTTTAATGTTAATAAGGATAATAATTACAAATAATATAAAGACATCATTACCGGTTGCATCTAGCGCACGTGAATATTTAAAGGTTATTGAAGACATATTTAAATCTGCTGATAAGTCATTGGCTGGCACATTAATGAAAGAACTAACTACAACTCAGTATGATGGTACTCGAGGAATGCAGGATCACATCCTCAATATGGCTGACAAAGCTGTAAAACTTAAGGCGTTAGGAATGAATGTTGATGAATCTTTCCTTGTGCAGTTTATTCTTAATTCCCTTCTTTCTCAGTTTGGCCCATTCAAGATTCACTACAATACAAATAAGGATAAGTGTGTTCAGGAAGAATTAAGAATAAAGCAGGAAAGTTCATATAATGTACTGACAACTACTCAAGGAGTTGGTAACAAGAAAAGAAAATTGAATCATCATCCGTCGAAAAAATTTGTCGGGTCTGGAAGTGTTAGATAGACTATTGAAAAGAAAGCTATTACAGTAAAATGCTTCTTCTGTGGCAAGAAGGGACATGTAAAGAAGGACTGCATTAAACGTAGAACTTGGTTCGAAAAGAAAGATATAAACTCAACCTTTGTATATTCTGAATCAAACATTACGAAAGTTCCTTCTAATATATGGTGGATTGATTCTGGCGCTTCAACTCACGTTACTAATAATATGCAGAGATTCCTCTCAATCCGAAAACCAAAAGAACATGAAAGATTTATAATTATGGGAAAGCGTCTCAAAGCAAAAGTGGTATCAGTGGGGACTTATCGCTTACGCCTAGAGACGGGTCATCTGATGGATCTCAAAGACACATGTTTTGTTCCTACAATTTCTACAAATTTAATTTCTCTGTCTAAAATTGATGAGTTAGGATACTGTATTTCTTTCGGTAATGGTAAACTCAGCATATTTTATGATTCAATAAAAGTTAGTTCTGGAATTCTGTGTGATGGTTTGTACAGAATTAATTTGAATCTTGAGTTTGCAATACATTATTACATTATTGACCCTGCATTGTGGCATAGACATTTGGAGCATATCTCCAAGGAAAGAATTGAAAGATTAGTGAAGGATAATATTTTGGAAAATTTAGACTTCACTGATTTTGATGTTTGCATAGATTGTATTAAAGGAAAGTAAACTAAGCATACAAAGTAAAATGTCACAATAAGTAAATAACTTCTTGAAATTATTCATACGGATATCTGCGGACGACTTCATATTCCTTGTTTTAGTGGAGAAAGGTATTTTATCACATTAATAGATGATCTATCCAGATATGGTTATGTTTATCTAATAAATAAAAAGTCTCAGGCCGTTGACAATCTTGAAGTGTACATAAATAAGGTCGAGAGACAATTAGATAGAAAAGTTAAAATTGTTAGATCTGACAAGGGTAGTGAATTTTATGGCAGATATGATGAATCCGGTTATAATATTGGTCCTTTTGCTAAATTCCTAGAACAACGGGGTATTTGTACTCAGTATGCATTATCAGGTGTGCCACAGTAGAACGGTGTTGCTGAAAGGCGAAATCGTACTCTTATGGATATGGTTAGGAGCATGATAAATTATTCCTCTGTACTTGAGCCAACATGGGGTGATGCTCTTAGGACAGCTATGTATATCCTGAACAGGGTTCCTAGTAAGTCAGTTCTATCAACTCCATTTGAGTTATGGACTGGTAGGAAACTCAGTTTGAGACATTTACATATTTGGGGTGTTCTACAGAGATAAGAGTATTCAATCCACATGAAAAGAAATTGGATCCAAGAATAATTTCTGGATATTTTATTGATTACCCAGAAAGATCCAAGGGATACAGATTTTTTGCCCTAATCATAATATGAGGATAGTAGAATATGGTAATGCAAAATTCCTAGAAAATGGAGAAATCAGTGGGAGTCAAAAGTATCGAATGATTAATTTTGATATTGAAGAGATTCAAGCTTCTTCTCCTGTATTATCTCCTATTCGAGAAATTGTTGCTCCTCAAATCAATGAGAGAATTGATGAGGGTGAACAACAAAATAACATTAATGAATTCTCACATGATGTTGATGTCGTCGTTGATAGTCTTGTAGAACAATTATAATTGGCAGATTTGAGGAGATCTCAAAGAAAAAGGAAACATGTCATTTCTGATGATTATGTGGTATATCTGCAAGAATCAGATTTTGATTTAGGAATTGAAAGTGACCCCTTATCGTTTTCACAAGCCATAGAAAGTAATAATTCTGAAAAATGGTATGATGCAATGAAAGATGAGTTAAAATCAATGGACCAGAATGGTGTCTGGGAACTCATTGAATTGCCCAATAATTGTAAAAGAGTCGATTGTAAATGGGTCTTTAAGACTAAACATGACTTGGTGGGAAATATCGAACGATATAAAGCTAGACTTGTGGCCAAAGGTTTTTCTCAGAAAGAAGGCATTGACTACCATGAGACCTTTTCTCCAGTTTCTCGAAAGGACTCATTGAGAATCATCATGGCATTAGTAGCTCATTATGATCTTGAGTTACATCAAATGGATGTGAAAATAATATTTTTGAATGGGGATCTAGATGAGAAAATCTATATGGAACAACCTGAAGGATTCATAAAAAAGGGAAAGAAAAATCGGGCTTGCAAACTTAAGAAATCTATTTATGGCCTTAAATAAGCTTCCAGACAATGGTATAAAGTTTCATAATACCATTACTTCCTTCGGATTTAAGAAAAATACTGTTGATCAGTGTATATATCTGAAGGTTAGTAGGAGTAAGTTTATTATATTGGTCTCATATGTGGATGATATATTGCTTGCTAGTAGTGATCTTGGTTTATTACATAAAACTAAGATATTTCTTAACAAGAATTTTAAGATGGTTAATATGAATGAGGCATCTTATGTTATTGGCATTGAGATATTCAAGGACATATCTCAATGTTTGTTAGGATTGTCTCAGAAAGGATATATTAATCGTATCTAGGAAATGTTTAATATGCAGTTTTGTAAAGCTAATGATACACCTATTACTAGAGGTGACAAATTCAGCCAAAATCAGTACCCGAAAAATGACTTAGAAAGGGATCAAATGAAAAATATTTCTTATGGGTGCGCAATTGAAAGTCTATTATATGCTCAAACATGTACAAGGCCAGATATCAGTTTTACAATGGCAATGCTGGGTAGATACCAGAGTAACCCGAGAATGGAACATTGAAAAGCTACAAAGAAAGTAATGAGATATCTACAAGGGACAAAAGATTATATGCTGACATATAGGAAGTCAGATCAGCTTGAAGTAACGGGATATTCAGATGTTGATTTTGCAAATTACCTCGATAGTAGGAAATCTACTTCAGGATTTGTGTTCATGTTGGATGGTGGGGTAATTTCTTGGAAAAGTGTAAAACAATCAATTATTACATCATCTACGATGGAAGCTGAATTTGTGGCATGCTTTGAGGCCACAAATCAAGCTTTATGGCTACGAAATTTTATCTCAGGACTTGGAGTGGTCGACTCAATTGTCAAGCCGCTGAAGATATTTTGTGATAATATTGTAGCAGTTTTTTTCTCTAAGAATGGCAAGTACTCTAGTGGTTCCAAGCACATTGAGATAAAGTACTTGGTGGTTAGAGAAAGACTCCAGAAACAACAAGTGTCGATTGAAAATTTGAGCACCACTATGATGATTGCTGATCCATTTAGTAAAGTTTTACAGTGCAAAATATTTAAAGAACATGTTCTTAGAATGAGGCTTGTGAGCAAGCCATAAAGGATATGGTGATGCATGTTTAAGTGGATGCTATTATTGATATTTTTTACATAATTAAAATTATTTGTTTCTGTTATCCTGTTTGTGTTTATGATTATGCATATTATGGTTGAATGAAAGAAACAATATTGTCTTGACAAGAGAAATTACATGGGTCATTATAGACTATATAAGGAAAGACTAACAGTATTGTAGTACATAGAAGGAAGTGTGACATTGATGACATACAACCGATATGACTCACATTGATAGTTGGACTGAATATAGTATTATTATGTTTATTGGACTTATTAGCTTATTTTTAAAATCATGGCCATGTATAAAATGATTTTTAAAATTTTCAGAATCCAATTATATAAAATTGTTTTTAAATAAATTTTATTTTATTTATTTTGATTTTAGATATCTTTTATATCTTATTAATTAATGGGTCAAGTGGGAGAATGTAAGATTATGTGACTTTTTATTAATTGAATAAGATATATTATGGATTATTTATATTCTGATAAAAGATATTAGCTAATATTAAATAAAGTCTATATTATATTAGGATATTTTAGGAGATGCCCTTGATGGAATGAACTCTCATAATAACTTAGCCTAGACCCTCTCCTCTCGTCTATAAATAAACAGGACTACTATAAACCTAATGCACGACACGAAAAGGCAGCAATAGGAATAGAGTCGAGAGTTACGGTTATTCTCTCGATCTCCCCAAAACCATCAATTAAGGTGGTCCTGTGAAAGGATAGGAAGAGAGGAGAAGGGGTCTAGATCTATTCTAGTTCCTCTTGCAGATCGATATTAAGCGACGTTATTCAGATCCGACAGACGGTGCTCTTGAATATCTAGTTGGATCTCAATTAGATGGCATCTAAAGGTACGCATCGTAAACAGATCTCGTATTGTATGATTTCAATCCTGGTATAACAGTTTTCATATAATAGTTTGCATGATTATAATTTTTATACCAACAGTATAATCTCTCGAGACTCGTGCTTAACACTATTAACCAGGTTAGCTGATATTGTGTCAGGTGGATCGACACTATGCCAAGTCGACTAGTATGTTGTGTCATTTATTTTGTATCACGTGATGATGTGATCGGGTGAGCTGGCTTTAGGACCGACGTGACCCATGATGATCGTGGTGATCCGTTATGTATCCTATCAATACATGTACATAAAAAATGAATACGGAGGCATGAAAAGCCAATAGCAACAATTTTTTCTGATTAAAAATATTCTCAAATTACTGCCTAAGAATCAACTGTAGAATTATTTCTCAACTGTAAATAACTTCAAAGTATTTCTTCTTTTTCTTGGTGGGCAAAATCCTCACTGTTGGTTTCTCACCGTTGGTTGCGTTAATATTTTTGAATTAAAGATTTGGAGGTCCTTTAAGCACTTTGAGGCTACAAATTAAACCGATTAAAATATCGGAGTAAAGCCTTGAATGCATGTCTGCATCTAAATTATTAATTTTTGTGCGTAGAACTGTTCCTTTGGCATTAGTTACTATAGGAGACTTATTGAACAGTTTTAAATAAGGTGGCAGCAGACTACGCGTGCTTCTTTTTCTAGTACAAGATAAATAGCAATGGTTCTATTCTCTTAATTATGCTCGTCTCATTGTGCAATGGTTCTATTCTGCTCTTTATAGAAATAGCAAGTATTGACCACGAAAGTTGACCTTGAAATAGCTCATAATTCAGTATTTATGTCTACTTACATAGTTGATGTTGACTTCTCGACAATGATAGTGATGAATAAGGTGAACACGAACCCTACTGATTGGGCATACTGATTTTGATTAAAATAATTAAAATAATAAAAATAAAATGATAAAGTTTAGAAAGCTAATAGGGACGCGTGATATTTATCTTAAAGTCAGATATCGTCCATACGTGTAAGATTAATCAATATTTTCATTCAAAACTTTAAATACGATCATGAAATAATTTGGTTATCAATCGAGAAGTAAAAAAAGAAGAAGAAAAATTAAAGAGAAAGAATTTTATTGATATCTGAATAGGATAAATCAAGGCTCTTTTAGGACTCTATTTATAGAGTAAAAGAAAAATTCCAAAAGTCAGCATGAAAGTGTATTGTCATCCCGAGGGATATGTCCTTTCATTAAAGTATTTGTCATAAATACTAAAATTATTTTTATAAAATTTTGAGTTTATAATTCAAACAATCCCCATAAAACTCAAAATTTTGAAATAAAACTTCAAACAATTAAATTAAAAAAAAAGTACTACTCAATGCTTATACTATGTGATTAGTGTATACTTTATAAAATTTAAACTTATTATAAAAAATAAAAAAATTTCATCTGATGGAACAGAGTGAACTAAGTGTAGAACTATATTTTTCTTTTGTTACCCACGAAGTATAAATACTAATTGTAGGGCTGCGTATTAATTGTTGTGCACAAGAATTTTGATCATTCATAATAGCCTCTGAAGATTGCCCAATTCTCTAATTATATTATATTTAAATACTCATATAGAAGAACCCTTACTCGTGATATTTGTAGAGTCACATTTTATAAAAATATCACATTGGTCTTTTTTAGTGCTAAACTATTCTTATATCTCTCACAACAACAATAAATAATCCCCACAGTGATAGGGGTTGACTAATCCTCTCGATAATAATAGAAAATTAGTTATATAATTTTTATATCTTTATTAAAGCTAGCATGACATATTATATAAATATGTGAATTTTTTTTTTACGTTAGCATTCAGGACAACAATAAGTATGTACTTCATTTATGAATCATGCCTTTAAGTAATTTACATACATAGTCAAATGTCAATAATGAGCATGTCAACGGAAACATAACAAAATTCATATATACAAACAAGATATGTAAGGCTCCATATTTTCAAGAAAATTTGGCATGGAAGTATTAATAATTAGATAATGATATTGCATATGCAGCTTGATGATCCTTGCAATTTCAATTTTCTGAAACTTCTTGTTCATTATTCCACATGTGCATAAATTTTTACAGTTGACGTAAGCCATAAATATGGAAGTTTTAGAAATTTCATAACAAAATATGATACATTCTTAGCCCGAACATTTCAAGGAAAATATATATGATTTATAATAATAGATATTTATAAAAGGCAAGAATGTATTTTTTTATCAATTTCTTCTCTATGATAATTTATGTAAAAATAATTCAATGTTGAACATATAAATTTAAACAGACAAAAATTTTGGTAAATTCATAGAACATAAAAGATCTAATTTTGACATGTAAGAAGGGAAAACATAAGCATTTGTATTTGTACCGCCACAAATTTAGATGTTATTTAGTAGTAACATATTAGGTTTGTTTAAAAAAATTATGTTGATACATTATAAAGTTTGTTTACATATTAACAAAATGTCACGACCACAAGTAGTTTAAGTTACAAATTAAATAATTAAAAAATAAAACATTCTAAGAGGATACAACTGATTGTCTGTTAGTTAATAGTTACTAATCCAAACAAGGACTTCATCAAGATTTATTTTAATACTACTCCAAATAAATCAAATGTCATAATATTCACGCATAGAGTTAACCATAGAAGTTTTGAATTTAATAGGATGTCTTTCTTTCGTTTTTCTTTTTATTGATAAACGTTACAGGAAATCACTTTGAGGGAAATCATGTCAGATAACTGGCATGCCAATATCTAATCATGTCAGATAACTGGCATGCTAATATCTAAAATCGTCAGATAACTAGCATGTCAGATAACTAGCATGCTAAAATTTAGAGAAATTAACAGATAAGGTTAGATTACCATTCAATATGTGAGCACAGCTTAGGAATGTTTAAGTCAGACTAGCATTCTTGCATCAAACTGATTGCTTTCCCCAAACTTGAAGATTATTTAATATTTACCATTCCTATGCTTGCGATTAGTGTCCAAACAGCACAGCATATAAAAGTATTTTTTTTATGGATTGGTGTGAGTAAAGTGTCTGAGTAGATCAAAACTGGCCCATTAGAATGCTACAAAAATTGATCAAAATTTCCTGATGACTTCACGAAGAAAAAGATAGTGTGTGATAGGGTAATAATGGGCCTTCTCCTTAATCGATCGACGTGGCTTGGACAGGCCAACGTGGAGCGGGACGGACTGACTTGGCACGCGATGTGCCCCTGACACCCACGAACGATGCACCATAATAGGGGGAGAAGCCCGATGCATAGCGTCATCAGGCACTGTGTAATCTTCATCAAATCTTGTGGGTCAGAAAAGATCGCACAGCAGCAGGACAGGAACCACATGCGACATGCATATCCATGGTGTGAATAGTCGCCGTGATATGCAACATTAAACACCCCAGCGGAGGACGCTGTAAAGACTTATGGGAAAGGTACAATCGACCGTCGACAAACATATATAAAAGCCACCCCTGGGCGGCTCTCATGAGACTTTTCTCACTCTCACAATACATACAAAAGAAAGCTCCAATGCGAAGAAGGCGCCAGAGATACTCCCATCCAAAAGACTAACTTAGCCATCAGAGGGACCTCGTTAGGAGGCCCTCCCCTCAACGAAGATCTTTTCTTGCAAGTACTCGACCACGGAACGAGGAAGGAACCCTTAGAGGACCAGAACACCTCCGGGCCTAGTAGACTCCTCGTATCTTCCCCGAGCTCCAAATCCTATTGAGCTACTCCTACACATGCAGGCCGGACCACGTCGTGCTAACTCCTCGGACACGGCAGATCATCCAACAATATTTTAGCATTAAAGGAGGGCCTGATGTCATAAGAACACTCAGCACCCGGCAACCTTGGGGAAGATGTCCCTCCCGCAACTCAACCGACCTCTGGGGGGAGCCCCGCAACCGCCACCTCCCCTCCTTTTGTTCGGAGATGGGAACCCACCTTCCCGCACGCTAGGGCGGTACTGGCGCTTATTCAACAACCCCAGACTAACTCCACCCCCACTTAATCTCGGGATCCCGGTGGTAACTCCCAAGGCTTTTCAGGGGCTTACCAATTAGGTTCAGACCATATCGGGAATGCTTGAAGCAATTGTCCCCTACATCCCGTAGCTTGCCCAGCAGCCAAGCTCACAGCCGCAAGCAGCCTCCCTGACCCAGGCAGGGGCAATGCTGTCACCAGAAGGATAGCCTCCGGCAACCCAACCTGTCGATAATCTACCTCGACTCCCGTCGAAGTTTGACCAGGGCCCTTCGGGTAGCTAGGCGCCTGACATTTACACATAGTGCATCAGTCCATTGCTTGCCAGACCCCGATACACTCTCTTCAGACTCCACTGATTCCCTGAGGACACAACTACATCAAATGAACCAAGGAATTGACGACGTCCACAAGACTATCATGATGAAGGACGAGTGTGGCGAGAGTCCCCTTTGGGGCTCTCCTTTTATCCAAGAAATCCAAGATATACCAATCCTGCAACACTTCCGCCTCCCGACATTGGAGGCATATGATGGTGGCTCCAACCCAATGGAGCACGTAGCCGCATTTCGGGCGTAGATGGCTTTGTATGTCATGTCAGATGCCATAATGTGCCGAGCTTTCCTGACGACTATGTGCAGGATCGCTCGAGAGTGGTGTGACCGGCTGCCGCTCGCCTCCATCCACTCTTTTGATCAGCTCACGAGAGAATTCGAGGCCAACTTACTCGCTAGCGCTCGGCCGAAACCAACCGCCGCCTCCCTCCTTGGAATGAGGCAGAAGGAAGATGAGCACCTTGGCCTATACCTCACCCATTTTACAAAGGAGATTAGGGTCATTCCCGATGTGCATCCATCGTTGGTTATCCAAGCATTCATGATCGAGATCAGGCCTTCCTACCTCTTTTGGTTGCTCGTGGAGCAACCCCCATGACCATGCCGGAAATGTTACAAAAGGCCAACCAATATGTCACCACTGAGGCTCTAGTGGCAGAGAAGCGCGAAGATCAGTAGCAACCATGGGTCGAATCCTCTCGGGGCCCATCGCCCAGGCTCCCAAGGAAGAGGACCGAAAGAGTCGAACAAGCCATTCCCTGGCTCCCCAACATTCCACTTAACTCTACCTGGACCGAGATCTTCCTCTAGATCCGGGAGAAAGGACTCCTCAAAACCCCCAACCCAATGAGGACTCGAGCCAAGGAAAGTGACCACCGATGCTACTATCGCTTCCACCGAGACTACGGACACGACACCAAGGAGTGCTACAACTTGAAGAACTAGATTGAAGACCTCATACGAGTTGGGAAACCTCAGCGAGTGCATCACATGCATAGCGGAAATGAAAACAAAATTCGATTTCCCACGTAGATCAAATCGTCGTGCAAAAGATTAAGGTCGCGAGAAAACTGCAAAAATTGAAAAAAGCCACGATACGTGAGAGATTGATTTTACCTAGGGAGATCGTATATCCCTGTATTCCAGATCTGGATGGAGAAGATGAAGGAGGTCAAGAGTCATCCTCTCTAACGGTATCCACACGATGGATCTCTGCAGCGAAACTCCTCCAATCTGATCTCGCAACTCTTGCTCAGAGGGAGGGAGGAGAATAGGAGGTGGTGGCTAAAGCTACAACCTATCAACCATGAGTCTCCCCTCCTATTTATATAGAGCCACCAAAAAATCCTAGGGCTCCTGCGTTTAGTGGGTATTGGATCTCCATCCAATTACCCACTAATCTTGCATTATTGGATCTCTATCCAATAAGCTCCTTAGGCCTCTAATTGGGCCTTAATCAAGGAGCCCATCAGCATAGAGTCTCATCTAATGAGAATAGGGGCTAATTGGATCTCCATCCAATCTTCTATTTGTTGAAGCATCCACCATATGTGTGTGACCCTCTAGGCCCGATATCGAGCTGGCCGTGAGTCACTCTCATTAGAACTCCTTCTGATATATTGAATTATTATCCCCATAATAATTCACTCGACTCATCGACTATGGAGGTACTAGGCCACTACGCCATAGTCCCCAGATGGTACAGGGGGGATCAAATCCATCGGACCTGTCTATCCACAGTTACCGTATATCTATAATCCCTCATCCAACTAATATCTCAGAGATTGTATATTGGACATGGTACTGTCAGGTCACATACGAAATCTGTCATAGTCTCACTCTAATCGGATCTCCCAGAGAACTCTTTCTCTCTCAATCCGAATGACCCTGGCTATGGATTTATCTGAGCAAACACATATAGGATATTCCTCTCGTGATACCAAGAGTAGGTGATCCTCTATTGACACTCAATTACCTTCGAAGCTTGGCTACTAATCCTGATAACCAGTTGTACCAGACATGAAACTTTCCAAACCTGTAAGTCTGGCGTCAAAGAAATGTGTACCTATATAAGGCATCATTGGTGTCTCAAGTCTAAGGACCAGATACACAACTGAGACTATGGAATCGTTGTCTAACATTAGGTATCATTAACCATATAGCATTCCATAAGCGGATCAATCAGTGAACTCATTCTCCAATGAGCACCTGTACTATATCCTTAGTGTCTCTACACAAGTGGCTATGAGACCAGCCGCCTCCATCATATGGATAGGTATATAGTACACCGGTCGGTCCGGTTATCTCGATGTCCCTCTCGAGTAACCTATGACTAGTATTATTTAGGATTTGTGTTTAAAGGTGAATCGATCTCATTATCGTGATCGCATCACGATCCGATTCCCATTGCACAGAACCAAGAACATCACTATATATATATATATATATATATATATATATATATATATATATATATATAACAGATAATATAATATGAGAATATGACAATATTCATAAGTAAAAAGATCACATAGCGTGTCACATGCGCCATCACTCATGTGATTGGCTTGCAGGGCACCTGTAACCAGCAATACGTCGCGGCCACCTCGACCGATTTGTAAGAAGGTTGCGTGAGCCATCTCTCCGCCCGCAAGGCCCTGTGGAGAGGTAAATAGATGTCATAGTTGGCAATCCGACCGCGGGTGGCGATAGCTCCTTAGCGAGGAGAGCTTATGCCGCACAAAAGTCCAGAAGAGACCCCGACTAATCGGCATGGGAAACTTAGTCCTCAGGAAGGCTGAGGTTAGCGATCATGGGCACTCCCGCGCAAAACTTGCCCCAAGATGGGAGGGTTTGTATCGCATCATCTGAGACGTTCGAGATGGGACTTACGCTCTAGCAACAATAGAGGGGAAGACACTCCCTTGGACTTGGTATGTGTCAAACTTGAAAAAGTTTTATGTCTAGCTGATAGAATAAAGACTAAAAATGTTTGGGGCAGCTCAGATAAAGAAATACATTCAAAAGGAGGTAATTTCATTCAATAAGGAGAAGATTATAAAGCCAGTCTCGTGAAAAATATGAAATAGGGCTCCAGCGCTCGACATACAAAGTAAAGGTTACTACAAGGTTAGCTATTTCTCCGAGGGGGTGCTGTCGTCAAAGGGCTGGTTAAGATCCATCTCCATGTTGGCGTCGTTAGGACACTCGACGAACAGGTCTTGCTCGATCGCTATTTCTGGATGCTTCCCCCGGAGCTGTTCAAGCGCCACTTGGTACCCAAACTCGTAGCTGACCCTCCCCATTTGCTTGAGGCTCGACTCGAACTCTCGAGACGCTTTATAGGCGGTCACCGCCTTCAGTCCCTCAGCTTCAGCTTGACCTCGAGAAGTGCCACCGCCTTGGTAAACGACAGCACATCCCCCTCTAGGCGGGCTCGGTCATTTCGAGCCCCATCAAAGCTGGAGCGCAGAACCTCGACTTCCTGCTCCAGCTCCCTTCGTTGGTTCTTGAGAGACTCCAACTTCGCTCGTAGCTTCTTGACATCCTCCTCCAGCCCCTTCGCATGAAGCTCGATGGCCGCGACCAAATCCTGGTTGGCCCTAAGCTTGAGTTCCTTATTGGCGGCCCGAAGCGCCAGAATTCTCTCGTGCTGGCTCCGAACCAGTCGGCCTGCATCATGGACTCGATCGATGAGGGCACTGACGAAGTGAAGCCCCTACAAAGAAAAGGGAGCAAAGCTCAGAAGGAGAGTAAGAAAATGAGGAATGGGAGAAAAGAGAAGGGTTGCTTATCCAGATGGCCGACTTGCCGGCCCTGTTCATGAGCTCCTCAAAGGAGCATTCATACACTTGTTTTGCCATAATGGGGTTCAAAGCCCCCAGTAAATACTGCCCGGACAATGGACCCTCCGTCCACCTCTGGCTCGACCCGAAGATGGCCGATCACCTCGGTACCAGAGGATCTTCGCCCTTGACGGTCCTCAGTTGCATCATGATGGAAGTGAAATACTTGTCTGATCCCACCCGGTCCTCCACCTCACACAGCTCTCGGATGGTATACCCCCTTCGGGGGCCTCCTTGAGCTCCACCAGCTCCTTCCCCTTTTCAGCGGGGACCCTAGTGGTGCTCCCTAAGGCGTCCGTGATCTGCTCAGAAGTCCCCTTTTTATTGCGCTTCCTCAGGCTCAACCCCTCGTCGACGCTGGGGCGCTTCTTAGTTGTGGAGCCAACAGCTACTATAGAGGCAGACGCACCAGTCGCCGATGGAACCGCTGATCCGCTGCCCGCCCCACCGTCGAACTTTATCTTTCCAAGGTTGAACATTCTACACATAAGGTACAATCAAAAAAACACACTCAACATAATAAACAAATAGGAAGAGCATACCCCAAGGGGCCGGGATGAGTCCCGCCTCGGCCAACCATGCCTCGTTCATGTCCTTCACCCCCTTGGAAGCATAAAGGATCCCCCGGAGGATCTCGACCAATTCGGTCTCATCGATCAAAAGCGCCGAGACCGAGTTGTTCATTCTCCGAGAGGTCCACTCGGTCAGAAAGCTCCAGCCCTGACGACAAGAAATGAAGAAAAAGTGTGACTTCCAGCCTTTGTTGCTAGAAGGCGCACATCCCACTCGGAATCCAGTACGAGCGGTCAAGTAATACTTGGCATATCCCTGACTTGGGCAGAAACAAGCCATAAACAAATCTCGGGTCGCTGCTGTGCCCGACCCATAGCATTCCCACAGGAAAGCCACCAGCGCTATGAGTTGGGTGCCATCTGGGAAGGAGAGATTTACCACCCTTCGAGGCACGCCTCGATCACAGGGTGCAGCGAGAACCTTAGGCCCGCCTCAAGGGCATCAGTCGATAGACTAAAACCACTCGAAAAGGCGTCGTGGGGATGCTCCCCCAGTAGGGGCACATGGAGTTCATACTCTGAAGGAATGTAATAATGCTTCGTAACCTCGACCAACAGACGGGTCGTGATGGTCGAATCTACATTGAAACATGACTGCATCATCGCTAAGGCCTCTGCGGCCCCGGAGTCAGCAGGAGCCGCACCCTCGGATGACGAAAGAGCGATAATCGACCTAGAGTCCCTGGAGGGATGATCTAAAACCCTAGACCTACGGGTCGAAATTGCGACCGAATGAGACTCAGAATGAGAGGAGGCAGAGGACATCCAACCTACTTGAGAAATCGTCGGGGGAGCAAAAAGGGGGTGTTAAAAGCAGTAAGCGATGACACAGCCGGTACCAGAGACGACAGAGACAATTAGCAACGCAGCCACGGAAAGAGTAGCAACGGACTACAAAGAAACTGGAGGGATTAATACCTCGCCTCGACACCGGTTGGCGCTTCACCTACCTAAAGAGCGGGATAGCTCATTATGACACTTTGTGCTCCGTGCCCGATGAGATATTATGCAGGCCACGTGTCACCTTCCCAGGGGTTGACGCGTAAAGCAGGTTAAACACCCCAGTGGAGAACGCTGCAAAGACTGATGGGAAAGGGACAACAGACCACCGACAAACAGGTATAAAAGCCACCCTTGGGGGGCTCTTAGGAGACTTTTCCCACTCTCACAATACATACAAAAGAAAGCTCTGACGCGGAGAAGGCGTCGGAGATACTCTCATTCAAAGGCTAACTTAGCCATCAAAGGGACCTCGTTGGGAGGCCCTTCCCCCGACGAAGGTCTTATTTTGTAGGTACTCGACCACAAAACGAGGAAGAAACCCTTGGACGACCATAACACCTCCGAGCCTAGGAGACTCCTCGTATCTTCCCCAAGCTCCAAGTTCTACTGAACTGCCTGCTCCTGTGCATGCATGCCGGATTATATCGTGTTGACTCATCGAATCGACATCAATCCTAAGGAAAATCTCCCCGCCATAAAGCAGGTTGCGTAACGCCCTCAATTTTCTGAACATCTCCAAGCGAGCTCTCAGCCTCGCCCAAGGGCTTTCGGTCCCGAACATCTCCAAGTGAGCTCTTAGCCTCGCCCAAGGGCCTTCAGTCCTAAACATCCCCAAGTGAGCTCTCAGCCTTGCCCAAGGGCTTTCAGTCCCGAACATCTCCAAGCGAACTTTCCACTTCGCCCGAAGGCTTCCCATGCGAAGCCCGATAGCTGCATGATAACCATGCTAACATCAGACCGACCGATAGTCAGAACGGTGCGACTCCATGCAGAACGGTGCGACCGATAGGCATATTGATCACTCCCACACTACAACTCTGCACCCGAAGGCCTCTCCAACCGGTCGATGTGGCCTAGACAGGCCCGATGTGGAGCGGGACCGACTAACTTGGCATGTGATGTGCCCCATGACACCCACGAACGACGCACCATAATAGGGGGAGAAGCCCGATGCACAATATCATTGGACACTACGCAATCTCCATCAAATCTTGTGGGTCAGAAAAGATCGCACGACACAGGAACCACACGCGACATGCCCGTCCGTGGTGCGGACAACTGTCGACAGTGCCTGCAACATTAAGCACCCCAGTGGAGAACGCTGCAAAGACTGATGGGAAAGGGACAACAGACCACCGACAAACAGGTATAAAAGCCACCCTTGGGGGGCTCTTAGGAGACTTTTTCCACTCTCACAATACATACAAAAGAAAGCTCTGATGCGGAGAAGGCGTCGGAGATACTCTCATTCAAAGGCTAACTTAGCCATCAAAGGGACCTCGTTGGGAGGCCCTTCCCCCGACAAAGGTCTTTTTTTGTAGGTACTCGACCACAAAATGAGGAAGAAACCCTTGGACGACCAGAACACCTCCGAGCCTAGTAGACTCCTCGTATCTTCCCCAAGCTCCAAGTTCTACTGAATTGCCTGCTCCTGTGCATGCATGCCGGATTATATCGTGTTGACTCATCGAATCAACATCAATCCTAACGAAAATCTCCCCGCCATAAAGCAGGTTGCGTAACGCCCTCAATTTTCTGAACATCTCCAAGCGAGCTCTCAGCCTCGCCCAAGGGCTTTCGGTCCCGAACATCTCCAAGTGAGCTCTTAGCCTCGCCCAAGGGCCTTCAGTCCTAAACATCCCCAAGTGAGCTCTCAGCCTTGCCCAAGGGCTTTCAGTCCCGAACATCACCAAGCGAACTTTCCACTTCGCCCGAAGGCTTCCCATGCGAAGCCCGATAGCTGCATGATAACCATGCTAACATCAGACTGACCGATAGTCAGAACGGTGCGACTCCATGCAGGCATATTGATCACTCCCACACTACAACTCTGCACCCGAAGGCCTCTCCAACCGGTCGATGTGGCCTAGACAGGCCCGATGTGGAGCGGGACTGACTAACTTGGCATGCGATGTGCCCCATGACACCCACGAACGACGCACCATAATAGGGGGAGAAGCCCGATGCACAATATCATTGGGCACTGTGCAATCTCCATCAAATCTTGTGAGTCAGAAAAGATCGCACGACACAGGAACCACACGCGACATGCCCATCCGTGGTGCAAACAGCCGTCGACAGTGCCTGCAACATTAAACACCCCAGTGGAGAACGCTGCAAAGACTGATGGGAAAGGGACAACAGACCACCGACAAACAGGTATAAAAGCCACCCTTGGTGGCTCTTAGGAGACTTTTCCCACTCTCACAATACATACAAAAGAAAGCTCTGACGCGGAGAAGGCGTCGGAGATACTCTCATTCAAAGGCTAACTTAGCCATCAGAGGGACCTCGTTGGGAGGCCCTTCCCCCGACGAAGGTCATTTTTTGTAGGTACTCGACCACAAAACGAGGAAGAAACCCTTGGACGACCAGAACACCTCCGAGCCTAGTAGACTCCTCGTATCTTACCCAAGCTCCAAGTTCTACTGAACTGCCTGCTCCTGTGCATGCATGCCAGATTATATCGTGTTGACTCATCGAATCGACATCAATCCTAAGGAAAATCTCCCCGCCATAAAGCAGGTTGCGTAACGCCCTCAATTTTCTGAATATCTCCAAGAGAGCTCTCAGCCTCGCCCAAGGGCTTTCGGTCCCGAACATCTCCAAGTGAGCTCTTAGCCTCGCCCAAGGGCCTTCAGTCCAAAACATCCCCAAATGAGCTCTCAGCCTTGCCCAAGGGCTTTCAGTCCCGAACATCTCCAAGCGAACTTTCCACTTCACCCGAAGGCTTCCCATGCGAAGCCCGATAGCTGCATGATAACCATGCTAACATCAGACCGACCGATAGTCAGAACGGTGTGACTCCATGCAGGCATATTGATCACTCCCACACTACAACTCTGCACCCGAAGGCCTCTCCAACCGGTCGATGTGGCCTAGACAGGCCCGATGTGGAGCGGGACCGACTAACTTGGCATGCGATGTGCCCCATGACACCCACGAACGACGCACCATAATAGGGGGAGAAGCCCAATGCACAATATCATTGGGCACTGCGCAATCTCCATCAAATCTTGTGGGTCAAAAAAGATCGCACGACACAGGAACCACACACGACATGCCCGTCCGTGGTGTGGACATCCGTCGACAGTGCCTGCAACATTAAACACCCCAGTGGAGAACGCTGCAAAGACTGATGGGAAAGGGACAACAGACCACCGACAAACAGGTATAAAAGCCACCCTTGAGGGGCTCTTAGGAGACTTTTCCCACTCTCACAATACATACAAAAGAAAGCTCTGACGCGGAGAAGGCGTCGGAGATACTCTCATTCAAAGGCTAACTTAGCCATCAGAGGGACCTCGTTGGGAGGCCCTTCCCCCGACGAAGGTCTTTTTTTGTAGGTACTCGACCACGAAACGAGGAAGAAACCCTTGGATGACCAGAACACCTTCGAGTAGACTCCTCGTATCTTCTCCAAGCTCCAAGTTCTAATGAACTGCCTGCTCTTGTGCATGCATGCCGGATTATATCGTGTTGACTCATCGAATATGATAGATCATCCAACAACAGTATGAAATAACAATTAACTGTCCAGGCGTTCAAAGTAATACGATTACATTGATTAGAGAAACGAAAATATGAATACAGTTTGTAGTTTGCTGACACTGTGATTCACATAAAAGTGAAAGAAATTAGATTTTTTTTTTATTGCAGGAAAGCAAAATCATTTAATAGTTGTTTGGTGAACGAACAATATAGCGAAAAAGAAACGGAAAAACATGAACAATTAGGGTGTTCGAGAGTAAAAAACCATCGGAATAAAGCAAGATAATAAATCAATTTTGATCAAATTGATTCTCTATTATTCTCGTAATCAAATTCCATCAAGAAGCATAAACTTGTTGATTATACTAAATGCAAGAGATTAGCATCTTAGTAGAGTTTACTCATTGCAGTTGATTGCGTATACTAAATTATCATGTTCACAAATAGAAGCCAGATCGCAATCAGTGTGGATGTTATTTTTGTTAAAATTCTTCTTCCAAAATGCATATTTAGTGTGAAAGTCAATACCAAATAAGCACTTATTAAATCAAAAACATATTAAATATGTAAAATTTAAAATAAAAATTTTATAAGAGGAACCCATAGGTGCAAGCACTATCCCAAGTGCAGGCGTCGTCGAGAAGTCACTCAAGATACAATTGAAATTATTCTTCTATATACAATTGAAATTATTCTTCTATGATAAAGAATTCGAACAATAGAAAAATAAAAAAACAAAAAAATAAATTAAACTTCTCCATTTTATAACCAATAACGCGTGAACGCCACGCTCATGCACGCGCGGGTGTGCACCATGCGTGAGCATGATTTGTGCGTGTTCATAATTAACTTTATACAATAAATCAAATATATATCATTCCTATACCTATACCCAAACTTTTTTGCTCCTTAACTTTTTAAATAAAATTTTTGAGGGGATAATAAAAGGGTTGAGCGAGAAGTCTCTCAACTTCAATGTACGACTAAAGTCCTCGAACAGTGAAGGGGAATTTGAGTTTTTTCCCTTTCCGAGTTTCAAGAATCCCACACAAAAAATTTAAAATTTATTCAAATAAATAACTAACTTAAATAAATAAAATCATCAAAAATAAATACTATTGATGCTTATACTATATGGTCAATGGGATGTCTTTTCAAAAACTTAATCTCGAAGTAAGTATCCGGTTGAAGGAATTGGAGTGAATCTAACCTTAAACTACATTCCTTTGATATAAACTTTAACTAACTCCCATAGTATATAATATGTCTTCTTAGGTTACACGTTAATTGCTACACACGAGTATTTGGTTTGTTCACGAGAGATTCTAATGATTGTTTAGATCCCTAGCTGTGGCCATTCTCTTATACAAGAGAACCCCTACTAGGGATGTGCAGAGTTATATCTCATACAAAATATCACCTTGGGTCTCTTTCAAAGCTATGCTCTTCCTATACCTTGACATAGGAGCACTAATCACCATAAAGATGGAATTAGAGATAAACTCCATACTTATATTCACTAAAGTGCTAATCATTATGCTTTTTAGCCAATCAATTAGCTTATTATTATACCTATCACAAAGGTTGAGTTCTTACTACTAGAAGGCTCATTGTTGGAAAAATCTATCCCCCTTGATGACACTAGGACCTTAGTCCTATTTAAGCGTTAAATAAGACAGTCAACTAAATTATTAGTTTTAACATAAAATTTAAAAATAATGGAATAAAAATGTAGTCATCTAATATATTGCCTAACATTTATTTATTTGCTCATTTTAGTATTTATAATTTTTTTAAAAAAATCTATTGTGGCTTTGCAATCAGAATGAATAGAAACAGGAGTAGAGTTTGAGATCATAGAAAAAAATAAAACTTAGATTCTTAAGTCATTCTACTTTAGTTTAAGTGATGTTTTAGTACAACTAGTGTCAATTACTGGTGTCAAGTACTACAAGCACAACTGAAGAATAATCACTTGTGATATTAGTAGATAATATAATTTTAAAAGAAAATATATTTTCAAAGAAGTATGCATCTCTAGATTTAATTAGAGTGTCATTTAACATTTCAGGTATTTTAAAATTTACTACAAGAGCTAAAGGATATCCAGGTATAAATTTAATATCTAAAAAATCAGAAATCCAATTAGCATCACTGTAACCTTCAAGAACTAAAAAATATCCTATAAATTTAAGTCCATAATCAAAAGTATCCTTAAGATAGTTAAAAACTCATTCAAGAGTGTTATTCACTTAGGTTACTAGTATATCTACTAAATCTGAATATAATATAAGAATATCATGTCTAATCTTATTTAATTTATAGAGAAAAGATCAAATGATTTGAGAGTATGTTTCTTGATTTATAGGATTGTCAATATTTTTTACAAGATGAACATTTGAATTATAAGGAGTGGAGACAAATGAATAATCAGAATATCTAAATTTTTTAATTAATTTTTTAGTATAATGAGATTAAGACAATGATATAGAATTAGAAGATTTCTGAATTTTATTCCTAAGATGATATTAACATCATCAAGATCTTTCGTATCAAAGTAAGATAAGAATGATTTGATTCTAAGATTAGATCTAAATCCGAAGCAATATATCAAAAGAATAAAATTATTCTTTATCCTTTTATAATATAGATAGTTATCAAATTCATTGATTTGAAATCCAAAAGATAGATTACATAATCAAAATTTTCGTGTCATTGCTTAGATGCTTGTTTAAGTCCGTACAAGGATTGGATCTGCTTGCATACTTTTTTTTCCTTTTCTTCTTATGATAAATCTTTCGATTTGATTCATATATCTCTTTCTTCAGCTTTCTATCTAAAAAGACAGTCTTTATATCCATTTCATGAATAAGAAGTTTATGGATAGAAGCAAAAGCAAGTAGGACACAGATGGTAATAATTCATGCTACAAGCACATAAGTGTTGAAACTATCAATTATAGTTTTTTACGGAAAACCTCGAGCAACAAGCTTAGCCTTATATTTTTTAATTATACTATCAGTCCTAATTTCTTTTTAAAATCCACTTGCAACAAGGGTTTAAGCCTAGGAGGTAAGTTAGTAAGAATCCATGTATCTTACTAATTATGGGTTTTATTTCATTATTAACTCTCTTAGAAAAAGGCATCAAGAGAGCATATAGATTCTTAAAATGAACCTGATGTATCCTCTATTATATAAGAGATAAAATCATCACCAAGGTTATTTTAAATCCTATCTCTTATTTCTTTTAGATTCAAGTTGAATGTTAGAATCTATAATAGTTGAAAAAGATGAAAGTAATCACTTGAGATATTAGTAGATAATATAATTTTGAAAAAAAAAATGTTTTCAAAGAAGTATGCATCTCTAGATTCAATTAGAGTATCATTTAAGATTTCAAGTATTTTAAAAGTTACTATAAGAAATTTATAAGTGTTGCTATTAAGACAATATCCTACAAAGATAGCATCCACTGTTTTGGGACCTAAATTTTTTCTTTTGGGTTCTAAGATACTAACCTTAGCTAAATACCCCTACACCCTAAAGTAATATAGGCTTGATTTATAACCCTTTCAAAATTTATATGGGATTGCCTTCTTATTCTTTTGTGGTATCCTATTAAGTATATAATAGGTAGATAGGAGAGCCTCCCCCTAAAAGTTCTCATGTACTCCTGAAGTAAGGATCAAGACATTAATCATATTTAATATCTATCTATTTTCTCTTTTGGTTACATCATTAGATTGAGGTGAAAGGGAGTAATAACGTTATGAGCTATATCATGATCTTCATAAAATTTAACAAATTTATTAGAGATGTACTCACATTCTCTATCAAAATTTAGTATTTTATTTTTTTATCAAATTAATTTTGAACTTCAACTTAAAGATCTTAAATTTGTTAAGAACTTTATCTTTAGTCTTTAAGAGATAAGTATAGAAGAATTTGGACAAATTGTCAATAAAGTCATAAAATAATGATTTCTATATCTAGTAAGCACTATATTAGAGTCACAAACATCACTATAGATAATTTAAGTTTTTGGATTATCATTAAATTTAATAGGTTTAAAAGGTTTTATAGGTTATTTAGATTGAGCGTAAATGTCATGTTCAGATTTAAGTTTAGAGTTACATTTTGAAATCAAATTAAGATGAGACATTCTTTGAATTGATCAAAAATTGATATGACCAAGCCTATCATGCTAGATATCATTTGATTTAGAATTCAAGATAATAGAAGATGATAATTCATCTTTATTGATTAAAGGAGTGATTGAAAAATCCTTTAGATACAAAGCTTTTTTTCTATATACATATTGTTGAATCTTAGATTTTGATGATGAAATCATTTGATGAGTATTTAATCTAACATGTGTGTGTTAGAGAAAGTATTATAGGTTAACTATGATGGAGGAATTGAGTTACAGTCAGATATTGGGCTAGGATCAAGCTTGGGCATTGGGCCAAGGTTTGGACGATGCAGTGGGACCTTACCGAGAGTTCGCTAGGAGTTCACCGAAGGGATCAGGAAGCTCGCTGGAAATACGTCGGGAGATCGCCAGAAGAAGACCATAAAACTCACCGTAAGAATGCCGGATTGGTGGGAGTTAGGTCATTATTTAGCTTGATGGTCATTATGGTTACAATTATTGGGTCATAGTTAGGGATTGAGTTTGATTTGGAAGAAATCTAAATCAACTAAATGAGGCAACCGGGTCTACTAAAGGGGTTTGATTGAGCTCAGGTTGAGCTCAATTAGTTGACTAAAGAATTGGTCAATATAAGGTTCAAGTCCGAATTCGAAAAGTGAAGGGAACCACTTTTCCAAAAATTCCAGTGGTTGAACCGTCAGTGAGCGACGTACAGGTTTTCGGGCGACTAATGGTGGCTGAACCTCCCGTTCCTTATTTTCATGGTGCTTTCGATGGTTGCACCGCTGGCGTCGACAAGTAAACCACATGTACCTGGATTTTTTCAGATATGTTTGAATTTTGGCTCCAAGTTCTGAAGCAATTTGGGGCCTATAAATATCCTAAGTTTTTTTACATTCTATACAATAATTTATGGGATTAAAATTTTATAAAAAACCTGTGTGAATTGTAAGAAAAAGAACAGGGGAAGAGAGTGAGCTAAGAGTTGTAAAATTCTTATAAAGAGTCTCCCTTGTAAGCTCAAGTTGTAAGGGTTTGGTCTTCACCTAAGGAGATCGATAGTGGATGCCGGTATACCTCAGTAAGGAGGACTCGGGAAGTGGATGTAGGCCAGGGATAAGGCCGAACCACTATAAATTATAAGTGTTCCGTACTTACTTCATATACTAATTACAATTGTTCGTACTCAGAAAAGCAAGAGCATCATCTTTCGATTGTGTTTTTAAAACATCTACTTCTCGCCTTTAAGTTTGAGATACACTTATGATTTGTGGTTTTACTCCAAATGAATAGTTTTCATTAAAACATCCATTTACACTTGTACTAATTCACCCTCCACCCCTTCTTAGTACCAATTGATCTTAACAATTGGTATCAAAGCAAAGTCTTACTTTTTAGAGTAAACACCCACTTGAGTAAATGACTTATTTTGGCATGAATGAGAAATATTTCATTTCACGTTCTATCATGTTCAATCCGACGGGTTATACGTTTTGGAAGACAAGAATGTGTATTATTTCTTTAGACCTTGATTTATGAAACATTGTAGAGAGTGGATTTGAAAAATCTTCCAAACCAATGAATGAGTGGAATGATTTGGAAAAGAAGAATTTTTCTTTAAATGCAAAGGGTATGAATGTCTCATTTTGTGCTCTTGACAAAAATGAGTTTAATCATATTTCGGTTTATGAATCGACATTTGATATTTGGCACACACTAGAAATCATACACGAGGAGACTAGTAGAGTAAAAGAATCTAAGATTAATATTTTAGTTCATAATTATGAGTTATTTTAAATTAAACAAAGTGAGTCCATTGGAGACATGTACACTCGTTTCATGAATGTCGTCAATGACTTTAAAGCACTTAAAAAATATTTTTTAAATTTTGAACTTGTGAGTAAAATTTTAAGATCTCTATCTAAAAATTGGGATCCTAAAGTAACCACTATACAAGAGGCCAAAGATTTAAATAACTTGCCTCTTGAAGAACTTATTAGCTCACTCGTGACATATAAACTGAACTGTAAAGTTCATGAAGGGCTTGATGAACCCCTTCCAAAGAATAGGAATGATGTAGCACTTTGAACGATAAATGACTCCTCAAGTGAAACCTCGAGTGATGAGGACCATGATATTGCATTATTATTAAGAAAGTTTAAAAATTTTATAAAAAAATAAAAATTATAAATATAAAAAAATCGAAGAAGGACAATGTCATATGCCGTGAATGTAAAAACTCGGGATATTTAAAAAATGAATATCATCAATTGAACAAAAAGTCGACACACAAGAAGAAAGCATTTTCGGCCACTTAGGATGATTCAAGCTCTTCGAATGAAGAAGACCACTCCAAAGAAGAAGTTGCTAACTATGCTCTAATGGCGATCCAAGATGAGGTTAGTGATTCATTAAGTATTTTTTTCAGAGTTATTAAATATGTTTCATGATTTGTTTGATGAGTTTAGAAAAATTAGCAAATCTTTTAAGTTACTTAAGAATGATCATGATGTATTTGGTAGTAGATTTGATGAAATGCATGATTTATTAGTATTCACATAACCAAATATTCTAAATGTGAGATGCTAGATAATGTTAAAAAAAAGAAAATATCATACTTAAGATAACATTAGAAAATTTTAAAATTGGAAACAAATCCCTAAATATAATAATTCTAATAAGGGTCATATTAATAGAAGAAATGGTATAGGCTTTGTTGGGAATATTCAACAAAAGCCAACCATATTTGTTAAAGGATCTATCTTAAATGTGCCATGAAAGAATAAACTAAATTTTGTGAAAAATTAGAACATAAGACAAATAAATATCTATTTAGAAAATATAGTCTACACCAATTAGTTTGGGTTCCTAAGAGAACTTCATACAATAAAAAAGAATTAGAAAAAGTTCTTTATGAATGACCTAATATAAAATGGGTACCTAAATCAAATATATCTTTATTGTAGGTTTGTTTCCAAATTAAAGCTAGGAGCCCCGAATAATGCTTTAGATGCTTAAGATATATAACTTGAGATCTAATACTCTTTCAAGCTCATTAGCCTAAATACTAACAAGATTAATTATTAAAAATAAAAATAAATTTTTATTATGTTTAATCTTGATGATACATGACCCTTTCATACTATAATTACAGTAAAGAAAGTTTAGTTATCTTGAATAAAAGTCATATGTATAAAAGGAAGATTTTGATGATGACTATTGTATTGATTTGCATGATTGTATTGACTTATGTTAATGATTTGTGTTGATTTTGAACCTAAAAATCATATATGAAATCATCTTTCTTTAAAAGAAAATTTTCTTGATAACATGATAGGATCATTCAACATAGAAAAATCATTGGATTTTGTTTGAAAAATATCTTGTGTGATGACTTTATGTGAAAATGTGTTTCTCATTTAGTTATCTTATTACAATAACCTTGATTGATGATGTGTTAGTAAACCTTATGAAAAATCACTGAAATTTTAGAGAAATTTTGATGATCAAGGTCAAGTTAAGTGCATTGATTAACCTGAGCTATTTATTACATATATACATTATTTGAGTTAAAATTAAAATAAGAAAAGAGAGAGGAAAAATGTGTACCAGCGATGAAACCACTGGTTCAGTGACTGAACCGCCAGACACTGTGCGGCTGAAATGCTCAATGTGCGATTTAACTGACCGAGACCCAGATTATAAAAAGCCACTTAGGGCCACTGGTGAAATCGACCCTAAGCACCCTCACCCCTCTCTAAAACCTCTTTCACTCCTTCCTCCTCTAAAACATCAAGGAAGACTCCCTACTCTTAAAAACCAAGGATTTTTGCCTATCTCTAAAAGATCTTGTTATGATCAATTGGCACTAAGAGGGGGTTGAATTAGTACAAGTTTAAATTTTTATTTCTAAGGCAAAAGCTTTTCAAATAAGACAGAATAAGAAATCCGAAGCTTTTTATTTTTAATAAAATAAGTAAGTGATTAGAAGTAAGTTGCTAAGAAAATTGGAAAGATAATTACGTTTAAGGGAAAGAACTTATCGTCTTGCTTTCAAGGAGTTTAGTTAAATTGAAAGCATCAATACAACAATATTCAAGCAATGTAAGTATGAAACACTTACAATTTTATAGTGGTTTGGCGCCAACTGCCTACGTCCACTTTCGAGTCCTTCTTCTTGAGGCACTCAGGCTTCCACTACCAATCTTCTTTGGGTGAAGATTAAACCCTTACACTTGCTTACAAAGAAGACTTAAGATAAACTTTCTATCTCTAAGCTTTCTCTCCTCCCTTTTATTTTTCTTTATAAATCACTCATAAATTTTTTTGCCAGAATTTAATTGCCCAAAAGTATTTCTCAGTTATATTAAGAATGTAAGAATACTTGAGGTATTTATAGACCCCAAGTGGCTTCAAAAATTAGAGCCAAAAATCAAACATACTCGAAAAAATTGGGTATAGGTGATTTACCCGTCAACTTGGGCGGTTCACCTACCGTTAACCGCTGGCCGCCGCTGCATTATGTAGTACAGGCAGTTTAATCACCACCTAAGCAGTTAACCCGTTGAAAGTTACTAGCCGCCACCCAGATTCTGTGGTATGGGCGGTCTAACCATAGCTCACTAGCGGTTTACCCGCTGGAATTTTTGCAAAAGTGGTTCCCTTAACTTTTCGAATTCCGGCTTGACTTTTATGTTGACCAGCTCTTTGGTCAACTGATTGAGCTCAACCAAACCCAGTAGTGGATCCGGTTGCTTTATTGAGTTGATTTGGATTCCTTCCAAATCCAACTCAATTATGACTCAACTTCTAACTAAGACTCAATGATTACATACTTAATACCAATTAAGCTTAAATAAGACCTAACTTCCGCATAATCCGGCAACCTCAGGCAATCTTACGGCAAGTCCTCTGGTCTTCTTCCCGGCAATCTCCCTTTGCGTTCCCAACGAGCTTCCCAATTCCTTCGACGAATCTCCTAGCAACTTCCGACGAGATCCCACCTCATCGTCCGAACTTGGCCCGATGCCTAAACTTTATTTTGGCCCATCATTTGGTTGTAATTTCATTGATCCTACCATAGTTAGACCTGCATGATGCTAATTAGGATTTAATTAAATACAATCATAATTATCAGACATTCATTACAAGGCCATCCTAACTCCCGGCAAATTTTTCGGCTACCCCTGACAATCTTCTGACGAGTCTCGGTCTTCTTCTGGCAAACTCCCTTGTGCCATCCTGGCAAGCTCTCGATACCTTCGGCGAGCTTCCGATGCACTCCTGGCAAGTTTCCAACCGCATCGACTTGGTACATGGACTTGACATTGGCCAATCTTGATTGTAATAATCCTTCTGTCATAATTAATCATGCATCAATCAACTCTAATAATCCTGTTAGATCAATAATCTATCAATTGATTTCATCATCAAAATCCAAGATTCAACAATCTCTCCTTTTTTATGATGACAATCAATTGATGACAGGAGTTAATCATAACTCCCCCTAAATCCATACCACTTAAATTTAAGAGAATCACACACTCTTAAGTTCAAGCAATCAACATTCTATGCAAATTTTAATATAAATTTGTATCAAATCATGAATTATAAAATATCCAAGTTATATCATCAAGTGTTATCAATGAATATTTTTCAATGTCATGTGTCATCATTATATATATTTCTTCCCCTTTGTCATCAACAAAAAGGTAAAATGTATAGCTAATAATTTAAAAAATATGATGACATTACTCCCCCTTAGTATATGCATTATAAAATTTTCTTCCCCTTTATAATTAATAAGGAGATAAATAAGGGAGGTTTTGTTGAATCATTTCATCATGAGAAGAGCTCTTATTAAATTTTAAAAGCAATATTAAGATGAGCTCAAAAGTCCAAGAGATTTAAAGACTACTTATGTATTTTAAGTGTAGCAAAAGTCATCTCTTGATACCAAAAATTATCTCTTGTAAATTTTAAACGTAGCACATCTTCATGCAATTTTCTCCCCCTTTTTGTAAGATTAAAAAAAACATGGAGAAGGTTTTCAAAAATATTATCACAAAAAGCTTAATCTCATGAAATCTAGATTAGCAATTTATATATTTTCATGATTTAGCATTCTTAACTTTCAACCTTAATCTTGTAGATATAAAAAATTAGAAGAATATTTTGAATGAGCTCAACAAATCTCTCTCATGTAAATGTCAAGAAAACATAGCAAATAAAGCTAGTAAATTATTTCTTCTCTTTTGGAAGCGCAAGCTAGCAAATTTTTTATTCCTTTACATTGTTCAAGCTTGCAATTTTACAAGCTAACAAGTTTTGTTTCGCCTTTGTCATTATAAAAAAAGGGATGGTTACGTTAGTGCAAAACTTTTCCCATTATATTATTTTTTAATAAACATATCAAGAAATATACCAATCATCACATGAAATATATCAAGAACAATTAACATTGTGATGAGATATTCAATTTAATGAAGACAGATTATGAATAGAAATAAATCATAGAATATCTTGATTTATGCATAATAATTCTCAAGTTGTCAAGATCATGATTTATGCAAAAATCTCCTTTTAAATAATATGATAAGACATAAGAGATTTAATTTATAAAAGATTTCAAGTTATAATTTCAAGAAATCAAAATCATGACATCATTTAATTTTAAAATCATTAAAATCACTTTCAAGAGATTCAAAATGAAATCAATAGACTTATTAGTCTCTTGAAATACTAGTAATTTCCTTTCTCTACTTTGTGTGAATACGAAGGTAGAATCAAAGTAGAGAAGTGAAAAATATCACAAAAATACTTAATTTTATAGATTTAGATTCTAAAATCTAAGAAAAAATTAAGAGCTACCCATGCAATTTAATTTATCTTATGTAAATTTCAAACAATGTAGCAAATCAAGCAAATCATATCTCATGTAGATTTTGATAGTTATCATCATGAATTCCAAAAGAAAAATATGATAGTAGATTAAGCTCAAATTGTAAACCCAATATTTAGTATGCATTTAGAAAGTTTTAATTTTCTTCTAAGCACTTGTTCATCATTCAATGTTTGCTTCTAATCATATTAAAAATTTTATCTCCCACCTTTTGTTATTGTCAAGAAAGAAATATGATTGCATAATTTTTTTTTATCCATGTTCAATTTATAAAATAATACAAATGAGTCTTAGGAAATAATCTTAATTTATCTAAGACAAATCTTTTAATAGAAGAATAATCTTGATAATTTTTTTAATTATAATTGTTAATATCATAAATCTCCTTTTTTATAGAGATCAATAATGTGATTCTCATAACATATAAGTCAAGTCAAGAAATTAAGGGAATATTCGTGATAATACAAATCTCTTTTAATTTTCAACTTATCACAAACTTAAGAAATGCTAATTTTGGTGATAAGTTATACTAAGAAGAAAGTCATAAGTAATGTCATTAAGAATATTATTATCAAAGCATAAATGCCAAGAACATAATTTATTTTGACACATTTCTTCCTAGATAAAATTTTAAAGTTTTTGAAATCTTAGGAGACAAAGTAAGAAAGATCCTTATTCTTATAGTAATATCAAGTTATAAATACTGAGAAGTCAACATCATGATTAGGATAAAAACTTTTCTTTAATAAAGATAGAAATCTTAGTGAATAAATAGATCTCAAATTATAATTTTCATGATTTCAAAATCATGATTTAAGTTATCAAATAATCAAAAGTAAAATATTAATGAAGTTGGATAGATTCAGACATATCTATTTTTTAAAACAAAATCATTTGAAAATATATCCAAAATTATCATCAAAAATTGATTTTCAGAAAATTTCAATAGATTGTTTTCCAAAAGAAAATAGCTAAACTTTTTTCTAATTTATCTTTATAGTTAAAGAGATTCAATAATAATAATATTATTTTATCTCTTGTTGAAGGATTCATAGGATAGAAATATTTTTAAGATTAATTATCCTCTTTTTGGTTGTTTTATATGATTTCTTTCAAGAATAATTTTAAAATCAATGATTTTTTGTTTAAGACTAAAAACTAAATTTCATTTCAACACGGTAAGACATAAAATATTTTTAAAATATAAATTTAACTAATCTCAATTTAATATTTAAATAAGTCTAACTCTTTACACATAGTGCAAGAAGTTGACAAACTCATCTTAAAAATAAAGCATATATATTTTATATGCTCTAACATTCAACATAAGCATTCAATCATCATTATATTTCAATCAATGTAATATTTAAATCAATCATTTCACAAACTTAGTCAATATTTGAAGTATTTTAATAATAGCCTTTACATTTAAACAAGCCAATAATTTTAGCATTCACTCATAATCTCATTTTTGTATGTTTCAATATGTTTTTCAATAACTAAGGTTTTTTGGTTCTAATTTATTTTCATACTTATATACTCTATCTATGCATTATCAATATTAATTATATAATGATGAACCATTAAAAGATTCATTGTCAATAATTTTAATTCTAATAATTTTCTTATTATCACTTAGGCTAGTAAGCTTGAAGGAGTGTTAGATCTCAAGTAATATGACTTGAGTATCTACTTTCAAAATATTTTTATTGCTCCTAGCCTTTTTAGGAAATAACTTTATATTATGAGAGGTTTTGATTTAGGTCCCCATTTAACATTGGGTCCTTCATGACATGCTATTCCCATTTTCTCTAATAGCTTAAGATTGTTTATGGTTCCTTTAGGAACCCAAATTAATTTATGTGGACTATAATTTTTAAATGTACATTTGTATGCATTATGTCCTAATTATTCACAAGAATTATATTTAACTTTTGATGGTAAAGGTAAGGTATGTCCTTTAACGAAAATGGTTGGCTTTTGTTGACCATTACCAAGAAAGCCTATATCATTTCTTCTATTAATATGATCCTTATTGGCAAGGATTATATTTAGGGATTTATTTTTTATTTTAAAATTTTCTAATATAGTCTTAAGCATGATATTTTTATCTTTAATGTTGTCTAGCATTTTACATTTAGAACATAGTCTATGTGATGCTAAGGAATCAGGCATTTTGTCAAATCTTTTAATTAACAAATTATGATCAACTTCAAGTAACTTAAAAGACTTGCTAAGTTTTCTAAACTCGTCAAACAAGTCATGAAACATATTTAATAATTCTGAAAAAGAAATATTTAAAGACTCACTAACCTCATTTTCGATCGCCATTAAAGCAAGGTTCTCCACTTCTTGGTTGAGCATTTGATCTTTGGAGCTCCTCGGCTTCTTACATTTATAGTAAGAGGTTGTGTCCATAATTTTTATAAGGTTCAAGTTCATTAATTTTTTTGGTTCATTCGTCAAAAGTTCATGTCCAAGGTTCTCATCACTCAAGATTTCACTCGAAGAGTCATATATCATTCTTAGTTCACAATTCTTCCTGTTCTTTGGAAGATGTTCTTCAAGTTCATTTTTGTAATGTATTTCATTAATTGATTCATTTATATTAATTATGCTTTCATATGTAATTTTTAAAGTATGCCAAATATCGAAAGCCAATTCACAAGCGGAAACACGATTAAACTTATTTTTATCAAGTGCATAAATAATATATTCATAGCCTTTGCATTTAGAGAAAAAATTTTCCTTTCCAAATTATTCAGCTGATTCATTGGTTTGGAAATTTTTTCAAAACCATTTTTAACTATATTCAAAAAATCAAGGTCCAAAGAAATAAGAAAAATACATATCCTTGTCTTCCAATATGTGTAATCTGTCCCATTGAACATGGGAGGACGTGGGATAGAATATCCCTCATTCATGCCAAAACAAGTCATTTTCTCTAGTGGGTGTTAATCCAAAGAGTAAGAACCAGGCTCTGATACCAATTGTTAGGATCAATTGGCACTAAGAGGAGGGGGGGGGGGGGGATTGTGAATTAGTGCAAGCTAAAAATTTTCTTTCTAAAGTAAAAGCTTTTTGAATAAGATAGAATAGGAAATCCGAAGCTTTTCATTTTTAATAAAACAAGTGAGTGATTAAAAGTAAGTTGCTAAGAAAATTAAAAAGATAATCACGTTTGAGGAAAAGAACTTATCGCCTTGCTTTCAAAGAGTTTAGTTAAATTGGAAGCATCAATACAACAACATTCAAGCAATGCAAGTATGAAATAATTACAATTTAATAGTGGTTCAGTGCCAACTATCTACGCCCACTTCCGAGCCCTCCTTCTTGAGGTACTCCGACTTCCACTACCAATCTTCTTTCGGTGAAGATTAAACACTTACACTTGCTTACAAGGGAGAATTAAGATAAACTTTCTATCTCTAAGCTTTCTCTCCTCCCTTTTCTTTTTCTTTACAAATCACTCATAATTTCTTTTGCAAGAATTTAATTATCCAAAAGTATTTCTTAGTTATATTAAGAATACAAGAATACTTGGGGTATTTATAAACCTCAAGTGGCTTTAGAAATTTGAGCCAAAAATCAAATATATCTAGAAAAATCAGGTATGAGCGGTTTACCCATTGACTTGGACGGTTCACCCGCCGTCAACCGTTGGCCGCTACTGCATTTTATGGTACAAGCGATTTAACTGCCACTTGGGCGGTTGACCCGTCGAAAGTTACTGGCCGTCGCTCGGATTCTATGGTACGGGCGGTCCAACCACCGCTCACCGGCAGTTTACCGACCGAAATTTTCACAAAAGTGGTTCCCTCCACTTTTCAAATTTCGACTTGACTTTTATGTTGACCAGCTCTTTGGTCAACTGATTGAGCTCAACCTGAGCTCAACCAAACCCAGTAGTGGATATGGTTGCCTTATTGAGTTTATTTGGATTCCTTCCAAATCCAACTTAATTAGGACTCAACTTCTAACTAAGACTCAATGATTACAATACTTAATGATCAATTAAGCTTAAATAAGAGCTAACTTTCACATAATCCGGCAACCTCCGGTAATCTTGTGGCAAGTCCTCCGGTCTTCTTCCCGGCAATCTCCCTTCATGTTCCCAACGAGCTTTCCGATTCCTTCGATGAATCTCCTAGCGAACTTCCGACGAGATCCCATCACATCGTCCGAACCTGGCTCGATGCCTAAACTTTATCTTAGCCCATCATTTGGTTATAACTTCATTGATCCTGCCATAGTTAGATCTGCATAATACTAATTATAACTTAATTAAATACAATCATAATTGTCAAACATCCATTACAAGACCATCATAACTCCATTACAAGACCATCATAACTCCACGGTAAGCTTTTCGGCTACCCCCGATAATCTTTCTACAAGTCTCGGTCTTCTTCTGGAGAACCCCCTTGTGCCATCCTCGTAAGCTCCCGATACCCTCGGCGAGCTTTCGATGCACTCTTGGTGAGTTCCCAACCGCATCGACTTGATGCATGGACTTGACATTAGCCAATCCTGATTGTAATAATCCTTCTATCATAATTAATCCTACATCAATCAACTCTAACAATCCTGTTAGATCAATAATCTATCAATTGATTTCATCATTGAAATCTGAGATTCAACATATCTAACTAAAGTAACTCTCTAAAACTTCTCTCAAGCTATTAAGTTGTTCTTAGCATTCCTCTTGTAAAATTTATGTAGAATGGCCCCTAGAAGATCCTCGAGGGACAAGGGAAAGAGAAGATTAGAAGAAACCTATGCCACTAATATTTTTTATTCCTATGAAGATGCTATGAAATTTCCAATCCTTGAATTTAGAAGTGTCCATAAGGGAAAATATGTTGATCTAGATGACCTAGAAAATATAGAGCAAATCTAATGATTTACAAATCTAGATGCCCTACCCATTCTTCAAGTAAATGAGCACATCTACCCAAGATTAGTTAGATTATTTATAACAACATACATGTAGATAAAAATGAAATAACTTCTACATATCTTTTGGGACACCACATAAATATTACAGATAATCTAATTTACAATCTAATAGGTATCCCCGAAAAAAGAAATTGTTGTTATTTTAGGGGACAATGAGATATGAACTCTATAGGTGTAACTTACTCTCAAGCTTTAGGAACTATTCTCGAAAATTCTAATCTAGCTATTGTACCAAAAAGTTATGAACACTTGCTACACTTTAATACAAAAGTGCTTCATCATATAGTAATGAGTATTCTACTTCCAAAATAATTCCACCATGATGAACTGAATCAAATGGAACTAGATACCATGTATTGGATAATGAAGGAACAAGATAATTGCTTTGGGTATCTCATAAGGTAAAACATGATTGATCTTACAACCAAGGACTTGATGTAGTGGATTAATCACTAGACTATTACATGCTCATGACATAGTTACTCCACCATATGAAGAAATCATTAAAACATATAAGTATAATGTAATCAATAGGAATCTTTTAAGGAGATTTAGGTGTGTTGAAAGACATGGTATATGGATTAGATTGCCTAGAAGGAGACACTTGAACCTGAATCTGAGACACCTATCCTTAGGAGAAGCCCATCTCCTCCTACCAGTCCTCTTGAGGCACTGCCCATGTTGCAGTCAAGACCTTCTTTTTCTGACGAGTCTATTATGAATCGGCTAGAACGAATTGAGCTACGCTAAGATAAATTAATGACTAAGATGGAGCAGATCGAACGACAGCTCTACGCTTTATCTAGGCATTTTGGATTATCACTATCTGAGTAATTGTAATCGGTGTAACTTGATATTTTGCACTAATCACATACTTATGATGTACTCCTTTTTTATTTACACATTCTTGTGGCATGAACTTACTTATTTATAAATTCTTGCTACCTAGAAGTATCTTCTAGTGCTTTATGTTACAAACTTATTGATATTTGAATTTATTGATACTGAGCATCAATTTGCAGATATTTTTTATAAAACCCTTAAATGAAGAACAACTTAATTTTCTTATAAGAGAACTTGGAATCCTAAATCATGAAAATGTATGAATTGCTAATCTAGATTTCATGATATTAAGTTTTTTTTGTGATAATGTCTTGAAAACAATCTCCATGTTTTTTATCTTATTGTTCACAAAAAAGGGAGAAAATTTACATAAAAATGATGTTTTGCTATTTTACAGATTTATTTACGATGCTTACTTGAAATTACATGAGATGATTTTAAATACATGAGTAGCTCCTAAATTTTTGAATCTTCTTGGATTTTTGAGCTTATCTTCAAAATTAACATCTACAAAATTAAAAGCTCTTCTTAATAATGTTTTACAACTACTCCCTTATTTTCTTTCCTTCTTTTTCACAATAGGAAGAAAATTATTTATGACTCATATCGTATTTTACAAAGAGGGAGCAAAGACTCATGTGCCTTAAAATCCTTAGCCCGATATTTCACTTTTTTATTGATGACAAAGGAGGAGAAATAGATATTGATGACTTATGTAACAAGGGCATTTTTCTTTGTTTGTTGATAAACAAAAGGAAAAAATAGTTAATAACATAAGGAGAGATTTTAAAAATTTTAAAATTCATAAAAATTCTTGATGAGTTGATAACTCGATAATTTAAAAGTAATTTTTTTTATGTATAAGTGTCTCATTGCAATCCTTAAAATATTATTTGCTTGAAAAATTAATTACTTTATGATACTTGAATTCAAGAGTGTGTGGTTCTCTTAAATTTAAGTTTTTCTTTTTATGACATAGATTTAGGGGGAGTAAGGTTTAACTCCCAGCATCAATTGATTATCATTATAAAAAAGGGAGAGATTATTGAATCTCAGATTTTGATGATGAAATCATTTGATGAGTATTTAATCTAATATGCGTGTGTTAGAGGAAGTATTGCAAGTCTAACTACAACGGAGGAATTGAGTTACAGCCAGATGTTAGGCTAGGATCAAGCTTAGAAATCGAGCCAAGATTCAGATCATACAATGGGACCTCATCGGGAGTTCGCTGAAGGGATCGGGAAACTCACTAGGAACATGCTGCTGCAAGAATGTCAAAGGCTACCAGATTGACAGGAGTTATGTCATTATTTAACTTAATGGTCATTATGGTTATAATCATTGGGTCATAGTTAATGATTGAGTCCTAATTTAGTTTGATTTGAAAGAAATCCAAATCAACTCAGTGAGGCAACCGGGTCCACTAAAGAGGTTTGATTGACCTTAGGTTAATCTCAATTAGTTGACTAGAGAATTGGTTAACATAAGGTTCAAGCCGAAATTCGAAAAGTGGAGGGAACCACTTTTTTAAAAATTTTGACAGTTGAACCGTCGATGAGCAATAGTTGTACCACCACCGCCTAGGTTTTCGGGGCGATTAACGATGGCTGAACCGCCCATACCCTGGTTTTAGGGTGCTTTCGGCGGCTGCACTGTCGGCGCCGAAGGGTAAATCACCCGTACCCAGAATTTTCATATATATTTGAATTTTGGCTCTAAATTCTGAAGCCATTTGGGCCTATAAATACCCCAAGTTTTCTTACATTCTATATAACAATTTATGGGATTAAAATTCTGTGAAAAACTTATGTGAATTATAAGTAAAAGAAAAAGGGAAGGGAGTGAGCTAAGAGTTATAAAATTTCTGTAAAGAGTCTGTCTCCCTTGTAAGGGTTTGGTCTTCACCCAAAGGAGATTGATAGTGGACGTCGATGAGCCTCAAAGAGAAGGACTCGGGAAGTGGACGTAGGCCAAAGTTAAGGTCGAACCACTATAAATTGTAAGTGTTCATTACTTGCTTCATTTAATACTTACAATCATCTTTCGATTGTATTTTTAAAACATCTAATTACTTATCTTCAAGTTCAAGATACGCTTCCAATTTACAGCTTTGTTCCAAACAAAAAGTTTTCGTTAAAACGTCAATTTACAATATGGTTTTTCTAACGTATGTCTCCCTTGGATATTATAATATGGTTTTTCTTCCAAAATTATTCTACATTCTAACTATATAAGAAAAGATCCACTAATTAGGTTTCATTGGATATCTGATACGTGCATCATATATTGAAGTATAAGTATTTTTCCTAAAAATAAGCTTTGGATTGACACATTCTAATTCCCAATAAGTTAGTAGATGTCTCGTTCCCCATTATTACACTTCCTCCACTTGAGATCTGGTAGGAGTAAACCCATTCTTGATAATCTAGTCATTATTCAGGATCATCATAGGTTAGATTCACAAATAGGATAAATAAAACATACCTTGAAGAAAAATTTGAAGGTTTAGCCTCGATCATATTAACTCGAGGTTTAGGCTTAGCTTTTCGTTATAAAAACATATTTTCCTTCTTTTAGTAGAAGCAATATTGAACAAGATAATTATCTTGATCACAAACAAACCAGAAGTGATCTTTTTTTAGCTTCTTATTTCCTTTAGATTTGGAAGAATGTGGAGGGTTAGAGTTTGGATTAGGATTTGAAAACTTTAGTGATAAGATCACTTTAGTCACATATTGTTTGAGGATTAAGAGAACCAAGGGCTCATAAGTCCCTTGTTTTTAAATGTGCCATTTGGAGTTCAAGAGTATTGAAAGGGTAAAATCATATTATTATAATTATATTTCCTAGTTGGATTGAAGTTGTTACCCTTGGAATTGAAATTATTACATTAGTTCTGGTTAGAGTTTCTATGATTTAAAAAATGACTTTGGGATATTGACTTTAACTCTCATTTGATTTTTTTGAGCTTCCTATATTGATATTTTATTATGATAGTTTTGATAATAGACCTTAGAATTTAATGATTTAAGATCTTTTAATCTCTTGATCAAATTTGGATAAAGAAAAAAGAAGTCTATAACAGATGTAATATGATTTAGAAAAGATAGTTATAGTTCAATCAATTTCATAGATCAAGTTTTAAAATGTATGAATTTGATCATTGATAGATAAATGATCTACCATTTTAATGCTGTTAAATTAATAGTAATAAAGTGATGGATACCTTCATAATCTCTAAGATATGTGTCTTCTGAAGCTTGCTATATTTTTTTAGTAGTTTCATATTTTTTATAGGTTTCATAAAGGTCATCTAAAAACAGATAAACATACGGATATATTCAATTTCTTTAAAAGATTTTTTAAAATCAATATATTTAGAATGATTTAGAAAGAGAGGTAATTTTTCTGCAATATAAATTAGGCTTAAGGAAGATGATCAGTCTAGAGTTATCAGTGAGATTTATAATTGTTCAAACCACCTAGCAAACTCATTCCTATTCAATTTCTAAGGTTTAAGGGAGATGAATTAATCTAAGTTCATTATAAGACTTAGGATTAAGCTTAAGAAAATAAAGTAAATACATAATATATGCAATATAAATTTTAAAAATTCTTATGGTTAGAAAGATAAGTAAGTGTATTAGATTTTTTGTTTCACACTTTAAAACATTTGTTATGTGTGCATTTAGGCAAAAAAATTTTAAAAATAATTTTGGTAATAATCTAGCATAATGTAAATATAAATATAATTGTATCATAATTAAATATAAATATAACTATATCATAATTAATGAATACTATTTATTGATTTACATTTTTTAATAAATATAATTGATGTGTACAAAATAAAGGAATACTATTAAAGTTATTTTCTATTTAATATAAATACAAAAATATAAATTAAAGGTATAGCTAAAATTATCAATTTTTATAGGTAAATAAATGATAAAATAATCAAGCAACCATGATAACAATAATGATATCTTCTTTCCTTAATATAGGTTAATAAAATGATGAAATAACCATTAAACAACTACAGCAGTAATAAGAATAAAACTCAAAAAATATTTGTTTCACAATACTTACATGATAATTAAATTAAATTATTTAACAAATAATTAAAATACTTGCACAATGATTAACATGAATAAATATGTGTTATTTAGTTTGAGTCAGAGGGGGAATATGTGAGGTTGTAGGAGTTCTAAATAACCTCAAATTAAATAAAACATAGATTAAATGTATAGAAATTAAAATAGAAAAACTAGAAGAGGAACCTAGATGATGATCAGAAGATGTTCCATATCAGCGATGAAGAAGGAACAAAAAGAATAAAAAAAAAAATGAGTAAAAAATAGAAGAAAATAAATTCTCTCTTCAACAGCATAATGGCACGCTCCTGCACATGGCGCACGAGTGGTGCTTGTGAAGCGACGGTTAGGGGTACTTGGGTGATAATAATTAGTGTTATAAAATAAATTAAATATGTCACTCTCAATGAATGAGAGAGAGATAAAATGAGTGAAGATAGAAAAAAAAATCTCTCTTCAGCAGTGCAAGAATTCTCTCTCGCACATGCTTCATACTCGTGCTACGCATGAGTGGTGGTACCTATGCAGCGACGTTACTGTAGCTACGCTACGCCATAATTATTCTTCTATTAATTTATTAATAAAAAATTATTGAGTTTTCCCCCGGGGGGAGGGGGCCGGGTAAACATTAGGAAATATGGATTTTGATTAAAAAACTAGTAAAATATTAAAATGATGAACTAAAATGACAAAGCCTAGAAACAATCCTTTTTTTTTTTTTGGTAAGTAGCCTAGAAACAATCCTGTGAGACACGTAATCTCAAGGCAAAATCTTACCTCTACATGTAGGTATAATTAATATTTTAACTTTCAAAATTCAATCACGATCCTGAAGTGTTTTGACTTACCTTCTTCAACGAACTAAATAATTAAATAAAATAATAAAATATATTTAAAAGATTTATATTGATATCTGCATAGGATAAATTAGGATGGTTTAGGATTCTATTTATAGAGTATAAATGTACCCCAAAGGTTTGTTCCAAGGGATATAATCGTTTACTAAAATATTTTTTATAAATATAAAAATTATTTTATAAAATTGAGTTTTAGAATATAATTCCAACACCTACACTATCTGGTTGCATCTTATGCAAAAGGAGAACCTCCGGGGGATAAATGATCAACAGACTAAAAGGACAGTGAAATTTTTGAAAATTAATCTGCAAGCCGCAAGAGGTACTGGGTATAGAAAATGGTATGGGAGAACAATAACTTGCAACTCTACAATTGTTGCCTGCTGCAAGATGAATACTTATTTTTTCTTTTAAATAATTTTTCATTAAATTTGGACCTGCTACACCAGGTTTATGGTGCTTGCAGTGTGGCAGTTGTCTTTGAATAAATATCTTGGTGATGCTCATGAAATTGTTGCCATTAATGCTTTTGCAACATATGTTGCAAGAGAAGTAAAGGTTTTTTGCATGGGGAACCTTTACCAAACACATATTTGGTGTCTGGAGGCCTGACACCAAACATGTGCAACGCCAATTTATGGGAATGAAATTAAATAATGAACTGTAGGATGAGTAGTAGTAGTAGTAGTAGTAGTGCTATTTCTCTATTCTGAATTCCTTTTGACTCTTAAAATGACTATTGAAAGATTCTCCTGGTATCACGATTTCTTCACTAGTTCCGTACTGTGTGTGCGGATGACTACTGTAGCAGGAAATTATGTTGTTTTTTTTCTTTTCATTTTTCTGTCAGTCCATCTCTTGCATTAGTTTGTCAAGTGATTGAGATGGGAAACTTAATTAAACTTAACTACTACTACTACAGATGAAACGTAAGAACTTTAAGGTGGAATTTGTGTGCAATTATAAAGGAAGTTATATTGGGTGGTTTTGTTTTTTGTATTTTTTTTTTAATAATAGGAAAGGATAACCTGTGAGAGATGCACTTAAGATTTTGCTTCATCTCATTCTTGTAATTTACATCTTACTCCACTGAATAATTACAATTCTGCTTCTGCTTGCCGAGACATTAGAGGTGTATTAATCTTTTGTTATTTTCATGAATTTATGGAACATTTTAACACCTTCTCGTCCTACATCTCCTGTGTACATACCATTTTGCAGTTTCGGAGGTGCAATGAGAGAAGCACAAAAAGATGGAGAGACAAGCTTATGCAGAGTGGAAGCTTCGAGTGATTTCCACGAACAAGCCAAAACACTTGCGGTATTCCTTTTTCTATTTTTCTTTCTTTGATGGAACTTTCTAATTTTATATTATTTCTTTAGTTAAGCTTCCATGACACAAATAAGGTAAAACCTATATTGTACATATAGTTAGTTATTCAGTCACATCTTTAGAAAAATATTTATATTTAAGTTTATAATACTAGATTCATATAGTGTTTGTTATTTATCAATATACGGGAACTTAATTAGGGTGTTATAATTTTGTTTTCGTTGAACTTGTAATCAACGAAGAGAACTTATTTTCTTAAGCGTTGTTGACAAGCTTTCTCCTCAATTATGTGATCAGTGTTGAGCATTTAAAATAACAATATCATCCCATAATGCATCCTGCACCATTTGATAGTGCTCGCACCGTATATTAATCTGTATAATATCGTTGTTTTATTATAACAAAGCTCGGATGACGGCGATAGCAACTTTGGCCGGTTAGCACGAATAAGTTCCTGAATTGTATGATATAACACCCACTTTTTTAGTTATTTAATCACGGTTACCTTTATGATGTGTGAGTAATTCGCATGATCTAAAGGAGTTAATATAAACTATTCAAACACATGATAAAAACAATTATTTCACATATCCAAAATATAAAAACATTACCTGGGGGCCTCCTTTAAAATATAAATAAATTAATGGGTCACCAAACAACTCTTGGAGCTATATGCTTACTTAATGTATCAGCAGTTAGCCTCAAGTAAAATATTTTGATGCTTATCATCAAGAAATAGTTGATGGGTGACTTTATCTTACTTCATGTTGCATCAGGTGGAAAAAAAATGCTCCTGTCTCGGCCTTTTTTTTTTTTTTCTTTCTTCTTCATGATAAAATTCTATATTTCATATTAGAGACACACTAAATTCTTATATCTGTAAATATTTGGCCCATTTAGATCGTGAAGAACCAAGCTTATCAAATAATATTCTTACGTGATATTAATTAGAACATGGTAAATCAAATATTTTATGGTCATATTATGCTAAAGACTTATAATAAAAAATAATAATAATAAATAAAGAACTTTTTAAAGATGGTGGGTGCAGAAAGGGAACACACATCGTGCTCTCATCTGAGGGAGGCTTGACCGGGTTTCGAGCAATTACGATGGAGGTCACACCAAACCAGCGGCGACGACCGAGGTTTCTACGGTTAATTCCATCCTCTGCCCGTTAGTGTCTTTCGTTACCTGCGGTGAGCCTTCAAGTGGGTCCGAGAGCTGTCCCAATAACATGGCAGGTAGTCCGAAGGGGAACCAATGAAGGTAGCAGAAGCATCTATCCCTTCCTGCTTCTACACACTTCTTCTACTCCTGCCGCCTTCCTCACGGACTTATGAACTGAGGTGGGCCTACAAAGCAGAATGGGACCCTTAGTCCTCTCATGCGTGCGGTTTACCCGTAAGAAATGGGCGTGACAGCCTAGGAGGGTGTTCGCCACACGCGAGTGCGTGGATTCCTCTCTCCACCTGTTCTCCATTTCCTTGGTCTTCCCCTCCTCCCCCAACTCCCAACTTCGTCTCTCTCAACTACACCCAAATTAAACCAATCCAAGCCCTAATTAAAGCGCGCCGACTGTCCAATCCCTAATCCCCCTCTTCTCCCGACGACCGAGGTGATCACCGTATCGCTTTGTGCCGCTCTCTCTTTCCAAGCATTCGCGTTTTCGTAACTGTTCTTTCGTTTTGTTTCGATTTACTTGATTGGAGATGCTAGTTCTGATGCTTAACCCTGCGATTGTTGAGTTTCGGGATGGTTGAGTCGGATTGATGCGATTCTCATGCTTGACCTTTCTTACTTCTGGATCTGGAAACCTGAAAGTGTTGGAACTCTGCTTGTAAGGTCTGCTGTCATCTAATCGGTAGCTTCTAACGGTTTGATGTTTTAAAGGGATGGTTTTTGATTCGACCTGTTGATTTTGATGAAGCAATTTGATGGATTGCCAAAATTCGTTGGGGTTGATTTCCTCCCTTCTCATGTCTAGTTAAAGGTAATGGTTTATTAGGTTACGGGAGAGCAGCCCAGAGGATGGTGTCGGAGGATCCCGCTACCACGGCTAATGGGTCAATCGTTGCAGCTGAATCACCAGGGTTTGCTAATGACTCAATTCCACCGTTATATGGCTATGTTATTTGTTTTTTGGTACTTGGAATTGCATGCTGTGACTGGAACCGAAGCGTTATCTTAGTTCCGTGTTTGTTTGGCTATACATGCACATATGTGATAACATACATGCTCTGTTCTATTCTATCAGAAGCTGGTGACTCGTGCAGTGTAAAATCTAAGCTATATGCGTTTCTTGAATTAACAGAGTTTAGTATGCATATGATATGCAGAACCTGCAACGGCTTTGACTGGTCTTTGGAGAATAATGGTTGATACTTACTCAGCAGTTTCAACCATAAAGCAAGGCAGATAATCTTGTTAAGATCCTTCATTGGGAATTCCTACGTCTGGATGCCACAGAACTTCGTGTCATGGCCAAGCTAGGAATGACAGATTCTATCATGTTTTCTTTCAAATGCAGATGATAGACCTATATGCCTTTCTCAAATTTGATGAATGGATGTCCAATAAACTTAAGGTTCTCATCTTCGAATGTTGAATGTCATGAAGCTCAAGTGCTATGGAGTTAGGCTGCAGGTGGTTAAGGTCGATAATGATATTTAGTTTGACGTATCCATACTTATATTTTCTTTTTATAAAATACCTAGATATGAAACCAACCAGAGACAACACCCTGCAACTTGTTTAACACTTCCATTTCTCATACACATCAGGTTATGTATGCGGAAGTTAACTTTATTGACATGTGGTGTCTGGTTTAGTTGACATTGTCCGACTTAGTTTGTGCCGAAAGGAGTAAATTCTCTTACTAAAATACCAATGCAAAAGTTAACTCGTTGACATGTGGTTTCTGGTTTGAGTTGACATTGTCCAACTTGGTTGGTTCTGAAAGAAGTAATTTCTTGCCAGAATACCAATGCCTCTGAACCCATTTGCAATTTTCTTGATCTTATTAGCTATCCTCTTTTCTTCTTTCCTTATCTACTTCTATTTGTTTTAACTTTTCTTTGCACATCTTGGATTCTATTTCCATTTTGCCCTTTCCCTTCTCGAGCCTGGCCCCTTTTTTCCCTTCCACATCTTCTTTCCTTTATTGTTGTTTTTGTAAATAGCCTTGGTCCTATGCTGTCCTAGAATTGAGGCCCGAACTTTGCTTATAACTTGATGTCCCTGGGTTTTGCCTTTCTGCTGTGATTGTTTGTTGTTTATCACCTCTGCTGCACTTTGTGGTTCCTATGTTTCACAATGATATTTTTCTTCCTAGATGGAGGTTGACAGGAATTACTCGCTGTCCCAAGCACCATAGTGTGGCACCACTATCCTACTCATTTCATTGCCCACCTTCCTCTATAATCATATGTCCAGCTTGGGAAATTGGACCCAAATCATGACTCATCAGGTCGAGTTTTTTGATAATTGGCATGTCAGTTAAGGTGTTTTTCTATTCCTAACCTGATGCCTCATTGCACATAGATGCAGTATCGGTTCTTCGACAATCTTATAACTAGGTACCAAAACTTTGTGAATGTATGCATTGTAATGCAATACACAGTTAAAATAATTCTTGTTTCTCTTTTCCTATCACACTATAATTGTTTATCACCAGAACATAGACTGGAGATTCCACTGATGGTTCTGGCTGTTTCAGCTGTTGATTTTGTCTTTTTAGCTTTTAGGTCTGTGTTCCTTTTTAGGGTGGCCAAGATCAATCAGTTATAATTTTCTTTGACATATTGAAGCTTAGAATTGTGGATCCTTATTTTCTTCATTTAATCTGTTGAAATTTTTCTTGGACAACCGTGCCTAGAAAATCTGTTAAATGAAGTATAAACTTTTAATTTTTTTTGTTTTTTCTGTAAATAATAGAGGTAAATCGTGACATTGATAATCTAACTTTATTTTAGAAGTTGCGCATGCAGCTGGCTCTTATGAATCTTGTCATATACTTCTTTTACTGTTATTTTTTTTCCTTATCATCTTTCATTTCTATATCTCTGAGAAGTTACTGTTGCAGGTCTCTCACTGATAAAAAGGACCAGAGTAGAGTTCCAAAGAAGATGCACAAAGCTGAAAGAGAGAAACTTAAACGTGACCAGTTGAATGAACTCTTTCTGGAGCTTGGGCATGTGCTTGGTAAATGTCACCCCTTTCTGTTACAGTTATTTGGGCTAAATTATTAAGTTGCATAGGTGGTCTAACTGAAACAAAATTGACTGTCCAAAGAGAACAAGGTTGGATGTCTGCCTTGGACCAGATAGCTTTGTTGGAGTCCTTTTATTGAATGGTTATTTCAATGTATGTAGATTGGATCTTCGTATTGGTGAATCTAGACATTTTATAGTTTTATCGCAACTCCTTGCATTTCTACAGTATGCTTAGTCCAGAGTTCATCACCAAGCTTTAGAGGATGTCACTAAATGCCAGCCAGTTATAAATACCATGAAGTTGTAAATGGAGCATTCTTGACCTCGAGATTGCATTCATAATAGAATAGCTGGTTCTGGTTCTGAATCTGGTGTAGAATTATTTTCAGTCTGAAGCAACTCTTTGACTTTCTGCTTGTGGAAAATGATCTATGTGACTTTACAACACCATAGTACCTTTTGAAATTTCCTCTAAATTTGATAGAAACATGAATCAGGGGAAATTTGCTAGTGGGTGTTCTTTAAACCTTATATAACACGAGCAGTATACATTTTCAGTATTAAATTTCCAGTGTAGAAGTCCACTCCATATACTTGCATTGTAATTTGGTTATTGGTTCTGTGCTTTGTGACTGTAGATGTAGTATGAGCTGCTATGTTTCACAAGAGTTCTTTTTGTCTGATTGCCAGCTATAATGCCAATTAACCAAGAAGCATACAGCTGTCTGTGCAGCTGTGACTATGTTTTGTAAGTTATCTTGAATAAAGAGCTTCATCCCATTTTAATGTCATATACAGAACCAGATCGACAAAACAATTGTAAGGCTTCCATATTGGGCGATACTACCCGTGTACTTCGAGATCTTTTCGCGCAAGTAGAATCTCTCAGAAAGGAAAATGCTGCTCTGCTAACCGAATCTCGTTATGTAAGATGCCCAAACCTAACTGCATGCTTTAAGATCCTAGCAATAAAGTATACTTTTTTTGGTCGGTAATTGGATAATGATTTTGACAATGTATGTTCAATAGTTGGCATGTATAAATTAACTCAATCATTAATAAAAGAAAGACATTTTATAATCATCTTCATAAACAGATGCAAAATAATAAACTTATACTCTTTTTGGAATATATTAAACATAAAAGAAAGATTTGTATAATCTTTTGTTTATGACATATCTCTAGCAATTTTTTGTTTTGACTGAAGTTATGTATCTGTCTCTTGGATGCCAGGTGTTGTACTAGCCAGCTTGTTTGAAATTTTCTAGCATGCTGCAGAAACTCTGAAGTACACTACAAACTAATTTCCTAGCAGTAGTTTCTGCCAATTTTAAATAACAAATTCTGCACTTTCTACACTTAAGAAAAGCTATACATTGTAAAGTTGATAAGGTAATCTAAACGTATCTCACAACTGTGCAGTTTGTATGAAGACAAATTAATTGCTTTCATTCTGTTCTTTAAATTTCTTTCCTCTTCATCCATATAGATAATTATGGATATGGACAGTGACACAAATTGCAGTTGCTCTTGGAGCTGTCATAGACGATCTTGGTTGCCACCTGCAGTATATGATTTTTTAAAAATCTTTTTTCTGCAGTTCCTTTTCTAGTTGCTTTCATTTTTTGGTAATTGGGAATTGGGACTGTGGCTCTGGTTAGGAGAGTGACAATCCTATCTTTGGTTAGTAGTGTTCCAATATAACCTTCTACTGGTTTTGTATACTAAATTCCTATATGTGGTGAATGTATTAGGTTACCGTGGAGAGGAATGAACTGAAAGATGAGAACAATGCACTGCAAGCTGAAATATCCCAGCTTCAAACTGAGCTACAGGGGAGATCATTGTCTGTTAGCATGTGGAATAACAACACTAACTCGAGCTCTTTCACTCAACCACAGCCAACTGCCACTGTGCTTCCGATGCAGCAACAACCAGTCATTATTAGATCTGTGCAAACAAACCCGGTCCGGGAGCTTCAGCTCTTTCCAGTGGAAAGAATAAACACACCACCATCAACACCACCTGCACCACCTTCTCAGGTAACAAGACCACATGCTAGATACCCGGCTCCGCTGGACTTGTGGCCAGGTCAGTTCCTTTCTACTCTTCCACGGACCTCTCAGGAAGAAATATGTGGCAGCAGTAGCACAAGCAGCACCAGCAGCAAGGAGGGATCTGATAAAGTATGAGCCAGTAAGTAAGATTGAGACATGTACATCAGGGATTTGACAAAATTTTCTCACTTATCAATGGCTAAGTGAAGAATGCCATTTAAGCATTACGAGAATTCTTGCTGATGATGTTTCCAAGGGAAAAAGCTTGAGTTGGTGGGAAAGCGTTAGTTAGTTTTGAGAAACATATACATATTTTGTTGTGCATCAATGGATTAAGGTTTCTTCAATTTCTGATTCTTTAGTTTTCATTTCCCTAACCCAATTTTCTCCCCTTGTTCCATCAAGGAATTATTGATTTTGGTAGTATGATGTTGATCCCTGACAACCTGGTCCATTACCGACTAGATTTTCAAATGCTTGTCTCTCTAAACTAATCTTGCATTTATTATCTATTTTTCCTTGTATTGTGCCAATTATTCTACGCTGCCGTCCTATCCTTATCAGAAATTTTTTCGTGTGATGCACCTTTTACTTGCAACAGTTGTGATTAAATGGGAGGACAATAATTAGGGTTAGAGGAAATACTGTTTGTTTGATTACATGCAGACATTTACAGTCCCAAGTTTAAAAGCTAATCTATGATATCAATGGCTACAATTGAATGTTGGCAATGAAGTACTATATCAATGATTTCAGAAGGTGATTCCTGGGCAATGTGATACTTGTTTGTGAATTTTAAACGGGGAAAAATGGGAAAAACTTCCTCCCGAGGATCCAAACACTCGGGCTAGAAAATTATTGTATTAAATTTGTTTCATCTTACTATAGAAGCAGTTTGAATTCCTCAAATTCCATCAACGGATGCTTTGTTTTGTTTGAGCATTTTAGTGATGGGATAAAAGACTGGTAGGAATCATGCAAGATACCATCACTCGGATAAACATAAAGAGTGCCAAAAGCATCAACATTGTGCAAACCTAAATTTCTCAGATAAACACGGATGTGATATTATTTACCCTTTAGCAAATCAAAGAATCTAATAATTACATACGCATGCAATTCTTCTACTTCTTGTTTAGTAATTACCAGTGTCAGTGCGCATGCCTTTTAATATCTGAAGTTGTAGCCGCTTCACATCATCTCCTCTTCCCTGTGCCCCTGATAAAACAACCAATAGCAACTCAATCGCCCATAATTGTCGTGGGAAGAAGGCCTGGCACTTCCATTTCAATGAAGCTGCGGCCAGCTTCCTTCTTCTCCGTTGCATTATCCGCTCCTACGGATCCTAGTTGCTCGATATCTGCCCATCTATCTGCAGCGGCGTAGGCACTCGACAGAAGGATGGCGTCGCTCGGGTGTTCATCGCCCAAGGACACCAGACTTCTCTGCGCTACTTCTCCAAGCTCCACATTCCCATGGACCCTGCAGGCCGCAAGCAAAGCGCGCCAGGCCACAGCATCCCCTTCAAAGGGCATGCTCCTTATGAGCTCATGTGCTTTCTCCAGTATCCCCGCCCTACCGAAAAGATCGATCAAACATCCATAGTGTTCCATCTTCGGCGAGAGCCCGTATCTGTAAACCATTCTCTCGAAGCATTCCTTCGCTGCAGCTACCAGTCCCCCATGGCTACAAGCACTGAGGACTGACAAGAAGGTGACTTCGTTTGGCCTCGTTCCCTCATCTTCCATCCGATGAAAGAGCTGGAGAGCAGCCTCTGCCCTGCCGTGGACTCCAAGACCCGTGATCATGGCTGTCCACGCCTGGACGTCTCTGTCGACCATTCCATCGAACACCTTGATGGCCTCATCGAGGCACCCACTCTTGGAATACATATCGACCAAAGCCGTCCCCAGAACAGCATCCAACTCTAAACCCTCCTCCTTTATGTGCTCCAGGATGTGCCGGCCGACGACAACCGCTCCCGAGGAAGCACAGGCCGAGAGCAACCCCACGAATGTTGATGAATTCGGCTTGACTCCCTCATCCTTCATCCTCGCGAGTAAAGCGAAAGCTTCTTTGATGGCTCCAGATTTCACGTACCCATCCACCATGCAATTGTACAAGACCAGGTCTTTTCTCTTCCTGGCATCAAATACCATCGCTGCTGAATCCATGCATTTCGTTTTCGCATACATAGCTGCGACTGCAGTTGCCACGTTCAAGTCAGAATCGCAGCCGGATTTGATGCAGTAGCCGTGCAGTGCTTCACTTCCATGGTGAGACAAATCTACCGAGGCCGATAATGTGCTAACGATCGCAGCGGCATTAATCTGGGAGAAGCGAGCACGCATCTCGCAGAACAAGTCTACCACCTTTTGGGGCTCGGATATCTGAAGGTACCCACTCATCAGCGCGCTCCAAGAGACGGCGTCGTTCTCCTGGGGCATTTCATCGAACATCCGTCGGCCGTCGTCGGCCGCCCTCCCGCATCGGCAGTACAGATGAATCAGAGTGTTCCGGACGTTGACATAAAGCTGGAACCCCAGCTTAAGCACGAGGCAATGGAGCTGTTGTCCGGCTCGGAGGGCGAGGCCACGAGCACAGACCTTGAGGGTGGGGACGAAGGCGAACTGATCCAAGGCGACGCCGCTCGAGGAGCGCAGGGAGCTGAAGACGGAGAAGGCATCCGCCACGGCGGGGGTGCCGGCGAGGGAGAGGCTCCGGAGGAGGGCGGTATAGTGGAAGAGGCAGGGGGCGGGGACGCGGTCGAAGATGGAGCGGGCGTAGGGGGCGTCGGCGACGGCGGCGGCCCCGGCGATGAGCTTGCCGACGGGGAAGGGGAGTAGATCGAGGCCAACCTTGACCATTAGGGCGTGGGCTTGGCGGAGCTGCGGGGGTTGGAGGCGCGACGACCGGAGGAAGCGGGACAGCAGCGCCGGCCACCGTCGAGTCGAGTTGGTTTGCATGGCGAGCGACAGGTCCGCAGTTAGAAACATGGTTGCCCTGCGACACCATACGCCTGCGAGCTGCAAGCGTATCCTATTGTGTTCGTTCTACTCGTCAAACATCAATCAGGCCTCTGAACTGCTTCCCACTTTAGCCGCCAATAAACATTTGCCACGTGAGCTGCTTTCAACCTCCCACATTCATCACCTATTCTCCTAATAGGCGATGACTTGTTATATGGTAATATAACATTCATCATTCAAACGTTATATGATAATATATTAATATATCACTTTTTTGGGATAATTTTAATAGTAAGAGTTCCAAGTCAGGATTTGGACGTGAATTTGGATTCGGATACTTAACTAGTTCATCAATTTGAGATTTGAACACTTGGTGTAGCTGTTCTTAGGCTTTCAGATTTTAGGATTGGTTATTGGATTCATAATTGTTTCAATTCCTTTGCATCTATGTTTGGGTTCTTACTATCCCAAGTGGCGTGCTCTCTCCGTTCTACTTTGTTTTCTTTTGAGTGGACACTGACGCCGTTGATAGTGATACCAATTACGAAGGTTTAAAGCATATCCACAAGAGCGATAGATACACACGCTAGCTATTCATATGCAATCCATAAATAGCTATTCATATGCTCGGTCTGTCTTATTTGTTTTGATCAATTGTAAAACTGTAATTTGTCTGAAATCAATCTTATCAACTTTTTTTGAATCAATCTCTAAATAATAAAATCGATCTGATTAATATAATAATATACATATATATCTAACTTCTGTATCATGGAATATTTTTCAATTGTTTATTACTTCTAGATCTTCAATGATAATGATCTTCATATCAGCAATAGCAACATCTTCTGAATTTTTAATTATTGAAAATCTTTTTTATATATAGGGAGGTCAAATCACTTTTATGCTTTCGATGAAAACAACTTCATCTGCTTCAATAAAAATTAATATTATCTACATTAAATATAAATTTTGCTTGATCTCAAAATCTTAAATATTAGTAAGAATACTTTTGGAGGAATCTGCCACATCTGATGAAGTAACATTTTTATCTTCTTCTATTGAGATATCTTTATTGTCTTCTAACTTTATATCATGCAATGTTTTTTATTTATCTTCAAATAGTGTCAGAGAATATATACCTCTTTCATAAATATCTTCTAATACCAGCCAAGGTTCTTTTCCTATCTTAGCTCTAGAGATCTATCAAATAATACTTTTCATCAAGTACTGATTGAGAGATGAGCTTCAGTGTTTTTTTATCTTTTTCTCGATTAAAAATCAACTCTTCTTTCTATTCTTTTAAATCTTTCGATCCGAGAAAAGTTTTTATCATAATTTTCTATAGTGTCCGAGTCTCACACACATTAAATTACAACTAGAATGTTAATAGAAACATAAATTATATATATATATATATATATTCCTCACTTCATGATATGATTTGTAATGTCTATGCTTCATAAATATGATATATGATATGTTTATATTTTTGACTTTCAAGATTGAAATAATGCTTTCTAAAAATATCATTCTTTGTGGTCTATGAAGTTGTTAGTTAAGCATGCATAAGCATCAATGTTTATGCTAAATATAATGTAATAAGATAATATGCTAACCGACTTGAATATGAGGTGATTAACCTTTGAGGTAGATATTGTCTTGAGTTTTTATATAAGTTTTAAAATGTTAAGTCATACGATGTCATGAAGATATATTAATCTTAATTATTTTTTAAATTAAATATGTAAAGTTTATAGGACTAAACTTTCCATTTAGAGGGAAGAATGTTCTGTTTTTATCTTTCTGAGTATCTATTTCTAAATATAGATATTTCAAGGATTAAATTATATAAGGTTAAAGAAAAAGAAACAAAGGAAGGTTTTCTTCCCACCGGCTTGCAAGCACTCTTACAACCTCTGCCTTCCTCATGAGAAAAACAAAAGCTACATCAATGGTAGAGAAGGGAGAAGAGAGAAAAAGGAAAGGAAAGGAAAGAAGAGTAGGGAGAAAGGAGAGAGCGAGAGTGGCTATATCGATGGAAGAGAAGGGAGAAGGGATAAGAAGGAAAGGGAAGAAAAGAGAGAAAGGAGGGAAAGGAAGAAGGCTATGTCAGTAGAAGGGAAGGGAGAGGTTGAATCTATGAAAAATAAGGGAGAAAGGAGAGTACAAAAGGAAGAGGAGGCTACGATTGTGGGGGAGAAGGGAAGAATAAAGAAGAAGCGAAGAGAGGAAGAGAAGGGAGAAAGGAGAAGAGTAGAAGAGAAAGAGAAAGAGAAAGAGAAGGGAGTATATAATTTTAAAATTTGATGATAAATTATCGAAATAAGAGAATTCGGTATCGTGCCATAAAAAATATCATGTCGGAAATTGGACTTCAAGTTAGAGGATTGATCGACATACCAAAGATTGGACTTCGTATTATAACTTCGGGCATCATGATGGAAGGATTGGGTATTATGCCAGAAGATTGAATATCGTGAAAAAATTGATATGTCAATGGATCAGACAATATATCGAATAAAAGGATGATATGTCAGAGGTTCGGATGAAGTATTGGAAGATCGAATGACATGTTAAAATAGCATATAATTTGCTGAAAGCTTCACAAATATACTGGATATATAGTTGGACTGTTAAAGTATTGATTAAGATCTTTTTGGGTTAAATTGAGTTGGTATTGTGCTGAAATCATACCAACTTGTCAGTAAATCCATTAGGCTTGAACTAGGGCTGAATTGGACTTGAAGGTCAAATTGCTGACCTAAGGCAGGCTTAGGTGGTGGTACTATCAAGCCTAGATGGTAGTATCACTTGAGTCAATAGAAAAATATTGTTTATGCTTTTTCACTATTTTTGATGGTACTACTACCATACTGGTGGTAGTACCACCAAGGGCAATGGTAGTACTGTTAGAGCTAAGATTAACGGTCCAATTATAGAAGTAGTACCATCCAGTGTCAGTGATAGTACCGTCAGTACCTCAAAATTTTAAGGATTTAAATTTTGGCTTCATTTTAAGACTTTTGGGGCCTATAAATATCCTACTTAGGCTTGTTGATGGAGTACCTATTCCTCAATATAAAAGTATTACAAACTCTCTTTTAAAGTATTGTTTAAGTCCGTAAGTATAGAGGTGATTCTAAATTATAGAAGGTAAGAGATCATGTTAAAGAGTGAGTGTAGAGGTTCTCTCCTAAGCCCATTAAAAAGAGAAAAGTTATAACAAGGGTAGTTTGGTAGAACCCTAGCAGATTCTAAGCTTGAGAGTGATCACTATAGGGGATCAGCCTCCTTAGAACTCTATAGGGTTCTCTCCTCCCAATTGCTACTCAAAAGGTTGCTAAAAATATTCTTCTATTGATGATAAAAAGTGAAGGATTACATGACTATTTATAGACCTTCTAACCCCAACTTCTAATAAGACTCTTACTTCAAGACTTCTACTCCTAACCAACTATTATTTCAACTCCTAATGCAATTGTAAGTTCAATCTCCAATCGGGCCATCTATGGGTGGTCGATTGCTTTATTATTTCATAATCCTATTCTAAATTAATCCCCTCCTCAACCAACCCCCTCTTTAACTAGGATAAGGGGTGGTAAATTAGAATAATATGGATCTTACTATCATTTCAAATATCTTCCTCAACTAATCCTAACCTAGTCGGCCTCCTTACTTTTCTTAATAGGGGTTGGCTAGATAAGATTTACATGAATGTCCTTGGATTTTACATGATTGCTCTCTTTAATGAAACTAAATTAGGACTCCCCTAGCTAGAGTCCTAACGGACCTGCCCTCTTCAATTCAGCCTTGTCCTCGAGGGTGATGCTTCATGAATTCTGAAAATTTGACTTTTAAATCGTCATATTTTTCCCAAGTGGTCTCTTCTTTTGGAAGGTTCGCCCATAGTATTAGCACTTCAGTAGTAGGTCGTCATTATCGTGTCACGATCCTACAGTCAATAATGGCACTCGACTTAGTCTGGAGCTCTCCTTGGACAGTCATATTAGGTAGATGTCTTTAAACTGTCTCGTTTTATCCTGATTTGAACTTCAAGCATGACACATGGAAGACTGGATAGATTCAGAAGTTGACGGGTAAGTCCAATCTATATGCTACTGCCCCGATATGGTCCACAATCTGGTAGGGTCCATAGAACCAAGGTGAAAGCTTCATAGATGCTATGGTCTAGATCGATGTTTGCTTGTATGGCTGGAGCCGTAGAAATACCCAATCTCCCATGAAAAATTCTCCTTCGCCTTTGTGTTGATCATATTATTGTTTCATCCTTGCTTGAGCTGCCATGAGATTATCTTTTAATAGCTTCAATATTTTGTCTCTATCATGTAGTTCCCTGTCTACTTGTTCTACTTTAGAGGTGCCCAATACATATTTTAAGATTACAGGAGGAGGTCGACCATACATAGTCTCATAGGGTGTAATTTTTGTGGATGAATAATAAGTTGTATTATACCACCACTCGGCCCAAGAGAGTCACTTTGTCCACTCTTTTGGTCGGTCACTAGTGAAGTATCTGAGGTATGTCTCTAAACACTTATTCACTACTTCAGTTTGGCTATCGGTTTGTGGGTGATATACTGTGCTTATCTTCAATTTAGTGCCCTACATATGGAATAATCCTGTCTAGAATTTGCTCGTGAAGACTCTATCACGATCACTTACAATATCTCGGCATCCCATGTAATTTTACATTATTTTCCATAAAGATTCGGGCAATGCTGGAAGCAGTGTAGGGATTGTGAACTGCACAAAAGTGAGCATACTTTGTAAGGTGATCAACAAGAACAAGAATCATACCTATTCCTTGTGATGAGGGCAGCCCTTCAGTGAAGTTCATTGATATATCGGTCCATATCGAGTCCGGGATGGGTAGAGGTTGCAGCTTTCCGGGGCTTGCCACTGTTTCATATTTATGTCGTTAGCATACATCACATTGTGCCATAAATTTAGCAATAACTTTTTTCATCCATTCCCAATAAATTTTTTGCTTAATTCTCTTATAGGTTTTAAGAAACCTAGAATGCCCGACCGCAGGTGTTGAATGCATCTCTTGAAGGATGGTCTTTATGCAACTAGAATTTGGCGCAAGCACAATGCGTCTCTTATATCGTAGGTCTTTTGAGTCCCAACTATAATGAGCCACCAAACTTGGTTCTTCCTCCAATTTCTTTATGATCTTGCTGGTTCCTGGATCATTTTGCCATTCTCTCCTAATGTCCTCAAGGAAGTTGCTGGTCGGAGGTGAAATGGCTGAAAATTCAGCTTGCTCAGGGAAGTAGATTTGGGTCTTCAACTTTGCCTAGAAGAATCGAGAGACGATGATCATGCTAGCGGCTAAGAGGTAGGCTGCGCGGTTCATCAAATACATCTGAAAATTCAGTAAGCAAGGGAAGTAGATTTGGGTCTTCAACTTTGGTTGCCTCCCCCTTGGATTGTTGCTCTAGTTGTACCAAGAAGCTGCTGTATGTTTTGTGCGATACTTTCTCCATTCGCCATGTGCAAATCGTTGATATATCACTCCCCTGTTTGTTGCGCAGTACCACCTGTTTTCCCTGGTTGTAAAACTTCATAATTAATTCCAAAAAATTTCAGAAAACATCACATAATGTTGTCAGCTATTCGATGCCAAGCATGACCTCACAATCATCAAGAGGGATGAGGAAAAAATATACAAATTATCTCTTGATCCTGTAGCAGTAGTTTCACTCGCGGGCACCTGCGATCACACTTCAAAATTCGTCCGTCGACGAACTTAACATTTAACCTGTTGTAATCCTCAATAGGTAAAGCCATCCGAATAGCAACCTTGTTGTTCATAAAATTACTAGTGCTCTCGGTGTCAATAAGAACGGTGATCAGTTGTTAATTTAGAAGTCCTCCCACTTTCATCGTCTGCAGGTTTGCGTAGCCGGTAAGAGCATACATCATAGTATCAATTGATTGCTATTCTTTATCCGTGACATCTTTCTCATGCTCCTGGACCTCCTCCTCCATAACTTCAATGGGTTAAATAAGTAAGAGGTGCCCATTTTTGCAGCGATAGTCATGGCTCCACAGTTCGTCTCAATGCCAACAAAGACCCTTTGCGATCTATCGTGTAGTTATTCTTTTGTCAATTCTTTTGGCAGTGAAGGATGGCTAGGAATTGAAGGAGGTTTATAAGCCATGGGCCTAGGAGTGGTCCTCATTCTCCGAGCGTCTTGGTTGAGCCATTCCTCTTGTATTCGGGCGAAAGAAATTACAGCAGCCACGGTACGGGGTTGTCGCGCCTTAACCTCCCCTTTTATCTCTGGCTTGAGTCCTTCGATGAAGGTACCTAGCAATTGTTAGTCAGTCCAATCACAAGTAAGGTAGGATAGCTTCTCAAACTTGGTTTGGTATTCTTGAATTGTAGAGGTTTACCGGATTTTTGCAAGTTGGTCGTCGATATTTTCGTACTCCGTGGGTCCGAAGCGGTTCAGCAATGCGTTCTTAAATTGATTCCATGTTGGAGCCCCATGATTATATTTCAGCCAATTGTACCATTGAATAACATCTTCTTCAAGGTGGATGACATCAATTTCCACCATAGCATCATCCAACGTTCGGTAGTAGCAAAAATAATGTTCGACACACGAAATCTACCCCGCCGGGGCTCCTTCCCAACGTGGGAAGTCCACCCTCATGCATGGCTGAAGCATGTCCAAAGGTTGTCCCTCCTTCTCTAGAGGCCTCTCTGAACTCTCTCCTCACTGAGATTTGGTTGGACTCGGTGGTTGTCCAATTTTGAACTCCACGAACAAAGCATGCAGTTTGTCCTTCAAGCACGATTCGAGCCACGATTCAAGCCGAGATTCCAATGCTTCAAACTTGGCATCAATTGGATCTTGGGAAGGCATGGCATATGCCTATAGATCAGATATTTCCTTGTCTTTTTTCTATTGATGGGTCAATGGCATGGGTGGTGGAAGATTCGGACAATCGGTTGGTGATAGAAGGGTTCTGCTGCAATGGGTTTCTGTTTTGGGCTGCAGTTTTTGGGGGTGTTAGGGTTATGAAAATAGGTTATGACAACTGCATCTTAAGGCTAGAGGGATGCTCTAAAGATTTCTTGGGTGGTGGTAGCAAGATGGTTGGGTTTCGGTGGGTTAAAAGAAGAAAGAAAGACAAAGGTGCAGTAGCAGATTTTTCATCGAAAAAATTCTAACTGTGAAGACATAATTTTTTTCTAGAAATTCCAATTGAAAATTCAAGTGAAACTTAAAGGGCATCTACTGGTAAAGAAGAGGTAATACTGACAAAAATTTTATGGAAAGAAATATCAGCAATAGGTTCGATAAAATCAAAGATTACGAAGAAGTATGACAATAGATTTTTATATCTAAACTACAGCAGTTTGGACATAAAAGATGAGCAGGTTATCTTGATGATTTTTTGACAAAATGAAAGGGAGATCCTAGGATAGAAAGTTATAAAGCTGTGGTAGAAATTTCGTAAAAATTTGATCAGTAAAAACACAGCAGCAAATCAAATAGTAATGGGTGTGCGGTTGGAATTCTGCGGCATAACTTTCGTCATAAAGATAGAAACTTTATGACAAAAAGTTTATGCAGCAAATATGAATGAATTTTTTTTGTATTTTTTGAATAGGGATAACTAAATTATAGCAACAGTAAGGTAGGAAACCAGCACCTATTGCAATTCACGGGGAGATCAAAGGATGATCTACGGTAGTAGAGATGATGATGAAATTTGGTGACGATCTTCAAGCAATTATGGGAATTGCTTTGGATGACTTTGGGGGTCTCATGGATGGCTGTGGAAGGGCAACGAGACACCAAAAATACTGCTATGATACCAAGTGGTATAACCCTAGCGGATTCTAAGCTTAGGGGTAATCACTATAGGAGATTGGTCTCCTTGGAACTCGATAGGGGTTCCCTCCTCCAAATTGCTGCTCAAAGGCTGTAGAAAATACTCTTCTATTGATGATAAAAATTGGAGGTTTATATGGCTATTTATAGACCTTCTAACCCCAACTTCTAATAGGACTCCTACTTCAAGACTTCTACTCCTAACCAACTCCTAAAGTAACTCCTAATGCAACTCTAAGTCCAACCTCCAACCGGCCCATCTAAGGGTAGCCGGTTGCTTTATTATTTCCTAATCATATTCTAACTTAATCCCCTCCTCAACCAATTCCCTATTTAACCAGGATAAGAGATGATTAATTAGGGTAACATGCATCTTACTCTCCCTTCAAATATCTTCCTCAACTAATCCTAACTTAGTCGGCCTCTTTACTTTTCTTAATAGGGGTTAGCTAGATAGGATTTACATGAATGCTCTCAGATTTTATATGATTATCCTTTTTAATGAAACTAAATTAGGACTCCCCTAGCTAGAGTCATAACATAGTTAATCTTTACTCATTCGAAAGAAGATTGGTAGTGAAAGCTGGTAGCCTCAAGAGAAGAGAAATTGGGAGTGGACGTAGGTCGGATAGATCAAACCACTATAAATTATTTTGCATTTCTTCTCTGACTTTTGATTTGTTACTACTGACTCATTTACTTTACTTGTAACCCTTACTCACATTTTTGGTTAATCATATTTTTGATACCTATATACTGATCAAATTTTAAAATCGATTAAAATTTACTATAGCACTAATTCGTCTCCTCCCCCCCGGTGCAATTACGATCCTAACAATTTATATCAAAGCCCGTTTTTCTTAGTTGGATTAACACCAAGAGAGATCTAATAGATTTTTCAAATAATCAAGAGGGTCACTCCATTAGTCATCCTCCTATGTTCAATAGGACAGACTCCACCTATTAAATGAGATTTTTTCTACTTCATATGGATTTTAATTTATGGAATGTTATCGAGTTTGGTTTTCAAAAATCTTCTAAACTGATAGATGAATAAAATAATTTTTAAAAGAGAATATTTTCTTTAAATGCTAAAGCTATTAATGTTTTATTTTGTACTTTAAATAAAAATAAGTTTAATTGACTTTCTACTTGTGACACCGCTAATGATATTTGACACACACTTGAAGTTACTCATGAAGGCATAAATATAGTAAAGAATATAAAATTAATCATTTGGTTCACAGCTATAAATTATTTAAATTGAAGCCAAGCGAATCCATTAATAACATGTACACTTATTTTACGGATGTTGTCAATAGTTTAAAAACTCTTGTAAAAATTATACTATTCTTGAATTGGTGAGTAAGAATTTAAGGTCTCTTCCTAAAAGTTGAGATCCAAAAGTAATAATAATCTAGTAAGCTAAAGACTTGAACAACTTTCCTTTTGAAGAACTCATAGAATCTTTAATAACCTATTAAATGACCTATAAAACATATGATGAAGAAGAGAAAAACCTTCTAAAGAAAAGGAAATATAGTACCCTTAAATCCGAAGAAAACTACTCGAGCGAAAACTCAAATAGTGATGATGATGACATGACACTCCTTATAAGAAGATTCAAAAAGTTCATAAGGAGAAAAAAGATAAATCTTGTAAGATGAGAAGGTAACAATAAAATCCAAGAAAGATACAGTCATATGTTATGAGTGCAAAAAATCAGGATACTTAAAAAATGAGCATTCATAACTAAAAACAAAGTCCTTAACCCAAAAGAAGAAGAAAATACTCAAAACAACATAGAATGAATCAAATGAGTTAGAAGTAGAACAATAAATCAATGAAGAAAAAGTGACAAACTATGCCTTAATGGCCTTCAACTATGAGGTATTTGACTCTTCCAAAACATCTTTATCATATGATGAATTACTTGAAGTATTTCATAATTTATATGATGAACTTACAAATATTGGTAAAAAATATAATATGCTAAAAACATCATGTCTCTCTTACTAATAAATTTGATGCATTAAAAAATAAGTATGACAAGTATATGTCAACATTTAAAACTAAAAATAAAGAGTTAGAATCATTTAAAAAAATATATATATTATTGCAATAAATGTTAGAAAAAAATAAATTTAAAAACAAGCCATTGGATATAATTCTTACTAATGAAGGTTGTATTATTAAGAAAAGAATGAATTGGCTTCATGAGTAATAACACTCATCAAAGGCTGACAAAATTTGTAAAAGAACTCACACTACATGTTCCTCTTAAAGTTAAATATAATTTTTATAAAAACATAGTCACTATGCTGACACATGCTCTCTTAAAAAAATATAGTTATCATAACGTAAGTGATTTGATGCCAAAAGTCAAGAAATATAGATATAACTATAAAGGATCCAAAGTTAAATGAGTATATAAAGAAAACTCCTCTTTCTTGTAGGTATGTCTCCAAACAAGTGCTAGGAGCAGAAGATAATATTTTGATAGTGGATGCTTAAAGTATATGATGGATGATTCAACACACTTCTCAAAGCTCATTAGCCAAGACAATGATATGTTACCTTTGGAGCATTGGAAATATTGATAACAAATCAAATCTCTTGATTGGAGATGTATCTTTGGTAGATGATTTGAAACATAACTTAATAAACATTAGTCAACTTTGTGATAAGGGATATAATGTTAAATTTGAATCTCATGCTTACATTATAGAAATACCAAATAAGAATAAATCTATGATTGCTTTAAGAAGTGATAATGTTTATACTATTGATCTTGGTGATTTTTTATGATAAAACTTACTTTTCAATTTTGAATGATGATAGGTGGCTTTCGCATAGGAGACTAGGATATGCTAGTATTAAATTAATATCATAAATTGAAACTAAAGAATGTGTAAGAGAAATGCCTAAAATTAAATTTACTAAAGATAAAATTTCTGATGTATACTAATTAGGAAAAAAAAATGAAGAGTAGCTTCAAACCAAAAAACCAAGTTAGTACCTTTAGACCATTACAACTAATTCACATAAATTTATTTGGGCTTATTGATATCATGCCTAGGAGGCAATATATACGCTTTTATAATTATTGATAATTCTAGTAGATATATTTGGACATACTTCTTGGCACATAAAAATGATTATCTTAAATATTTAATCAAATTTTATAAACAAGTTTAAATTGAAAAAGGTGTTATGATTTCTTTTATTTGTGGTGATGGTAGTGAAATTTAAAAAATATGATTTTAAAAATTTTGTGATTTGAATGAGTATGACCATAATTTCTTCACTCAAATAAATCCATAATAAAATGAAGTTGTTGAAAGAAAGAATATGAGCTTATAAGATATATCAAGGACTATCCTTAATGAACATGTCGTATCCAAATACATTTGAGCCAAAGCCATTAACAGAATATGCTATATTATAAATAGGATTCTTATAAGATGTCATATATCTAATTCTCTTTATGAAATATAGAATAATAAAAGACTCAACATATCATATTTTGAAGCTTTTAGATGTAAATGTTTTATTTTAAATGAAAATGATGCCTTAGAAAAACTTGATGCAAAATCCAATGAAGATATTTTTCATGGATATTCCTTTATCTCTAAAGCTTATCGAGTTTTTAATAAGAGATCCTTGGTTATGAAGGAATCTATTTATGTTATTTTTAATAAATCTCTCGAAGTTAAAAAAATAATTTTGATGATGATTTTAAATTTGATATATTGAATCAGAATGAGAATTCTCCTCCCCAAGCAATTTGGATACATCTACTTCTAAAGAAACCTTATCCAAGGAATGAAAGTATGTAGAAATATATCTTAAGGAGCTGATTATTGGAGATACATCAAAATGTATTTAAATTTATTCTTTGTTAAAAATATTTATACAAATGTTATATTTTTATTTTAAATTGAGCCAAAATGTGTTGATAATGCTCTTAAAGATGACTCATAAGTCTTAGCATTGTATAAATAGTTAAATCAATTTTTAAAAAAATTAAGTTTGGATGCATGTTCTTAGACCTAGTAATTATCTCGTGATTGATACTAAATGAGTGTTTAGGAATAAATTGTGGTTCGGAACAAGACTAGATTAGTGGTTAATAGTTTCAATCAAGAAAAATATATAAATTGTGAAGAAACCTTCACTCCTACGGCTAGACTCAAAGTCATAAGGATACTCCTTTCCTATGCATATTTTAAAGATTTTAAATTATTTCAAATGGATGTCAAATGTATTTTTCTTAATGATTTTATTTTTGAAAAGAATTTTGTTGAGCAATCACTCAGATTTGAAATTGATTTTTTTCTAAATCATATGTATAAATTATCTAAGGTTTTTAAGCAAGCTCCTAGGGCTTGGTATAAGAGACTTAGTTCCTTTTTTATTCAAAATAATTTTTCAAATTGGAAAGATTGACATCATATTATTTATTAAAATATTTGTTTATTATTTATATTTATATTGATGATATTATTTTTTGTTCTATAAATGAATCTCTGTATAAATTGTTTGCCATGAGCCAAGAGTTTAAAATGAGTTTGATGGGTGAAAAAATATTTTTTATGATTATAAATTAAGTAAATAAACAATCATATTTTTTTTAGTCAAATCAAGTATACTTTGTTCTATTAAAATGGTTTCATATGGATAGTGATAAATAATGCTATTAACACACCACTGGGCATGTCTACTAGATTAGATATGGATAATGAGGAAGAATGTTTTGATTAAAATACTTATAAAGGTACAATAAGTAGTTTATTATACCTTACTATAACTAGACAAGATATAATGTTTAGGATTGGGCTTTGTGCAAGATCCTAGTCCAATCCTATACGATCTCATTATAATGCAGTTAAAAAAAATTAGATACTTAAAAGAAACTCTTAATTTGAGATTATGATATCCTAAATTTAAAAATTTTAATTTGATTGCTTATGTTGATACTAATTTTGTAAGATGTAGAATGAATAGAAAAAGTACATTTGAAACTTGTCCTAGGTCATACGCTTATTTCTTAGTTTTTGAAGAAGCAAAAACTCTATCACATTATCTACGATAGATACATCCTGTGCGTAAGTAATTTTTATGATGAATACTTTAAAATATTATGGACCTCTAAGAAAAAACATCATAATAAAATGTGATATTACTAGTGTAATTTGTTTAACAAAGAATTCTATTCAACACTTTAGGACTAACGACATTGATATTAGACATCATTTTATTAGGGATCATATTAGCAATCATGATATATCTTTAGATTTTATTAATAAGAAACATTAGTTAGTAGATAGTTTTAATAAACCACTATATGAGGAATAATTTGATTTAATTAAAAGAGAATTAGGCATGTTAAATATTTAAAATGTATGATTACATACTTTTTGCTATTTGTTCTCATATAATCCTTTTCTTTTGCTAATTACTAAAGAAGATTTATCCAAATGAATCATGATTTTTCACTTGACTTCTCGTGTTCATAATTTGATATTTCTTTTGTATGAATTAAGACCTTTTATTATTTGTTCTCCTATAAATATTTCTTTTTGCTAATGACTAAGGAGGAGATTTATCCAAATGAATCATAATTTTTTGATATTCTAACTTCAGATTTATTCTGTGTGACTCTTTTGTATTCATAAGTTATATACTTTATTTTGTTGATGACAAAGGAGAAGAAATAACTCATATTTGTGTTGATAACAAAATGGGAGAAGTAGCAGCTCATACTTATCTTATATATTAAACAAGGAGACTCATGATGCTTTTATAAATTTTTATTAGCAATGACTCATGCCCAACTTTTATTAATTATGTTTTGAAATTTAAAACTAGATTGAATATTTGGCTTGCAATGATAATATTAAGATTGAATTTATTGCAACTTAAATTTAAGAGTACCAATGAAAAAGTATTATTTTGAATTTAAGTTCATCACATTTTCAAGATAGCATATAGATAAGGGGAGTCTTGTTAAGACCTTGTCATCAATTGACCTCTCGGTGTCCATAAGTTGAATTTATCTTCGATGATACAATATTGAGATCCTTCATGTGCAATGATATCAAAGTAATTTTTTATTTTTTACACAATTAGAACATTGATATAAAGGGGGAGAAGTAGTATCATGATACTATCATATCACTCTATTCTTTTTGATACTGACAAAGGTGGAGAAATAGTAACTCATGTTTTTTTATTAACAAAATGGGAGAAGTATACGTTTTGTTAACCAAAGGGTAGAAGTGGTGACTCATGCATGAATAGGTAGAATCATGATGTTTAACTTATGATTTTTTGTTATGCAAATGGTTCACTTATAGTTATATTTTGATTGATATTACACATTGAAAATTGTTGAATTTAAAACTTGAAATGATTATGATTCTTGAAACTTGATTGAACATTGATTTTTGGGCTTCGATAATTGAATCATAATATCGATAAGATCAATTTTTTTCCACTTAAATTCAGTATATATATTTAAATGGATATATGATCATTTGAGTTTAAGTTTATCATAATATTTTAAAATGATAAATGGATAAGGGAGTCATGTTAAAACCCATGATCAATTAGTTGTCATTATCAAAAAGGGAGAGATTGTTGAATCCTGAATTTTGATGATGAAATCAATTGATGAGTTTATGGAATAGTATACTTTTTGGGATAAGTAACGTAGAAAATACTTCGATCACAAACTCAAACCATAAAAGGATAAATTATCAAGGTAAGAGAATCAAACATTATGCCGGAAAAAGTATCATGTTGAAAATTAGACGTTAAGCTAGAGGATTGGTCAGCGTGTCAAAGATTAGACTTCATACTATAAGTTCGAGCATCGTGCCGGAAGGATCAGGTTTTATGCCAAAAAGATTGAATATCGTGAGAAAGTTGACATGTTGATATATCAAACAATATACTGAAGAAAAGGATGATGTGTCAGAGGTTCGGACGAAATGCCGAAAGATCAGACGACATGCCGAACTGATGTACATATCGAAAGCTTTGTAATTGTATTGGATATATAGTTGGATTGTTAAAGTCTTGATCGAGGTCTTTTTAGATCAAATTGAATTGGTATTGGGTCGAAACCATGCAAACATTTTAAGAAAGCCATTGAGCTTAAAATAGAGCTGAATTAGCCCTATTAGAAGGCCAAATTAGTGGCCTAAATATGGCCTAGGTGGTGGTACTGCTAGGCTTAAGCGATAGTATCGCTTGAGTCAATCAAAAAGTACTATTTATACTTTTTTGATATGTAATACCACCTAGGCTAGTAGTAGTACCACTAGAGCCATGATTTGTTGCCCTGTTAAGTGGTAGTATCACTAGTACCCCAAAATTTCAGGGATTTAAATTTTTAGCTTCATTCATAAAGCCTTTTGGGATCTTTAAATACCCCACTCAAGTTTGATTGATGGAGTATCTATTCCTGAGCACAATTGATCATTGTTTAAGTATTTTTCTCATTCTTGAGTTTAGAGGTAATTTTAAATTATAGGAGGTGAGAGATCTTATAAAAGAGTGAGTTTCCCCTAAGCCTATTAAAAGGAGAAAAATTGTAATAATGGTAGTTGATCTTCACTCATTGGAAAGAAGATCAGTAGTGAAACCCAGTAACCACAAGGGAAGAGGAATTGAAAGTAGACATAGTTTGGAAAGACCTAACCACTATAATTTGATTTGCATTACTTCTCTTGTTTTTAATTTATTGTTGCTTACTCATTTACTTTATTCACAACCCTTACTCGTATTTTTAGTTAATCACATTTACGAAATAGATTTATATATCAAACCTTAGAATCGATTAAAATTAATATAGCACTAATTCACCCCTCCTCTTAGTGCCATTACGATCCTAACAATTGGTACTAGAGCCAAATTCTCTTAGTTGGATTAACTCTCAAAAGAGATCTAATGACTTTTTTCAAGTAATCAAGAGGGTCACTCCATCAGTCATTCTCCTATGTTCAATTGGATGAAATATATATACCTATTGGAAAACTAGAGTAAGAAATTTTCTATTTTCTATGGGTTTTGATTTATGAAATGTCATCAAGTTTGATTTTCAAAAATGTTTTAAACTGATGGATGAATAGAATAATTTTGAAAAATAAATATTTTCTTTAAATGCTAACATTATCAATGTTTAATTTTTTGCTTTCGATAAAAATGAGTTCAATCTAGTTTCTTATTGTGACACTGCACATATATTTGACACACACTTGAAGTTACTTAGGAAGACACAAATAGAGTAAGATAATCTAAAGTTAATCTTTTGGTTCACAAGTATATATTATTTATAATAAAGCCAAGTGAATCAATTAGTGATATATACACCTGTTTTACGGATGTCGTTAATGGTTTAAAAGCTTTTGGGCGAAAATTATACTAATCTTGAAACCATAAGTAAAATTTTAAGGTCTCTTCCTAAAAGTTGAGATCTAAAGATAACGGCAATCTAAGAAGCTAAAGACTTGAATAACTTTCCTCTTAGAGAACTCATAGGATGTTTAATGATCTATGAAATAACTTGTAAGCACATGATGAAGAAGATGAAAACCTTCTAAAGAAAATGAAAGATATTACCCTTAAATTTAAAGAAGACTACTTGAGCAAAAGCTCAAGTAATGATGATAATGAAATGACACTCCTTATAAGAAGATCCAAAAAATTTATAAGAAGAAATAAGACAAATCTTGCAAGATGAGAAGGTAAGAATAAAAGTGAGCTTAAGAAAAATGATGTCATATGCTATGAGTGTATAAATCCAAGACACTTTAAAAATGATTGTTAGTAACTTAAAGAAAAAGTTATCAACCAAAAATGAAGAAGAAAGCACTCAAAACAATGTGGGATGAATCAAATGAGTCAGAAGTTGAATAACAAATCAATGAAGAATAAGTGATAAATTATGCCTTAATGACTTTCAATGATAATATATTTGACTTTCTAGAAACATCTTTATCATATGATGAATTACTTAAAGCATTTCATGATTTATATGATGGACTTAAAAAGATTAATAAAAATATAATTTTTTAAAAAAGGATCATGTCTCTCTCGCCAATGAATTTAATGTATTGAAAAATAAGTATGATAATGGTATGTCAACATTTTTGACTTCATGCATTAAATGTGAAGATTTAGAATCATCTAGTGTTAAACTTAAAACTGAGTTAGTTCAAAAATCACTTGCATGCCTTGAAAAATACAAAGAATAGCTTACTTGTCATGAATAAAAACTAAAATATTACTTAAAGGAGTCTATTAATAGTAATGATGTAATAGAATCACTTAAAAAGGATAACTTGTTACTACGACAAACATTAGAGAATTTTAAAATTGGAAACAAGTCACTTAATATGATTATTGATAAACAAGGTCGGGATTTAAAAAGGAAGGTATTAATTTCACAAGAAATAACACACATCTAAAGCTAACTAAATTTGTAAAAGGACCCAAACTACATATTCCTCCTAAAGTTAGATGTATTTTTTGTGAAAAGTTTAGCCACTTTGCCTACACATGCTCTCTTAAAAAATATTGTCATCATAAATTAACCATGAAGGTAAATCTAATAGGATCCAAAGTTCAATAGATACCTAAAATAAATATCTCTTTCTTGTAGGTAAGTCTCCAAAGCAGAAGAATCGGATATTATGTCAGGAAAAGTATCATGTCAAAAATTAGACGTCGAACTAGAGGATTAGTTGATGTGCTAAAGATTAGACTTAATAATGTAAGTTTGAGCATTATATCGTAAGGATCGAGTATTACACTAAAAGATTGGATGTCTTAGGAAAGTTAATATGTCGATAGATCAAGTGATATATCGAAGGAAATGACGATGTGTCATAGGTTCGGACATGTTAGGATCGAGTTGGCACTAAAAGGGGAGCGGGGGGGGGGGAGTGAATTAGTGCAAGTGTTAAAAGAAAAACTCGGTTTAAAAAATTTCACTTAAAGTAAAATGAAAATAAAAAGTGTTTTTGGTTGGAATTCGCTAAGAGCAAATTAGAGAATGATTTAAAACTGAATGGAGAAGCTCGAGCTTTTCTTAAAACTAGTTATAAGCTACTAAAGTTAAGATCAAATTGAAAGAAGGACAATGAAGATATGCTCATAGTATTTTATAGTGGTTTGGTCAAAATTTTGACCTACATCCACTCCTAATCCCTCTTCACTCGAGGCCAACCGGTATCCACTATCGATCTTCTTTTATGGGCAAAGATCAAACACCCCTTTGCACATCTTTTTCCTTTTCACAGACTCAGGAGAATACCCTTTGCACTCTCATTTTCTCAAGCTCAGGAGATTAACCTTTACAACTCAATCAACCCTTTCCTTAAACTCACTTTCCACTTGAAAGATAAAGAGAAGCTCTCCATCAATTTTTATAGTATTTACCTAAGTATTTTTCCTACTTTCTTAGCACTTTTCTTGCTTTACCATGTAATAATACCTGGGGTATTTATAAACCCCAATTGGTTTCAAACATTAGAGCCAAAATTCAACCTTTCTCTGAAAAATTATGGCAAAGGTAGTACAACCATCGGCACCGACGATACTACTGTCAAAAGCTGTCTAAAAACTTAAGCGGTGATGGTACCACCATCACCTGGGCGGTGCCACCATCGCCTAGGTGGTACCACCACCTAGAATCTTGAGAAAAGTACTTTCAGTACTTTTCATACCTTGAACTATACCTTTCTCTGACTTGGCTGCACCTCCTTTCAGGTCATCAAACTGAGCTCTATCATGAGCTCAAATCAAACCCAAATTGGACCCCGTTGGCTCCTAATTGAGTTAGTATGATTTCTCCAAAACTAACTCAAATTAGGATTCTAATCAAGATGCTAACTAAGACACTTAAGACAAACAATTACAACATGCAATCTTTGTTGTTGGGCATGTTAATCGATCTTTCGAGAAACTCCCGACATCCTTCTGGCAAACCCCTAATGAGCTCCTGATCTCCTATCGGTAAACTCCTAGTAAACCTCCAGCAAACTCCCAGCGAGCTCCCGACCATCTATCGGTGAACTCCCGATAACCTTTGGTGAATCCCCGGTGAGCTCCCACGGCATCATTCGAACCCTGGCCCGATGCCCGATCTTGGCTCTAGCCCAACAACAGATTCTTTCTTAATTGTTTTATCTATTTTCAGTTGTAGTTAATCCTGTATCAATTATCTCTAACATATATATTAGATTATAAACACACCAATTGGTTTCATTATCAAAATATGAGATTCAACAATCTCTCCCTTTTTTATGATGACAACCAATTGATGATGGAGTTAACCTTAACTCCCTTTATCTATATGTTATATTTGAAATAGGGCAAACTTGAATTCAAAAGAAACAATCACCTTTGAATTCAAGATAGCATTTTGACCGTATTGACTAAACATTGAAATTTTAATAATTTAACCATTCATCACCATAATACCATACATGATAAATTTTTTAATAATGAACATTCATCTTTTTGGTATCACATGACAAAATTTTAAACAAAATATATTTCACATGATAAACATTTCAAGCATCATCAATATACCATTTCTCTCCCTTTGTCATTAACAAAAAAGAGAAATGTTTAACTCATATTTGAACATTTATCATAAATATTCATCATTTATCATCAATATACCTTTTCTCTCCCTTTCTCATCAACAAAAAGGAGAAATGTTCAACATACCATTTCTAAACAAATGTTTATCACATGATAAAAATTTCAAACAAAACACTTAACATATGTCATCAATCATGACATTTCTCCCCCTTTGTTATCAACAAAAATGAGAAATATTTACTATATATTTGAATATTTATCATAAATATTCATCATATATCATCGTACCATCTTTCCCCCTTTGTAAAATAGGAAGAAGAAAAAGAGAAATTTATTCATTAGAAGAAGAAGAAGAAGAAAAAGAAAAAGAAGAAGAAGAAAAAGAAGAGAGGAGTCAATCAAGTATACCCAAGAGTCTAAGTATCAAGGATCAAAGATCAAATATCCCCAGAAATCCAAGAATCAAATATCAAGAGGAGGGATTGATTTGTAAGCATTGCATCAAGGATCAAGTAGAAAAAAATTTCTTGAATCCAAGATTCAACATATTTTTTCTTAAGAGGGAGGATTCGAAAGAGAGCTCATGAATCCAAAAATCAAATATTAAGAGGGAGGATTCAAAAGAGAGCTCATGATTCATATATCAAGCCTCACAAAAAGTTCTTGAATCATATTTTTTCTTTTGTAAATTTCAAGAGGAAAGAATGATATAAAATCATCTTGAAAGATCAAAATTATTTAATATTTTATATTTTGATATAAAAAATATTTTATATTTTTATATAAAATGATATAAAACATTTCTACTTGTAAGTTTCAAGAGGAAAGAATTATCTCGTGTATTCGTAAGATTAATCTAAATTCCAAGAAGAAACTCATTTTGCAAGAATGAGAAATTAAAAAAATATGGTAGTAACTCATGCATTTGGAAATTTTAAAAACATCCAAAGTAAATTTCAAGAAGAAGCTTATTTTGCAAGCAATCTGAAAAATATGAGAGCAACTCCTGCATTCGAAAGATTTAACATTCCTAATTTTCTTCTAATCAAATGGTTCTTTATTTAGTGATTTTGTTGTAAGATAACAATTTTCTCTCCCTTTATTATTGTAAAAAAGAAAGGTACAAAATATTTTCTTTTAAATCAATGAACTAATTACAACCATAAGTACAAAGAGATTATATGATGAAAATCATATTATTAAAGATATAATATAAAAGATCAATTCGCAAGTATGAAAAGATATGATTTATTTTAACAAATCTCCCCTTTTTAGTAAATAATGAAAACAATAGTTATAGGAGATCAAATAAGAAAATAATCTTAATTCATATAAGAGAGATCTAAAAAAAATATGATTCATTTAGCTTTTTTTAATAAAACATAAGAATCAAAGCAAACGATCTTGATTTATATAAAAATCTCAAGTTATACTTTTCAAGATTATAACTCTCTTTTTTAGTAAATGTTTAAAGGAAAAAATCATAGAGGTTGAAGATTTTGTTTCCATAAGAGATACCTCAAGTCAAGAAGTCAAGGGAAAGTTCATGATTCAGCTGAAAGAAAATTTTATTTAAATTTTAAATCATCAAAATAACTTTTGTAGTTTTAGAGATTCAACAAAAATGGTATATATAGGTTCATCACTTTATCTCTTTTTGAAAACTTGATTGAGAAATTTTCAAAGAAGAAAAAACTTCTCTTTTTAGTTATTTTAATTTATGTGATTTATTTCTTACAAGAATTCCTTTATCATTTATGCCAAATCTACACATTATTGCTTAAAACAAAAACCATGTTTCATTTCAAAAGAAATCATCAAGATCATTAATAAAATATCTTCAAACAAAAGATTCGATTTAACGATAATATATGTTCATTTTTATATGAGTCAAACTCTCTACACTTAGTGCAAGGAGTTAACATGCAATTGTCATTCTCATTTAAAAAAAAATTAATTTTTCAAAAACACTAGGAAGAGAAGAATGATTTTTTTTTATTTCAAGCCTCAATTTAAGAGCAATCAAATATTTAATCATACCACCCATCTAATATTCAAATCAATCATTTAATAACAATCTATACAACATACAACCTATTTCAAGTCAACCCATCAACAAAACATTCAAATTAATCATTCAATATATAATTTAATAATTTTTAACCTAATATTCAAACTATCAATCCTATCTAAAGTCAAATACTTTTAATGAAAGTGCAAACTTTACTTCTGTTTTGAGATGGCAAGTCAACAATTTTTTTGTCCTTATACATTAATGAGTCAATCATTTTTTTAAAAATAATTTATTTGAAAACATATCCAAAATCATCATAAAAAATGCTTTTCGAGAAATTTCAATGAAGGCAACATAGATAGTTTTCCATTAAAAATAACTAAGGTTCTCTAGTTCATTTTTCTACTAACATGCTTTAGTTATGCATCATCAAAAAATAATCAAAATTAGTTATATAACCATGAACCATTTTTAATAAAAAGATTTGTTATAATCAAAATAAAGACAATTAAGTTTCAATCATCTTGATATAAATAATTTTTTCTTATTTTTTGTTGCTTTGGTTAGTGAGCTTGAAAAGTGTGTTAGATCTCAAATCATGTATCTTGAGCATCCACTATCAAGATACCATTTTATGCTCATAGCCTTTGAGGAGTATATGGTAGTGACTTGAGTTGTTGTATATCACATGATAAAAGGTAGGTTTTTAAGGCTTAATAGTCACCTCCTCCATTAGAGTAAACTATTTTAATGATACACTAAAGGATATTTTTGATTAACTTTCTAAAGTGGGTAAAGATTGCAATGACTTTAGATTTATGTGTAAGAGGGTAAAATCATGTATACTTAGTAATCTATAAAAATGACATAAAATCTAAAATTGTCAAAAGAAGCGGTTAGGATAGGGCCCCAGACATCGGTATAGATAATTTCAAATGGTTTGAAGCAAGATATGAAGATATTCTGAAAGATAGTCTACGACTTTTATTACTAAGGCAAGCATCGCAATGAGTTGTAACTCCATTTGATTTGGAAGTTGGAAGAGAATCAAGAAAATATAATTGTTGTTGAATAGAGGGTGATAGATGACTAAGACGACAATGCCACATATTGACTAAAGCAACCACTGAAGTAAAAACAATTGGATAGGCGGTTTATAAAGTTGATGGCCACTTGTAAATGTTATCTTTATTCTAGCCTTAGACCAAGGATGCCCTAGTGCTCAAATCCTTTGCAAGAAACGAGCCAAGAAAAAAATTCAATAAAGGTGTTATTTTGTTTACAAAATTGAGAAATAAAAATAAGATTCATTTTAATGTGCGGTGCACATAAAATATCATCGAGTATAAAAGTGGTGGTGTGTAAATTAAGTATTGTGGAACTAGTGTGAGTAATAGGAATTTTGTTATCATCACCAATGATGATGTCTTTATTATCTCCATAGTCATTGTGGATGAATAATTTATGTAGATCTAAAGCAATATGATGAGAAGCACTAGAGTCAATAATCCAGTTATTTGGATTAATCATAATATTTACTTGAGGCCAATTGGGTGTAGTAGTAGACTTGGGTCGAGGTCGATAAACTTTTGTTGAGTGTCCAATTTTATCACAGAATTGACAGACAACTTTTGTTGATTATTATAATTGGGATGCTCGAGCTGTTGATAGTTCTATTTAATTTTTGAAGTATCTCCTAGTTATTTGGATTAAAGTTGCCACTATGATTGAAATATTGATAGTGTAATGGAGGATGATAGCTATATGTGTTACCCATGTGTCCAGGAGGCATCTTATCTAGTCTTTTAAAGTCCTTGTTGCTTCGGTTATTCTTTCTTTTAGATTTTTGACTGGCTTGAGTTGTGATGGTTAGTCCTATCATCCTCTCTTCTCTTTTTAAATATGTTTCATAATCAATTAACTCGTAATATAGTTCTTTAAAAGACATCGGTGGGTCCATCGATCCACCGTGTTGATCGATTTCGTCCTCTTCTTCTCCAATTTGCCCGTCGATTTCATAGGGCATCCTCTCTTCTCTCTCTCTCTCTCTCTCTCTCTCTCTCTCTCTTCATCATGATACAGTGACAGATTAAATGTGAGCCAACTACAAGCATTGTTTGAGCGGTCATCTGGATGTGGCATTCGTATAGTAGGGAAGGTGCTGCCCATCGCTTCGTTCACTCTACGTCGCTCGTTGCTCGCTCGGGTGGCCCAAAATGACCAGTTTTCGCCTATTTTTCGTGAGGAATTATAGCGACACTGCTGGTTGCAGATGAGGTGACAATGGTTGGGCTATCCTTGCAGCTGAGGAAGAGGATGGCAATAGAGGCAGAATTAGGGGCGGTTGGAGCAGAAGGCAACTACGGTGTGGCTGGCACCGGAATAACGGGAAAAGAACAACGGTAGTAGGGTTGTGCGACTACGGTAGGGGGTTGGAGATGGCAACACTAGGTAAAGGAAGAAGAGGGGTTGCAGGCGACAACGGTTGTTATGCGGTTAGGGAGGCGTCTTCGCTGCGGCTGTAGGCGGCAGGCGGCGGTAGCAGTGGTAGGGGAGGTGGCAATGACAAGGAAGGGGTAGCACTGGTGTAGTCGACGGCTGTAGCAGCATGCTGGAAGGCGCGGTTGTAGTGGAGCAGGGGAGAAGTAGAGGAGGTAGCAACGTCGGTGGGAGGAGTGACCAATGATGGCTGCCGCTGAGGAGTGCATGGTTGCATAAGATGCAGGCGGAAGATAAGGGCAGCAACAACAAGGGTGATGCGATGAAGAGGTTGAGGGAGGTGGCAGCGGCGCTTGAGATGAAGAGGAGGGATGGAATAACAACCGGTGCGATGAGACTCTGTAGTGGTGGCAGGCGTCGGTTAGCGATTGTGGCTGACAGAGGAAGAATGGGTGGGCGTTAGGGATGCGGCTGGGCAGTGGAAAGCAGCAATGGTAGGGGCGAGGCGATGAAGAGGTTGAGGGCGATGGCAGCAGTGGTAGCAGTAGAATCAGCGGTGGCGGGGAAGGGCAACGGCATGGTTGGCGGTGGTGGTTGGCAGTAGGGGAAGTGCAGCAAGCACGGCTGGCGACATGGCCCTTTCTTGTTCGAGCAAGATGGGTGACGACAGAGGAGCAATAGGGGCGTCGGCAAGGTGCAGCTAATGTGGGAGAGGGATAGCGGCCCGTAGTCAGATCTTTCTTCTTCTCATTCCTGTTCTCTTTTCCTTTTTTTTAGTGATGATAACTATAGTGAAGATAGTGAGAGACTGCAACAAGGTGGCAAGTGCAATGGCAATGATGATGATGGCAAAGGAAGCGACGGCGGTGTAGATAGCGATAGCGATTGCAGATGGCAATGGGAGTGATGGAGATAATAAATGGTAGCAGCGAAAGTGCCAAGGAATGCTTCTATGATACCAATTGATAGGAACCCTTAGGTTTATATTGTTGCTTTGATACCAATTAATAGGAACCTTTAGATTTCTATTGTTACTCTGATACCAATTGATATGAATCCTTAGGTTTCTATCATAGATGGAGATGGAAAAAGATGGATAAACAATCACTTCGAGGGGATCCTTGGTCTCTATAGGGGATCGACCCTCATTGATCACTATATGGGATTGACTCTCATAGGATTTTGGTCAATAGGCTAAAATAAAAGTCTTTTCATTGATTGCTCAAAAAGAAATAAATTGCCTTATTTATATAGAGACTCTTAGCTGAATCCAACTCCTCCTAGGCCTCTTAATAAGAAAGACTCCAACTTCTACTGGGACTCCTAATCAAATAGACGCCAACTCCTACTATGACTCATAATCAAATAGACTCCAACTCCTACTAGGACTCATAGTTAATTTGATTGGACCGATCAACATGACTCAATAAAGAATATGACTCAATAGATAAGGATCCAACCCTGTTAGGGTCCTACCATTCTGATAGGGAGGACTCACGGCTAGTTTGGTATTGGGCCAAGAGGGTCACACACATATGGTGGTTGTTCAATAGATAGAGAATTGGATAGAGATCCAATTATCCCCTATTCTCATTAGATGAGACCCGATATTAATTTGTATGAGAACCAATTAGAGGCCAAAGGAGATTATTGGATAGAGATCCAATAATCCAAGGTTAGTGGGTAAGTGGATGGAGATCCAATACCTACTAAGGCAGGATACCCTAGGGTTTTTGGTGGCTCTCTATAAATAGGACACAAGGGCAGCTCATATGTGATGGGCTGCACCTTTGGCCGCCCCTTTATTCTCCTCTCTCCATTTGTGCAAGAGTTATAAGCTTTTGGGTTATGATTGGAGGGACATCGCTATAACGATCCATCGTGTGAATATATATATGTGTGTCATGACATATTAGAAGACTATTAAAAAATAAAAAACCCTCTTATGATAATATTAAGTTGGTGAGCATAAGGCTATAAGATTGACCCACGTGGCCTTCCATCATTATAGGAAGAAATTGAATCATGACATAGGTTGAGTTGGTCGAGTCACTCGAGGCTCACCTATCTATGTGATCGAGATCTTGCCTATGACATAAGATATGTGATTGAGATCTTACCACGATATAAAGATGTCACTTGTGATCTGAGGACATGATATGTTTGATCAAGTCACTCGAGGATGTATCATAAAATCAGACTCATCTTGTAATAAGTTTACCTTCATGGTTGGTCGAATAGTCAAGACCATGATGATTCAAAGATCGAACATGACAAGAATCACAAGGAGTTGTGATTGGTAAGAGTTGCCTACCTTTTGGGCTCAGTGCAATTAGTTAAGTCACTCAAGGTTGCACTAAGATACTAATTGGATCTCGATCTTAACTAGAAGTCTATCGGAGACTTTCGTTTTACGTGTCGAGGGTGTCGCATAATTTGTTAAAAAATTAGTAGAGTAAATTATTTATGTTAATTAGTTTTTCATAAAATCTACATGTTATTTATTTATGTTATATCTTATTTATCATAAATATGTCGCTCGTAAACCCCCTACGTGGCATACTTGATGTGAATCACCTCACTGGTCAAAATTATATGGATTGGTGCCATAATTTAAGAATTATTCTTACGGTAGAGAAAATCACGTATGTCCTTGATACGATTATGCCCACGCCTGAAGAAGGGGCAAGCAAGGATGAGATCACATGCTATGTGAAGTATATTGACGATTCTATATTTATAAAATACTATATATTAGCCTCCATGACTCCTGAATTACAGAGACAACATGAGAGCATGGATGCCAATTTCATCATTCTTCATCTTTGTCAGCTGTTTAAGGAACAAGATATGAGATATCCACAAGCCAAGATGATAGTAGGGGCATCGGTTCAAAACCATATCCTAAAGATGATATAGTCGAGAAACTCACAAGTCTAGGAATAATCCTAGAGGATAACTTGTGCATTGATCTTATTCTTCAGTCCCTACCAGATTCATTTTCTCACTTCGTCATGAATTTTAACATGAGCAAGTTTGAGGTGACTCTCTCTGAGCTCCTCAATTGTTAAGGAAAGTTAAAATTGCCATCAAGAAAGAGAAATCAATTCTCTATATTGGAGAGACCAAAGACCCTTAAGAAGGGCAAAGACAAAGAAAGACCAGGTAAGGCAATGGTTGCCAAGAAAGACCCACCAAAGGACAAAGGACAATGCTTCCACTATGACCAAGACAGGCACTAGAAGAGGTAATGTAAGGATTACCTTGCATACAAGGTGAAATAGAAGCTTGAAGAAGCTTCAAGTATATTCATGATCAGTCTCTACTTATCATATTTTCATGATAACACATGGGTATTGGATACTGAGAGTGCTTATCATATTTGAAATGCGTTGTAGTTTCTGGTAAGATCTAGGAGATTGTCTAGATGCGAGATGGACCTTAAGATGACCAATAAAGCAAGAGTTGTTATAGTTACCGTTAGGAAGATTACCCTACATCTGCCTAATGGAGCCATCATTGTATTGGATGCATGCTATTTTGTTCCCTCTATAATAAAAAATATTATTTCTATTTTTTGTCTGACAATTAATGGATATAAATTAGTTTATGAGAATAATAGTTGTTCAATAATTTTGGATGATGAGATCATCACTAGAGAGACCTTGATAAATGGCTTATATATGTTAGACACTTCTCCACATATTTTGAATATAAATATATCTAATAGGAAACGCGATAAGGTGAACCATGCATAACTGTGACATTGTAGGCTAGGTCATATCTATCAGGAAAGGATACAAAGGTTGTTAAAAGATGGATACTTAGATCCATTCGATTATGAGTTGTATGCAACTTGCGAATCTTACCTTCGTGGAAAGATGACCAACTCTCCTTTTAGTGGAACTGGAGAGAGAGAGCCACTGAAATACTAGAACTAATACATGATGATATATGTGGTCCCATGTTGACTCAAGTTATAGGTAATTAATTACTTATACTTTATTATATTCATTGATGATTTCTCAAGGTAAATACATATGTACTTGATGAAGTACAAGTCCAAGGCCTTTGAGAAATTCAGCGAATATAAGAATAAAGTAGAGAACAAGATTGGGAAAAGCATTAGGATTCTTCGATCATATGGAGGAGGAGAGTACTTAAGTGCAAAATTCACCCATTTTCTCAAGACTATGGGACTCTGCCCTAGTGGATACCTCCTTATATACCTCAGCTCAATAGTGTCTTAGGAAGAAGGCATTGCATATTGTTAGACATGGTGCGGTCCATGATGAGTTTCGTTAACCTGCCCGTCTTATTTTGGGGATATGCTATATAGACCACCGCTTACCTTCTGAACAGAGTTCCATCAAAGTCGGTAGTGTCTATACTATAAAAGACATAGAAAGAAAAGGAGCCCAATCTAAGGTTATTAAGATTTGGGGTTGTCCTACCTATATTAAAAGATACAACCCCGACAAGTTGGAATCAATGACGGAATAGTGCACATTTGTGGGATACCCTAATGAGACTTTAGGTATAATTTCTATCATCCCAAGGACTAGAAAGTCTTTTTTACCAAAAGAGATGTGTTTCTTGAGAAGAAACACATTCTTGGTGAAAACAGTGGGAGTGAGATAGAGTTGAGTGAGATTGGAGAACCTGGCTTAAGCATCATTCCAAAGTCTAAGCCTATTCAGGTACTTAGCACATAAGTTACAACTTTACGTAAGTCTAGCATAGTATCTCACCCTCCTGAAAGATAAGTAGGACATATCAGTTGAGAGGACTCTTAAGAGGTTGATACTCAGACCTACGAGGAGGCTATTATAAGTATAGACTTCGAGAAGTGGCAAGAAGCTATGAATTCTGAGATGGATTCTACTAGTTACAGGTGTCATGCATGCTAATCACGAAAGTGATGGCTCATGTGACATGCTGTGCAATATTTTTGCTTTTGATTATTATTAGCATATTCTTATATTATATTATCTGTTGCATATATATATATTGTGATGTCCTTAGTTTTATGCAATAGAAATCAGATCGTGATGAAATCACGATAATGAGACTGATTCACCTTCAAATATAGATCCTAAATAATCCTAGTCATAGGTTACTCGAGAGGGACATCGAGATAACCTGACAGACTGGTGTAATGTATACCCATCCATATAATGGAGACGGCTGGTCTCATAGCTACCTGTGTGGGGACACTAAGGATATAGTATAAGTGCACATTGAATAATGAGTTCAGTAATTGATCTGCTTACAAAATATTGTATGGTTCATACCAATCATCAGACAGTGATTTCATAGTCCCAGTTATGTGTCTAGTCCTTAGACTTGAGATACTAAGGATACGTTGTTTGAGTATTCCTTTCTTTGACATTGGACTTATAGGTTTGAAAAATTCCAGATTTGGTACAACAGGTTATCGAGATTTGTAGTTACCTTATGAAGGCAATTGAGTGTCAATAGAGGATCATCCACTCTCGGTGTCACGAGAGGAATATTTTGAGTTCTTGCTCAAAAAAATCCCTGGCCAGGGTCGTTCGGATTGAAAGGAGTTCTTCTGGAGAATCCGATCAGAACGAGACTCAAATGGATTTTGTGTGTGGCCTGACAGTACCATACCTGATATACAATCTTTAAGATATTATATAGATAAGGGACTATAGATACACCGTAATTGACGACAGACAAGTCTAATGGATAAGATCTCCTGTACCGTCTAGGGACTATGATGTAGTGGCCTACTACATCTATAGTCGATAAGTCAAGTGAATTGTTATAAGATAATAATTCACTGAGTCATAATAAATTCTAACAGGAAGGACTCGCGGCTAGCTCGAAATTAGGCCTAAAGAGACACACGTTTATGGTTGATGTTTCAGCGAGTAGAGGATTCTATATGAGTTATCCAATTAGCCTCTACTCTCATTGGATGAGACCCAATATTAATGAGCTCCTTATATAAGTCCTAGTTAGAGGCCAATTATTATTATTGGATAGAGATCCAATAATCCAAGATTAGTATATAGTTGAATGAAGATCTAATACCCACTAAGGCAGGATCCCTAGGGTTTTTGCTAGTACTCTATAAATAGGAGGTAGGGGCGGAATACTAGTGATAGGTTACACTTTTGACCGCCCCCTTCTAGTCTCCTCCCTCCCTCATCTTCTTAGCCCACCAGCCCTTCCCTACTTCAAGAGGGCAGTGAAGAAGATAACATATATTCTTCCACCAGTGTTGCGAGAAGGTACACAAGAGTTACGAGTTTTGGGCTATAATTATGGGAGCATTATTGTAATTATTCATCATGTGGATACCGCTAGAGAAGAGGACATTTGACCTCCTACATCCTCACTATCTGGATTTGGATTTTTAGGGATATACGATCTCCTTAGATAATAAATCTCTTATGTATTGTGGTTTTTGATTTTGTGAATTTTTTGCACAACGATTTGATATACGTGGGAAACTAATTTTGTTTTATTCTTCCATTATGCATGTGATGCTCCCGTTGGGTTTCCTAACACTGATATCAGAGTCAGGTACTCATGCAAAAAATTGGCTTTTAAACTACGTGTGATGAGATTGAATCTCGTAGATCTATTTTATGTATTCATTGCAGCAATTGGCATCGAAGACAGTGCCCGTTGGTAAGCTACCTACGGGCAAGGGGCGGCCACCTACGTGATGTATGTAAATATGATTTCTAAAAAATTAATTAATTAAATAATTTAATTAATTATTAATTATCTAGTAGTCCTACATGATGATGTGTACATGTGATGTATGATATGAACGAATGATCAAGAGCCATGGATTACGATGTATGTAAATATGATTATTATTATTATTATTATTATGGCCTATGAGCCTCCATTTTTTTCATTTATTATCGGGCATGCGTGCTTGTGATTGTGTTATAATTACATAAAGAGGCACGGTGGGAACCGAGGGTGTCATGTGATTCCGTTTAACGTGCCAAGGGTGTCCTAATCCCTACTAAAAGTTTACCCAAAACTTTCATTTAACCTACCGAGAGTGTCGTGTGATTCACTAGAAAATAATGAGAGTAGCTTAAGATAGAAGTCTATATCTTAATTATTTATTTTTTATAAAAATTTGTAAATTATTCATTTATGCTACATCTTGTTTCTTAGAAATATGTCACTTGCAAATCTCCTATATGCATACTTGATGCCAACTGCCTCACTGGTCCAAACTACATGGATTAGCTCCGCTATTTGATAATTGTTCTCACAACGGAGAAAATCGCATATGTCCTTGACACGACTCTGCCCTAGAAAGAGAAGCTAGTTCTCTATATTTTATTGGTGAGACCAAAAGGAAAAGGAAGGCCGATAAGCCTCTTAAGAATGGCAAGGGCAGACCGGGTAAGACAAAGGTTGCCAAGAAAGACCCGACAATGGACAAAGGCTAGTGCTTCCACTACAGTAAAGATGGACACCGTAAGAGGAATTGTAAAGATTACCATGCAGGAAAAGCAAAATAGAAGCTTGGAGAAACTTCAGGAACATTCATGATCAGTCTTTATTTGTCAAGTTTTTATGATAACACATGAGTATTGGATACCGGGAGTGCTTATCATATTTGCTTTCATTACAGGCTCTGACAAGGCCTAGGAGACTGGACAGAGGCGAGATGGACCTCAAGATAGGTAATGGAGTAAGAGTTTCTATAGTTGTCTTTGGAAAGGTCACCCTACATTTGCTTAGTGGAGCTACTATTGCATTGAATACATGCTATTATGTTCCCTTTGTTATCAAAATTATTATTTCTGTTTCTTGTTTGATAATTAGTGATATAAATTAGTTTTTAAGAATAATAGTTGTTCAATAATTTTGGATGATGAAATCATCACAGAGGGACCTCAATTAATGGCTTATATGTCTTAGACACTTCTCCAATATATTATGAATGTAAGTACATCCAAGAGAAAATTAGATGAAGTGAACGAGGCATACCTATGACACTGTAGGTTAGGTCATATCCATTAGGGAAGGATTTAAGAGTTGCTAAAAAATAGATACTTAGATCCATTTGACTATGAGCCATATGTAATTTACAAACCTTGCTTTCATGGAAAGATGACCAACTCTCCTTTTAGTGGAATTGGAGAGAGAACCACTGAGTTATTGGAACTCATATATAGTGATGTATGTGGTCCCATATCGACTCAGGCTCTAGGTGGTTACTCCTACTTTATTACATTCACTGATAATGTCTCTAGATATGGACATGTGTACTTGATGAAGTACAAGTTTGAGGCCTTCAAGAAATTCAAGAAATATAAGAATGAAGTGGAGAACCAGACTGAAAAGAAATGTCCCAATAGATACCTCCCTATACATCTCAGCTCAATTGTATATTAGAAAGGAGGAATCGCACATTGGTAGATAAGGAAAATTGTGAATACCATTTCTATAATCCCGAGGACCAAAAGGTCTTTATTAACAAGAGAGTTGTGTTCCTTGAGAGGGAGTATGTTCTTGGTGGAAACAGTGGGAGTGACAAAGAGTTGAGTGAGTTGGAGAACCTAACTCAAGAACCATTCCAAAATCTGAGTCTGTTCAGGTACCTAGCACCCAAGTTTCAACTTTACGCAGGTTTAGTAGAGTACCTCACCCTCCTGAAAGATATGTGAGACATATCAGTATAGAGGACACTTAGGATGTTGATCCTTATACCTATGAGGCGGCTATTATGAGTATAAACACTAGGAATTGACAAGAAACCATGAATTCTGATATGGATTCTATGTACTCAAACAATGTTTGGAACCTTGTGGATGCACCTGAGGGGTACCCATCGGCTGCAAGTGGATCTTCAAGAAGAAGATCATAGTGGATGGAAAGGTAAAGACCTACAAGGCAAGGCTGGTGGCTAAAGGATATCGTCAAAGGCAAAGAGTTGACTATGACAAAACCTTCTCTCCTATAGTCATGCTAAAGTCTATCATAATTTTTGTAGCTATCGTAATACACTATGATTATAAGATATAGTAGATGGATGTGAAAATCGTATTCCTTATGATAACCTCAATGAAGAAGTGTATATGATACAACGAGAGGGATTTGTATCCAAAGAGAGTCCAAATAAAGTGTGCAGGTTGCTCAGACACATTTATGGGCTGAAGCAAGCTTTCCAAAGTTGAAACATAAGATTTGATGAGGCGATCAAATCTTATGACTTTGTTAATAATGAAAATAAGCCTTGTGTGTACATAAAGGTAAGTGGGAGCACTATCATGTTCTTGGTGTCGTTTGTGAATGACATCATAATCATTGGGAATGATATATGAATGCTCTCTATAGTAAAGGCTTGACTATCTAGAAATTTCTCCATGAAGGACTTAGGGGAAGCATCCTATATTTTGGGGATTCATTCTTTAGAGATAGATCTAAGAGGATGCGTAGCCTATTCCAGTCTAGGTATATAGACTCCATTGTCAAAAAGTTCAGTATGGAGAATTCCAAGTGAGGTCTCATACCGATGAGATATGAAATATCACTTTCTAGGAGTATGTCCCCAAAGATTCCTGAAAAAAGCGCAAACATAGATATGATACTCTATGCCTTAGCGATAGGGTCAATCATGTATGCTATGCTATGTACTAGCCTGATATAACGCATGCCCTAATTGTCACGAGCATGTATTAAGCGGATCCAGGTTTGAAATATTGGAAAACTAGAAAGTGTATCCCTAAGTACCTGAGAAGGATTAAGGATCTTTTACTGGTATATGGAGATGGTAGCCTCCAGTTTGACAGCTACACAAACTTGAGTTTTCAGTCCGACATTGATGATAGCAAGTCAAACCCAGGATATATTTTCACCCTGAATGGAGGAGCAGTAAGCTAGAAGAGTTCTAAGCAAGCCACTACTACTGACTCAACTATAGAGACAAAATACATTACTACAGCAGAGGCAGCAAAGGAAGGAGTGTGGATGAAGAAGTTCATCAAGATTTGGGAGTCGTAGCGAGCAGTGTGGAGCTGATTCCTATATACTGCAACAATAACGGGGCGATCACTCAAGCAAAGGAACCTAGGTCTCATAAGAAGTCTAAGCACGTTCTGAGGAGGTTCCACTTAATTAGATAGATTATAGCCTGAAAAGATAAAGCAACAGAAAGAGTTCCATCCGAAGATAACATTGCAGATCCACTAACAAAGCTGGTGGCTCAGATTGTATTTGAGCCTCATAGGGGTCTGATGGGGATCAAACACATAAGTGATCGGCTTTAGGTCTAGTGGGAGATTGCTGGTTACAAGTGTCATGCAAGCCAATCATATGAGTGATGGCACATGTGACATGCTGCATAATCTTTTTATATTATTTTTTATTGGTATATTATTACATTATATTATCTGTTGAATACATATATTGTGATATCATTAGTTATGTGCAATGAGAATCAGATCATGATGAGATTATGATAATGAGACTGATTCACCTTTAAATAAAGATCTTAAATAATCCCAGTCATCGATTGCTCAAGAGGGACATCGAGACAACCGGACAGAGGGTGTACTGTATACCCATCCATTTGATGGAGGCGGGTTGGTTTCTTATCCACTTGTGTGGAGACACTAAGGATATAATACAGGTGCTCATTATAAAATGAGTTTATTGATTGATCCGCTTATGGGATATTGTATGGTTAATGATACCTATCATCAAACAGCGATTTCGTAATTCTAGTTGTCTGTCTATTCCTTAGACTTGAGACACCAAGGATGTCTTGTTTAAGTACTCCTTTCTTTGACGTCAAACTTAAAGGTTTGGAAACTTCCATATTTAATACAACTAGTTATCATGATTGGTAGTCAATCTTACGAAAGTAATTGAGTGTTAATATAAGATCAAATTACATCATACCATGCTTGATAGTACCATCATATCACTCTCGATATCAAAATATCTCATGTGTTATCTCTCAGATAAATCCTTAGTTGGGGTTATTCGAGTTGAGAGAGGAGTTCTCCGGGAGAATCCAATTATAGCGAAACTCGGATGGATTCCATATGTGGCATGATAGTATCATGCCTAATATACAATCTCTGGGAGATTAGATGGATGAGGGACTATAGATACATGGTAACTGAGGACAGACAGGTCTAATGGATAAGATCCCTTGTACCGTATGGGACTATGGCGTAGTGGCCTAGTACGTCCATAGTCGATAAGTCGAGTGAATTGTTATGAGATAATAATTCATTGACTCAGAAGGAGTTTTGATAGGTAGGACTCACGACCATCTCGATATTGGGCCTAGAGGGTCACACACATATGGTGGATGCTTCAGCGAACAGAGGATTAGATATGAGTTATCCAATTAGCCCCGATTCTTATTAGATGAGACCCAACATTGATGGGCTCCTTGCTTAAAGCCCAGTTAGAGATAAGTTAAGATTATTGAATAGAGATCCAATAATCCAATATTAGTGGGTAATTGGATGGAGATCCAATACCGACTAGGGCAGGATCCCTAGGATTTTTGGTGCCTCTCTATAAAAAGGAGAATAGGAGGCTGCACCTTTGGGTACCCCCTCCTATTCTCTTCCTCTCCCTCACCTTCTCAGCTGACCAGCCCCTCATTGGTGTGAGAGGGTAGCAAAGAAGATAAAGGATCTTCTTCCACGTTCATTGTGAGAAGGTACATAAGAGTTGTGAGATTTATGGCTGTGATGGGAGGAGTATTATTGTAGTGATCCATCGTGTGGATACCACTAAAGAGGAGACTGTTTGACCGCCTTCATCCTCTCCATTTGAATCTAGAAATTTAAGGATATACGATCTCCCTAAGTAAACAATCTCTCACATGTTGTAGTTTTTGATTTTATGATTTTTCGTGCACCAATCTTTATACGACGATTTGATCTACATGGGAAGCCGATTTTGTTTTGAACTTCCACTATGCATGTGATGCTCTCGCTTAGTTTCCCAACACTTTTGGCGTAATACCCGATCCTTCTAACACAATGCTCGAACTCATGGCATAAAGTCCAATCTTCAGAATGTCAACCAATCCTCCAACTCGGTGTCCAATTTCTAACATGATACTCTCTGACCCAATATCTAATTCTCCTGCTTGGATAATTTGCATTTCGATGGTTTGAGTCTGTGATCGAAGTTTTTCCTGCATCATTTATCTCAAGAACATTGATTAGATCACTAAATCATCAATTGATTTCATCATCAAAATTCGAGATTCAACAATCTCCCCCTTTTTGATGATGACAACCAATTGATGATAGAGTTTTAATAATCTCCCCCTATCTATAAGTCATATTAAAATAAAGCAAACTCGAATTCATAAAGTTTGATAACCTTGAAATTCAAGTTGAAATAACAACTTTCACATCATAGCATGCATCATAAAATCATGAGTATTACATGTATAATTTCACATCATCATAATTTTAAAACATGAAAGTACATCATACCATGCATGATTCAAATCATCATCATAACTTCTCCTCCTTTGTCATAAACAAAAAGAAAGTGCAACTAGCAAGTTTTTGAAATATAGCAATATTTGAGATATGCAAGTTAACAATTTTTGCTTCTTTTGAGATGAGCAAGATCACACTTCTTTTTCTCCCCTTTATCATTATCAAAACAAGAAAGAGAAGGGAAGGATTCAATGGTGCAAAAATATACATCAATGTCATCACATGAAAAATAAATGATCAAGTCATGAATACTGAAAAATCATGAATCATTTTGACAAATCTCTTCTTTTGTAAATAGTAACAAGAAGTAATCATAGGAAATGATATTGATTCAAAAGAAAAACTCAAGTCATGAAAACCGAGAAATCAAGAAAGAGATCAAAAAATATATATGAAAAAGAGTTCATGCATTTGCAAGATTCAACATGCTTATCTCTCTTCTAGTGAAATCAAATTATTTCGCATCCAAAGGTTTAGTAAAAATATCTGCTAACTGATACTTTGTGTCAATAAAAATATAAAGATATATCATGATCATTAACATAATCCTTAATAAAATGATGCCTAATATCAATGTGTTTAGTTCTAGAATATTTAATGGGATTGGTTTTTAAACAAATAACACTAGTAGTATCACATTTTATAGGGATATTTTTCAAGTAAAGTTCATAGTCTTCTAAAGTATTTTTTATCAAAATAACTTATGGACAATATGCACCAGCTGCTTTATATTCAGCCTCGACCGTAGATAATGCAATAGAATTTTATTTCTCAGAAGACCATAAAACAAGTGCATGACCTAGGAGTTGATGTACTTATCTATTCTACATCTAGCAAAGTCAGCATTAGCATAGGCAATCAATTCAAAATTTTTAGATTTTGGATACCATAATCCTAGATTAAGAGTTCCATTTAAATATCTAAAAATCCTTTTAATTTCTTTAAAGTGTGGTTGTTCTGAATTAGATTGAAATCTAGTACAAAGTCCAACACTAAACATAATATCAGGTTGAGTTGTTGTGATGTATAGTAAAGTACCTATCATATCCCTATAAGTCTTTTAATCAAAATATTCTCCTTTATTATCCATATCTAATTTTGTAGAGATGTTCATTGATATGTTAATGGCCTTAGCACTATCCATATTAAATTATTTTAATAGATATTAAAGCATACTTTATTTTACTAACAAAAGTTTCATCACATAGTTGCTTAATTTGTAATCCTAATAAAAATGTTAGTTCACCCATTAAATTCATTTCGAATTCTTGGCTCATACTCTTGGCAAATGACTCATATAAAGATTTATTTGTATAACAAAAAATAATATCATCAACATAAATTTGAATAACAAAAAAATTATTTTTAAACTTTTTAATAAATAATATGGTATTGACCTTAACTTTTAAGAAATTATTTTAAGGAAAGAACTAAGCCTTTTATACCAAGCCTTAGGGGCTTACTTCAATCCATAGAGAGCCTTGAATAATTTGTTAACATGGTTAGGAAAAAGATTATTTTCAAATCCAGGTGGTTGCTCAACATAAACTTCTTCGGAAATAAAACCGTTAAGAAAAGTACTTTTGACATCTATTTAAAATAACTTAAAATTAACAATATGCATATGCAAGGACTATCCTTGTGGCTTCAAGTCTTAGCATAGGAGTGAAGGTTTCTTCATAGTTGATACCTTCTTCTTGTTTGAAACTATTAGTCACTAATCTAGCCTTGTTTTAAACCACGATACCAAGTTCATCTTGCCTATTTCTAAAGATCCATTTAGTGCCCATTACAAGATGGTCACTTGGTCTATGAATAAGCTTCAACACCTCATTTCTCTCAAATTGATTTAACTCCTCAAGCATTGCAAGTGTTGAATATCGTATTTTGATGATGAAATCAATTGATAGATTTTATTATCTAACTTTGTCTATTAGAAAAGTGATGAAGGATTAACTATGCAGTAAAAAAGTATTACAATCAAATGTTGGGCCGGAGTCAAGTTCGGGCAATAGGCCGAGGTTCAGACAATATAGTGAGAGCTCTCCAAAAGTTCACTAGGAGTTCGCTGAAAGTGATCGGGAAGCTTGCTAGGAGCACGTCGGGAGTTCACTGGAAGACGATCGAGAAACTCACAGAAAGTTTACCAAAGGATGCCGGGAAGTTCATCAGGAGTTAGGAAGATCAATTAATATGTCGATCACAAATGATTGAAATTATATAGTGTGTCATAGTTAGCATCGTAAGTGAGTTTTAATTGAGTTAGATTTAGAGAAATCTAAATTAACTCAATTTGAGGCAACTGAGTTCATTTTAGATTGGCTTTAAGCTCAGGTTGAGCTTATTTCACTAACCTAGAAAGGGGTCTACAAGTGGTATACTTCAAGAATGAAATAGTATGGGAAGTATTATTCTCGGATTATCTAGCGGTAGTACCACCAGTGGGCAGCGGTAGAACCACCCAAGCAATGTTGGTACCACTCAAGCGATGGTGGTACTACCATTGCTCCTGTTTTTGGTGCATTTTCGACAGTAGTGCCGATGGTAGTACCCCCATACCTAAGATTTACGAGATTGATTGGATTTTGGCTCTATTTTTTGAAGTTAATTGGGGTCTATAAATAAACCAAACATTCATGCATTGGAGAGCAAGAAAGTGTAAGTGCAAGATAAGTGGTCGTAATCATCGTTAAAAGTTGTATAAAATTTGAGAGCTTCCCTTGAGTACTTCAAAGTATAAAGTGAGTTTAAGGGAAGAGAAAAAAATTATAAAGGTTGCTCTCCTAAACCTGTAAAAAGGAGAGAAGAAGGGGTTTGTTCTTCGCTCGAGGAAAAAGATCATTAGTGGATACCGACGGACCTCGAGAAGGACTCCAAAAAGTGGACATAGGTCAAATTTTGACTGAACCACTATAAATTATGAGTCTTCTCTCCTTATTTCATTTCAGCCCATTAGCTAAATTGAATTTTTTTTATCTTAAGTTTGAATCGCTCATGTATTTGATTCCAACTGAATTACTTTTGATTTTTTTCTTGAGCAAAATTTTTAAATCAACTTTTAATTAACCCCTGCACTAATTCACCCACCCCCTTCCTTTTAGTGCCAACTTGATCCTAATAGTTGGTATCAGAGTGAGGTTATACTCAATTAGATTAACATCCAAGTGAGTAAATAACTTTGTTTGGCATTAACGAGAGAGATTCTATCATACGTCCTCCCATGTTCAATGGGACGGATTACACTTATTAACAAACTAGCATGTGTATTTTTTTAATTTTTATAGATTTTGATTTATGACACATTATTAAAAATAGTTTTGAAAATTCTTCCAAACCAATGAACAATTGAATAATTTGGAAAAGAAGACTTTCTATTTGAATGCTAAAGCAATGAACACTTTATTTTGTGCTCTTGATAAAAAAATAAGCTTAATCGGGTTTCTATATACGAAACTGCACACGAGATTTGGCACACACTCGAAATCACACACGAAGGCACTAGTCGTGTCAAAGAGTCTAAAATTAATCTTTTAGTGCATAGCTATGAGTTGTTTCGTATTAAACCAAGTGAGACTATTGGAGATATATACACCCATTTTACGGATGTCGTTAATGGTCTAAAAGCGCTTAGTAAAAGTTATCGTGGTTATTTCTAAATGGGTCTTTAGAAATAAGCAAAATAAAAAAGGTATCGTGGTTAAAAATAAGGCTAAATTAGTGGCCAAATATTTCAATCAAGAAGAAGGGATCAATTATGAAGAAACCTTCACTCTTGTGGCGCGATTTGAAGCCATAATGATGCTCCTTGCTTTTACCTCTTTTAAGCTATGTCAAATGGATGTAAAAATTACTTTTTCTTAATGGTTTCATTTCCGAAGAAGTTTATGTTGAATAACCCCCTAGTTTTGAAAATTATTTTTTTTCGAATCGTGTTTTCAAATTATCTAAGGCTCTTTATGAGTTAAAACAGGCCCCTAGGGCTTGGTATGAAAGACTTAGCTCTTTCCTTATTTCAAATAATTTTTTAAAAGGCAAGGTTGATACCACATTATTTATTATGTATTTTGAAAATAATTTTTTATCATTCAAATTTATGTGGATGATATTATTTTTGGTTCTACTAATGAATCATTATGTGAATATTTTACCAAGAATATGAGCTAAGAGTTTGAAATGAGCTTAATGGGTGAACTAACTTTTTTTTTAGGGTTATAAATAAAATAATTAAATGATGGTATCTTTATAAATCAAACTATGTATACCTTAGATTTGTTAAAATATTTTAGTATGGACAATGCTAAGGTTATAAACACACCCATGAGTACTTCTACAAAGGTAGACTTGATAATGAAGGTAAAAATTTTAATAAAAAATCATATAGAGGAATGATAGATAGTTTATTAAATTTAATTGCTACTAGACCAGACATAATGTTTAGTGTTGGACTGTATGCAAGGTTTCAATCCAATATTAAATATTTCCATTTTAAGATAATTAAATAAATATTTAGATATTTAAAATAAACTTCAAATTTAGGAGTATGGTATCTGAAGTCCAAAAACTTTGAGTTACTTGCATATGTGGATACCGATTTTAGGGGTTATAGAATAGATAGAAAGAGTATAACTGGAACATGTTAATTCTTAGAACATTCTCTTGTTTCTTAGTCTTCCAAAAAATAAAATTCGGTTACATTATCTACAGCTGAAGCTGAGTATATAGCAGCTAGTGCATGTTGTACACAAGTCATTTGAAAGAAAAACACCTTAGAAGATTATAAACTTCACTTGAAAGATATTCCTATCAAATGCGATAACACTAGTGCAATATGCTTAACTGAAAATCTCATTCAACACTTAAGAACTAAATATATTGACTTTAGGCATCACTTTATTAGGGATCATATAAATAATCATGATATTTTTTTGAATTTCTTAATACTAAGTATTAATTAGCTGATATCTTCACCAAGCCATTAAATGAAGAATAATTTGACTTTATTAGAAGAGAGCTAGGAATGTTAAACCATCCAAATGCATGATTTACTATTTTTCAGATTTTTTTAGCCTTTACTTGAAATTTATATAAGATAATTTTAAATGCATGATTAACTCTTATTGTCTTCTCGGATTTTTCAGCTTTTTGAGCTCTCTTTCGAAATGATTCTCTTTGAAATTGACATTCACAAGAGGAAAAATAGGATTTGAAGATCTTTTTAAGATGAGATTCATTATCCTCTCTAAAAAATTATTTCAGTTTATGAACTTTTTTATATCCTTGATGAATATTTTTGAATATATCCCCCTCAATTTAATATTTGATTTGTTTATACTAAATTTTTGGATCTTTAACTTAATATTTGATTTTTTTATACTAAGTTTTTCAAATCAACTTTTAATTAACCCATGCACTAATTGGCTAGTGAGCTTAGAGAAGTATGTTGGATCTCCCATTATTTGCCTTGAGCATTCATTATTAAGGTATCATCTCTTGCTACTAGCTTTTGATTGTAGACATATCTACAAAAAAGGGAGGTTTGCCTTAGGTACCCATTTAGCTTTGGGTCGCTCATGAAAAGATCTATATATTTTAACTAATAAAATTGAGTTATTTATGGTTCCTTTAGGAACCCAACTAATTTGTATGAGCTATATTTTTTAAATGAATATTTATAAGCATAATGTCCACATCTACCACAAAAATTATATTTATTTTTAAAGAAAACATGTAATGTGGGTCCTTTAACAATTAGTTGGCTTTTGTTGAATGTTGCTACTCATGTAATGTGATTCCTTTTTTTTATGTACATGAACTTTGTTAGCAATGATTATGTTTAATAATTTAATTTTAAATTTAAATTTTTTTAATGTTTGTTGTAGAACCATATTTTCTTTTTAAACTGAAACTAAATCTTCACATCTAGTGCAAGAGGTTAACATATAATTGTCATGATCATTTTTTAATTTTTTAAATTTACTAGAAAGAGAATCATAATCCTTTATTAGCAATTTATATTTCTTATCGACTAATTTATACTCATCACATAAATTATGAAAAGCATCATATAATTCACTAGCAGGTAAAGAAGATTCGTTTGAGTCACATACTTCATTATCTAAAGTCATTAATGCGTAATTTGCCACTTTGGCTTTGTTGGTTTGTTCTTCATCTTCAGATACACTCGATTCATCCCAGGTTGCCTTGAGTGTTTTCTTTTCTTTTGGTAGCTTATTCTTTAGTTGGGGACATTTACTTTTGAAGTGTCTCAGCTACTTGCATTCATAACAGATGATTGTGTCATTTTTTAGTTTATTTTTATTCTTAATGTCTTATTTTGTTTTGTTCCTTTTTATGAATTTTTTAAATTTTCTTGTGAGGAGAGTCAAGTCATGATCATCACTTGAGCTTTCACTTGAGTGGTCTTTTTTGTTCTCAGTGCAAGATCCTTCCTATTTTTCGAAAGGTTGTTCTCATATTCGTCATGTGCCTACAAGTCATCTCATAGGTCATTAATGACCCGATAATTTCTTTAAGTGAAAAATAGTTTAAGTTCTTTGCTTTCTGAATTACAATTACTTTTAGATCCCAACTTTTTAGAAGGGATCTTAGAATTTTATTAACAAGTTTGAGATTAGTAAAACTTTTACCAAGTGCTTTCAAACCATTGACAACATCCGTAAAATGAGTATATATGTCACCAATGGCTTTGCTTAGCTTCATTAAAAAATAATTCATAATTATGCACCAAAATATTAATCTTAGACTCTTTAACTCTACTTATACCTTCATGTATGACTTCAAGCGTATACCAAATATCATGTGCAGTTTTGCATATAGAAACACGATCAAATTCATTCTTGCCTAAAGCGTAAAATAAAGCATTCATAGTTTTCACATTTAAAGAAAATATTTTTTTTCTTGATCATTTTATTCGTTCATTAGTCTAGAGAATTAATAAAAATTATATTAGATAATATTCCATAGGAATCAGAAAAATCATCGTTCATGTTTTCCAATATGTGTAGATCATCTCATTAAACATATGAGGATGAGTGATAGAATGATCCTCTTAATTGTCGGAAAAAGTCATTTAGTCTCTCTTAGGAGTTAAACCAATTGAGAAAAACTTGGCTCTGATATCAACTATAAGGATAGTATCGGCACTAAGAGGGAGGGGGGGGTGGCGGGGGGAGGGTCGGGTGGGAGTGTGGGTGGTGGGGGTTTAATTAGTGCTTTAAAAAAAATTGTCTGATCAAACCCGTTTTAGAAATATATCAAACTTGGAATCTGAGTAAAAGTAGTGAGCTATTAAATCAGAAAATAATAAAAATAAAGAGCACAAAGGAAAAGAGCACACCAGATTTATAGTGGTTCAATCGTTGCGACCTACATCCGCTCCTAATTCCTCTCCGTCGAGGCTAACGACTTTCTCTAATGATCTTTTTTCAATGGGAAAAGATCAACACCCTTATTACAACTCTTCTCCTTTTAATAGGCTCAGGAGAGAACCTCTACACTCACTTTTTTTATAAGAGATCTCACACCTCCTACAATTGAAAATCACTTCGAAACTCAAGGAGGAGGAGGCACAATGCTCAAAGCGAGAGTTACAACCTTTACAAACTTCACAACTATTTCTTGCTCCAATGCAAGCTTTGGTGGGGTTATTTATAGCCCCAAATAGCTTTAGAATGGAGCCAAGAGATTCTATTCACCGAAAATTTTGGGATTTAGATGATCCTGTAGCCGCAACTTTGACATCATAATTTTGGACTTTCGAGTGGTACTACCGCTACAAAATTTGCATTCTAAGTGGTGCTACTGCCACCCTAGGTGATACTACTACCTACACAGGCGGTACCACCATCGGCAGTGCTGATAAGCATAAAATAGTATCCGTCAACTGACTAGATGGTACCATCGCTTGGGCCTAGCGGTACCACCTCCCAAGCCTACTCAAGGCCATTGTTTTGGCCTCCTAATGAGCCCAACTCAGTCTTGGTTCAAGCCCAATAAGTTGACATAGTTTTGATCAAATACCAACATAATTTGACTCCAAAAGACCCTGATCAAGACATAAACAATCCAAACATGTTTTTGGCACAATCACAAAGCTTTCAATCATGTCATTTGATCATCCTACACTTCGTCGAAACCTCTGTTATATCATCCTTTCCTTCAACATATTGATCGATGTTAACATTCACAAAACATCTGATTTTTTGGTACAATACCCGATCCTTCTAGTATGATGCCCGAACTTATGGCATGAAGTCCAATCTTTGGCACTCGACCAATCATCTAGCTTGACATCCAATTTTTGACATGATACTCATCCAACCTAACGTCTGATTCTCCTGCTTCACCAATTGCCCTTCGATGGTTTGAGTCTATGATCAAAGTTTTTCCTAATCATTTATCTCAAAAATATTGATTAGATTACTAAATATTAATTGATTTCATCATCAAAATTTAAGATTCAACAGGGGCATCGACAAAAGGAAGGAACTTGCCGAGCGATAGAGACATCATCTCTACGCCCCTAACAAAGGAGGTCAAGCGATTGGAGAACGTGATGGAAAAACCAAGTCACTGTCATTGTTGATGGGGGCTTGATTGAGAGAGCGACCCAATTTCTGAGCCTATCGGTGTTCATCGCTCGACTTGAGGTTTAAAGTCATCGAGGAAAGGAAAAAACCGACAGCAAGAAAGAAGAGATGGTTGTCATTGGATAACAAACTAGGATAACTTGTTAAGGCAAAAGATGCTTTGATATCATATTGAATTGAGAAATATGTTGACAAAGAGATTAGATTTATTCATTGAGGTGATGAGTTTTTATACCGGATTTGAAGGAGAATTTTCTCTAAATCAATCACTTAAACCTCACAATCAAATCAGTTATCTGAAATTACATCTATCATTAAATAATTAAATTAATTATTTAAATCTGAGATTGTGTCTATCGTGATCTTCTGAAATGATCTTCTATAGTAATATAAAATCTATAAACTTTTTAAAGTACTTTATGACATAAAACAAGTCCAAAAGCATGGAACCAATATAGAATTAATCCATATTTATGCTAAAGTGGTCTTCAAAGAAGCCCATGTGAACAATCAATTTATATAATTGACGCTTGTCTTTATGTTATCATCTTATTTATATAGGCACAAATATAAAGTTAGGATACTACTTCAAGCAAAGTATAATGAAAGAATTTGAGATGCCGGATTTGGGAGTAATAAAATATTTTTTAAAATTTAAGTACAATAATTCAAGGGTGAGATTTTCATTTCTCAATATTGGAGATCTTCTAAAAAAAGTTTCAAATTGACAAATGTAAATCTGTTTCTGCTCTTGTAAATTTAAATGAAAAGCTACAATAAAATGATCGCACTGCAAAAGTTGAGACAGTACTGTTTAAAAGCCTAGTGGGTTTCTTGATTTATTTTATAAATACAAGATCTGATATTTTGCATGTTGTGAGTCTGATTTCAAGCTTTATAAGTGATCCTAGAAAATTACATTATGCATCAACTAAAAAAATTATAAGACATCATCAAGGAAGTAAAAAAGCAAGGCATCAAATATGAAAAAGAAGAATACAAATAAGTCGATTGGCTACGTAGACGCTGATTGGATTGGTTTATAGAAGACACACAAAAAAGGTACTTATAGTTACCTCTTCAATTAAGAGACAAAGGTATCTATACTATGCTGAAGCAAAATATACTGTATCTATAGCGTATGAAGCTATCTGGTTAAGAAAATTACTTTCAAATTTGCAGCAACTTCAAATGTGTTCTACAACAGTTTATTGTTACAGTATGTCCTCAATTGTAATGATAAAAGATCCAATCTTTTATTCAAGGTCAAAATATATGAAACTTCATCATCACTCCATTAGAGGCTTGGTAAATAAAGATGAGATACAATCTAAGTTCATTAGTACACGTGAACAACCTATAGATATCCTCAACAAAATAGTCATATTAGAGTAATCAGAGAAGTTCAAGAAAAGTCTCAAAATTATAAATTAAGAAAGACTTTTAAGGACTAATTTATAATTTTAATATGAATATGTACTATAGCTCAAAGAAACAAAAGTCATGGACTAATTTATAATTTTAGAGATAAAAACGATATCGGTCAAAGAAACAAAAGTCAATAGTATTATCCTTTGCTAAAGTAGAATATATTGTAGTTATAGGTATAGCATGTGAAGCTATTATTAAAATATAGATTTTTGTGATACAATTAATTGAAGAATTTAGTGAACTAATATATTTTTAAGATAAGTAATATAGAAGATACGTCGGTAAAGTCTTGGATCACCAAAAAGCTAAATATCGAGCAAGAGAATCAAATGTTGTGTCGAAAGATTATTGTATCGAAAATTTGACATCAAGCTAGAGGATTGATCGATGTGCCAAAGTATGAACTTTATATTAAAGGTTTAGACATTATACTAAAAGGATTGGATATTGTATTGAAAGATTAGATGTTATGACAAAGTTGGTATGCCAAAGGATTGAGCAATATATCAGAGGTTCAGATGAAGTACCGAAAGAATTGGATGACATGTCAAAAGAGTCAATTGTTGGGAAACTATCATAGCATCACATATGTAGCAAAAGAAAGAAAAACAAAACAGGTTTCTCACATATAACAAATTATCATGCAAAGATTAGTGTGCGAAAAACCCGTAAAAAATAAAGACTGTGATATATGAGAGATTAATTACCTAGGAAGATTATATATCCCTGAAATTCTAGATCCAGATGGAGAGGATGAAGAAAGTCAAACGTTCTCATCTCTAGCAGTATCCATACGATGGATTATTACAATGATGCTCCTCTAATCGTAGCCCAAAAACTCACAACTCTTGCACAAAAGAAGAGAGGAGAATAAGAGGGGGTAACCAAAGATGCAGTCTATTACTATTGTGCCGCCCTTGCCTCCTATTTATAGAGAGCCACCCAAAAATCCTAATGGATCTTGCCTTAGGAAGTATTGAATCTTCATCCAATCACCCACTAATATTGGATTATTGGATCTCTATCCAATAACCTCAACTGGCCTCTAACTAAGCCTCATGTAAGGAGTTCATCAATGTTGGGTCTCATCCAATAAGAACAAGGGCTAATTGGATAACTCATATTCAATCTCTACTCGCTGAAATATCGACCATATGTGTGTGACCCTCTAGGCCCAATACCGAGCTGGCCATGAGTCCTACCAGTCAGAATTCCTTTTAACTTAGTGAATTATTATCTCATAATAATTCACTCGACTCATCGACTATAGACATACTAGGCCACTGTGCCATAATCCTTAAACGGTATAAAGGATCTTATCTATTGGACCTATTTGTCCTCAATTATTGTATATTTATAGTCCCTCATCCATCTAATATCTTAGAGATGGTATATTGGGCATGGTACTATCAGGCCTTATATAGAATCCGTTAGAGTCTCGCTCTAATCGGATTCTCTCGAAGAACTTATTCTCTCTCATTCCAAACAATTACGATCGAGGATTTGTTCAAGTGATAACACAGAGGATATTCCTCTCACGATACCGAGAGTGGATGATCATCTTTTGACACTTAATTACCTTCGTAAGGTTGGCTATCAATCTCGATAACTAACAATACTAGATCTGAAACTTTCTAGACCTGTAAGTCCAGCATCAATGAAAGGAGTACTCAAACAAGGTATCATTGGTGTCTTAAGTATAAGGACCAAATACATAACTGGGGCTACAAAATTACTTTCTGATGATAGATATCATTAACCATCCAGTATTTCATAAGCGGATCAATCAGTAAACTCATTCTCCAATGAGCATATGTATTATAATACCCTTGGTATCCCCACACAAGTGGCTATGAGACTAGCCGCCTCCATCATATGGACAGGTATACCGTACATCGGCCTGTTCGGTTATCTCAATGTCCCTCTTGAGTAACCTATGACTAGAATTATTTAGTATTTATTTTTAAAGTTGAATCACTCTCATTATCGTGATCTCATCACGATCTAATTCCCATTACACAGAACCAAGGACATCATAATATATATTCAATAAATAATATAATATAAGAGTATATCAATAATAATAATACTAAAAGACTATGCAGCGTGTTACACGTGTCATTACTCATGTGATTGGCTTGTAGGACACTTGTAACCAGCAATCTTTCACTTGACCTAAAGTCAATCACTTATGCGTCAGATCCCCATCAAGCCCCTATGATGCTCAAAAATAATTTGAGCCAACAACTTTGTCGATGTATCTGTAATGTTATCTCTGAATGAAACTCTTTTCATTACTACATCTAATCGGTTGGAACCTTTTCATAATAATTTTGATGAGACTTGGGTTTCCTTGCTAGAGCTATCGCCCCATTGGTATTGCTATATATGGGAATTAGCTCCATGATGCTCGGTATGATTTTTAAATCCTTGATGAACTTCTTCATCCACACCCCTTCATTTGCTGCTTCTGTTGTAGTAATGTACTCCACCTCTGTGGTCAAGTTAGCAGTAGTATCTTCCTTAGATTCTTCCAGCTTATTGCTCCTCTATTCAGGGTGAAGACATCCATGGAGTTTGATTTGCTATCATTGATGTCAGACTGAAAACTCAAGTTCGTGTAGCCCTAAGCCTAGAGGCTAGTTCATCTATATACCAGTAAAAGATCCTTAGTCCTTCTTAAGCAAGGTTTTCCTTACCGAGCGATAAGGCCCCATATCACCCGATACATACTGGTCTGGTAACTGATTGGCACGTGGACCAGACGCTATCGGGTGTTACTGCTAAAATCGATCATCGATGGTCGATTTTGACTATCGACGGTCAATTTTCATCGTCGGTGATCGATTGATGGAGAAATCGATCATCGACGGTCAATTGAAGAAGAAAAGGGTAAAAGAAGAAGAGGAAAAGAAGAAAGAAGAAGTACTTGGTCGTCATCCTCATCTGCACACTACCCGCGCGCCCTCGTCGCCTGCGGGTAGGCAGCGAGCCATCGCCACCCTCATCGCCCGGGTCGCCCGTAAAACGTCACCGCCCTTGCAACTCGCGAGCGACTATCATCCCCATGTGGGGAGACAAAATGTCTCCCCACGTTGGGAGAGAGACCTAGGCGACGTCACCCATTTATTTCTTTTTTATAATATTTTTTAATATTTTTAATATTATATTATACAATATTATAATAATTTAATAATATCGAGTGGTATGTATTGTGCATACCACCACGGTACCAGTACCGTATCGGTACCAACAAAATGCTGGTACATCGATTCAGACTGGTAAGTAAAACGTTGTTCTTAAGTACTTAAGGATACACTTTACTACCTTCTAGTATTCCAAACCTAGATCTGCTTGATACCTACTCGTGACACTCAGAGCATGTACTATATCAGGCCTGATACATAGCATAATATACATGATAGACTCTATCACTAAGGCAAAGGGTCTATCCATGTTTGTCCTTTTCTTTAAGAGTTTTTAGAGGCATACTCTTATAAAGTGATATTTCATGTCTCATCGATATGAGACATCTCTTGAAATTTTTCATGTCAAACCTTTTGACAATAAAATATATGTACTAGGACTGGAATAAGCCAAGCATCCTCTTGGATCTATCTCTATAGATCTGAATCCCCGAAATGTATGATGTTTCCCTATGTCCTTCATGGAGAAGTTTCTAGATAGCCAAGCATAGGAAGAGCATTCCTATATTTTTTCCAATAATTAGGATGTCATCACATATAACACCAAGAAGGTGAAAGCACTCTCACTTATCTTCTTATACACACATGACTCATCTTCATTTTTAACGAAGTCATAAGATCTGATAGCTTCATCAAATCTTATGTTCCAACTTCGGAAAGCTTATCTCAGTCCATAGATGGACCTTAGCAACCTACACACCTTATTTGGTTTCTCTCTGGATATGAATCTCTCTGGTTGTATCATATACACCTCCTCCTCGAGGTGTAGTTGAGGAATACGATTTTTACATCTATTTGTCAGATCTCATAGTCATAGTATGCTGTAATTGCCAAAAGAATTATGATGGATTTTAACATGACTAGAAGGTCTCATCATAGTCAATTCCTTGTCTTTGACGATATCCTTTGACCATTAGCCTTTCCTTATAGGTCTCCACCTTTTCATCTATTTTGATCTTCTTCTTGAAGATCCACTTGCAGCCGATGGGTATAATATCATCAAGTGCATCCACAAGGTTCCAAACATTGTTGGAGTACAAGGAATCCATCTCAGAATTCATGGCTTCTTATCATTTTCCAAAGTCTATACTCATAATAGCCTCCTCATAGATTTAAAGATCAACATCTTGAGTATCCTCTCTACTGATATGTCTCATATATATTTCAAGAGGGTGAGATACTCTGCTAGACCTGCATAAAATTGGAACTTGTGTGCTAGGTACCTGAACAAACTCAGATTCTAGAATGGTACTTGAGCTTAGTTCTCCAACCTCACTCAACTCTATCTCACTCCCACTATTTCCATCAAGAATGTATTCTTTCTCAAGGAATAAAGCCCTTTTGGCAACAAAGACCTTATAGTTCTCTGGATGATAGAAATAATACCCATAGGTTTTCTTGAGGTATCCCACAAACTTATATTATTTCATCCTTGAATCTAACTTGTCGGGGTTATATCTTTTAACGTGAGTAGGATAGTCTCAAATCTTAACAACCTTAAGATCTGACTTCTTTCCTTAGCATATCTCACTCACACTACCGACCTAGATGGAACTCTCTTTAGAAGGTAAGTTGCGGTCTCCAAGGCGTATCCCCAGAATAAGATAGGTAGATCAACGAAACTCATCATGGACTGCACCATGTCTAACGGCGTACGATTCCTCCTTTCTAATACACAATTTAGCTGAGTGTGTAAGGAGGTGTCTATTGGGACAGAATCCCATGGTCCCTAAGGAAATGCGTGAACTCTTACTCAAGTACTCTCTTCATCGATCCGGTTAAAGAGTTTTAATACTCTTTCCAATATGGTTCTCCACTTCATTCTTATATTTCTTAAATTTTTCGTAGGCCTCGAACTTATACTTCATCGAGTACACATGTCCATACCTAGAAAAATCGTCAATGAATGCAATGAAATAGGATCAACCACCTATAGTTTGAGTCGACATAGGACCACATACATCGGTATGTATAAGTTCTAATAACTTAGTGGATCTCTCACCAATTCCACTTAAAGGAGAGTTAGTTAACTTTTCATGAAGGCGAGGTTCGTAAGTTATATATGACTCATAGTCGAAGGGATCTAAGTATCCATCTTTTAGCAACTTTTGAATCATTCCCTCATGGATATAACGTAGCCTACAATGTCATAAGTATGCCTCATTCACCTCATCTCATTTCCTCTTGGATATACTTACATTCATGATGTGGAGAAGTATTTAACACATACAAGCCATTAATCAAGGTCCCTCTTGTGATGATCTCATCATCCATAATTAATGAGCAACTATTATCCTAAAAAACTAGTTTATCTCCAGTAAATATCAAATAAGAAATAAAAATAATATTTTTGAAAATAGAGGGAACATAATAGTATGCATCCAATGCAATAGTAGCTCTACCAAGCAGATGTAGGGTGACCTCACCAATGGCAACTGTAGCAACTCTTGCTCCATTGCACATCTTGAGGTCCATCTCGCCTCTGGCCTATCTCCCAAGCCTTGCTAGAACCTGCAATGAATTGTAGATATGATAAGCATTTTTGGTATCCAATACTCATGTGTTATCATTAAAATCTGACAAATAGAGATTGATCATGAATGTACCTAAAGCTTGTCCAAGCTTATGTTTCATCTTCTCTACAAGGTATTCCTTGCAGTTCTACTTCCAGTGCCTGTCTTTGCCATAGTAGAACCATTGGCCTTTATCCTTGGCCAGGTATTTCTTGGTAATCTTTGCCTTACCTAGTTTGCCCTTGGCCATGCCTTTCTTAAGAGTCTTATTAGCCTTCCTTTTCTTATTGGTCTCACCAACATAGAGAAAACTGGCTTCTCTTTATTGATAATGCTTTTAGGTTCTCTCAACATATTGAGGAGCTCAGGTAGAGTCACCTCAAACTTGCTCATATTAAGGTTCATGGTGAACTGTGAAAAGGAATCTGGTAAGGACTGAAGTATAAGATCAATATATATGTTATCCTCTATGACTATTTCTAGACTTATGAGTTTCTCGATCCACTTTATCATTTTTAGGACATGGTTCTGAATCGATACTCCTATCATCTCGACTCAGAAGAGACTCTTGGATATCTTATATCTTTGAGTTATTCCATGTTCCTCAAACAATTGGCAGAGATGAAGAAAGATGGAATTAGAATTCATACTCTCATGTTGCCTCTGTAACTCAGGAGTCATGGAGGCCAACATATATCACTTTGCCAAGGTGGAATCATCTATATACTTCACATAGCAAGTGATCTCATCCTTACTTGTCCCTTCCTCCGGTATGGACACAATCAAATCAAGGACGTATATGATTTTCTCTCCCGTGGGAATAATTCACGAATTACAAAGCCAATCCATATAGTTTGGACCACTGAGGCTGTTAGCATCAAGTATGATATGTAAGGGTTCTGCAAGCGACATGTTTCTGACAAACAATGTAGCATGAATTAATAACATGCGGATTTTATAGAAAATTAATTAAGATACAGACTTCTATCTCAATGTACTCCTACTATTTTCCCGATGAATTATATGACACACTCAATATATGAAACGGAAGTTTCAGACTGACTTCTAGTGGGGATCAAGATCCAATTGGTGCCTTATTGTAACCTCGAGGGACTTGACCAATCATACTAAACCCAAAAAAGTAAGTGACTCTTGCCACTCATAACTTCTTATGATTCTGTCATCACCATTGTTACTAAATGAGTTTAATTTGATGATATGCCCTCGAATGACTCTTTTCCCGATGAATTATATGACACACTCGATATATGAAACGGAAGTTTCCGACAGACTTCTAGTGGGGATCAAGATCCAATTGGTGCCTTATTGTAACCTCGAGGGACTTGACCAATCATACTAAACCCAAAAAAGTAAGTGACTCTTGCCACTCATAACTTCTTATGATTCTGTCATCACCATTGTTACTAAATGAGTTTAATTTGATGATATGCCCTCGAAGGACTCTTTTCCCGATGAATTATATGACACACTCGATATATGAAACGGAAGTTTCCGACAGACTTCTAGTGGGGATCAAGATCCAATTGGTGCCTTATTGTAACCTCGAGGGACTTGACCAATCATACTAAACCCAAAAAAGTAAGTGACTCTTGTCACTCATAACTTCTTATGATTCTGTCATCACCATTGTTACTAAATGAGTTTAATTTGATGATATGCCCTCGAATGACTTTTTTCCCGATGAATTATATGACACACTCGATATATGAAACGGAAGTTTCCGACAGACTTCTAGTGGGGATCAAGATCCAATTGGTGCCTTATTGTAACCTCGAGGGACTTGACCAATCATACTAAACCCAAAAAAGTAAGTGACTCTTGCCACTCATAACTTCTTATGATTCTGTCATCACCATTATTACTAAATGAGTTTAATTTGATGATATGCCCTCGAAGGATTCTTTTCCCGATGAATTATATGACACACTCAATATATGAAACGGAAGTTTCCGACAGACTTCTAGTGGGGATCAAGATCCAATTGGTGCCTTATTGTAACCTCGAGGGACTTGACCAATCATACTAAACCCAAAAAAGTAAGTGACTCTTGCCACTCATAACTTTTTATGATTCTGTCATCACCATTGTTACTAAATGAGTTTAATTTGATGATATGCCCTCGAAGGACTCGACCATAGGTAAGATATCGATCATGTAGATAGGTGAGCCTCGAGAGACTTAGCCAGTGGTGGCTCCACGCTGTGTCCATCCACATGTAGCCCTTTCCGACTCGGGTCCCCTCACTATGCCCGAATCCTAAGTTAGCTTTGATATCAAATGTCACGATCCAGTTAGCTTTTATTTGGCCCAACCATTAGCCAAAATGCTCGAGTCAAAAGTTATCAATAGTACACTCATCAACCCTTATAAGACATTCATATGTTCCCACTTTTCCAATGTGGGACTAAGGGGTGTTACACTCTCTCCATCTCATATACTTGACATCCTCGACATGGTCGAACATATCCCAGATCGAACTCTAGCATGGTGCATGTGAGGTTTAGCCTAGTGGTAACTCCATGTTGTTCCATCCATAGGTCGCCCTTGCCTACTCGGGTCCCCTCACCATGCCCGAATACTAGGTCGTGCCATGTCACACATCACGATTCGGATAATCGTGATCTGGTGGGAGAACACAGCGTTGACCGCCAACCTGCGGCGGCACCTATTGAATCTAAAATTTTAATGATAAAATCAATTGATGAGTATTTTAATCTAACATGTTTGTTAGAGGAAGAATTACATATCTAACTATGACAGGAGCAATGAAGTTACAACTAGATGATAGGTCAAGATCAAGCTTGGGCATCGGGCTGGGTTCGGACGATGCAGTGGGACCTCACCGGGAGTTCGCTAGGAGATTCGTCGAATGGATCAGGAAGCTCACTAGGAATACGTCGGGAGATCATCGGAAGAAGACCGGAAGACTCGCCACAAGAATGCTGGAAGCTGTCGGATTGACAAGAGTCAGGTCTTAGTTTAGCTTGTTGGTCATTAAGAGTTATAATCATTGAGTCATAGTTTAGGATTGAGTCCTAATTGAGTTAGATTTGGATGAAATCCAAATTAACTCAATAAGGCAATCGGGTCTACTATGGGGTTTGGTTGAGCTCAATTAGTTGACCAAAGAATTGGTTAATATCAGGTTAAAGCCGAAATTCGAAAGGAGGGAACCACTTTTCCGGAGATTCCGGTGGGTAAACCATCGGTGAGTGGCGGTTCAACCGGCGCCGCCCAGGATTTTGGGCAGCTAGCTGTCAACGGCTGAATCGCCCAGGCTAGGTGGTTGAACTGCTCGTACCCAAGAATCTTGGCACTTTCGGCGGTTGAACCACCACAGGTGAACCGGAATCTTGGCACTGCTCGTACCCAGATTTTTCAGGTGAGTTTGATTTTTTGGCTCCAAATTCTGAAACCATTTGGTGCCTATAAATACCCCAAGTTTTCTTGCATTCTATACAATAATTTTGAAGATTATATTCTGTGAAAAAAATTATGTATGGATTGTAAGGAAAAAAAGGGGGAAGGGAGAGAGCTTAGAGTTCTAAAGTTCTTGAAGTCTACCTTGTAAGCAAGTATAAGGGTTTAGTCTTCACCCAAAGAAGATCGGTAGTGGATGCCGGTGTGCCTCAAGGAGGACTCAAGAGTGGACGTAGATCCGTTAGTGCCGAACCACTATAATTATGAGTGTTTCTTAATTCTTACATTTATTACTCACTTGCAATTGTCGAGTTCTTAATCGTTTTGAACTGAATAGACGCTTTCGATTTTTACTTACTCCTTGAAAGCAAAGTTTCAAGTCAAGCACTTCCCTTCAATGTTGATTATATTTTATTGGGATTTGCTTGTTTCATCTTAAGTCATTTTTAAGCAAGTAACTTAGCAATTTTCTTTGAATCATTCACTTGTTACAAAAAGTTTCGATTTATCTATCTTGCTTAAAGCGAAAAGTTTTTCGTTAAAACTAAAATATACACTTGCACTAATGCCAATTGATCCTAACAATTTGTATCAGAGCAAGATAGTTACTCATTGGATTAACACCCACTTGAGTAAATGACTTGTTTTGGCATGAATGAGGATATTTCATTTCACATCCTCTCATGTTCAATGGGACAGATTACATATATTGAAAGACAATGATGTCGTATCTTTCTTATCTCTTTGGACCTTGATTTATGGAATACTGTTGAGAATGGATTTGAAAAATCTTCCAAGCCAATGAATGAGCTAAATAATTTGGAGAGAAAGAATTTTTCTTTAAATGCAAAGGCTATGAATGTCTTATTTTGTGTTCTTGATAAGAATAAGTTTAATCATGCTTCCATTTGCGAATCGACTTTTGATATTTAACACACACTAGAAATCACACACGAGAGGACTAGTAGAGTAAAAGAATTTAAGAAAAATATTTTAGTTCATAATTATGAGTTGTTTAGGATGAAACCAAGTGAGTCCATTGGAGACATGTACACCCGTTTCATGGATGTCGTCAATGGCCTTAAAACACTTGAAAAAGGTTTTTTAAATTTTGAATTAGTTAGTAAAAGTTTGAGATATTTACCTAAAAATTGGGATCCTAAAATAACCGCTATTCAAGAGGCCAAAGACTTAAATAACTTGTCTCTTGAAGAATTGATTGGCTCTTTTATGACATATGAACTAAATTGTAAAACTCATGATGAGCTTGATGAACCCCTTCCAAAGAACAGGAAGGATGTAGCACTTCAAACAATAAATGACTCCTCGAGTGAAACCTCGAGTGATGAGGATCATAATATTGAATTATTATCAAGAAAATTTAAAAAAAAATATAAAAAAACAGAAAATATAAAAATAAAAAAGAACCGAAGAAGGACAATGTCATATACTATGAATGCAAAAAACTGAGACATTTCAAAAATTAATGTCCTCATTTGAAGAAGAAGCCAACACACAAGAAGAAAACACTTTCAACCACTTTGGATGATTCAAGTTCTTCGGACGAAGAAGACCACTCCAAAGATGAAGTTGCTAACTATGCTCTAATGATGATCGAAAATAAGGTTAGTGATTCATTAAGTGTTTCTTTTTAGAATTATTAAGCATGTTTCATGATTTGTTTAATGAGTTTAGAAAACTTACCAAATCTTTTAAGTTGTTTAAGAATAATCATGAATTGTTAGTTAGTAGACTTGACAAAATGCATGATTCATTAGTATCACATAACACATGTTTCAAATGTGAGATGTTAGATAGTGTTAAAGAAGAAAACATCATGCTTAAGATAACATTAGAAAAATTTAAACTCGAAAATAAATCCCTAAATATGATCCTTGTCAATAAGTGTCATATTAATAGTAGAAATGACATAGGCTTCGTTGGTAATGTTCAACAAAAGCCAACCATGTTTGGTAAAGGACCAACCTTAAATGTGCCACCAAAAATCAAGTATAATTTTTTTGGTAAATTAGGACATAAGGTAAACAAATGCATATTTAGAAAATATAGTCCATATCAACTAGTTTGGGTTCCCAAGGGAGCTTCATATAACAAAAATCGATTAGAAAAGAAAGATAGAGTTCTTTATGAAGGACCCAATGTAATGGGTACCTAAATAAAAAATATTTTTCTTGTAGGTTTGTCTCCAAACTAAAGCTAGGAGCACCAAATGATATCTTAATAGTGGATGCTCAAGGCATATGACCGGAGATCTATCTTATTTATCTAAGCTCACTAGCTTAGGTGAAGGAGTTGTTACCTTCGGAGACAACAACAAGGTTAAAATCATTAGAAAAGGAACAATATGTAACATATCAAACCTCTTGATTGAAGATGTGTTATTAGTTGATAGCTTGAAACATAACTTGTTGAGCATTAGTCAATTATGTGATAAAGAATATGTGGTTAAATTTTAACCTAATACTTACATAATTGAATTGCCACACAAGAATAAATCATTGATTGCTTTAAGAAACAATAATGTATACACCATAGATATTAAAAAATTTTGTGAAGAAACTTGTTTTTCAATTCAATGATGATGTTTGGATTTGACATAAAAGAATAGGTCATGCTAGCTTGAAACTTCTAAACCAAATTTCTACCAAGGAACTAGTAAGAAGCTTACCTAATCTTAAGTTTATCAAAGACAAAATATGTGACACTTGTCAATTAGGAAAATAAATAAAAAGTAGCTTTAAATTAAAAAAATCAAATAAGCAACTCTAGGCTACTTCAATTGATCCATATGGATTTATTTGGACCAATTGACATTACAAGTTTAGGTGGTAGTAAATATACATTTGTTATAGTGGATGATTTTAGTAGATATACTTGGACTTATTTCATAGCACATAAAAGTGATACATTTAAATGTTTTATAAAATTTTGCAAAATTGTTCAAAATGAAAAAGGATGTATGATTTCTTCAATACGAAGTGATCATGGTGGAGAATTTCAAAATAATAATTTTTAAAAATTTTATGATTCGAATGGGTATATCCATAATTTCTCTACTCCACGAAATCCACAACAAAATAAGATAGTAGAAAGAAAAAATATGAGCTTACAAGAAATGATTATAACAATGTTGAATGAATATAGTCTACCCAAATATTTTTGGGTCGAAGCGGTTAATACGATATGCTATGTTTTAAATAGGGTTCTTGTAAGACCATTACTCACAAAAACTCCTTATGAATTATGGAATGGTAAAAAACCTAATATTTATTATTTTAAAATATTTGATTGTAAATATTTTATTTTAAATGATAAGGATGCTTTAGGTAAATTTGATGTAAAATCTGATGAAGGCATTTTTCTACGTTATTCTTCTATTTCAAAAGTTTATCGTGTTTTTAATAAAAGAACATTAGTAATAGAAGAATCTATTCATGTTATTTTTAATGAGTTTTTTAAATTTAAAAAGATTGATTTTGATGATAAAGTTGATCTTGGTAACTTGAAATTAAATGATAATACTCCTAAAAGTAACTTGGATGAATATTCTTCCAAATCCTTACCCAAGGAATGGAAGTATGTGGATGATCATCCTAAGGGGCTTATAATAGGAGAAACATCAAAAAGAGTTCAAACTCGGTCTTATTTTTGAAATTTTTGTACGAATGCCACATTTCTTTCTCAAATCGAGCCAAAGTGCATTGATGAGGCCCTAAAAAATGATTCTTGGGTTAATGCAATACATGAAGAGCTTAATCAATTTGAAAAAAATAAGTTATGAGAGCTTGTTCCTAAACCAAATGATCATTTCGTGATTAGTACTAAATTGGTCTTTAGAAACAAGTGAGATGAAAATCGTATTGTGGTTACAAACAAGGCTAGATTAGCGGCCAAAGGTTTTAACAAAGAAGAAGGAATCAATTATGATGAAACGTTCGCTCCCTTGGCTAGACTTGAAGCCATAAGGATGCTCCTTGTATTTGTTTCTTTTAAAAATTTTAAGTTGTTTCAAATAGATGTTAAAAGTACTTTTCTAAATGGTTTCATTTCCGAAGAAGTGTATGTTGAATAATCCTCTGATTATGAAAATAATCTTCTTTCTAATCATGTTTTCAAACTTACAAAATCTCTTTATGGATTAAAATAAGCCCCTCAGGCTTGGTATGAAAGACTTAGTTCTTTTCTTAATTTAAATAAATTTTCAAAAGGTAAGATTGATACCATATTATTTTTTATGTATTTTAAAAATAATTTACTTGTTATTCAAATTTATGTTGATGACATCATTTTTAGATCTACAAATGAATCTTTATTTGAGTCTTTTGCTAAAAAAATAAGCCAAGAATTTGAAATGAGTCTATTGGGTGAGCTAACATTCTTCTTAGGATTACAAATAAAATAACTTGATGATGATATTTTTATTAGTCAAACTAAGTACACATTGAACTTGATAAAATAATTTGAGATGGAAAATGCTAAAGCATTAAACACTCCCATAGGCACATCTACAAAGTTGGACTTAGATAATGAAGGAGAAAACTTTGATAAGAAAACTTATAGAGGTATGATAGGAAGTTTATTATACTAAACTGCTACTAGACCAGATATCATATTTAGTGTTGGATTGTGTGCAAGGTATCAATCTAACCCAAAACTCTCTCATTTGAAAGCAGTTAAATGAATTTTTAGATACTTAAAAGGAACCTCAAAACTAGGATTATCCAAAACCAAAGAACTTTAACTTGATTACCTATTCTGATGTCGATTTTGGTGGATGTAGAATAGATAGAAAAAGTACTATCAAAACATGTCAATTTTTAGGGCATGCACTTGTTTCTTGGACTTTTAAGAAATAAAATTCAGTAGCTTTATCTACTACGAAAGAAAAATACATTGTAGCTAGTGCATGTTGTGTGTAAGTTATTTAGATGAAAAACACACTAGAAGATTATAGAATAAAATTAAAAAATATTCCTATAAAGTGTGATAATACAAGTTTTATATGTTTAACCAAAAATCCTATTCAACATTCAAGAACATTCAAGAACCAAACATATTGATATTAGACATCATTTTATAAGGAATCATGTAAATTGTTAAGATATCTCTTTGGAATTTATTGACACTAAGCATCAATTAGCGGATATTTTTACAAAACCCTTAACTGAAGAATAATTTGATTTTCTTAGAAGAGAACTTGGAATGCTGAATCATGAAAATATATAAATTGCTTAATTTCATAAGAATAAGTTATTTTTCTTGATGATAATGTTTTTGAAATTATCTTATTATTCCCATGATGTTTTGCTAGTTTACGGACTTATTTTGCTAGAAATTACATCAGATGATTTTAAATGCATGAGTAGCTCTTAAACTTTTGAATCTTCTTAAATGTCTTGGAGTTTTGAGTTTATCTTCGAAATTCACCTTTACAAAATTGAGAGTTATGGTTAATGATGTTTTATAACTCATCCCTTATTTTTCTTTCCATCTTGTTCTCAAAAGGAAGAAAATTCCTTATGACCTATATCATATTTTAAAAAGAGGAGCAAAAACTAATATGTATTAAATGCTTAGCCTCACATTTCATCTTTTTGTTGATAATAAAGGGAGAGAAATGGATGTTGATGACTTATGTAATAACTTAAGGGGAAATTTTCAAATGTTTCGAGGTTCATGAAAATCCTTGATGAGTTGAAATTTTTAAATGTTTGAAGTTCATGAAAATCCTTGATGAGTTGAAATTTTTAAATGTTTGAAGTTCATGAAAATCCTTGATGAGTTGAAATTTTCAAATGTTTGAAATTAATGAAAATCCTCGATGAGTTGATGGCTTGATAATTTAAAAACAAATTTTTGCTGATATATGAGCATCCTTGAAATATGATTTGCTTGGAATATTGATTGCTTTGACTTACCTGAATTCAAGAGTGTGATTCTCTTGAATTTAAGTCTTCTTTATTATAGCATGAATTTAGGGGGAGTTAAGATTAACTCCTGTTATCAATTGATTATCGTCATAAAAAAGGGAAGATTATTGAATCTCAGATTTTGATGATGAAATCAATTAATGAGTATTTTAATCTAACATGTGTGTTAGAGGGAGAATTGTAGGTCTAACTATGACAGGAGCAATAGAGTTACAACCAGTTGATGGGCCAAGATCAAGCTTGGGCATCGGGCCGAGTTCGGACGATGTAGTGGGACCTCGCCGGGAGTTTGCTAGGAGATTCACCGAATGAATCGGGAAGCTCGCTAGGAATACACCGTGAGATTGCCGCAATAAGATTGAAAGACTCACTGCATGAATGTTGGAAGCTACCGGATTGGCGAGAGTTAGGTCTTAGTTTAGCTTGTTGGTCATTAAGAGTTATAATCATTGAGTCATGGTTAGGGATTGAGTCTTAATTGAGTTAGATTTAGATGAAATCCAAATCAACTCAATAAGCAACTGGGTCCACTATGGGGTTTGGTTGAGCTCAATTAGTTGACCAAAGAATTTGTCAATATCAGGTTCAAGCCAGAATTCGAAAAGTGAGGGGAATCACTTTTACAGAGATTCCAACAAGTAAACCGCCAGTGAGCGGCGATTCAATTGGTGCCACCTAGGATTTTAGGCGGCTGAACCGCCCGTACCTAGGAATTTGGGCACTTTCGACAATTGACCTGCCCAGGTCAGCGAGTGAACCACCCGTACCTGAATTTTTTGGGTGAATTTGATGTTTTGGCTTCAAATTCTGAAGTTATTTAGGCCCTATAAATATCCCAAGTTTTTTTGTATTTCATACAATAATTTTGGGGATTACGTTATGTGAAAAAAATTATGTGTAAATTGTAAGAAAAAAGAAAAGAGGAAGGGAGAGAGCTTCGAGTTCAAAAGTTCTTGTAGTCTCCTTTGTAAGCAAGTGTAAGGGTTTGGTCTTCACCCAAAGAAGATCGATAGTGGATGCTAGTGTACCTCAAGAAAAGAGGACTCGGGAGTGGACATAGGCCCATTGGTGCCAAACAACTATAATTGTGAGTGTTTCTTAATTCTTGCATTTATTACTCACTTGCAATTGTCGAGTTCTTAATCGTTTTGAACTGAATAAACGCTTCTGATTTTTACTTACTCCTTGAAAGCAAAGTTTCGAGTCAAGCATTTTCCTTCAACGTTGATTATCTTATATTGGGATTTGCTTGTTTTCGCTTAAGTCATTTTTAAGCAAGTAACTTAGCAATTTTCTTCGAATCATTCACTTGTTACGAAAAGCTTTGATTTGTATATCTTGCTTAAAGCGAAGAGTTTTTCATTAAAAAATAAAATTTACACTTGCACTAACTCACCCACCCCCCCCCCCCCTAGTGCCAATTGATCATAATAGCACCTCCCACGACGATGACGACACTCCCACTTGCCGCTCCCTCTACATATGGAGGGGGAACAAGAGTCCCGAATCTTTTCGTTATTTACTCCCTGCTTTTTATAGGCGAACTGCTGCATCAGATGGGCAGGGGTCCACCGGAATGGATGAACGAGCCGTGTCAGGGCGTGTAGGTCTATGGCACGAGGAGAGCGCAAACACCCTAGCCGTGTCAGGGCCTCAGATGGTTACCCCCCTCCCGGCCTACAGGCAACTTACTCATGATAGATGCGTTCGCTGCAAGAACACATAGAATAGTTCTATGTAATTCAATATTATCAAATGTAATTTAAAAGCCAATATTTTTCACGAGCAACTTGGCTCTAATACCATTATTGAGAAATCATCAAAGCATCACAAATAAAGTGGAACAAAGAAAAATAAAATAGGTTTCTCACGTATATCAAATAGTCATGCAAAGATTAGCATATGAAAACCCGCAAAAAATGAAAACTACGATATATGAAAGATTGATTACCTAGGAAGATCGCATATCCCTAAAATTTTAAATCTAGATAGAGAGGATGAAGAATGTCAAACATCCTCCTCTCTAATGGTATCAACATGATGGATCGTTGTAGCAATACTCCTCCAATCGTAACCCAAAAGCTCGTAACTCCTGCGCTAAGAGAGAGAGGAGAACAAGAGAGGGCAGCCAAAGGTGCAGCCTATCACTAATGTGCTGCCCCTACCTCCTATTTATGGAGAGTCACCCAAAAATCATAGTGGATCCTACCTTAGTGGGTATTGGATCTCCATGAAACCCATTAATATTGAATTATTGGATCTCCATCCAATAATCTCAATTGGCCTTTAAGTGAGCCTCATGCAAAGAGTCCATCAATGTTGGATATTATCTAATGAGAACAGGGGCTAATTGTACTAGTTACAAGTGCCCTGCAAGCAAATAACATGTCTGATGACACATGTGACACGCTGCATAATCTTTTTTACTTATATATATATATATATATATATAGTGTTGTCCTTGGTTCTATGCAATGGGAATCAGATCGTGATGAGATTACAATAATGTGACTGATTTGCCTTTATACATAAATCCTAAATAATCCTAATCATATGTTACTCGAGAGAGACATCAAGATAACTGGACAGACTGGATGATGGAGACACTAAGGATACAGTACAGGTGCTCATTAGAAAATGAGTTTACTGATTAATCCTCTTATAAAATATTGTATGGTTAATGATACTTAATGTCACACAACGATTCCATAGTCCTAGTTATGTGTCAAGTCCTTACACTTGAGACACCAAGGATGTCTTGTTTAAGTACTCTTAAACAAGAGGAGGGAAACTTACTAGCTTGCAATTTTACACTCTATGCAAAGGAAGCAAAAATTACTAGGACTATTCTAAGAGTGTAAAATTGCAAGCTTGAACAATGCAAAGGATGAAAAATTTTGCTAGCGTATACTTTCCAAAAGAGAAGAAAGAACTTACTAGATTTATTTATTATATCTTCTTAAAATTTACATGAGAAAAATGTGTTGAGCTCATATTTGAATTTTATATATCTACAAGATTGAGGTTGAGACCTAGAAATGTTAAATCATGAAAATATTTAAATTACCAATCTAGATTTCATTAGATTAAGCTTTTTTTATAACATTTTTTGAAAACTTTTTCCATGATTTGGTATCTTATTGTTTTCAAAAAATGCATGAAGATGTGCCACATTTGAAATTTACAAGAGATGATTTTATATATCAAGAGATGATTTTATATATCAAGAGATGACTTTTGCTATATTTGAAATACATAAGTAGTTTTAAATCTCTTGGACTTTTGAGTTCATCTTAATATTGGTTTTAAAATTTATTAAGAGCTCTTCTTATGATGAAATGATGCAACAACACCTCCCCTGTTTCTCTACTTATTAATTATAAAAGGTATGATTGATGACTAGAGATTAATTTTTAAATATATTAAATTTATTGAGAAAGATATGTTTAATGATTTGAAAATTTTCTATGCCCTATGACTTGAAATTTTCTATGACTTGAAAATTTTCTATGCTCAATGAGTTGAAAATCTTCTATACTCTATGACCTGAAAATTTTCTATGCTTATTGATTTGAAAATTTTCTATGCTTGATGATTTGAAGAAAAATTCTCAAATATTTTCAACTTCATGGCAATCCTTGAAAACTTTTGATAAGTTGAAAAGTTTCAAAAGCAAATCTTTGTTATACTTGAAATGTTATATGCTTTAAATGCTTATTGCTTTGATTCACTAAAATTTAAGAGGATGTGACTCTCTTGAATTTAAGTCTTCTATATTAATGCATATACTAAGGGGAAGTAATGTCATCATGTGTTTTGAAATTATTAGCTCTATATTTCACCTTTTTGTTGATGACAAAGGGAGAGAAATATATATTGATGACATATGAACATTAAAAAATATTCATTGATAACACTTAGTGATATAACTTGGATATTTTATAATTCATGATTTGATGCCTTGATGTAAATTTGTGTTAAAATTTACATAGAATATTGATAACTTAAATTTAAGAGTGAGTGCGTCTCTTAAATTTAAGTGGTATGGTTTTAGGGAGAGTTACGATTAACTCTTGTCATCAATTGATTGTCATCATCAAAAAGAGGGAGATTGTTGAATCTCAAATTTTGATGATAAAATCAATTGATGGATTATTGATCTAACAGGATTGTTAGAGTTGATTGATGCAGGATTAATTATGATAAAAGGATTATTATAATCAGGGTTGGCCAAGGTTAAATCCATGCATCGAGTCGATGCGTTTAGGAGTGTGTCGTAAGCTCGCCGAGGGTATTGGGAATTTGCCAGGATGGCGCAAGGGAATTCGCCAAAAGGAGACTCGTCGGAAGATTGTCGGGGGTAGCCGAAAAGCTTGTCGGGAGTCGGGATGGTCTTGTAATAGATATTTTGGTAATTATGATTATATTTAATTAATAGGTCTAACTATGGCAGGATCAATAAAGTTATAACTAAATGATGGGCCAAGATAAAGCCTAGGCATCGGACCGAGTTCGGACGATGCGGTGGGATCTCGCTGGAAGTTCGCTAAGAGATTCGTCGAAGGAATCAGGAAGCTTGCTGGGAACGCGAAGGGAGATCGTCGGAAAGAAGACCGGAGGACTTGTCGTAATATTACCGGAGGTTGCCAGAGTATGTGGGAGTTAGGTCTTAATTAGACTTAATTGGTCATTAAGTATTGTAATCATTGAGTCATAGTTAGAAGTTAAAGTCCTAATTGAGTTGGATTTGGAAGGAATACAAATCAACTCAATGAGGCAACTGGATCTACTACTGGGTTTAGTTGAGCTAAGGTTGAGCTCAATCAGTTGACCAAAGAGCTGGTCAATGTAAAAGTCAAGCCGGAATTTAAAAAGTGGAGGGAACCACTTTTGTGGAAATTTCAGCGGGTAAACCACCGGTGAGCAGCGGTTGGATCGCCCGTACCACAGAACCCGGGCGGCGACCAGCAGCTTTCGACGAGTAAACTGCCTTGGGTAAACTGCCCAGGTCGGCAGGTAAACCACCCATACCCTGGTATTCGAGCGGCTGAGCCGCCCAAGTCGGTGAGTAAACCGCCCGTACCCGGATTTTTCAGATACAATTAAATTTTGGCTCCAGTTTTGAAGCCAATTTGGGGCCTATAAATACCCCAAGTTTTCTTACATTCAAATCAACACTTTTGGAGGATTATATTTTGAGAAAATATTATGTGAGAATTGTAAGAAAAAGAAAAGGGGTAAGGGAGAAAGCTTAGAGTTGTAAATCTAGTCTCCTTTGTAAACTCATATATAAGGGTTTGATCTTCACCCAAAGAAGATTGATAGTGGATGCCAGTGTGCCTCAAGAAGGAGGACTCAGAAGTGGACGTAGGTCGTTGGCGCTGAACCACTATAAAATTGTAAGTGTTTCATACTTGTATTGCTTGAATGTTGTTGAATTAATGCTTCCAACTTAACTAAACTCCTTGAAAGCAAGACGATAAGTTCTTTTCCTCAAATGTGATTATCTTTTCGGCTTTTTACTTTTAATCACTCACTTATTTTATTAAAAATAAAAATCTTTGGATTTCTTATTCTATCTTATTTGAAAATCTTTTGCTTTAGAAATAAAAATCTTAGCTTATACTAATTCACTCCCCTCTTAGTGCCAATTGATCTTAACACTAAGAAGTAAAATTATGTTATATTATCTATTTCTAAAGTTGAATATGTTTAAGTAGGTGCATATTGTACACAAGTTATTTAAATAAAAAATAACATAGAAGATTATAATTTATGTCTAAAAAATATTCCTAAAAAATTTTATAATGCTTGACAAAAAAATTTATTCAATATTCTCAAACCAAGGATATTGATAATACACATTATTTTGTTAGGGTTTATAATAGCAATCATATAATATCTTTAGATTTTATCGACATAAAACATTAATCAATAGATATTTTTACTAAACTGTTAAGTAGAGAATAATTTAATTTTATTAGAAGGAAATTAGACCTATTAAATTTCTTTGAATTATGGTACATTGCTTTAACTAAGATATTGGTTTAAAATAAAAGTATATCTTTACTATCATATTGAGATTTTTTATAAATATTATTATACTTTGTTTAGACACTTTCGACTACTAGCACCCTAGTAGCTTGAGTTATTATTACGTGCATATTTGACTCATGCTTAACTTTTACTTATCTTTATTGATAATAAAGTGGGAGAGCTTGAGTTGTTATTATGTATATATTCATCTTTTTTATTGATGATTGATGATAAAGGGAGAGAAATAATAACTCATGTTTGAATAAATAAAATTATAATGTTTTAATATATGATATTTTTATAATTATATAAATCATATTTAGCTTATTTTATATATTTAACACATGCAAATAGTTAACTTATGCTTATCCTTTAGTTATATGACTAATGGTTGATATTATATCTTGAAGATGATTAGATGTTATACTTTAAAATTCAAAACTTGATTGTACATTATTATTTGAGTTTGAAATGATTAAATCATAATATGGATAAGATCAACTTGAATTTAAGATAAGTATTTAAAAGGATATATGCCCTTCTTAATTGAATTTAAGTTTATTACTACATGTATTAAGATGACATATTATAAGGGAGTCTTGTTAAACCTTCATCATCAATTAGTTTTTATCATAAAAAAAAATAAAAGATTATTAAAACTAAATTTTAATGATGAAATCAATTGATGAATTAATGTACTATGATTTTTAGATAAGTGATGTAGGAAATATTTCGATCATAAACTAAGACCATTTAATTGCCAAATATCGAGACAGAGAATCAGATATTGTATCGAAAGATTATTATGCTGAAAATTGGATTTTTAGTTGGAGGATTAGCCGATGTGCCTAACAATGAACTTTGTGCTAGAGTTTTGAACATCATGCTAGGATGATCAGATATCATGTCGAAAGATCGAATGTTATGATAAAATTGACATGTTAGAGAATTGGAGAATAGATTATCTACCAGAGGTTTGGTTGAAGTGTCAAATGATATGACAATATACCCAAAGCTTCAAAGATATGTCAAATAAGTGGTGAATAATTTAAGGTCCTTATTGAGGTTACCTTCGACTAATTTGAGTTAGTATTAGGTTAATTTATCATAAAAATATTTAGACTTGAAATTGGATCAAATTTCTATTGTCAGAAAGCCAAACATATAACCTAAACTACCTAGATCAATGATAATAGTAATACTACCAAAATTAACTTTTATAATTTAATAAAAATTTATGATGATAATACTGTAAGAGACTAATATTGTAGCTCCATATCAACTGTAACAATCTAGTGTTACAATTCTATGTCAAATATTATGATGGATATCTGGAAGTCAATGATAGTACCGAAGTCAAAGATGATGGTGGAGATCTCTTCTTTTCTAACCGGAGCAACGGTATCGTAGAAATACAACATATCAAAAATTGATCAAAATGGACCCTCCAAAAACTACCTTATCTCAAGATGAAGAAGATGTATAAGAGTACTGTAATTTTTATTATTATACACAATTTAATATCATACTCGAAAAGGGAAAGAAAAACACCGAACTGACGTCCATTGCCCGCGGCTGCTGTCTACATTGCGAAGACGAGGAGCCGTCTACGTTTCATTGTCTGCGCTGACTTGTGCGTCGTTCTTGGTTCTCCTGTGCGGCTGACGTCCATTGGATCAGGTGATCGTCGACGGGACCCCCACCGCCTTGTCTTTTCTCCTCTGCCACAGTCATCAAATTTCTCCTTTGTCTCCACTTCCAAGCCCCCAGCCAACCTTAAACTGTGATCAACAATTCCGGTGGTCGGCCTGATACGTCATTCTCACCTCCATCCATGTACGCTTAATTCTGCTGCTTTTTCCCTCTTACCCTCCTTTTTATTTCTTTCTTCTCTTCCTCCTCTTTTTTCTGCTTTCCGGCAAAAGTTGGTGTTTCTGGTCTACAGACATTTGATGCAGTTTTTGGTCTCTCTTTCTCCAAAGCTTCCGAGTCATGAAAGCTGACTCAGTCATCAGCAGATGTCTGCAAAGTTTCAGAGATCAAGATCTGTCACGCTTTATCTGTACAGCATCATGCCTCGAGCCAGAAAGTTTGACCGTATAATCGCGCCCACAGCATCTCGATAAATGCCATACGTTTCTTCTGCTCGCTTCAGCTAGATGTATGTGTAGTATTCCATCATCTTAATTAGCATATGGAAGATTTTCTTGTCATTTCATTCCTTTTATCTTGATACTATCCCTTCTGTTTCGAGTGAATATCTCATATCCGATACTGTTTTTGATATGCATTCGTTTGGGTCTTCAGAATGAGATTTTATATATAGGCGTTCTTCGTCTTCTTGTGATGGTTTTGGTTCTCTTTTCATCCAACACCAAACAATAACATGGAGATAGGTAAGACTGTAGAAGCTAAACCGTGGATATATGTTTGCTTGCTAGTAATGGAAAATATCATACATGATATTTTTTCCTGCCTCGTTGGTTGTTCATCATGAAAGAAACAACTCAAGCCAGACCAGGAGAAACGTAGAGAGAGGAAAATGGAGGGCGGGAAGAGCAGCAGCAATAACATCAAGCAAGAGGTACTGGCGAACTAGCCAACACAATACGTATCTCACACACTCTTGAACACCATAAATCACCCTCAGAACTCCCTAACCATGGCTCCTAGGACCTGAGGAGGCTCCTGATGATATCGGCCTGAGGGCTGTTGGCCTCCATTGTGGCCATTAGGGCGGAGAGACGGTCGCTCAGGTCGTCCACATCGCGGTGCAAGCTCTTGATGTAGCTGCATGTCTCCTTTAGCAGCTTCGACGCAGATGCCTGCGCACCAACATGCAACAGCGTGCAACACAAGCAGGAAACCACCTCCATGAAGTTGCTGCAAACAAATGGAGAGATTTAACTGGTGATCTGTTTTACTTACCCTGCCTATGTTCCTGCGGCGGGACTCGGGGAGAAGCGACTGGAGCTTGGAGACGAGCTCGTTGATCTCCTCGTCTGTGATTCTGCTGCTACTACCTCTTCCCGACATGACTTTAGTGGCTACAGCTGTAACCTTCTTCTATTCTTTCCCCCCCTCTCTTTCTCTCCTCTTAAAGGAAGAAGTGGCACAGGACAGGGGGAGGGAGGAAAGAAAGGGGAGTGAACTGAGAGGGAGGAAGGGTTAGGGGAAGGGCCTTTAAAAGGCAACAACGTATATTAAGTGTAGTTGAGGGGCCACATGTCTTCCCCGAGTACTACTGATACAACGGCTCCACTTTGTTCATCATGATGTTCCATGGTTCCACGGAGGCTCACGGGACCCATCTTATTTTCTCTACGTAATAGTTGAAACAAGGGAAACAGTTAACTTCAAAGCTTTGGTTTAAAACCAGTTTACTTTGGCCCAGAAAGATGCCTTATGTCTCTTCTGCTTTCAGCACTGGCCACCCCACCTTTGCCTGCTCTGGTATTGCCTTCTCCTGTAGATCTATAGGTAGTATTCCTAATACTCCACTGAGGACGCTGCTAAATGCCAATCTGCCATAATTGTGAATGGAGATTAAGGTAGTACAGAAGGTTGGGGCGGAGGGGAAGGGACAAAGGACAGTGTAGACGAGGGAACATGACACAGGAATCGGCTGCGACCGGCGACCCAAGGATGGCGCGTCTGCTCAGCCACACCTGGTTGTTTCCTGGCCGGGAGAAGGACGGGGTGGCCGGTCCCCGATCTCCGGTGCGACGACGACCAAGCCACCTGAGGCCCCGGGGAGTATGCATGTGATGCTGTGTGCCATGGCGGGGACTCGGAGGTCCACTGTGCTCAGTGGGCCGCCATAATAGGCCCAAGAGTGATACTGTAGCCTTATTTACCCTAACAGGACTCGCAGGTTGACGATTGAGTTGGTGGGTGGGAGGAACGACACCTGCTCGCTGCAATCCTGCAAAATGGCCTTTTAACTTCGTGTGGGGAACTACCGGTAAAAGGATATTACCAGTTAAGGGGAAGGATTATTGTTGGAAATAATATAAGTATTTAAGATGATGATGAGATTAGTTTAGATGAAGATAAGATTTATTTAGATGTGATAGATTTTTTAGTGTTTTATAATATATGTATTCTGTTTTTTAATCAATATAAATAGGTGCTCTTGGTTCATTCCAAAGTACGGTAGATTATTGATTGAAAGTACTTCTAGTTTCTTCAAGATGACAAGTCTTACAATAAGTGTTCATAATCAACTTCTTCCTATCCTCAAAGGTGATAATTATTAGTTTTGGGCTCTTAAAATGAAAACTCTGCTTATTTCACAAGAATTATGGAAGTTGGTAGAAAATAATTTTATTTAGTATGATCTATAAGATTTTAGTATTACAAAAGATAAAAAAAAACTAGATGAAAGAAAATATACAAAAAGATGCAAGAGCCATTTACATGTTACAACAAGCATTAGATGATTCTCTATTTCCCAGAATCATGATGGTATCAACATCAACAGAAGCTTGAGAGATATTCAAATTCTTCGTCGTGAATTTGAAACACTTATGATGAAAGATTTAGAATTTGTTGCTGATTTCTTCTCAAAAGTTTCTTCTATTGTGAATCAAATGAGATCTTATGGTGAAAATCTAAAAGATCAAACTGTAGTAGAAATTTTTTTATGAAATTTATCTTCAAAATTTGATATGATCTCTACTGTTATAGAAGAAGCTAAAGATACAAGTACATTATCTATTGATGAATTAATGAGATCTTTTTTAGTTCATGAAAAAAAAATGAACAGATCTTCAGATGAAACTTTGGAATATTATCTTCAAATGAAGATAAATCAGAAGAAGGATCAAAAAGAGAATTCAAAAATTAGATCACAAGGGAGAGATCAAAAGGACAGAGGATGAGACTAATCAAATGAAGGTAACAAAGAAACTCGAAAATACTTTTGCCCTAAAAAAATAGGGCACAGTCAAAAGGATTGTTGGTATAAAAATAAAAACTCAAATGTTCATTTATTTTCTTATTATGGAAAATATGGATATTTTGAAAAAGATTGTTAGAACAAAAATCAAACAAACTATTATGAGGAAAAAAATGATGATAAAAGAGATGAAAAAAAATATTTTTTTATTACATCTGATGAAAAATATTCTAGATCTGTTTGATTTTTAGATAGTGGATGTAGTGATCATATGACAAGGAATAAAAGTCTGTTTCAGAAGCTTGATGATTCGGTCAGATCTACTGTGCAGATGGGAAATAGTAAAAAGGCTCAAGTAAAAGGAAAAGGAATAGTTACTATGAATACAAAGTCTGATAAAAAAATTATTGATGATGTATTATTTATTCCAGATTTAAAATAAAATCTCATTAGTATAGGATAACTAATGAGAAAAGGATATTATGTTATTTTTTATAAAGAAAAATGTCTGATTTATGATAAAAAATTGGTAAATTGATAGCAACTATAAGGATGACAAAAAATAAAATGTTTGTCTTATTATTTTTAGATTTTGTTATTCTTACCGAAGAATCAATATTATGAAAAAATTAAAGTTAAGTAGAAAAGATAATAATTATGTTATGGGAGGAAGGATTATAGCGGCCACAGGCCGTGGTTTTTGCTTGATGCAGGGGAGGAGAGATCAGAAAGGACGAGCAGGTGTCGCTCGTGGCTGCCCCATGTGAGGAAGGGGACATGACATAGGCCTTTGATGGCAATAGAGAGAGAGAGAGAGAGCTTCCACGCATTTATCAAACATATTGCATGGGCTGCCTGCCGCTGCTTCTATCCCCCACACTCACATGCGCTTTAATTTCGCTTGCTTCTTTCAGATGAATGACCCATCGACAGGCGAAAGTGAAAGGATTCAGAGAGAGCGAGAGAGAGAAAGGACATATGAAAGTCTACAAGTCTTCTAAATAAGAAAACTATGGTGGAAAAATGGGGGAAAAGACTCATTAAAGAACCTAGGTCATAGATATAAAGGCTACCAAACAAAACTAGGACAAAATGGAGGTTGGAGAATTGATGTCAAGGAAACAAACAAAGCCGTTGCTATGATCGAAATGTTCTCCCTTTTTTTTATAGGTAAAATATAAATATTTAAAGAAAGAGGATATTCATCGATAGTGCTTCATGATTGCACAAATAAGCTACAATGATGAAGTACGAAAGAAGCAAACAGTACACTGGCAGGTACTTGGTGTTAGCGGTTCTGAGTCCAAGTTTAATGGGCACTCGTGTCCACTCTTCACCCTAGACTAATCCCATCAAGAGACTAACAACAACCATCAAATGGTGCTCCCCAAGCTTCCATATCCCTCCATAGTAACACCACAGACACCACCAAAACTGTCACCCTCCCTTCATCAATCCTGTCATCTGCAAGAACATGCCACCCACTGCCAAGCCTCTCCCTCAGCGATTCAACTATCAAGCCGCTATGGTAGTTTGTTTGTTACAGTGAAATCATCAGGGTTTGTATTAAGATGATACACATCTGTAATGTTAAGATAAAGATATCCTCTGACGAGATGGTCATTCCAGAACTCATTGTTAGTTCCTGCCTTTATCTTCAGTTCTCAAAGAGAGTGTGAGTGAGAGAGAGAGAGAGGGGGGTTTGTGTGTTGATCTGCATCTGGTCTCCATCAAACGTCAGTTGCAGTTGCATGGGGGTCGACAAGCGTGCATGGGGTGCCTCAATCTCGTAGCTACAAACGCACGTGGTCATGTCCGAGGTCTACCGTAGCCCTTTTAGCTCGCTCTCTCTCTCTTTCTCTCTGAGTCACACGACTCTTTTCTACAGTTTCGATCGGTGGTGATTTGATGTGAAGAGGTGGGAGCGTCAGCGAGGACAACCAACTGCAGACACCAACTGTTGTTGGAGGTCTAGTTTTTATCACCTCATTCTTGATCTGCATACAGCAATTGCAGTACACACAACCCTTTTCTTTTTATATTTTGCTGAATCAAAATATATTACTAAGTCAAACGATTACAAAAGTTGTCCTTGTCGGAGCAGATCAAAAGAAAAAAAAAAAAAAAATCAAAGGGCCAATCCCCTCGTCAAAAGTGGTTAGATTTAGAATATCTAGCACAGTTCTTTAACCTATTGTTGTTGGTCTCACGAGAAACAAAAGGGATCACAAATTCATCAAATGCTGAAAGAAGAAAATAATCCTTGATAATAGTAAGGATGTCCTAAAGTGGCTAGGCGTTCCCTGAGTGCACATCTCTAATTGTTATAGTTGCCGAATACAAAATATTATGCCATTCCAAACACTTGCATCCAGCAAAGAAAACATCACCGGTATCATCTTGCAAGATAGAACCAATACCACCTTCTTTAACAAAATTTAGAGAACCATCACAGTTCAGTTTGTCTCAACCAAACACAAGCTTAAGCCAATTAACACGAGTAATGTAAGTCTCTATTGAACTTTCAGAAACATGGACATCAATGAGATCATATACGGAGGAGGGGCTATGTATAGTACACATATAGGGGAAACTTTGAGAATGTTAAGAAAAACTTTCTAGCCCACCAAATCCACTAAAAGCATCTTGCAATGGTGGCCTTAGGATCTAAAGATGATCCCTCGTTGATGCCGATTAGCAAACGATCCAAAGGTGAGGCGTAAGTGATGTTCAATAGCATGCCAAAGATATATAACAAAGTTACAAGTGAAGAAAAGAATATGTAGACTCAGGTTGTGCAGAAAAAAGAGGACAAATGAGAGGATCACATATATTAAAACAGGCAAGTACGTATGAGATAAGGAGGCGGCAGTGCAAAAGTTTCCAAGAGAATATTTTTATCTAAGACGATCGGAAGCTTCCACAACACGAACCAATTTCTGTGGAAGTTGATGTAGCCGATGCCTGTACCTTTAATATCGGACTTCCAAACCCAAAAATTATAAGGTCCAAAATAGATCAATTAGCTTAATCTGCTTAGTAAGGAAAGCATAAAATGTGTGTTATGCTTGTCATTGTTCAAGTGTCTATGATGCATTAAGTTGGAAACCATCATGAACAAAGGTTCATCTATGAGCAACAGGAGCGTCAAAAGTCTAGCAATCTCCCAAGATATTAACAGGAGAGTCATCAACAATGAACTTAGACAAACCAATTTTCAAATGATCCCATGCTTGAGCAAACAAATTCCAATACTAATTAAGCTTGAAAAAAGGATCGTAAAACTTCCAAGGTTGATGAGAACCATATTTAGGATAGACAAATTTGACTCCAATAGTGTCAGCCTGGCTGACAAATTGGGAAATATTTCCACTTGGTAAAGTGGAAACATATCGTGATAAGAGAGAGGTGAAGACCATTGTGGTTGGATGGGTTAATCCACAAGAAAATAACAGAGTTTTGGCTTATTAAGAGCTGAGATAGGAAACCAGGAGAGTAGTAGATACTCGAGGAATGAGTAGGCAGAGAATTGATAAAACTCAAACAACTTGGACTAGAAGGGAACCCTGCCATTGCCCATGTATGCTAGATAAAGACTGGATCATAGTTAACATCAGAAATGGGGTCCTTTAGCAGAAATGAACGCAGCTCAGGATATTATTGAAAGGAGAAATATTTGCCCTCCAGAATGTTGAAAATGATTGTAAAAATTTTCTTTTGGTGACCCTTTTAATGTGATTGGGAAGAAAATATTTTAGATTTTTGAATCATATTTTTTTATTAGTTTCACGTCATGCGTCTTTAAAATTGGATGATAGACCTTGAATGAGTGCGTAAAGGAAAAAATTGTAAACAGACTCAAATGACAAACAATATTGCGCATGCGGGTAAGGAGTTGGGCCACAACAATGTACATGTAAGTGGAGTTGGGCCACAGCAATGTACATGTAAGGAGATCAAGTAACTTCCTTTGTATTTTAATAGAAGAGAACCGGGAAAAATTAATCAAACAGTAAATGAAGAGAACAAGCAGATAGAGTTCTCAAGAAATTTTTAATCATTATAGTGATTAACAAGGCAAAAGAGGGAGGGAAATTAGCAACGCCAAAGCATATTAGTCATAACATCACAAGAAATTTTTAATCATTATAAGATGATTGTTGCCCTTGGAGGAGTATATAGAATGAGCAATTTCTTAAGAAATAAGAAAGTTGTCACACATGCTCCTACTAGAAAGAAAGGTAGATTGTTCCTTAAAAATAAACTTATTAAGTGGATCATAAACCAATTAGTTAGGACTTTAGCAAGATTGCAATACTAGACATTGAATAGAAAAATAGAATGAAAATATTTGATTTCATATCGGATACAACATTTAGGAACAATGACCAGAAATGTCTTAGACAAATTCCTTAGGGAAAATAGCATAATCAAAATTATTATAAAGCATGGGTTAAGGAATTCAAGATAATGTTCCAGTAGTGATGGTAATTGTTAGGACTTGAGTTTTTTCAAGATCATGTGATGTAATATTTGATTGAAGATAATATATATGGGTTTGGGTTTGATAATCCATCGACTCAATACTATCTTTCCAATAAACATTTTGATGAAGGAGAGAACAGAAAGATCAAGCACAAAATCGGAAGAAAATAATCTTTGTTAATTGTAAAGCTAAAGTGCTGACTACAAGACTGAAAGTAATATAATTAAAAATATATAAAGAGACTAATAAGCACGTATGGTGTATGTTATCTTTGGACAACACAAGGTACTCTCGATAGACTATATATCACTACCGATTTCTCTCTTTCGTTATTGGAACCTCTGCTTGAGGTTTGGATAGTAGACAACAGGCATTGGAAGCTTCTCATAGCAATTAGGCAGAGTTTGATTGGCTATTGGACTATAGGAAGAAAACTATGGTTGGCCGGACTAGCTACAACTCATAGAATATTTTCTTCTCTCTTCTACTCTCTTCTTTCTCTCCTCTAGGGATTTCTTTGATTAATTTTGGATGCTTTATATGAGGCTCTCCTCCTTTTATAGCTAAGGAAGGAGTCGGGGCGTTGCTGGGTTAGGACTTGGAGATTCTAAAGCGTTGGGACTTAGAGAGTCCTAATGCCTTTATGACTAGGAGAGTCCTAAAATAGTTAGAACTTGTACAAGGTTGACGCATGAAAGTCGTATTCATATTAGGAGTTGGTGCCACACTCTCCTTCTAGTCGTCTATATTTTGGTGAGGGCTATCTTAGTCCTAGTCCTACTCGCATTGGGATTGAGAGCCATGAGGTTTCGGCAACCTGAAGTGAGAGCCATGAGGGCTACCTTATCATGTTGGAGGAAAGCTTTAGTTCTTTGCATCCTGAAGTGAGAGCCATGAGGTTTCATCAACCATTCACTATAGTGAATGAGAAACTTTCATCAAATCAATTGAATCTTGGGTGATGAGAAACTTTCTTCTATCTTTCGAGTTGATACTTTTGGGGTCGATGAAAGTAATTAGTATCTTAATTTTATAAGTAGGGGGCTCCCAAGTATCACTTGGCATATATCAAGCGGAACCACTTTGCACGTCACCTTGTCGATGAATTCCTTTGTGATGGTAAATCATATCTTGTATTATTGATCGATCTTCATCTCCACATCATCATGAAGCCGCCATCCAAGAGGATATGGATGTAGATGTGATGTTGGCTCTAGGCCGAGCTTCTTCACCAAGCTCACTAAAGATAAGGTTCTTTTGGCACTTGGTGTTGAAGATCGCACCAACAACTTGGATCTTCACCATAACTGATAGAGAATATCTCTTCACCTAGGTCTTTATGGTGAAGAGCTCTTTTCGAACCTTTAGACCAGGAGTTAGACTCAAGTTTATAGTCTATAAACTTTGGTCTATCCATGAATGATAGATTTAGATCCGAGTATGAGACCAGTGAAAGTTTGATGGAGTCATTACCCATGATCATGGTCGTAGTTTGCCAACTTTGATCATTCTTTAACCACTTCTTTAGAAAGAGTTATGAATGAACCTTCCAAAACTTTTCTCTTAAGTAACTTTCATTTTTTTTTTTCAATGGTGACCTACAATTTTACAATGTTTACATAAATATATCACTTCATTTTAGGGAAGAAGAAGTTTTACCATCCTCTAAATTTTATTGTGCTTTTGAGTGGCTCCCTTTGACCTTTCCCATAGGCTTCTCATTGCATGTGTGATTTTTTTCTCTTGATCAACATCGTCATATTACTAACGGTCAAAATATAGTTTGAAAAAGCTCAAGTCAGTATAGATATGTTCATGGAGGCCGACGATGTATTTCAACATTATTGAGTGATTGTTTAGGAGATTCTCAGTACCATTGTTTATCATAAATTAATCTCATCCTTAGTTTGATAATTGCCTCTTTCGTTTTGTATTTAAACATTATTTAGCAAAAGCCTTAGAAGCAGCAGAGCAGTTCCATAGTAGGGATGTCGGGTTGAACCTAACAAGCAAGGTTTTCGGTCAGTATATAAAGAACCAACGTCGATAGTGTTAGTTTGAAATGCACCCTGACTTAATCCTAGGCTCGCTCTACTGTCGATTGGTGGTACTACCATCGACAGTCGGTGGTCCCATCACCAAGGATTCCTAAAAAAGTATTTTTCAATACTTTTTATACCTAAGCTGTAACATCTCTTGACCTAGCTATACTTCCTTCTAGGTTAATAAAATGAGCCTCATAATGAGCTTAAATTAGCCCTAATTAAGGCTTAGTCAAGGCCCAATGGGCCTTTAATTAAGTTGCAATGGTTACACCCAAAACCAACTTAATTACAATCACAACTACTTCAATATAGATATAATCGATTACAAATAATAATACTAAGTTGTTCAACATGTCATTGGTTCATTTGGCACTTCGTCTAAACCTTCGACACATCATCCTCTCTTGCGGCGTATTACCCAATCGGCATATTGACTTCTGCAACATCCGATCTCCTTAGCACAATATTAAGATCCTTCTGGCCTAATGCCCGAACTTATGGCACGAAGTCCTTTTGCCAGAACGCAGACCATTCCTCTGGCTCGACGTCTTAACTTCTAACATGTTCAACTCCGGCTCAACATCTGATTCCACTACTTTAATCGATTTGCCTCTCCTTGATTAAAGCTAGTCCTGCATCACTCAAACATATATCATATCATAACTTTATCAATTGGTTTCATTATCAAAATCTAAGATTCAACAATCTCCCCTTTTTTTATGATAACAATAAATTAATGATGGAGTTTAACTAAATCCCCCTATCAATATGCTATACTGATAGAAACTTAGAATTCAAAAAATCATGACTATTTCATCATTACATGTATCATGAGTATTGAAAGAATCAATTGATCACATCATTGTATGCATAATAAAATCATGCTAATACCAAGGAAAATAAAATTTCATCATGCATGATCATCATCATATATTCTCCCCTTTTGTCATCAACAAAAAGATGAAATGTAACTAGTAAATTCTTGAAATATGCAAGCTAGTAAGCAAGCTTCACTTCATTTTGCAAGATATCAAATTGGCAAGTTTTACTTTTCTTTGATGTATAAAAGCTAGCATGTTTTTGAGAATGTGAAGTTAAGCATAATTTTTTGCTTTCTTCTTCACATGTAGCAACTTTTGCCTCAAGCTAGCACTTCTCTTAGATGTGCAAGCACTTTAGGTTCTCTTGAGATGTGCAAGCTAGCATTTTTACTTTTCTTGAGATGCTAGTAATTTTTGCTTCATTTACAATGTGCAAGCTTGCAAGTTTCTCTCCTTGAAATGTGCAAGCTAGCAATTTTGATTTTCTTTGCGATTTGCAATATAGTAAGACTTTCTCCTCCTTTGTCATTGTAAAAAAGAAGGAAAAAATATAATGGTCTAATTTTTCTTTTTACAACAATGCTCTAATCATAACATAAGGTATACAACCATAAATATAAGAGAGTACCGAAATAAGAAGAAAATAACATCAATTTATGTATACAATGTTTCAAACATTAAAGCACATCATCTCAAAGTTGTGAGTATTAAAAAAATCAAGGAAACATTATGATTCATTTGGATAAATATTCTATTTAATAAAATGAGAGAATTATACGAGAATAAATAGTGAGAGATATTGATTCATAAATTGTTTTTGAAGTTATAAATATCGAGAAGTCAAGATCATGATTACAATAAAAACTTCTCTATAGTAAATAGCAAGAAAGAGACACAGGAGAACAAATAAAAGATTTTGATTCATATATAAGAAATCTTAAGTCATCAAGATCATGATTCATAGAAAATCTCAAGTTATAAATAATTCCAAGAAATCAAAAGACAAATCATGATTCATTTAGATAATTTTCTTTAACAAAATGAAAGGGTCATAGTGAACGATCTTAATTTATATAAAAATCTCAAGTTATAATTATCAAGATCATAATTCTAAAATGAAGAAATTATAGAAGTTAAATTTTTTTTTATTTCCATAAAAGATACCTCAAGTCAACAAATGAAGAAAAAGTTCATGATACGATTTAAAAAAGAATCTCATTCAAATTTAAATCATCAAAATTACTTTTAAAATTTAACAGATTCAAAAATATTATGAATAGATTTATAAATCTCTTATTGAAAACTAGATAAGATAGAGATTGAAAAATTCTCAAGAAAAATACCTTCCTCTTTTTAGTTGTTTCAATTCATGCGATTGATTTCATACAAGCCTGCCCAAGTTCTTTTTTTTTTATGTCAAAATCATATGTCATGTTTAAAACTGAAAGGCAAACTTTATCATAAAAATCATAATCATTTAAGCATAAACCATCTTTAATTCAAAAAAATATTAAAACAAAATCATCATGTTTCAATCATATATATAATTAATTAATTTTTCTTTGATCAATTCATTTTCTTACTAACTTTTTTCATCAAATAATTTATGAAAAGCATCAAGTAATTGATTGTAAGGTAATGAAGATTTTCTTGAGTCACTTACCTTGTTGTTGTGAGCCTCATCTTCACTAGTTTGCTCCTTGTCTTTGGATGCACTTGATTCATCTGAAGTTGCCTTGATCGCTTTTTTCTTCTTTTGAAACTTTTTCTTCAATTAGGGACATTCACTTTTAAAATGTCCTAGCTTATTACATTTATAGCGAGTTATTGCATATATTTTTTATTCATTTTTATTCTTACATTCATATTTTATGAATTTTTTAAAATTTCTTGTGAGAAGTTCAAAGTCGTTCTATTTAAGTTTTTTTCTTCTTGAATGGCTGTGACTTTTGGATCTCAACTTTTAGGAAGGGATCTTAGAATTTTGTTAATGGGTTCAAGACTAGAAAAACTTTTACCAAGTGCTTTCAAACCATTGATGATATCCATAAACCAAGTGTACATGTCTTCAATAGTTTTGCTTGGTTCCATTTGAAACAATTCAAAACTATGCATCAAAAGATTAATTTTAGAATTTTTTAACTTTGCTTGTGCCTTCGTGTGTGATTTCAAGAGTAAGCCAAATCTCATGTGCAGTTTCGTATATTAAAACTCGATTAAATTTATTTTTATCAAGAGCATAAAACAAAGCGTTCATCGTTTTAGCATTCAAAGAGAAAGTCTTCTTCTCTAAATCATTCCATTCGTTCATTGGTTTGGAAGACGTTTGAAAATTATTTTCAATAATATTCCATAAATTGAAATCCATAGAAAGTAAGAAAACTCTCATTCAAGTTTTTCAATATGTGTAGTCCATCCTGTATAACATAAGAGGATCAGCGATAGAATAACCCTCTTGATAGTTGGAAAAAAACCATTTAGTCTATTTTAGGTGTTAAACTAATTGAGAAAAACTTAGCTCGGATACCAATTGCTAGGACCGAAATCGGCACTAAGAGGGAGAGTGAATTAGTGCTTATGAGAAAACAATGTTGATTAAAAATTCATTCAATAAAACCCATATTATAAATATATTTAAATGCAGATATGTTTAGAAGAGTGCAAGCAAAGGTAGTAGATAGTTAAATAATAAAGCAATGAAGGTAAACAACAAAGAAGAGGAAGCACACCAATTTTATAGTGGTTCGGTTCACGTGGCCTACGTCCGCTCTCGATTCCTTATCTGTCGAGACCACTGGCTTCCATTATTGAACTTCCTTCAATGGGCAAAGATCAACTATTCTCTTACAGTTCTATTCTCCTTTTCATAGGTTTAGGAGACAACCTTTACAATTCTTTCAGCCCTCCCTTAAATGGAATTCACACTTAGAGAAGAGGAACGAAACTCTTAAAGAATTACAATAGCATTTTTACAAGTTTTTCTTCTACTTTCTTACTATTCCAAGTAAAATTACTTGTGGTATTTATAGACCCTAATTGGCTTCACAAATTAGAGCCAAAAAATCAAATACTTTGAGATTTCAGGTACGAGCGATATCACCGTCGGCACCGATGGTACAATCATCAAACATAGCCCAGGTTTCTTTGCATGGGTGATACCACCACCCGAAATAGGTGGTACTATCATCGTCTGGTGGTACTACCCCTGACAACCGATGGTACCACCACCCTAGATTCTCGGAAAAGTACTTTTTAATACTTTTCATACCTGAGCTATACCATCTCTTGACCTGACTGTATGTCCTTCTAGGTCAATGAAATGAGCCTCCTAATGGGCTTAAATCAATCTTAATTAAGGTATAATCAAGGCCCAATAGACCCTTAATTGAGTTGGCATGGTTACACCCAAAACCAACTCAGTTACAATCTTAACCACTTCAATCTAGACATAATCGATTATAAGCAAGAATACTAAGTTGTCTGACATATCATTGGTTCATCTAGCGCTTCATTCAAACCTTCAGCGTATCATCCTCTCTTATGGTATATTGCCCAATCAGTATGTTGACCTCCATAACATTCGATCTCTTTAGCATAATGTTTGATCCTTTTGGTTCAATGCTTGAACTCATTGCATGAAGTCCTTCTACTAGCACATCGACCATTCCTCGGGCCCGACATTGAAAAATATGAGATTCAACTTAGGATTAGTTTGGGCTTGCATGTAGCCCATCACAATCGCCATCTATTAGGCTAATATTTCCATTTGGCCAATAAAGTCAGTAAATGTTGTTGGGTGTTGGTTGTCATCCCATTGGTGGTTCTTCTTCTAGGTGAGTATGACTTTTACTCTTATGACTATTCTCTAAAGGTTTTGTACCTTATCTCATGGTCACCATCTACAAATGAGGGGTTGTGGTATGATATCACCTAATATATATGGGTTTTAGTGGAAGAAAGAACTATCGCAAAAAGACCAAGAATAAAACTATCAATTTGATACTATTTTTCAAATGGAAATTTTGGTGGAAGAGAGAACTATCGCAAAAAGATCAAGAATAAAACTAAAATAAAACAACCTCTATTTCTAATAAAGCTGAAGTACTAACTACAAGGCTGAAAGCAATAGAATTAAAAGTGTCTAAAGAAACTAATTTTTATAAAATAAAAATTATAAAAGAACGAATATAAAATAAATCTCAAATCTTGAATATCAAGAAGTCAAGTGAAAGATAATGATTCATTTGAAAAAATCTCTTTCCCAGTTATTAGCGAAAAGAAAGAACTATATGAGAACAAATACAAAATAAATCTCAAATCTTGAATATTGAGAAGTCAAGTGAAAGATCATAATTCGTTTGAAAAAATCTCCTCTTTTAAAAAAGGAATAATCATATGAGAAGAATTAGTAAGATATCATATATTTAAAAGATTGAACATACATAATTCTCTTCTACTAAAATCAATTTATTCCTCATTCAGTGATTTAGTAAAATACATGTTAATTGATATGTTATGTTAATGAAATGTAAAGATATATTATGATTGCTAACATGATCCCTAGTAAAATGATGTATAATATCGATGTGTTTAGTCCTAGAGTATTGAATAGGCTTTTTTGTTGAATAAATTGTACTAGTATTATCACATATTATAGTGATATTTTTCAAGTAAAGTTCATAATCTTCCAAAGTATTCTTCATCCAAATTATCTATGCATAGCATGCACCTACTGCTACATATTCAGCCTCGACTGTAGATAATGAGATAGAGTTTTGCTTCTTAGAAGACCAAGAAACAAGTGCATGACCTAGGAACTGACACGTTCCAAAGGTACTTCTTCAATCTACTCTGCATCATACAAAGTCAATATCAGCGTCAGCAATTAAATCAAAAATTTTAGATTTTGGATACCATAATCCTAGATTGAGAATTCTGTTTAAGTATCTATAAATTCTTTTAACTATTTTATAATGAGATTTTTTAGGATTGGACTAAAATCTTATACAAAACTCAACACTAAACATTATATCAAGTCTAGTTATAGTAAGATATAATAAACTACCTATCATACTTCTATAAATCTTTTGATTAAAGTATCCTCCTTCATTATCCATACTAATTTGGTAGAAATGCTCATTGGTGTGTTAATGACATTTGCACTATCCATGTGAAACCTTTTAAATAGATCCAAAGTATATTTAGTTTGACTAATATAGTTCCATCATTTACTTGCTTAATTTGTAATCTTAAGAAAAATATCAATTTATCCATCAAACTCGTTTTGAATTCTTGGCTCATACTCTTGGCAAATGATTTGCATAAGAAGTCATTTGTAGAACTAAAAATAATATCATCAACATAAATTTGAATAATAAAAAAATATATTTTTAAAATATTTAATAAATATTATGGTATCAATCTTGCCTTTTAAAAAATTATTTTGAATAAGAAAAGAGCTAAACCTTTCATACCAAGCCCTAGCAAGTTACTTCAACTTATAGAGAGTGTTAGATAATTTGTAAACCTAGTTTTAAAAAAGATCATTTTTAAATTCGGATGATTGCTCAACATAAACTTCTTCAAAAATAAAACTATTAAAAAAAAGGTACTTTTGACATCCATTTGAAATAATTTAAAATTTTAAAAACATGCATAGACAAGGAGCATCCTTATGGCTTCAAGTCTTGCCACAAGAGCGAAGGTTTCTTCATAGTCTATACATTCTTCTTAGTTGACCACTAATCTAGCATTGTTTCGAACCACAATACCTTATTCATTTTTCTTTTTCCTAAAGACTCATTTAGTATCAATCACAATATGATTACTAGGTCTAGGAATAAGCATTCAAACCTCATTTTTTTCAAATTAATTTAATTCATGATGCATTGCCAAGACTCATGAGTCATCTTTGAGAGCATCATCCATGTATTTAGGTTCAATTTGAGATAAAAAGATAGTATTGTATAAATATTTTTAAATGAAGAACTAGTTTGAATACTTTTTGATGTATCTCCAATAATTAACTGCTTAAGATGTGCATCTACGTACTTTCATTCCTTGGGTAAAATATCTTTGAAATTAGATGTATCCAAGTTGATTTGCACAGAAGAATTTTTATTCAAATTCAAATTATTAAATTTAAAATCATCATCAAGACATCAAAAAATTTATTAAAAATAATAAAGATAGATTTCTCAATAACTAAAGCTCTTTTATTGAAAACTTGAGAAACTTTATAAATAGAGGAATATCCAAGAAAAATGTCTTCATCAGATTTTATATCAAAATTTTCTAAGGCATGCTTTCTATTTAAAATAAAATATTTATAACTAAAAACTTTAAAATATGAGATGTTGGGTCTTTTATTGTTTCACAATTCATAAGGAGTTTTAGATAGTAGAGGTCTTATGATAATCTTATTCATGACATAGTATGTCATATTTATTAGGAATTCATGGGGGAGCATCACATGCGCAGTGGAAGATCAAAACAAAACAGGTTTCCCACAAAGATCAAATGATCGTGCAAAAGATTAGGTCATGAGAAAAATTATAAAACCAAAAAACTACATCGTGCGAGAGATTGTTTACCTATAGAGATCATATATCCATATTTTTCCAGATCCGGATAGAGAGGATGAAGGAGGTCAAGTGTCCTCCTCTTTAGTAGTATCCACACGATGGATCGCTGTAGCGATACTTCTCCAATCGCAGCCTCAAGTCTTGTAACTCTTGCGCAGCTTCTCACAACGAACTTGAAAGAAGATCCTCTTTCTTTTTCACTACCCTCTCACACCTAAGAGGGGCTGGTCGGTTGAGAAGGTGAGGGAGAGGAGGAAAATCGGAGGTGGCGGCCAAAGGAGCATGCAGCCTATCATCTATGTGCCGCCCCTACCTCTTATTTATAGAAAGCCACCAAAAACCCTAGTGGATCTTGCCTCAATGGGTATGAGATCTCCATCCAATTATCCACTAATCTTAGATTATTGAATCTCTATCCAATAATCTCCTTTGGTCTCTAATTGGACCTTATGCAAGGAGCTCATTAGTGTATGGTCTCATTTAATAAGAATAGGGGCTAATTGAATCTCTATCTAATCTTCTATTAGCTGAAGCATCCACCATATGTGTGTGACCTTATATGCCCTATACCGAGCTGGCCGTGAGTCACGCTCATCAAAACTCCTTTTGATATATTAAATTATTATCCCTATAATAATTCACTTGACTCATCGATCATGGACATACTAGGCCACTACGTCATAGTCCCCAAACAGTATAGGAGGATCGAATCCATCGGACCTGTCTGTCCATAGTTACTGTGTATCTATAGTCCCTCATCTAACTAATATCTCAGAGACCGTTTATTGGACATGGTACTGTCAGGCCACATAAAATCCATCCGAGTCTCGCTCTAATCGGATTCTCCTAGAGAATTCCTTCTCTCTCAATCCGAATGACCCTAACCAGGGATTTTTCTAAGCAAGCATACATGAGATATTCCTCTCGCGATACTGAGAGTAGATAATCCTTTATTGACACTCAATTACCTTCGTAAGATTGGCTACCAATCCTAATAATAAATTATACTAGATCTGAAACTTTTCAAACCTGTAAGACCGATGTCAAAAAAAGGAGTACTCAAATAAGGCATCCTTGGTGTCTCAAGTCTAAGGACCAGATACACAATTGAGACTATAAAATTATTGTATGATATTAGGTATCATTATCCATACAACATTCCATAAGCGGATCAATCAGTGAACTTATTCTCCAATGAGCACCTGTATTATATCTTTAGTGTCTCCACACAAGTGGCTATGAGACCAGCCGCCTCCATCATATGCATGGGTAAACTATACACCGGTCTGTCCGGTTATCTCGATGTCCCTCTCGAGTAGCCTATGAGCAGGATTATTTAGGATCAGTATTTAAAGGTGAATCGATCTTATTATCTTTATCTCATCACAATCTGATTCCCATTGCACAAGACCAAGGACATCATAATATATATATATATATATATATATATATATATATATATATATATATATATATATATATATATATATATATATATATATATATATATATATATGTAATAGATAATATAATGTGAGAATATGCTAATAATAATCATAAGCGAAAAGATCGCACAGCGTGTCACACGTGCGATCACTCACGTGATTGACTTGTGGGGCACCTGTAATCAGTAGTGTTAACCGCTTCGACCTAATAGTATTTGGGTATGTTATGTTCATTAAGTATGGTTCTTACCATCTCTTGTAAACTCTTATTCTTTCTCTCATTCATTTTGTTATGGATTTCTTTGAGTAGAGAAATTATTGTCATACCTATTCGAATCATAAAATTCTTAAAAATTTATCACTATGATCACTACAAATAGAAGAAATCATAAAACCTTTTTCATTTTGAACTTGTTTGTAGAACTTCGTAAAATATTTAAAACAATCACTTTTATATGCTAAGAAGTATGTCTAGGTATATTTTATATGCAATTATAGATTTATTTTTATGTGGTATGTCTATGATGCAAGCATTAGATTCAAGTTTAATATTATATCCCTTATTATACAATTGTCTAATGCTTAATAAGTTAAGTTTTAAGCCATCTACTAATATAACATCTTCAATCAAAAGATTTGATTTGTTATTAATTTTTCCATTACTGATAATATTTCCTTTGTTGTTGTCTCTTAAGGTGACATATCCTCAGTCTCAACTAGTGAGCTTTGAGAATTGTTTTGGATCTTTGATCATATGCCTTAAACATCCACTATTAAGATACTATATTTTACTCCTAGCTCTTATTTGGAGACAAACCTATAAGAAAGAGGGATTTATTTTAGGTACTCATTTAACTTTGGATCCTTCATAGCTAGATCTATCTTTTTTTATATTATTATTCTTTTAGGAACCTAAACTAAAACTCTAGGGGGAATATGTAGTGTAAGCCCTTTTATAAATTTTGTTAACTTTTGTTGAGTATTACTACTTAGGAAGTTGATTCCTTCCTTTCTATATATATAACCTTGATTAATAAGAATCATATTTAATAATTTATTTCTAATTTTAAATTTTCTAATGTTTGCTGTAAATATGTTTTCCTTTTTAAGAGATTCTATTATATGATTACTATCAATTGATTCTTCTAAGCAATGCTCTAATTTCTCATTCATGAAATTAGTCCTTTTTCATATTTTTCAATGCATATAATGACTCCTTTAGAAGTTCAAGATTAGATGATTTTAAATCTTCACATTTAGAGCAAGGAGTAAAAGATGTTGATGTTTCATACACAATTTTTAATGTATCAAATTTATTGGTAAGTAATGCATGATCCCTTTTTAGTGACTTATGTTTATTACTAATGTTTTTAAGTTCGTCATATAGATCATGGAACACATCGAATAATTCATTATAAGATAAGGATGTTTCGGAAGAGTCAAATACCTCATTGTTGAAGGTCACCAATGCATAGTTTGCCACTTCGTCCTCATTGATTTGCTCTTCATCTTCTGATGCACTTGATTCATCCCACATTACCTTGAATGCTTTCTTCTTTTGGATTGACAACTTCTTCATTAGTTGTAGATACTCATTTTTGAAGTGCCCTGGGTTTTTGCATAACATATTATTATATCATTTTTAGGTTTACTTTTATTTTTATATTCTTATCTTACAAAATTAGTTTTGTTTCTTTTTATAAACCTTTTTAAGTATTCTTATAAGGAGTGCAATGGCATCATCATCGCTTGAGCTTTCACTCGAATAGCCTTCTTTGGTTCTAACTATAATATCCTCATTTCTATTCTTTGGAAGGTTTTCATCTTATTCATCGTATGATTTGCAGGTCATTTAATAGGTCATTAAAGATCCTATGAGATATTTAAGAGAAAAGTTGCTTAAGTCTTTTGCTTCTTAGGTAGCTGTTACTTTTGGATCCTAATTTTTTGGAAGAAATCTTAAAAGTTGATTAGTATAGCATTTATCAAGAGTTTTTAAACCATTGATAACATCCGTAAAATAGGTATACATGATTAGTACAGTTTCAGTTGGTTTTATTTTAAATAATTAATTTTTTAAATAAAATATTAATTTTAGATTCTTTTACTCTACTTGTGCCTTCATGAGTAACTTCAAATGTGTGCTAAATCACTAGTAGAAACACAATTAAAATTATTTTGTCTAAAGCACAAAATAAGGCATTCATAGCTTTAGCATTTAAGAAAAACTTTTTCTTCTCAAAATCATTCCATTTGTTCATCGGTTTAGAAGATTTTTAAAAACCACATTCAATGAGTTCCACAAATCAAAATTCATAGAAATAAAAAAATCCTTATTCATGTTTTCCAATAAGTATAGTCTATTCCATTGAACATAGGAGGATAAGTGATAGAGTGACACTCTTAATTATCAGAAAAAGCTATTAAATCTTACTTGAGTGTTAATACAAATAAGAGAACTTGACTTCGATACCAATTGTTAGGACTGTAATGACACTAAGAGAGGGATGGGGTGAATTAGTGCTTTCGCAATAATGTTCTGGTTTGAAAACTTCATTCAAAAAATATATATTAGAAATGCGTTTAACAAAAAAGTTTGCGTAAGAGTAGTGAGTAAGTAATGATAATGTAAAATAAGAAAATAAATACAAGCTAATTTATAGTGATTCGATTATTTCAACCTATGTCCTCTCTCGATTCCTCTTCTCTCGAGGCCACCGGCTTTCACTGCGATCTTCTTTCCAATGGGTAAAGATTAGGTACCTTTGTTACAACCCTTCTCTTTTTACCAAGCTCAGGAGAGAACCTTTACACTAACTCTTTTACAAAAGATCTTGCACATTCTTATAATAATATCTAAACTCAGGAGAAAGAGGCTCAAACACTATTTCAAGAGTTTATAATACTTAAATTCTTAAGTTTTCATTCTTATGTACTCTTGCATCAAGCAAGCATGAGTAGGGTATTTATAGACCCTCAAAGACTTCAAAAATAGAGTAAAAAACTTAAATTTCTAAGTTTTCGGGGTACTAACAATACCACAGTTACCCCCAGGCGATACTACCATCGAATAGAGTTTGAGATTTTGGGTTTTGGCGGTACCACCATCGGTCTAGGTGGTACCACCACCACCTGGGTGATTCCACCGCAGGTCACAGGCGATACTACCGCTGGAAGTCCCGAAAAAGCACAAAACAATGCTTTTTGGCTCTCTAGATGGTATCACTGCCCAGGCCTAGCGGTACCATCACCTAGGCCTTCTCAAGGTCACCGAATTGGCCTTTCAACTAGCCCGATTCGACCCTAGTTCAAGCCTAATTGGCTTATAATCAAGGTGGCATGGTTTTGACCTAATTCTAACTCAATTTGATTTGAAACGATCATGATCAAAATGTAATCACTCTAATTACAATTACGAAGCCTTCAGTATATTATCTAGCATTTCAACATATCATTTATTCATCTGGACTTCATTCCAACCTTCGACGTATCGTCCTTTCCATCGTCGTATCACTCGATCTATCAACATGTTAACTTCTCACAACATTCAATCTTTTGGTACAATACATGATCCTTCTGGCCTGATACCTAAACTCTTGGCATGAAGTCTATCCTTCGACATGCCGATCAATCCTTCGGCTTGACATCCAATCTCTAACATGATGCTTTCCGGCCCAACATATGATTCTCTTGCTTCGATAATTTACCCTATAATGGTTCGTGTTCATGATTGAAGTTTTTCTTGTATTATTTCTCTTAAAAGCATATTAGTCGATAAACTCATTAATTGATTTCATCATCAAAATTCAGAATTCAACAATTGGCACATATGTCATATAGGTTATTTTTGAATAGCACATGAGTGCTCTTAGTAGATTGTCTATCACTATCAATTACGCTATCGCCCTCTCTCACTACTGGAACCTCCTCCTAATATTTGGACAAAAGCAATAGGCTTTGGATACTTCTCACAAAAGTTGAGCGAAGCTTAATATAGAGCTTTGTCTACTGAACTCAAGGAAGATGCTACGGATGGAATTATGAGCTGCACGTCATAGAATTCTTCTCTTCTCTCTTGTCCCTTCTCCTCGCTTCTCTTATCTCTTTTAAGGTTAAAATAGCTAGGGTCGGCTAGGCTCTTATTGGGGACTTCTATGATTATTTTGGGGATAATTTAGATGAGACTCTCCTCCTTTTATAATTGAGGAAGGGGTGGAATTATTACTAAGTTAGGACCTAGAGAATCCTAATACAGTTAGGACTTGGAGAGTCCTGATGTAGTTAGGACTTATTTAGGGCTAGCGCATTGAAGTCCACTCCTATTAGGAATTGACACTACCATCTTCTTATGGTTGTCCCTATTTATGTGAGAGTTGTCATAATCCTAGTCTTACTAGGACTGAGATTGAGGTGAGTGGGCTACTATGATATAGGCTTTGCTTTGTCGAATAAAACTAAGGATTTTAGAGGCCTGTGGATATGGGTTGATTAGACTAGTTACATGTTGTTGAGATCGTCCTTGCTTAAGAAAAGCCCCAACCATAAGCATAGGCCATGGGATAGGACAAGGGTAGTTGCTAGAATAATGATTCCAAAAATTATGATAAAAGGAGAGAAAAACATCCTTAATGTTATATGATAAGTGATAACTATTGCGAAACCTCAGCGGGTGCATCACATGCATAGTGGAAATCAAAACAAAATTCGATTTCCCATGCAGATTAAATCATTGTGCAAAAGATTGGGTCGCGAGAAAAATATAAAAAATAATAAAATCACGATGTGTGAGAGATTGATTTTACCTAGGGAGATTGTATATCCCTGTATTCCAAATCCGGATGGAGAAGATGAAGGAGGTCAAGCGTTCTCCTCTCTAGCGGTTTCCACACGATGGATCTGTGCAACAAAGCTCATCCAATCTAATCTTGCAACTCTTGCACAGAGGGAGGGAGGAGAATAGGCGATGGTGGCTAAAGCTGCAGCCCATCAACCATGAGTCCCCCCTCCTATTTATATAGAGCCACCAAAAACCCTAGGGCTCCTACCTTAGTGGGTATTGGATCTCCATCCAATTACCCACTAAACTTGCATTATTAGATCTCTATCCAATAATCTCCTTAGGCCTCTAATTGGGGCTTAATCAAGGAGCCCATTAGCATAGGGTCTCATCTAATGAGAATAGGGGCTAATTGGATCTCCATCTAATCCTCTATTCGTTGAAGCATCCACCATATGTGTGTAACCCTCTAGGCTTGATACCGAGCTAGCTGTGAGTCTCTCCCATCAGAACTCCTTCTGATATAGTGAATTATTATTCCTATAATAATTCACTCAACTCATCAACTATGGACGTACTAGGCCACTACGCCATAGTCCCCAGATGGTACAAGAGGATCGAATCCATCGGACCTATCTGTCCTTAATTACCGTGTATCTATAATCCCTCATCCAACTAATATCTCAGAGACCGTATATTGGACATAGTACTGTCAGATCACCTACGGAATCCGTCATAGTCTCGCTATAATCAGATTCTCTCAGAGAACTCTTTCTCTCTCAATCCGAATGACCCTGGCCAGAGATTTGTCTGAGCAGGCACATATGGGATATTCCTCTCATGATACCGAGAGTGGATGATCCTCTATTGACACTTAATTACATTCATAAGGTTGGCTACCAATCCCGATAACTAGTTGTACCAAATCTGGAACTTTCCAAACCTGTAAGTCTGGTGTCAAAGAAAGTAGTACTCATACAAGGCATCCTTGGTGTCTCAAGTCTAAGGACCAGATATACAATTGGGACTATGGTATCGCTGTCTGACATTAGGTATCATTAACCATACAACATTATATAAGCGGATCAATCAGTGAACTTATTCTTCAAAGAGCATCTGTACTATATCCTTAGTGTCTCCACACAAGTGGCTATGAGACCAGCCGCCTCCATCATATAGATGAGTATATAGTACACCGATCTGTTCGGTTATCTTGATGTCCCTCTCGAGTAACCTATGACCGTGATTATTTAGGATCTATGTTTAAAGGTGAATCGATCTCATTATCGTGATCTCATCACGATCCGATTCTCATTGCACAAAACCAATGAAATCATAATATATATATATATATATATATATATATATATATATATATATATATATATATAACATATAATATAATGTGAGAATATGCCAATATTAGTCATAAGCAAAAAAGATCACATAGCGTATCACACGTGTCATCACTCATATGATTGGCTTACAGGGCACCTGTAACTAGCAATCTCTCACTTGACCTAAAGCCAATCACCTGTGTCTGATCCCTATCAGACCCTTGTGATGCTCAAATACAATCTGAGCCAGCGACTTCGTCAGTGGATCTGCAATGTTATCTTTGGATGGAACTCTTACCATTGCCATATCTTTACGGGTCATGATCGCTCTAATCAGATGAAACCTCTTCAGAACAATTCTGAGGAGACCTGGGTTCCCTTGCTAGAGTTATCACCCTGTCGTTGTCACAATATATGGGAGTCAGCTCCACGCTGCTTGATATGACTCCCAAATCTTTGATGAACTTCTTCATCCACACCCCTTCCTTTGCTTCTTCTGTTGCAACAATGTATTCCGCCTCTATGGTCGAGTCAGCAGTAGTATCTTGCTTGGAACTCATCCAGCTTATTGTTCCTCCATTCAGGGTGAAAATATATCCTGAATTTGACTTGCTATTATCAATGTCGGACTGAAAACTCGAGCCTATGTAGCCCTCAACCTGGAGGCTACCTTCTTCATATATCAGTAAAAGATCCTTAGTGCTTCTCAAGTACTTAATGATACACTTTACTGCCTTCTAGTGTTCTAAACCTAGATCTGCCTGATACCTGCTCGTGACACTCAGAGCATGTGTTATATTAGGCCTGGTACATAGCATCACTTACATAATAGACCCTATCACTGAGGCATAAGGTATCTTATCCATGTTTGCCCTTTCTTCAGGAGTCTTCTGGGACATACTCCTAGAAATTGATATTCCTTGTCTCATCGGTATGAGACCTCTCTTGGAATTCTTCATGTCAAACCTTTTGACAACGGAGTCTATGTACCTAGATTGGGACAAGCCAAACATCCTTTTGGATCTATCTCTATAGATCCGGATCCCCAAAATATAGGATGCTTCCCATAAGTCTTTCATGGAGAAGTTTCTGGATAGCCAAGCCTTAACTGTGGAGAGCATTTCTACATCATTCTCAATGATTAGGATATCATCCACATATAGCACCAAGAAGGTGATAGATAGTGTTTCCACTTACCTTCCTGTACACACAAGGCTCATCTTCATTCTTAATGAAGTCATAAGATCTGACTGCCTCATCAAATCTTATGTTCCAACTTCAGGAAGTCTGCTTCAATCTATAAATGAATCTAAGCAACCTGTACACTTTATCTGGACTTTCTTTGGATACGAATCCCTCTGGCTGTATCATATACACCTCCTCCTCGAGGTTGCCATTGAGGAATACCATTTTGACATCCATTTGCCAGATCTCATAATCATAGTGTATTGCAATGGCCAAAATAATTCTAATTGACTTAAGCATGGCTACAAGTGAAAATGTTTCATCATAGTCAACTCCTTGTCTTTGACGATATCCTTTAGCTACCAGCCTTGTTTTATAAGTCTCTACCTTTCCATCCACTCTGATCTTCTTCTTGAAGATCCATTTGTAGCTGATGGGTATAATACCCTCAGGTGCATCCACAAGGTTCCAAACCTTGTTAGAGTACATGGAATCCATCTCAGAATTCATGGCTTCTTGCCACTTTCCGGAGTTTATACTCATAATAGCCTCCTCGTAGGTTTGAGGATCAACATCCCAAGAGTCATTTCCACTGATATGTCTCACATATCTTTCAAGAGGATGAGATACTCTACTAGACCTATGTAAAGTGGAAACTTGTGTGTTAGGTACCTAAACAGACTCGGGCCCTGGAATGGTATTTGAGCTCGGTTCTCCAACCTTGCTCAATTCTATTTTGCTCCTACTGTTTCCACCAAAAATGTGTTCCTTCTCAAGGAACATAGCTCTCTTGGTAACAAAGACCTTTTGGTCCTTGGGATGATAGAAATAATATCCCAAAGTCTCCTTAGGGTATCCCACGAATGTGCATCGTTCCATCCTTGATTCCAACTTATCGAGGTTGTATCTTCTAACGTGGGCAGGACAACCCCAAATCTTAGCCACATTAAGATCGAGCTTCTTTCCTTTTCATATCTTATATGGTGTAGACACTACTGACTTTGATGAAACTCTGTTCAGAAGGTAAGCTGCGATCTTTAGGGCGTAGCCCCAGAACAAGACGGGTAGATCAGTGAAACTCATCATGGACTGCACCATGTCTAACAACGTGCGATTCCTCCTTTCTGATACACCATTGAGCTGAGGTGTATAAGGAGGTGTTCACTGGGATAGAATCTCATTATCCCTGAGGAAATGGGTGAACTTTGTACTCAAGTACTCTCCTCCTCGACCTGATCGAAGAGTTTTAATACTCTTTCCAATTTGGTTCTCTATTTCATTCTTATATTCCCCGAATTTCTCAAAGGCATCAGATTTGTACTTCATTACGTACATGTGTCCATACCTAGAGAAATCATCAGTGAATGTAATGAAGTATGAGTAACCACCTATAGCCCGAGTCAACATGGGACCACATACATCACTATGTATGAGTTCCAATAACTCAGTGGCTCTCTCTCCAGTTCCACTGAAAGAAGAGTTGGTCATTTTCCTACGAAGGCAAGGTTCGTAAGTTATATATGACTCATAATCAAATGGATCTAAGTATCCATCTTTTAGCAACTTTTGAATTATTCCCTCATGTATATGACCTAGCCTACAATGTCATAGGTATGCATTTTTCACCTCATCTCTTTTTCTCTTAGACATATTTATATTCATGATATATGGAGAAGTGTCTAACACATATAAGCCATTTATAAGGGTCCTTCTAGTGATGATCTCATCATCCATAATTATTGAACAACTATTATTCTCAAAAACTAATTTATATCCACTAATTGTCAAATAAGAAATGAAAATAATATTTTTAATAATAGAAGGGACAAATTAGCATGCATCTAATGCAATAATAGCTCCACTAGGCAGATCTATGATGCCTCCCCCCGAACAGCAACTATAGCAACTCTTGCTCCATTCCCATTTTGAGGTCCATCTCGCCTCTAGCCAGTCTCCTAGGTCTTATCAAAACTTACGACGAATTACATATATGATAAGCACTCCCGGTATCCAATACCCATGTGTTATCATGAAAATCTGACAAGTGAAGACTGATCATGAATATACCTGAAGCTTCTCCAAGCTTCTCTTTCGCCTTATCTGTAAGGGAGTCCTTATAGTTCCTTTTCCAATTCCCATCTTGCCCATAGTGGAAGCACTGTCCTTTGTCCTTTGCCAGATCTTTCTTAGCAACCTTTGCCTTACCCGGTCTTTCTTTACCCTTGCCCTTCTTAAGGGTCTTACTAGCATTCCTTTCCATATTAGTCTCACTAATATAGAGAACTGACTTCTCTTTCTTGATGGTACTCTCAGCTTCCCTCAACATATTGAGGAGCTCAAGTAGAGTCACCTCAAACTTATTCATATTAAAGTTAATAATGAACTGTGAAAAGAAATCTGGTAGGGACTGAAGTATAAGATCAACATACAAATTATCCTTGATCTCATCCTCGCTTGTCCTTTCCTCCAGCGTGGGCATAATCGTATTAAGGACATACGATTTTCTCTTTCGTGAGAACAATTCTAAAATTACATAGCCTTTGGACCAATGAGGCGGTTGACATTAAATATGCCACATAAGGGTTTTGCAAGCAACAAACAAGATATAGGGAAAATAAATAACGTGCAGATTTTACAGAAAATACTAATTAAGATATGGACTTCTATCTTAATATACTCCCACTATTTTCTTAGCGAATCACGCGACACCCTCGACGCGTGAGACGAAAGTCTCCGGCAGACTCCTAGTGGGGATCCCGATCCAATTGGCGTCTTAGTGCAATCTCGAGGGACTCGACCAACTACACTAAGCCCAATAGGTAGACAACTCTTGTCAATCATAACTCCTTGTAATTCTCGTCATGTTCGACCTCCGAATCATCACGGTCTTGACTGCTTGACCAACCATGAAATTCAGTTAAGTCATCACTATCATTACAAGATAAGTCTGATTCGATGGATATGCTCTCGACTACTCGATCAAGTCATACCATGTCCTTAGGTCACCGGTGACATATATATGTCATAGGCAAGAACTCGATCACGTAGATAGGTGAGCCTCGAGTGACTCGACCAACTTAACCTATGTCGGGATTCAATTTCTTCCTATAACGATGGAATGCCACGTGGGTCAATCTTATTGTCTCACGTTTACCAACTTAATATTATCGTAGGAGGGATTTTTGTTTTCTATCGGTCTCCTAATATACTGTGTCACACACATACATATTTAATATATATCTACATCACATGCAAATATATATATACATATATCTAGTAGGTGTATAACACATCACATATGCAAGCCACACCGGATGATCATGAGCCGTCACATAATATGATTAAGCCTGAACCAATGGGCCTAATCACTCATAATAAGATCTATGTGTGCATTGGCGCATCTCCATGCCCTGTGATTGTTGATCTCGTCATCATCGGTTCCGTCGGATCGTCGCATCACCATGCGTCGTAATCTCCCGCCATGGCATCGTGGGTCACGCTGTCATCTCCACGCTCCCGACGCGTCTCTCCATGTAATTATAAATAATCATAAGCATGCAGGCCCGATAATAAACGAGAAAAACAGAGGCACGCAGGCCCCAATAATAATAATAATAATAATAATAACAATTACACACATCACAGCACATGGCTTTTGATCATCCATCCACATTATACATCACATGTACATCACATCATATGTAGGATTACTAGATATATATATATAATAATAAATTAAACTATTTAATTAATTATTTTTTGGAAATCAAGACATGCTCCGAATTTTCAGAATTGTCAAGGGTATTTTCATAATTTTGGATGAGAGGATATTCCTCAGAATTTATAGAATTATCGAGGGTATTATGAGAATTATGTACACGAGGATAGTCCTCAAAATTTTCTAAATTCATAAGGGCAGGATCATCCTTTTCTCCAAAGGATGCCCTAACCCCTCTTTCCCCTTCTACACCATCTTCATCGCCGCCTGCGCAGGCTGCCCTTGCCCCTTGGCAGCCGCCTTGCCAAGGGGCGACCACCCCTACGGCTGGCGCAGCTGCCCTTGCTGGCCGCAGGTGGCAGACCCTTACGGGCGCCCTGCATCCGGCCCCTTTGCGAGCGCCCGCTGCAAGCGGCTGCCGCCCGCCCCTTTGCAGGCGCATCGCGGGTAGCCGCCCCTTGCGACCTGGCCGTGGGTGGCTGCCGCCCTTGCGGGCTACTGCCCCCACAGGCAGCCGCCCCTTGCCGGCTGGCCTTGGCCGCGGCCTGGCCGTGGGTGGCCGGCCCTGCATGGGGGCTGGCCGTGGCTAGCCGCCCCTCCTCCTCGCTGCCTTCGCTGTGAAATGCAGCAAGAACGCGTAGAACGATTCTACGCGATTCAATCTTATCGCACGTAGTTTAAATCAATCTTTCGCACGAAAAACTTGACTTTGATACCACTGTTGGGAAACCTCAGCGGGTGCATCATATTCGTAGCAGAAATCAAAACAAAAACTGATTTCTCACGTAGATCAAATCATCGTGCAAAAGATTGGGGTCGCGAGAAAAATGTAAAAATCGATAAAACCGCGATGTATGAGAGATTGATTTTACTTAGGGAGATCGTATATCCCTATATTCCAGATCCGGATGGAGAAGATGAAGGAGGTCAAGTGCCCTCCTCTCTAGCGGTATCCACATGATGGATCTCTGCAGCAAAGCTCCTATAATCTAATCTCGCAACTCTTGCACAGAGGGAGGGAGGATAATAGGAGGTGGTGGCTAAAGCTGCAGTCCATCAACCGTGAGTCTCCCCTCCTATTTATAGAGAGCCACCAAAAACCCTAGGGCTCCTGCCTTAGTGGTTATTGGATCTCCATCCAATTACCCACTAAACAAACTTATATTATTAGATCTCTATCCAATAATCTCCTTTGGCCTCTAATTGGGCCTTAATCAAGGAGTCTATCAGCATAGGGTCTCATCTAATGAGAACAGATTGGATCTCCATCCAATCCTCTATTCGCTGAAGCATCCACCATATATGTGTGTGACCTTCTAGGCCCGATATCGAGCTGGTCGTGAGTCTCTCTCATCAGAACTCCTTCTGATATAGTGAATTATTATCCCCATAATAATTCACTCAACTCATCGACTATGGACGTACTAGGCCACTATGCCATAGTCCCCAGATTGTCACGGACAACAATGTAAATAAGGTGTTTGATGAAATGCTCGTGTTTGTCTATGTCCTCCGGTTTGTGTACATCCCTTGTACAACAAGTAGCGGGCTTACAGTAGGCTTAGCAGCCCGAGTTTGGTTTGCTTTATGGCCCATTTTGGCTTGTAAATACAAGTATGTCTTGTAAGCACTTGTGGGGGACTTCGGTCTGTAATGGACTATTATCCTTTGTGTGCAACCTCTCTGAGTTTGTAATATCCATGGATGTAATTTGCATATGGCTGTATGAAGTGTTTGCTTGAGCAGTTGCTTGTGGATCCCGTGGGAATTGCTTTTTCTGACCCGTTTTCTCTTTTGTAAGTCTAAGGGACTCTGGAGATCTCGGGGAAGGCTGACCTTTACGGACGGATACGCAGGGGTGCCGCACGGCTTAGGCAAAACCAGCTAAGCCCGTGACAAAGTGGTATCAGAGCGGGACAAGCACACGTAGAGACACTTGCCATACAAACGTGGGGGACCTAGTTGGGCTGTGTGGAGGACAACCAGCACACACAACCGTTTGGGGGGAAAACGGATATTGAGATGTAGGGAAAGGAGTCGCTCAGAGGAGCGGGCATCCAAGTTTGGCATTCAGAGGAATGACCAACCCTTTGCGCGAGAGGCACCACGAGGACAAACAAGCGAAGAAGAATGCATAACACACAAAGATTGGGATGGTGGAGTTCGAGCTATGGCTCGACGTTGGCAACCAAACTTGACGGTGCTCAAGGCAAAGCAGGGCGTTTGGTGATAGATAAGATCGTGCAAAGTGGGAGGTGTTGCGTAACGACCGAAAGAGTTATGCAAAGCTCACAGAGATGAGGGGAATTGCTAACTCGAAGGATTCGGAACTCATGCAAGGGCTTGTACACGGATGATGGAATGTTCATGGCCATCCTAAGGTGCGATCAGAACTCAGTGTCATGAAGCATCAGAACTTTCTCTTCGACAAAAAAAAGGATACGTCCATAGGCGGCTGAAATGTGCAATAAGTTCAGCACGTTGCTAGACCCTGAAGGGTGTAGTGGAGACTGTATTGGCGAAGGGTCGTAATCTAGCAAGTACATTTGCGGGGGCAGAACAAGGCACAAGTTGTTCAGCAAGACGGAGTAGTCCAAAGGGGATAGTGGTCTCCGAAACTTTCAGTGGGAAGAATGTAAAGAGGAAAGTTGCTCCAATATGACAGATATCCAGGAGGGATAAGTCCTAGTTCTCCAGAGGGAGAATCACGTGCAACAGATCGCACATATTGAGGAAGAGTTTCTCAAGGTAATATCTCCAAAAAAGCTCAACGAACCGAGCGAGCGACGGAGAGTCGTCGCGTGATCTCGAATGAGGTAATGCATTGGTGGATGCATTTCGAGATCAAGTGGGGGAGTAATCCAAGGCAACATCATATGAAGGCACAGTTCGAGTCGATGTGAAAATCGAACTCAACGGAGGGCTGACCCATGGAATGGTGGACGCGAGGGCCACTATCAACTCAATGCAAATCGAGCAGCGGAACGACTTGGGTGGAACTTGGTGAAGTATCCAAGCCGCATGAAGGGAGTTGACATAGAAGATAGAACATGGAGCGGAGGCACAAAGCTTTCCTTGGATGGAGGGCAAGGGCATGAACTCTTGTAGAGGCAAGAGTGGGTGGGATCATGTCGTTCCATGAGTTCTTCATTCTAATGGGGCAGACTTATCTTCCATGGTGCCAAAGATGAAGGGAGCTTCGAGGCACATGCAAGCTACCTCTGAGATGCATTTGACGGAGTAACTAAGGTGATTCAACTTGTGGAGGCAAAGTTGGGATCAGGATACCTTAGCACGGGGCAAGAGGACGCAGATGCGGGTACTCTTGAAGAATATGTCATAGTGTTGCCATTCGAGTTGTCAGGAACAAGAGGTGCATAGCAGAGATTATGCTGGTAGGGGATAGAAGCCTAGGATCCAGACAATGGTGCACCAACTCTAGTGAAGTCAGGGGGACTTCATGAGCTACTAGGCGACGGACTATCCTAGAGCTATGCTTCATCCAGGTGTGACCCAAGAGTGGGTGGACGAAGGTGAAATGCCAAGGGAGCGAACAAAAAAATCGGAGATGGCAGAGGCCCTACAATGTGTTGGCAGAGGCCACACGTGGAGAAGTCGTAGTCCGAGTTCATCACACGAGAATCTGTATGCAATGGAGATGTCACTAGGAGGCGACATGGTGCAGCGGATCATGGTGGAATAGTTCATGGCAATGCAACACAGGCGATCGTGTCCCGTGAGGGCCAAGATCATGCAGAGGTATGATCAGGAGCTACTGGGAGCTCCACTTTGGTGTACGACACTCCAAGAAGAAGGGCTATGGATTCGAGGAGTGAATGCCATGGTACCACAGAGGCGGGTCTTTGTGTGTGCATTGGAGCTTACATTGGATGAAAGCCTTAGTCATCATCATATGGGGGCTGTGTACCACTGATGAAGAAGTCCAAGTGCAAGTACCAGTGAGTCCCATAGAGGGGGATGTGATCATGTGAATGATCAGGAACTATTGGGAGCTCCACTTCGGTGAACAATACAACGGCAAGAAGGGCTATGAATTCAAGGAGTGAATGCCATAGTACCGCAGGGGTGGGTCTTCCGTGTGTATGCATCGAAGCTTGCATCGGATAAAAGCCTTGGTCGTCAGCATATGGGGGCTGTGTACCACCAAGGAAGTAGTCAGATTGCAAGTACCAGTAAGTCTCATGGAGGGGACTTGATTATACTAAGGTATGATTGGAGCAGCTGGAGAGTTGGACTGCTTCAGTGCTCACATTCGCTTAAGGGAGCCCAGCAAGTCAGAGGATAAAGTGGAGTAAGCGAACGTTGCTACCAAGGAAGCTAAGGAGAACAGAATCGGCACGAGCCCTGCAACAAGATGGCGGAGGCCATGCATGAGAGTTGCAGTCTATCTTTCCATCGACCAAGGATAACTGCTAGGAGGACATAGTGGTGTTGACGCAGGTGGTCGGAAGGGGTGAGGAAGCGACGACGAGTCCAGTGGGGCTCAGCTACCCAAAAGCAAAGCATCGGTTAGAAAGGAGGTGGACTCGGAGGAGCACCATAGTGCCGCAGAGGCGGATCTACCGGTCGTGAAGGAAGGGATGCAGATGCAAGTCAACGGATAGTAGGGCTATGGGCTTGGCAATACCATGGTACGGTAGAGGCAGGACTTCCGTGGAGTCATCGATCCCTTGCTCTTATGGAGGGAGAGCATTAGTCGTAAAAGGGGCCGAGGAGGTGGAGAATGCAAAGGCAAACTCCAAGTACCAAGACAGGGCAGAAGGGCAGAAGGGCAGAGGCCAAGAAACTTCATAAGACCGATGTCGATGGGCTTCTCATCAAGATAGCCGAAAGCGAGGGACTTCGGGTTGATGTAGGAGTGCTCGACCAAGGAACGAAGTAGACAGTACATGGTACTGTACCTTTCTACTCAGAGGAGTAGGGGGCAAAGCTGATGGAGAAGATGGTACAATCCCAGAGGCGACCAAATCTATTAAAGACTTACTCCAAGTTGGGGGATTCCAAGTTGGGGGACTCTAAGTTGGGGTAAACTTTTTGCTCTTTTCGGGCAAAACTTCTTGCATTTCAGAAGTTCAATGGCAGTGAGAAGGTGAATCACAGTAGCTAACTCAACACAAGGAGTGCAAACACTTCAAGTGCTTTAGAAGTGTGAGCAAAGAGCGGGCGAATGTTAGTAACCAGCTCAATGCATGAAGTACAAACTCGAGGAGGCAAGCGAAATTGAGTAACCTTTGCCTTCTCAACTCAGGAGAATGGGCGAAACCGAGTACTCCAATCCTCTTAACTCGAGGAGGTGAGCGAAGCCAAGTAACCTTGCCTTCTCAACTACTAAGAGAATGGGTGAAGTCAAGTATCCCAGTTCTCTTACTTATCCGGCAGAGGAGCTCTGCATAAGTTCAGTGACCCTTAAGAGAAAGCTTATGGAAGACAATAGTTGTCAAATCCTCACCATTGGTGATCGGTACTACTGAGAGTAGATTGTCCGCTTCATTTTCCAATTGAATGCCAATCGAAAGCGGAAGTGATGTTAACCTACTTGGAAGTGACAACTAAACATGGAGGAAGGATCAATGGGCAAACATTATGGAGGAAGGACCTTAAAAACTTCAAAGTCTGTGAGGCAATGCTCGTTAAAGCTCCAACAAGCATCCACCTAGTTCAAGCAACATGAGTATACTACGATACTGGTGCATAATAAGGTAGGTCTTTTCCTTCATCAGCAGGATCCGCAAGAACCAATAAGGATCAGCACAACTCAGCCAACCCCACACCAGATTCAGTCATTGGTGAGTTGAAACAGCATGACGGATCAAAGTTTGACTACTCAACAATAGCGACGGAGAGCAGTTGGGAGCCAAAGGGGCGTGTTGCAGCTAAAGTAGAAGATTAAAGATTTAGCAAAATGCGAGGAGATGCAGCATCTACAGTGGCTTCGACGAGGACGTCGAAGGAATAAGTAGGGGAGAATGTCACAGACAATAATGTAAATAAGGTGTTTGATGAAATGCTCGTGTTTGTCTGTGTCCTCCGGTTTATGTACATATCTTGTACAGCAAGTAGCGGGCTTACAGTAGGCTTAGCAGCCCGAGTTTGGTTTGCTTTATGGCCCATTTTGGCTTGTAAATACAAGTATGTCTTGTAAGCACTTATGGGGGACTTCGGTCTGTAATGGACCATTATCCTTTGTGTGCAACCTCTCTGAGTTTGTAATGTCCATGGATGTAATTTGCATATGGCTGTATGAAGTGTTTGCTTGAGCAGTTGCTTGTGGATCCTGTGGGAATTGCTTCTTCTGGCCCGTTTTCTCTTTTGTAAGTCTAAGGGACTCTGGGAGATCTCGGGGAAGGCTGACCTTTACGGACGGATACGCAGGGGTGTTGCACGGCTTAGGCAAAACCAGTTAAGCCCGTGATAAGATGGTACAGGGGGATCGAATCCATCGGACCTGTCTATCGTCAATTATCGTGTATCTATAATCCCTTATCCAACTAATATCCCAGAGATCGTATATTGGACATGGTACTGTCAGATCACACACGAAATCCATCATAGTCTCGCTCTAATCGGATTCTCCCGGTGAACTCTTTCTCCCTCAATCTGAATGACCCTGGCCAGAGATTTGTCTGAGCAAGCACATATGGGATATTCCTCTCGTGATAATGAGAGTGGATGATCTTTTATTGACACTCAATTGCCTTCGTAAGGTTGGCTACCAATCTCGATAACCAGTTGTACCAGATCTGAATCTTTCCAAACCTGTAAGTCTAGTGTCAAAGAAAGGAGTACTCATACAAGACATCCTTGGTATCTCAAGTCTAAGGACCAGATACATAACTGGAACTATGGAATCATTGTCTGACATTATGTATCATTAACCATATAATATTTTATATGCGGATCAATCAGTGAACTCATTCTCCAATGAGCACCTGTATTATATCCTTAGTGTCTCCACACAAGTGGCTATGAGACCAGTCGCCTCCATCATATAGACGGGTATATAGTACACCGATCTGTCCGGTTATCTCGATGTCCTTCTCGAGTAACCTATGACCGAGATTATTTAGGATTTGTGTTTAAAGGTGAATCGATCTCATTATCGTGATCTCATCACAATCTGATTCCCATTGCATAGAACCAAGGACATCACAATATATATATATATATATATATATATATATATATATATTCCTATTGCACAGAACCAAGGACATCATAATATATATATATATATAATATAATGTGAGAATATGCCAATATTAATCATATGCAAAAAAGATCACACAGCGTATCACACATGCCATCACTCACATGATTGGTTTGTAGGGCACCTGTAACCAGCAATAACAATGTTGTTAGGTGTTGAATGAGATCACATTTTCCACGTAAAACAACCATGTCATGATGGAATCCAGTATTAAGGTCCCCATTCATGATCCATTTTGTTTATCCAAGGATCACCATTTAAGGTTAAATTTTAATGATCAGTGATGACAACAACATTGTTGACATATAGTGTTGGGCAGATGGCTCAGATTCAGCCCATAATGGGCTTTAGTGAAGCCTACAACCCAGAACTTCACTTATATTAACCTAAACCCTAAATTAGGTGACTAGGGTTGAGATTAAGAGGGTAGCGACGATTGAAAATGTGGAAGAGAGAAAGAAGACTGCATATTGACAGTATAGGCCAGAAAATAAGAGATCCAGTAAAGGGAAGAAGACAAGGACAGGAAAAGACTATTCTCAATCATTCATATCTTAGGTTAGAACAGTTTGCAGTGGATTCTTACTGTGATCTCTTGGGAAAGTTTTGGATATTTTATTTAGTATTATAGTCCTTGTATCCCTGTGATTCTCTTGTGGCTGTTGGTTGGTTTGGTTTGGGCAAGAAGCCTTGAGATCTGTATCTTCATTATTTTGATAATGAATTTTCTCTAGCTTGTCCGGTGATTTTTACCCATCGAGTTGAAGGGGTTTTCCACATAAATCTTGGTATTCATTTAATTATGATTTCTGTTTGATTTCGCTGTGTGTGACGGTCTACTAGTATTTATTCGTATACAAAGTTTATTCCTATTTTATTCCCATCAACTGGTATCAGAGCAGGGTTTTGGTGGCATTAATTTTTGTATTCAAACATGGAGGTCGATAATGTTTCTCACATGATTAGTTTGAATGAAAATAATTGGATGATATAGAAACCAAGAATGGAAGATCTCTTGTATTGCAAAGATCTGTATGGACCTTTGCAAGGGGATAGTGCAAAGCCCACAACTATGATAGATGATGAGTGGAAGAGGTTAGATCGAAAATAGTTAAATTTATTCATCAAAGACTTGATGATAGTGTCTTTTTCACTATATTTATACTAAAAGTTCTGCTTACTCTCTTTCGAAAAAGTTATAAGGTCTTTATGAAAGAAAAATGGTTGACAACAAAGCTATATCTACTCATTCCAAGGGTTGATCCCCACTAGAAGTTTGTTGGAAACTTCTACTTTACCTGTCGAGAGTGTCACGTGATTCATTAAAAAAATTAATTGGAGTAAATTAAAATAGAAGTTCATATCTTAATTAGTTTTTCTACAAAATCTACCAAGAAAGACCAGGTAAGGTAAAGGTTGCCCGGAAAGACCTGGCAAAGGACAAAGAACAGTGCTTCTACTATGACAAAGACAAGTACTAGAAGAGGAATTGTAAGGACTACCTTGCAAACAAGGTGAAATAGAAGCTTAGAGAACCTTCAGGTACATTCATGATCAGTCTCTACTTGTTAGATCTTTATGATAACATGTGGGTATTAGATACCGGGAGTGCTTATCATATCGGCAATTCGTTACAGATTCTGGTAAGACCTAGGAGATTGGCCAGACGTGAGATAGACCTCAAGATGGGCAATAAAGCAAGAGTTGTTGAGTTGCCATTAAGAAGGTCACCCTACATCTGCCTGGTGGAGCTATCATTTTATTGCATGCATACTATTTTGTTCCCTCTATTATCAAAAATATTATTTTTATTTCTTGTTTAATAATTAATGGATATAAATTAGTTTTTGAGAATAATAATTATTCAATAATTCTGGATGATGAGATCATCACTAGAAGAACTTTGATAAATGACTCATATGTGTTAGACACTTCTCCACATATCATGAATATAAATACGTCCAAGAGGACACGAGATAAGGTGAACAATACATACTTATGACATTGTAGGCTAGGTCATATCCATGAGGGAAGGATTCAAATGCTGCTAAAAGATGGATACTTAGATCCATTCGACTATGAGTTATATGTAATTTACGAACCTAGTCTTCGTGGAAAGCTGACCAACTCTCCTTTTAGTGAAACTAGAGAGAGAGCCACTAAGCTATTGGAACTTATACATAGTGATGTATGTGGTCCAATGTCGACTCAAGTTATAGGCGGTTACTCATACTTCATTACATTCACTGATATTTTCTCTAGGTATGGACACGTGTACTTAATGAACAAGTCCAAGGTATTTGAGAAATTCAACGAATATAAGAATAAAATAGAGAACCAGATTAGAAAAAGTATTAAGACTCTTCGATCAGATTGAGAAGGAGAGTACTTGAGTACAAAGTTCACCCATTTCCTCGGGACCATGGGATTCTATCCCAGTGGACACCTCCTTATACACCTCAGTTCAATGGTGTATCAGAAAGAAGGAATCGCACGTTGTTGGACATGGTGTGATCCATAATGAGTTTCACTGACCTACTGATAAAACCCTAGATGGAGCTCTATAGATTTTGATCCTTGAGGGGGATCAACCCTTGGAATGCTGTAAGGGTTCCTCCCTCCTAGATTCGGCATAAGGCTGAAATAAAATTGATAATTACTTGATTCAAGAGAGGGGGTGGCTACATCATTATATAGGGATCAAAACCCTAGCCTAAGGGGGTGCTTGCCTAAGTAAAATTATCTCTTTGCCCCTCCTATGGCCAACCTGCCTTAATAGGAACAAGGGGCGACTAGGTTGGCTCTATAGCCGACCTAAGTAGGGGGAAACTCTGGCCAACCAACCCAGTAAAGGGGTGACAGCCTCTAAGCCCTAAGGGTTAATCTAAACCCTAGCCATACTCCTTTATAAGATAAGAGTGACTTTATTACAATCTAGTAGGGTTTTATTGACTACTTTTAGGGAGATTAAGACTCAACCCTATTGGAGTCCTATCAAACCCGCCCTCTTAAAATCAACATTGTCCTCAAGACTGAAGTTCCATGAACTCAGGGAATCGGGTCTTCAACTCCTCATCAGCTTGGGTGTTAGTTGGAAGAACTTGAGCTGAGTCGTCGTCTTTAAATTTCCATTTGACGTGGGATACTTGGAGGATCAATTGTAATTTTGATATGGTGCATGGATCTGATCTTCAGGTTGGGGCCCCAATATGATCCCCAATTTTGCAAGGCCCAAAGAAGGAAGACCACTTTCTTGAGGCTTGAATTTCATACTGGTGGAGCTGGAGATGAAGGGGGACTTGATCTTTCTCAGGAAACTTTCTTCTGCTCCAGCGTTTGTTAGGGGAAGTTTCTTCCTTACATGGGTTGCCACATGGTTAGCCTTTAGTGGTAGCCAATCTTTCTTCTGGAATGGTGACTGCCCTTTGATATGGTTCAGGATGATGAGACATGTATCCGATCATATTTTAAATTTGGTTTGCAATTCTTCTAGTTTAACTCCTCTTTCGTGCCATGGACTTATATCCAACCATATTTTAAATTTGGTAGTAATTAGTATCTCCGATAAAAATCTCGTATAAAGTGTGGGGGAAGCCTCGGTGTAAATTAGGAGTCGACCATCTTGCATAAGAATAGCCCAAATTCTAACTCCTGATGCATCAGCCTCAATGACCAAAGTGCAACCGAAATCGGGCAGCACTAGGACCGACGACATCGTGATGGCTGCCTTGAGTCATTCGAATGCTGCAGAGGCTTTATCTGACCATAAGAAGGAGTCTTTCTTCAGTAAGGACGTGAGCGGGGCACTGATCGTGCCATAATCTTTCATAAAATTTTGGTAGTAGCCCGTGAGTCCAAGTAAACCGCGTAATGATTGTACGTTTGTAGGTCTCACCCATCCTTGCATTGCTTCGATCTTTGTCGGGTCCACCGCCACTCCATCCTCTAATATAATGTGGCCAAGATACTCCAATTTATGTTGTAAGAAGCTGCACTTTAACTGTTTAACATAAGGAGTATTCTCCCGAAGAATCGTTAGAACAGTTCGTAAGTCCTGAAAATGTATATCAAGCGTAGGGCTGGCTATAAATGAGAATATCATCAAAGAATACCAATACGAACTTGCATAGAAAACTCCAGAAGATGTCATTCATCAGGCTTTGGAAATTAGAAGGAGCATTCGTAAGTCCGAAAGGCATTACCAAAAACTCATAGTGGTCGTTATGCGTGCGGAATGTAGTTTTCGAAATATCTTCAGTGCATCCCGAATTTATTGGTATCTGGATCGGAGATCCAATTTAGTGAGGACTCAGGCTCCTTTTAATTCATCCAAGAGTTTATCTACAAATGGGATAGGATATTTATCCTTGATGATGATGGCGTTTAGAGCCTGATAGTTAATGCACATCCGCCACATACCATCTTTCTTACGCACTAGCAACACCGGTGAGGAGTAAAGGCTGCAGCTCGGTCGAATCACCCCGGTGTCAAGCATATCTTTAACAATGTTCTTACTCTCATCCTTCTACAAGTGAGGATAGCGGTACGGTCGCAAATTTGCTAGAGGTTTGCCTGGCAAAATAGGAATGCAGTGATCATGCGGTCGATTAGGGGGGCAGCCAGCGCGGCTCCAAGAAAACATCCACGAATTTGTTCAGACAAAGGGCAAGCTTAGCATCTAAGTTTTGTGTGTTCTCCCCCATAGATGGCTGCTGAATATGCATCAAGAATCCATAATATGCTTTGTGCAAAACTTTCTCCATTTGTTGCGACGAAACGGTGGAAATTTGGCTCCCGCGCTTGCCTCGTAACATGACCTGTCTCCCTTTGCAATAAAATTTCATGATTAATTTAGAAACATTCCAGGAGATATCACCTGGTGTTGTGAGCCATTCGATCCCGAGTATGGCTTCATAATCATCGATGGGAAGGAGGAAGAAATCGTTGGTTGCAATTAAAGATTCGGTCGTCGATGACCTTTACATCAAACTTGTTGCAACCTTACTGTTGAGGAAGTTACTGGTGCTGCCCGTGTCGATGGGAATGGTAATGAGTTGTTGTTTTAGAAGTCCTCTAACTTTCATCATCTGCGGGTTGGAATAGCCGCCTAATGCGTGCACTGCATAGTTGGCCTGGGACTCTTCCTCCATGGCTTCTTCTTTAGGTTCAAGGGCTTCTTCAGATGTTTCATTATTCTCATCCTCCACTGGTTCAATCACGAGGAGCCGACCCTTTTTGCAGTGATGTTCGCGGCTCCACGGTTCGTCGCAATGCCAACACAACTCCTTCGTCGATCGTTTGTGAAGCTCATCTCTTGTCAACTTTTTTAGTGCAAGGACTTGGATGGCAGTAGAGGGGGCAGTAGGCCTAGGCATGGTTGGTCAGGGAGCGACCCTTGTCCTTTGTACCTCATGGTTCAATTGTTCTTCCTGGATACGCCCGAAGGAAATCGCCGCCATAAGAGTGTACGGTTGCTGCGTCCTTACTTCTCCTCGGATCTCCGGCTTTAGGCTCTCGATAAAAGTACCTAAAAGTTGTTTCTCAGACCAATTCTCAGTTTGGTTAAATAACGCTAAAACCTTGTTTGGTATTCTTGTATTGTAGAGGTTTGACGAATCTTTGCCAATTGTCCGTCGATGTTGTTGAAATCGGTTGGTCCGAAGCGGTCTAGTAGTCCTTCCTTGAATCGCTGCCAAGAGAGTCCTCCATGGGTATGCTTAAACAAATTAAACTACTGAATAACATCTCCCTTGAGGTGGATGGCAGCAATCTCCACCCAGTGTCGGCGGCTCGGTAGAACCGAAAATAGAGCTCTGCTCGCGAGATCCACCCGATCGGGTCTCCTTCTTCCCATCTAGGGAAGTCAACCTTCAGGCATGGATTATTAAGATCAGAGGTGATGTGGCCCTGTTCTTGAGGATCATCTCGCCGATCTGAAGTTTCTCCGTGTTGTGATTTCCTTGGGTTCGACAGTCGGCCAATGCTGAATTCAGCGAAAAGGGATCGCATCTTCTCTTCCATGTGGTTTCCAAAGGCTTCAAGCTTTGCATCGATAGCCTCCTCTGATGCTATAGCATACGCCTCTAAATCTATAATATTGAGATCTTTTTTCTGTTGTCGGGTTAGTGGCATGGGAATTTTGGAGAAGGGGGTGGCCAGTTGGAAGGTGAATCGGTTTGGATGGAAGTAGGCTACAGTTTAGGGAAGATTTGGGGCTACAGTTTTGTGGAGTTTAGGCTACGAATTGGTGTGGTTTTAGGGCTGTGATAGTAGTAGATGAAGGTTAGGAAAATAGATTTTAGATCTAGGATAGATGGCAGCAAAGGTAGGTGTTTCGGTAAGGAAAGTTGGCTAAAATGGTAAGTGGATCGATAAGAAAGTAGGCTGATTTGGGTGGCTGATTTGAGGGCTATTTGGATTCGGTTTAGGGTAATATTTGGAAGGGTTTTTGGTGAGGATGGTAGGGTTTAGAGATAAGGAAAAGAGAGTCTGAAATCCCACAAAAAATAGCACTCAAATCTGATAGAATTCGGTGAAAAGAAGTGTTGCAATGTGCTGTCCTGCTGAACCAGTTTTAAATCGGAGAAACAATGACTTCTCAACGTAAATTCCAGAGGAAAGTTTAATAAAATTATATAGAAACCCTTGGTTCAGATGTTGTTAATACCAGTAAAAATTTTGATAAAATTTTGGCAGTTTAATAGTAGGGAAATAGGGCAAAAGATGAAAGGCAGATTCTTTCGTCGTAAAATTCCAGAACTGTATGATGGTCAAAGATTGCACAAAAAAAAACCAGTTTCAGAAGGAGTTTTTTTGTGAAATTAAATCCAGATGAAAGCCAACCTGATCTTGAAAATTGTGTAAAAATTTCAGCCAACAAAAGTTCGGTTTCAAGAGGCCAATAGACGGAAGGCAGATTCAGCATTGTAAAATTTCAGTACTGTGCAATGAAGAATTGCAGTGCTATAAGTTCAGATCCAGAATGAGTTTTTTCACAAGATTAGTCTTAGATGAAAGCTAAGATGATCTATGAAATTATATAAAAGTTTTAGCCAAAAAGGATGATTAAAAGTTTAGTTTCAAGAAACAACAATCGACTAAAAATTTCTGCAGTGTTTCGCCTTTGCAACGATGATAACGTTTGTGACGAACAAAATTTGCAGCGGATAAAATTTGAGAAAAATATTCAACATGTAAAGTAAGGAATCTTGCAGTATTAAAGAGGCATGGATGATAAAAATATACCAGAATTCCATATCAAGCGCAGGGGGCAGCGGTAGACTGATTTGATCTACTGTTGGGGTGGAAGGTGGAGGCGCATGACGTAGCAATTGTGGGAATTGCTTGGGAAGGTGGAGGTGGTTGAGATGACTACAGGGGCAGCAAGATCATTGCTCTGATATCAGATGATAGAACCTCAGATGGAGCTCTATAGATTTTGATCCTTTAGGGGGATCAACCCTTGGAACGCTGTAGGGGTTCCTCCCTCCTAGATTCGGCACAAGGCTAAAATAAAATTGATAGTTATTTAATTCAAGAGAGGGGGTGGCTACATCATTATATAGGGATCAAAACCCTAGCCTAAGGGGGTGCTTGCCTAAGTAAAATTACCCCTTTGCCCCTCCTATTGCCAACCTGCCTTAATAGGAACAGGGGGCGACTAGGTTGGCTCTATAGCCGACCTAAGCAGGGGAAAACTCTGGCCAACCAACCCAATAAGGGGGAGACGACCACTAAGCCCTAAGGGTTAATCTAAATCCTAGTCATACTCCTTTATAAGATAGGAGTGACTTTATTACAATCTAGTAGGGTTTTATTGACTACTTCTATGGAGATTAGGACTCAACCCTATTGGAGGTTGGAATCAAGGACAGAATGGTGCAAGTTCACGGGATACCCCAAGGAAACTTGTGGGTACTATTACTATCATCCCAAGGATCAAAAGGTCTTTGTTGCCAAGAGGACTGTGTTTCTTGAGAATGAACAAATTCTTGGTGGAAATAGTGGAAATGAGATAGAGTTGAGCGAGGTTGGAAAACCTAGCTCAAGCACCATTCTAAAGTCTGAGTCTGTTCATGTACCTAACACACAAGTTCCAACTTTATGCAGGTCTAACAGAGTATCTCATCCTCCTGTAAAATATGTAGGACATATCAGTGGAGAGGACTCTCAGGATGATCCTTAGACCTACGGGAAGGCTATTATGAGTATAGACCCCGGAAGTTGCAATAAGCCATAAATTATGAGATGGATTTCATGTACTCCAACAAGGTTTGGAACATTGTGGATGCACCAAAGGACATCGTATCCATCGCTGCAAATGAATATTCAAGAAGAAGATCAGAGTATATGAAAAGGTGGAGACCTATAAGGCATGGTTGGTGGCTAAAGGATATCGTCAAAGGCAAGAGTTGACTATGATGAAATCTTTTCACCTGTAGCCATGCTTAAATCCATCAGAATTCTTTTGGCTATTGTAGCACATTATGAAAACTACTTCCTCAATGGCAACCTCGAGGAGGAAGTGTATATGATACAGCCAAAGGGATTCATATTCAAAGAGAGTCCATATAAAGTGTGCAGATTGCTTAGGTCCATCCATGGACTAAAGCAAGCCTCTCGAAGTTGGAACATAAAATTTGATGAGGCGATCAGATCTTATGACTTTGTTAAGAACGAAGATGAGCCTTGTGTGTATAGGAAGGTAAATAGGAGTGTTATCACCTTCTTGGTATTGTATGTAGATAATTTATACTAATTGGGAATGACATAGGAATTCTTTCTATAATAAAGGCTGGGCTATCCAGAAACTTCTCCATACAGGATTTATGGGAAGCATCCTATATTTTGGGGTTTCGTATATATAGAGATAGATCCAAGAGGATGCTTGGCTTGTCCCAATCTAGGTACATAGACTCTATTGTCAAAAGATTTGGCATAGAGAATTTCAAGAGAGGTCTCATACTGATGAGACATGAAATATCACTTTCTAGGAGTATGTCACCAAAGACTCCTGAAGAAATGACAGACATTGATAGGATACCATATGCCTCAGTGATATGGTCTATCATATATATTATGCTATGTACTAGGTCTGATATAGCGCATGCTCTGAGTGTCACGAGCAGGTATAAGGCGGATCTAGGTTTGGAATACTATAAGGCAATAAAGTGTATCCTCAAGTACTTGAGAAGAACTAAGGGTCTTTTACTAGTATATGGAAAAGGTAGCCTCTAGGTTGAGGGCCACGGACTCGAGTTTCTAATCCAATATTGATGATAGCATGTTGAAATCAGGTATATTTTCACCCTGAATGGAGGAATAGTAAGCTAGAAGAGTTCCAAGCAAGATACTACTATTGACTCAACCATAGAGGTGAAATATATTGCTGCAACAGAAGTAGCAAAGGAAGGGGTGTGGATGAAGAAGTTCATCAGGGATTTGGGAGTCGTACCGAGCAACGAGGATCAATTCTCATTACTGCGATAACAAGGGGCGATCACTCAAGCAAAGGAACCCAGGTCTCATCAGAAGTCTAAACACATTCTGAGAAGGTTCCATTTAATTAGAAATATCATAGCTTGGAAAGATATAGCAAAGGAAAGAGTTCCATCTGAAGATAACATTGTGGATCCACTAACAATCATTGGCTCAAATTATCTTTGAGCATTATATGAGTCTGATGGGGATTAGACACATAGGTAATTGGCTTTAGGTCAAGTGGGAGATTGCAGGTTATAAGTGCCCTGCAAGACAATCAAGTTAGATCATAAACCCATCAATTGATTTCATCATCCAAATCTAAGATTCAACAATATCCCCTTTTTTTATTATGATAACCAATTGATGATGGAGTTAACCTTAACTCCCATATCCATATGCCATAAGATAAATAGAGTAAACTTAAATTCAAAAGAAACCATCACCATTAAATTCAAGTATAGTATTTTGACCATTTTGACGAAATATTAAAATTTTCACAATTTAACCATTTATGATACCATGCATGATAAAATTTCAAAGCATTCATATTCTTAGTATCAAAGGATAAATAATTTCAAACAAAAATATGTTTCACATGATAAATATTTCAAACATTTCATTTATGTCATCAATCATGTCATTTCTCCTTCTTTGTCATCAATAAAAAAAATGCTCAATTATATTTGAATATTTTTTAAACATATATCACAACATTTAGCACATAAAGAGAAGAATCTCCCCCTTTGTAAAGTAAGAAGAAGGATAAGAATAGAATTTTATGCATCATAAATGTCATATCAAATCTCTTTTCCCCCCTTTGTAAATAAAATAGAAGTATCCAAAATAATTGAATATCAAGAGAGGGGGGATACATGTGAAAGTATTTCATCAAAGATTTAAAAATCAATGAATCAAAATATTGTTTCTTAAGAGAGAAGATTCAAAGGAGAGCTCATAAATCTTATCATAAAAATTTAATCATATTTTCTCTTTTGTAAATGTCAAGAGGAAAGAATCATTTCGAAAAAGAGCTCAAAAAGTCGAGAAATCTGAAAAAAATATAAAAGCTACTCATAGCATCTTATGTAAATATCAAGAAGTCCAAAAAATTATAGTAACAAATCATGCATTTGGAAGATTTTTTTTTTTTGGTAAGTCATTTGGAAGATTTAACATTGCCTAATTCTCTTCTTGTATAATCATAAAGTGTTGGATGCATCATAATATCATCAAGAAATGCATCATAATATTAGAAAGTACTTAACGTCAAAGAGTACATCAAAGAGTGCAAGACAATGAGTAAAACACATCAAGGAACCATTGAATTCTCCCTCATTTATTATCAACAAAAAAGAAACATACTAGCTATTCAGGTGGTGGAAATACAAAATGACTAAATAGAGTATGAAAATGCGCATCAAAAGTATCAAGACGTTGATGAATTTGTTGTATCTCAATTAAAATTTGGTCTTGACGAAGTTCAATGTGATTCAATCAAGCTGCTATGGAATCAGAAGATGATGAAGGTGTTGAAACTGCTCGAGGCCTTGTCTCAAGGGGACCAGTAGGAGGAGAGGGACTACCCCTATGTATAGGTGTTTCTGGTTTAGACTTAGGTGGGGGATGATAAGTTCTCCTAGGTAATCTAGTCCAAATTTCATTCATTACAATGCATCTCAATCTTCTTAACAGATTTCTGTTGATGATATTAAATCTATCTAATTTCACAATTTTTTCATTTGGTGGGATGGCTATGTCATGTGGTAGTAGTAGTCTAGTGATTAGGCCACCATATGAAAGCATCATATCATTTGTTGACTATTCAATCATGTTTTACATTAATCGATATCCAAAATAGTTATTATGTCCTCCCATAATCCAATACATTGTATCTAGTTCCATTTGACTAACTTCATCATAATGGTATGTTTAGGAAATAGAATACTAATCACGATGTGATGAAGTAATTTTGTGTTGAAGGGTAACATGTGCTCACAACTGTTTGGAACAATATATAGATTAGGCTTTTCAAAAATAGTACCTAAGGCCTCAAAGTATATAACCCTAATTGATTCAATGTCTCATTGTCATCTAACTAAGCAACCTCTTCTTTTTTCAAGAATTCCTATGAGATTACAAATTAAACTATCCGTAATAGATATGTGATGCCCCAAGAGATAAGTGAATACACTATCATGATCATCTACATGCAAATTATTCTAAAATAATTTAACAAGTCTAGGATAAATAGGTTCACTAATTTGAATTATGGGAATGACATCTAAGTTAACAAACCATTGAATTATTTCCAAATCACCCAAGTCTTCAAGATCTACATGCTTTCCTTTGTGGACGTTCGTAGATTAAGAGTTTGAAATTTTAAAGGCATGTTCATGGGAGTCAAAAAGAATTGTATCATATGTTTCATCTATTCTCCTATTTCCTTGTTCCCTTGAGGATCTTCTAGGTGCCATGAAAACTATAATATGTACTTCAAGAAATAAGTAAAATAATAAACTAAAACTTGAGCAATAGAAGGAGGATTTAGGGGTTACCCTTGTAGTCTAGCCCTTTTGATCTCTAAAAATTGATTAAACTAATCTTAATCTTCTGACCGAACATTGATAAGCTACGGCACTTCCTTAACCGCCTTAGTACTTCTTTTGGCTACCCCATGCGCTCCCCTTAGACTATTTTGGATCCCACTATACTTCCCTTATAGACATATGCTTATGAAAGACATACAGTATACGCTCCACTAGCTTAGTAATCCGACAGTCCAGTGATTTCACACTTGATTCTACTATATCTATCTCTGAATCAAGCGAAGAAACTTTTCTTCGATCACCCACTACCTTTATTTCCCCTACCAGGTTAGCTAATTTCTAGTTTCGAGTCAGTGTACCAGAACAAGCAGCAAACAAACAAACAACGGAAACTAGTGTTAACGAGAGCTCATAAGTAATCCATAGTACGAGTAATTATATATATATATATATATATATATATTTATTTATTTATTGTTTTATCAAAATTCATCCAGTGTGAGGATTAAGATTTTTTATTTAAATATTCTAGAGAATAAAGAAAGTTGTTTCATATACTATACATCTCAAATCGTGGACACTAATATTTCAAAATCATATGAAAACACGTCTAAGATCATCATCAAAATCACTTTTAGGAAACTTTTATTGGTGGCAACGTAGATAGTTTCTTGTTTGAAAATAGCTAAGATTCATTAGTCTTAATTTGTTTTTGTTCTAACATGCTCTAGTTTTCCACACAAAAACCATGCAATAACGAAAAACATTCAAGATTAGTTGTATAACCTTGAACAATTTTTATAAAAATATTTGTTATAATTGAAACAAAAATTATTAAGTTTCAATTATTTTGATTCAAATATTTTTTTCTTATTTATGTTGCTTTGGCTAGTGAGCTTAAAAAGTGTGTTAGATTTCAAGTCATGTGCTTTGAGTATCCACTATCAAGATACCATTTTGTGCACCTAGCATTTGTTCGGAGACAAAATTACAATGAAGGTGATTTTGGTTTAGGTACCTATTTAACTTTGGATCCCTCATGTAAAGCTCTATCAAATTTTGCTAAAGGCATTGAGTTGTTTATGGTTCCTTTAGGAACCCAAATCAACTTATGTGGACTACACTTTCTAAATGAGCACTTATAAGCAAAATGTCTTACTCTATCACAAAAATTACATTTTAGTTTTGGTGAAGAGTGTAAAATAGGTTCTCTAACGAAGATAGTTGACTTTTGTTGAGTGTGACCCATAAAGTCAATACCTTCTTTCCGATGAACATGACCCTTATTAGCAAGGATTATGCTTATAGATTTTTTTACCTATTTTAAACTTTTCTAATATTTGTTGTATTATGACATTTTTATTTTTAATTACCTCTAATGACTCACATTTTGAACAAGAAATGCATGATGTTGATGCTTCATGCATGTTTTCAAGTTTACTAATAAGAATGTTCCTTCTTAAGCAATTTATAAGTTTTGCTAAGCTTCTTAAATTCATTAAATAATTCATTAAATATATTTAACAATTCATCTAAAGTAAATGAGTCCTTGGAGTTAGCTACTTCTCCATTGTTGTTGTCTTCTTCATCTGACGAGCTTGAATCATCTTATGTTGTTGAGAAGGCCTTCTTCTTGTTTGTCACCTTTTCCTTCGACTATAAGCATTTACTTTTGAAATGTCTTGGCTTCTTATATTCAAAATAGATTATATTATTTATTTTTGGTTTATTTTTATTTTTTATGAATTTTTTTAATTTTCTTATTAATAGTGTAATATCATTATCCTCATCACTTGAAGAGCCATCTAGTGTTCTCAGTACTAAGTCATCCCTATTTTTTGGAAGGTGTTCATCTCTGGTTCTCAAGGTAATGTCCTTCTTATTTTTTGGAATATATTCTTCAAGTTCATCAAGAGCTTTGTAGCTTATTTCATAAGTCATCAGAGACCCAATTAGTTCTTTGATAGATAAGTTGTTCAAGTCTTTGGCCTCTTATATAGTAATTACTTTCGGGTCCTAACTTTTAGGTAAAGATCTTAAAATTCTATTAATAAGTTCAAGATTAGAATAAACTATTGATGACATCTATAAAGCTTGAATACATGTCATCAATAGTCTCACTTCTCATTTTAAATAATTCATAGTTATGTACAAGAAGATTTATTTTTAATTCTTTTACCTTCTAAAGTGTGTCATATGTCATATGTCATATGTCATAAGTCAAATCCTAAGTAGAAAAATGAATAAATTTATTTTTATTTAAAGCACAAAACAAAACATTCATAGCTTTGACATTTAAGAAAAACATTTTTTTCATGATCATTCCAATCATTTTATAGGATTGGATGACTTCTGAAAACCATTTTTGATAATATTCCATAGTTCAAAATCCATCAAAATAAAAAAGATACACAATCTAGTTTTCTAATATGTGTAATTCGTCCTATTAAACATGGGAGGATGTGTGATAGAGTGTCCCTCGTTAATACCAAAAGAAGTCATTTACTCACTTGAGTGTTAATCCAATTGAGTGTAACATGGCTCTAATACCAACTATTATGACCGAACTAGCACTAAGAGGGGGAGGCGAATTAATGTAAAAAAAACTTGGTTTGAAAATTTGCTTGAAGTAAAAAACCCAAACCAAAAGCATTTTTCTTGGAACTCGTCAAGCTCAAATTAGAGAATGATTTAAACATAAGACCAAATGAAGGACTACTAAAATAAACAGCAAGTTTAAAAGAGGACAAGTAAGGAAAGATAGAATTTATAGTGGTTCAATCAAAAACTTGACCTATGTCCACTTCTCGAGTCCTCCTTCATCGAGGCTACTTGTTACAGGCACTCTACAAGCCAATCATGTGAGTGATGGCACATGTGATATACTGCATAATCTTTTTGCATTATTGGTATTGATATATTCTCACATTATATTATCTATATATATATATATATATATATATTATGATGCCCTTGGTTTTGTGTAATGAGAATCAGATTGTGATAAGATCACGATAATGAGACCAATTCACCTTTAAATATATCCTAAATAATCCCGATTATAAGTTACTTGAGAGGGACATCGAGACAACCAAACATATCGATGTATTATATATCCATCCATATAATGGAGGCAACTGATCTTATAGTCATTTGTGTGGAGACACTATGGATACAATACAGGTGCTCATTAGAGAATAAGTTCACTGATTGATTCACTTATAGAATATTGTATGGTTAATGATACCTGATGTTAGATAGTGATTTCATAGTCCCAATTGTGTATCTGGTCCTTAGACTTGAGATACCAAGGATGCATTATTTGAGTACTCATTTATTTGACACCGGACTTACAAATCTAGAAAGTTCTAGATATGGTACAATCGGTTATCGAGATTGGTGACCAACCTTATGAAGGCTATACATGTCAATAGATGAATATCCACTCTCGGTATGATGAGAGGAATATATTGTATACTCTTACTCAGATAAATCTCTGATCAGGTTGGTCGGATTGAGAGAGTTCTTCGAAGAATCCAATTAGACGAGACTTAGACGGATTCTATATGTGGCCTAACAGTACCATGCTTAATATATAGTCTTTGGGATATTAGATAAATGAGGGATTATAGATACATAGTACATGAGGACCAACAGGTCCAATGGATAAGATCCCTTATATAGTTTAGGGATTATGGCACAATGGCCTAGTACATCCATAGTCGATGAGTCGAGTGAATTATTATGAGATAATAATTCGCTAAGTCAGAAAGAGTTCTGACAGGTGAGACTCACGGCCAGCTTGGTATTGGGCCTAGAAGGTCACACACATATGGTGGATGTTTCAGCGAATAGATGATTGGATATGAGTTATTCAATTAGTCTTTATTCTCATTAGATGAGACCCTATATTAATAGGCTCCTTGCATGAGGCCCAATTAGAGGCCAAAGTAGATAATTAGATAGAGATTCAATAATCCAAGATTAGTGGGTAATTGGATGGAGATCCAATACTCAATAAGGTAGGATCTCGAGGGTTTTTGGTAGCTCTCTATAAATAGGAGGCATGGGCGGTACATAGATGATAGGCTGCACCTTTGACCGTCTCTTCCTATTATCCTCTCTCCCTCTATGCAAGAGTTGTAAGATTTATGGCTGCGTTGGAGGAGTATCCCTCCAGCAATCCATCGTGTGGATACCGTTAGAGATGATGACGTTTGACCTCCTTCCTCCTCTTTATCCGAATTTAGAAAAATAGGGATATATGATCTCCCTAGGTAAATAATCTCTCATATGATGCAGTCTTTCAGTTTTGTGACTTTCTACGCATCAATCTTTGCACGATGATTTTGATCTACGTGGGAAACCAGTTTTATTTTGATCTTCTGCTGCGCATGTGATGCTCCCGCTGAGATTTCCCAACAGAGTTCGACCAGTGTTTACTAATAATCTTCTTCCATGAGTGAAGATCAAAACCCCTTTGCACTTTTCTCTTTTTCATAAGTTCAGGAGAGAAAACTTTACACTTTTTTTCTCTTCCCTTAACACTTTGAAGCACACAAGGGAAGCTCTCAATTTTTACAAAATTTTACTCAAGATTTCAGTCACTTTTCTTGCACTTTCTTTCCACTTTCTTGCCTTGTCATACAAGAATACTTAGGGTATTTATAGACCCTAATTGGCTTAAAAAATTTGAGCCAAAATTCAACCTTTGCTGGAAATTCCAAGTATGATACTACCATCGAGCAATTCGGAAATAGTACTTTCCCATATTATTTTCATACCCGAGGTATGCCTCCTGTTGACCCCTTTCTAGGTCAACGAAATGAGCTCAACCATAAGCTCAAGTCTAACCCAAAGTGGACCCAATTGACCTCTCATTGAGTTAATTTGGATTTCTCCAAAACTAACTCAATTAGAACTCAAAACACACGGTGTTAACTATGATACTTAAGATACAATCATAATCATTCTGTTTGGCATGTCAATCGATCTTTCGAACTCCCGGCATCCTTCGGCAAACTCCCGGTGAGCTCCCGCAGCATCATTTAAACCCTAGCCCGATGCCTGATCTTAACTCCGGCTCAACATCAGATTGTATTGCCTTTTCACCATTGTGGTTAATTATGCATCACTTATTTGTAACACACAAGTTAGATCATAAACCCATCAACTGATTTCATCATCAAAATCCAAGATTCAACAAATTGTGCTCTCCCTCCTAGAGCACAAGTTTGGTTAGCACTCAACAGACCCATCGTTATAGTACCATGCCTCATCTCCTGGTGTTCATGGCCTTTGATCCAATACTTACTTGACCAAGTTCTTTTTGGGTAGTCGAGTCCTTCTAGATCCGAGGTCATTGCAATACCTTGCTTTTCTAACTAGCTACTTATATACACCTTATGAATTATAAAGCATTTTCCTTTAAATCTTTTGCCAATTAGATAGTTGTAGGGTCCTTGCTAATTATGATTGTTTCAATTCACTTGGCATTCATGATCACTGGCCTAATTTTGCCCCTTGAAAGCATTAGGTTACCTATGAGCAAACATAAGCTCTGGATAAATGTGTCATCCAGCAATTTGTTTGAGAGGTCATACAAATAATGCCAAATATGGATAGTCAATTGGATTTTTAACTCCTTCATTGAGTTCAAGCTGCCATTCCTCCTTGTGTCTTTGTGAAAAGGACTTTGGCAACTAAGATCCTGACACACTAAGATATTCTTCAAGTGCATTTGTCTCGATGGACCCTTGCCCTGTGTTGAGGCCTTTTGACTCCAGCTACATCATGTGTCTTTTAAAGCTCTCTTTGAAAGTATCACCTTGCATGGCAAGTCATCATCCATCGAAAATAGAGAATTCAATAATGACATGGGTATTGCTTTTGACAAATACAATAACCCCAACACAAGAATGACTTGGAAATCATCCAAGGGCAATACTATGAAGTTAGTGCTCCTACTCCAATCTTAATGTCAAATGTCTTCATTTAGCTTGGACCTTTTACAAGCTTCAATCCAAGTCACTTTGCCTCTCAGTCTATTATGAAATTATGTGTAGCTCTTGTGTCAACCAATGCATGAGTTACTTTTTCATTCAGCTTGATGTCCATGAACATTAGCAGGTTATCATATACCTTTGCCTCTTTCGATATTGCCTTAGATTGCTCCCACACTTAATCTTGTAGTGTATTCAACAATTGCACCACTCCAATGCGAGATTGTTGTAGCAATCCTCTGTCACTACTCAACTCTGACAAACTTGAACTTGAAGAGTCAATCTTCTTCTTTGGCCTTGCTTAGTTTTCTCTCAGACTTTACCTTACAATGCATTCAACAAATGCATAACTCCTATATGAGGTCTTAATAATGATTCATCACTACTTGCGTGTGACATGCTCGAGTCAAAGATTTTGCCTTTGCTCTACCCTTCTCCTCCGGTTGAAATGATCCTAAGGGCATTGAGTGCCTCTTTTCATTGTAACTATTCCAGCAATAGATGCTTTGCACTACTTAAAAATATCTATCGGACTTCGAGACGTTCCCTCTGGATCCATGTCCCGTTAGAGCATCTTTCTTCTTTGAGTCCTTCTCTTTATATGCTTTTGGAGATCCCTTCGTCAATGAGCACTTCTTTTTCTTTGTTGTCCCTATAGAGAAATATGTGAGTCATTCCACTTAAGTGATTTCACCTATTAGCTCCTAGACATTCCGATGATGCAACTCTTAATGAGCTCACAGTTTCAAATCATCGAATTAGTAAAATAGTTTGTCTTTCTCGGACATATCTTGGATATCTAGCATCAATAACCAAAACTACTTCACATAGTCCTATATATTAGAAGTTTGACATAGTTGTCGCAACTTCCATCATGCAATGAACTTTGTGTTCTATAGCACAAATTGAGTTTGCAATTCCCTTTCCAAGGCTTCCCAAGTGTCGATGTTATAGCTGTTAGGATATTAAAGGTACTAAGAGGAGGGTGAATTAGTGCAATAATATTTTTAACCAATTTTAGAACTTGGCCAATAAATCAATAGTATCAGAAACTCGATTGATTAAGTTAAAGTTGCAAGTAAAGAAAATAAAACTAAATCATAAGTAAAGTACAAGTAAAGAGAGGCAAATCGATTTATAGTGGTTCAATCTTTCAAACCTACGTCCACACCTGATTCCTCTTCTCTCGAGGCCATCGACTTCTATTATCGATCTTTTTTCCAACTTGTGAAAATCAACTACCCTTGTTACAACTTTCTCCTTTTTATGGTTGAGGAGATAACCTTCACACTCTCTTTTTATTCAAGATCTCTTATTGGTTATAGGTGCCCTACAAGCCAATCACGTGAGTGGTGACACACATGATTTTTTGTTTATAATTATTATTAGTATATACTCACATTATCTTATCTATTGTATATATTATTATTAGCATATTCTCACGGAATGCTTGATGGTTAATAATACCTAACATCAGACAATAATTTCATAGTCTCATTTGTGTGTCTAGTATTTAGACTTGAGATATCAAGAAAGTCTTATTTGAGTACTCATTTCTTTGAGGTCAGATTTATAGGTCTAGAAAGTTATAAATCTAGTACAGTCAGTTATCAGGATTGGTAGCCAACCTTACGAAGGTAATTGAGTGTCAATAGAAGATCATCCATTCTTGGTATTGCAAGAGGAATATCATGTGTGTTATCGCGTGGACAAATCCTCGGTTGGGGTCGATTAGATATAGAGAGAATGAGTTCTCCATAATAATCTGATCAGAGTGAGACTCAAACGAATTTTGTATATGGCCTGATAGTACCATACCCAATATACGATCTATGAGATATTAATTGGATGAGGGACTATGGTAACTACGGACAGACAGGTCTAATGGATAAGATCCCCTATACCGTTTGGGGACTGGTGTAGCGGCTTAATATGTCCATAGTCGATAATAAGATCCCCTATACCGTTATGAGATAATAATTCATTGAGTCAGAAAGAGTTTTAATAGGTATGACTCATTGGCAGCACGGTATTGGATCTAGAGGGTCACACACATAACATATGGTGGCTGCTTCAGCGAATAGAGGATTAGATATGAGTTATCCAATTAGCCTATATTCTCATTAAATAAGACCCTACATTGATTAGTTTCTTGCATGAGGCCCAATTAAAGGTCAAAGGAGATTATTTGATAGAGATCCAATAATTAAAGATTAGTGGATAATTGCACAGCGCCCGTAGCCAAGCCGCCTGTGGGCAAAGGTAGTGCCTACAGGGGCGGTTGCTCGTGGGCAAGGCAACCACCACCTACGTAGGGGTGGCAACGGTGGCTAAGATTTATCCTTCTAAGGACTATCCTACCCCTTAAAATTTGAGAAATTCTAAGGTTTGTACTTCTTTTCAAAATTTTAAAAATAACTTTGACAATTTTAAAAATTCTTGGCATGTCTCGATTTCTAAAAAATAATTAATTAAATAGTTTAATTAATTATTATTTATCTAGTAGTCCTACATGATGATGTGTACATATGATGTATGACGTGGATAGATGATTATGAGTCATGTATTGTGATGTGTGTAAATGTGACTATTATTATTGGGAGCTTACGAGCATCCATTTTTCTCATTTATTGTCAGGCCTGTATGCTTGTGATTATGCTGTAATTACACGAAGAGGCACGGCAAGAGCATAGAGGTGTCAACAGGACCCACGATGTCGTGACGAGCGATTGTGATGCATGGTGATGTGCTTAGGATCCAACAAAATTGATGATGACGAGAAGGATGATCACAGGATATGGAGATGTGTCGATACACACATAGACCTATTATGAATGATGGGGTCCATTGGCTCGGGCCTAATCACATTAAGTGATGATTCATGATCATCTGGTGTGGCATACATATGTGATTATACACCTAATATATATATATATATATTTATTTATTTATTTATTTATTTATTTATTTATTTATATATATATATGCATGCTATGTAGATATATATTAAATATGTAGGTGAGTGACATGATATATTAGGAGACTGATACAAAATAAAATCCCTTCTATGATAATATTAAGTTGGCGAGCGTGAGGAAATAAGATTGGCCCACGTGGTTTTCCATCGTTATAAGAAGAAACTAAATCATGACATTGGTTGAGTTTGTCGAGTCCCTCGAGGCTCACCTATCTACGTGATCGAGATCTTACCTACGACATAGAGATGTCACTAGTGAATTGAGTATGTGATATGCTTGGCCGAGTCCTTCGAGTGTATATCATTAAATCAGACTCATCTTGTAATGATGGTGATAACTTAACTAAACATCATGATTATACGAGAGGTCGAGACCATGATATTCGAAGGCCATACATGACGGGAATCACAAGAAGTTGTGATTGGCAAGAGTTGCCTACCTTTTTGGGCTTAGTGTGATTGGTTGAGTCCCTCGAGGTTGCACTAAGATGCCGATTGGATCTCATCCTCACGGGAAAATAGGGGGAGTACATTAAGATAGAAGTTTGTCTCTTGATTAATTTTCTTCAAAATCTATAGGTTATTAATTTATGCTACATCTTGTTTGTCAGAAACACATTGCTTGCAAAACTCCTACATGACATACTTAATGTCAATCACAATTTGAGAATTATTCTTATGACGTAGAAAATGGTATATGTCTTTGACACGATTATGCCCACGCCGAAGGAAGGGGCAAGTGAGGATGAGATCGCTCACTATGTGAAGTATATAGATGAATCAACCTTGGTAAAGTGCTATATGTTGGCCTTCATGACTCCCGAGTTACAGAGGCAACATAAGAGGATTGATGTCAATTTCATCCTTCTTCATCTTCGTTAACTGTTTGAGGAACAAGGAAGAACTCAAAGATATGAGCTATCCAAGAGTCTCTTCCGAGCTAGGATGATAGAAGTGGGCATTGGTTCGAAACCATATCCTAAAGATAATAGAGTGGATCGAGAAACTCACAGGTCCAGGAATAGTCCTAGAGAATAACCAATGTGTTAATCTTATACTTCAGCCCCTGCCCGATTCCTTTTTATAGATCATCATGAATTTTAATATGAGCAAATTTGATGTGACTCTACTTGAGCTCCTCAATATGTTGAGGGAAGCTGAGAGCACCATTAAGAAAGAGAAGTCAATTATTTATGTTAGTGAGACCATAAGCAAAAGAAGGCTAATAAGACCCTTAAGAAGTGCAAAGGCAAGGGCAAACTGGGTAAGGCAAAGGTTGTTGAAAAAGATCCAACTAAGGACAAAGGCTAGTGCTTACACTATAACAAAGATAGTCATTGGAAGAGGAACTACAAGGATTACCTTACAGAAAAGGTGAAACAGAAGCTTGGAGAAGTATTAGGTATATTTTTCATCAGTCTTCATTGGTTTGATTTTCATGATAGCACATGGCTATTGGATAGGGAGTGCTTATCATATATATAATTTATTACAAATTCTGGCAAGGCCTAGGAGACTGGCCAGAGGCGAGATGGAACTCAAGATGGGCAGTGGAGCAAGAGTTGCTGCAGTTGTCATTGGGAAGGTCACCCTGGTGGAGCTATCATTTATTAGATGCATGCTATTTTGTTCCCTCTATTTTCAAAATATTATTTTTATTTCTTGTTTGATAATTAGTGGATATATATTAATTTTTTAGAATAATAATTATTCAATAATTCTAGATGATGAGATTGTCACTAGAGGGACCTTGATAAATGGCTTATATATGTTAGGTACTTCTCCACATATCATGAATGTAAATACATCCAAGAGAAAATGAGATGAGATGAATAATGCATACATGT